>CM038682.1:228057264-228657264 GCA_021605205.1 Aegilops longissima
GGCTCAATTACGCTAGAGGTTGTCTTGGATCTCCGGACAACTTCCGAAGCGAAGAGCTAATCTTTGATATCGTCCCTTTTCGCAGCGGCTATCACGCACTTCTCAGACGAACCGCATTAGCTCGATTCAATGCGGTCCCTCATTATGCTTACCTCAAGCTCAAGATGCCCAGACCACGCGGCGTCATAACAGTTAATGGAAACACAGAACGCTCCCTCCGTAGCGAGGAGCACCGCTGCCTTAGCAGCAGAAGTACAGAGCGGCCTTTTCAAGCAGAGCCTTAATTCGGTGGTCGAGCCCCCGGACACTATCAAGAGGGTCCGGACTACTCTGTAGCAGGACAGCTCGGCTCGTCAAGAGCTCAACTAGCAATTTTGCCTCCGTCCCAGTCCCGATGAAGTGGTGGCATTCGCACCGTGCGTACATAACTACGCACTCAAAATACCATGGGGACAGGTGGAGGCATAACTAGCTTGTGATCCACAATACGGCTTGACCGCTCCCGTACACATATAATTTCACTGTTTATTCCCTACTTTTCAGGGTTCTTTTCCACAGGCCTTTCCTGATGGCTTGATCGCAGGCCCTTTCAAAGGACAAATACACCAAGCCGGCTGTCCACTCGGACGTAGAGGGAAATTTCTAGGTGGTTTCTTTAACGACCACTCTACCTGTTTTGCAGGGCCCACACGCAGCTCTCCCTTAGCCGTGGCATGTTAAATAGCATGTTGCTTATCGCACTATTTGTATCAATGCGCTTTGACGTATTAATCAAATTATAATGGAAACAGTTTGCGGCCCAAATTTTAGGCCCCCTGCTCATTGCCTTTGCTCCTTTTCTGTTTTCCTTCTTTTTTAAGCTTATTAGATAGCACCCGTACACTGTGATATGTTTCAATTTGCCAGGGGCTTCACAGCACCCCACACTATGGCAATAAAGTCCGAACACTTTTTACAGTATAGTTCGGCACCCCGAATTTAGCACTATATGCATTGGCTCCGAATCATGTCTTTGGTCAATAGTTGGGTTGCCCGACTCCTGTGCTTGCTACCTTACGTTCCGCTATATCCGCTAAGGTACTAAAAGGGGAACTACTGCGATTGTGCCCTGGTTTACCCGAAGGAGCACCACAGTAGAGAAAGCCGAAAACTGACTGTCATGATGCGGCGAGAGCCGGTCAGCTCTTCGGAGCATTCAAATCGTTAGAGATTTTTTCCCGCATTACGTGAAGGATCGTTACTTACCCGATTAGGCGCTTACAACATCCTAGTACGGATACTAGGGGTTGCGCCCACATGTTTAATGTCAAGCTCCTATGGCTAAGTGAGAGTGCTAAAGCCGCATAGTCTGATTGCCTGGTTCGTTGCGCTAAACACCTCCTTCAAGGACCAAACAATTGGATCAAGAGTGTTTAGATTCCATCCCGAACACCCCCGTACCACCTACATGGGGGCTGAAGTCGACGACTGGCCAACTCTTAGATTTCATACAAAACAGCCGCACAGGAGGTAATTTTTTTAAAACATAGCAAAAATTATATTACATAACAACTTTGTTTCATCATACAAGATAGGGACAACATGAATATATTCATATAAAGATAATGTCTTTTCGCACATTGCGTCGCTACAATGCGAGACACCTCCAGGACTGTCGGCGTTACAGGAGCGGGGTCCCAGACTTGCTGCGGTGTGGCTCAAAGGAGGCCAGGACAGCCCATCTTCATCAACACAAGCTCAAGACCCTCGCGAGGGGCCAAGCCTCATGAGGCGAATGACCAAGAGCTTCCTCGGTAGCGGCCTCGTCGAGGCTGGCTCATGAGGAGGCGGAGAGTTCAAGCAGGGTACCTCGCGAGGTGCCCATGGCGCAAGCCATGGCGACCAAGAGGCGCCGATCGAGGCGCCAGCCCGCGCAGCGTCCTCCTTTCCTCTTTGGTGCAAGGGGAGCAAGCGCAGGCAAGAGCATCAAGCAAAGGCATCCGTTTTGGTGCAACAAGACCAAGACCAGCCCCAACGGCTGGAATGCAGTCATCGTGGAGCCCAAGCGGGCGTCATCACCAGAGCCTTTGGTAGGCGAGGACCAACTTTAGTCAGGATAAGTGTACCCGTTGTTCCCCTTCAAAATGGCCAATTGTTGGCGCCCTTCCCGCTCAATATTTGGGAAGAGGCCCAGGGCCTTCGTCTATATAAGTAGAGCTAGCCACCATATGACGGGGGGATGATGAAGGATCCGGCATTCGGAACCCAGAGAGAGAGAGATAGAGACCCGATCCTCAAGCTAGAGCGACGGGACACCACCTAGCAGTTCATCACACCCGCCAAGAACAGACCCTCGCGAGGATGTTCTTCCTGTCATATTCTTCATCAGCCCCGAGGCAATCCACCACACCACAAACTAAGTAGGGTATTACACCACAGCGGTGGCGAACTAGTATAAATCTTCGTCTCTTGTGTTGTTCTTGCTAGTAGTTTAGGTCCCTGCGATTGGCGAGGTACGAGGCGGCGGAGGATTGGATCTCAGCGCACCCTGAGTTCGAACCTTAAGGGTCTGCGAACCGAAATCCGACATTTAGCGCGCCCGAGTAAAGTGCGCGGAATTTGCCTTTCGTCGCCTCGTTCTTCCCGACCACATAACCATATCCGACGCTTCGTCGGGCCGCCGGCGTAAGCCGCCCTCGCCTCCCATGTCGCCCAGACGCGGCTCCGTCGTGATTGTCCTCATCGTTCCCGTCGCTTTGCCGTCAGCGCCGCCACCAGCCCGGCGAACGAGCAAGAAGCGTCGCCCCAGCACCCGTCCATGAGGCGGGATGGCCGCACCGCCACGCTTCGCTCACCCTGCTGGTTCTTAAATCACGCGCGCCATGTAGCGGCCATGAAAACCCGAGCTGCACTCATCGCGACCAACGAGCTCCTGCGCTACCGCCCGTCGGCAGCGTCTACGAAGAATGGCTCGACCGCGTCGCCGAGCTCGTCGCGCTGCGAGGCGACCCGCGCCGTCGCCTCGCTGCACCCGCACCCGCCCAGCGATAAACTCCGGGCGCCTCAGCCCCTCCTCCTCAAGGCGGCGCCACAGCCCCAAGCGCGCGGCCTGGCGGAACCCGTTCCGCCAGCGCCCAGCGGCAAAGCGAGCTGCCAAGAAGTTCCTCGCCCGCAGAAGCTGCCCGGCGCTCCCGCTCCAAAGCCGCAAGACCTGCGCTGCCCCGGCCCGGCTGGGCGCAGGAGGCCAGCAAGACCAAGCTCTCTGCCGTCCGAGGCCCCCCGCGGCCACGGCGGGCTGCCGCGTCTTCACCACCGAGCTGCGCAGCGTCGCGTGGCCCGCCAAGTTCAAGCCGGACCTGCCTCCATGCTACGACGGCACGGATGACCCTACGGAGTTCCTCCAGCTCTACGAGCTGGGCATCGAGGCTGCCAACGGGGATGAAAAGGTCATGGCGAACTGGTTTCCCATGGCGCTCAAGGGCGGAGCCCTTTTGGCTCTGAATCAGGCCCGTGCACGATCTCTTCTGGGCGAGATGCGTACCCGCTTCATCGCCAACTTCGTGGTACTCGCGACCGGCCACCCGCCGTGGCGACATCGCCGGATCAAGCAGCAGCGGAAAACCCGCAAAAGTACATCGGCGCTTCAACAACGCGTGCCTCAAGATCCCTGTGGTAACGGCGAGGCCATCATCTCTGCCTTCTCCGACGGCGTGCGTGGCGTCAAGATGAAGGAGGAGCTGGCGATGCATGAAGACATGTGCACCTCCTGGAGCTGTTCAACTTGGCGACCAAGTGCGCCCGGGGCTGAGGAGGGGTCTCTCCCTCCTCGAGCTGCTGCCGGATCCCGAAGAGAAGAAGCCCAAGGCCAGGGCGTGAAGCGCAAGGGGCTGCCGTGCTCGAGGCGAACCGGACACCAAGCGAGGCGAGATCAGCCCGAGTCCTCTAAGGGCAGCAGTGCTGCGTGTACCACGACCTCCACACCCACAACACCAATGAATGTCAAGAACTCCGGGCGTCTTGAGGAAGGGTCGGCAGACGCCCAGCGCAGCGGCGGGCTACGGCCGAGGAGGAGGAAGGAATGCGGGACGCTGGGAAGACCGCGACCCGTGCCAAGGGTGGCGCGACCAACCTCGCGAGGACTGGCAAGACCCACCTCGCGAGGGGGCTGGAGGATTAGCCTCGTGAGGATCGTCCGCAGGGAACGCAGAGCCTCCCTCGCTGCCGCCGCCACCAAGGAGAGTCGAAGACCGCCATCGGGACGAGGGGTGAGGGCTTCAGAAGCGCGTGCGATCGTCACGCATCTGGGCGGAGCTCAAGCCCCACCTCTCACCGCATCTTCAAGCAGTTCGCCCATGAAGTGAATGCAGTCCTCCCAAGCTCGAGTCCGCGCCCTCTCGGTGGTCGGCTTGCGCCATCATGTTCAGCTCAGCAGATCAGCTCAAGTGCGCAGCCACAGCCGGAGTTCTTCCGATGCTTTGCTCCCCAATCATCAGCAACGTGCTGGTCACTAAGACCCTCATCGACGGCGGAGCAGGGCTCAACGTCCTGTCCGTGGAGACATTCAACAATCTTCAAGTGCCTTACAGTCAGCTTCAGCCAACCAAGCCCTTCTCCGGAGTCACGGACGGCTCCACGGTCCCGATCGGGCAGGTCCGCCTTCCTGTCACCTTCGGGGCCCGCGACAACTACCACGCCGAGCTCATCGACTTCGACGTCGCCCACATTCGCCTACCGTACAACGCCATCCTCGGGTACCCAGCGTTGGCCAAGTTCATGGCCATAACCCACCATGGCTACAACATCCTCAAGATGACAGGAAGCGGCGGAGTCATCACGGTGCCTTGTGAAGAGAGAGATGCGATGTGCTCCACGGAGCGAAGCTTTTGAGCCGCATCATTTGGAAGACCAGACCACAACAGCAGGATGCCTCCCGAGGCAGCACCAAGAAGAAGAAGACATCGACCGGCCCGGCTCTTCAAAGACAAGCCCCTCGGGGCCCTTGCCGGGCCAGGGGAGCCTCCTTCCATCGAATAGGAAGCGCGCGGGCGGCCTCCTCGGCGTGGCTCGGGGCTCTCCCCTGGAGGCCGCCGACCTCGCCAAGGTCTCGAGGGAGGCGCTTGGGCACCACGTGGAGGCGTGTTTCGAAGCACGTTTCCACAAGGGGAGCAAGACCAGGAGGACAGAACCCTCAAGAGTTCATCAGCAAGGCCATCCAGGAGCTACAGGAGTCAAGGGTCATGAGGGGCAGCCGCCGCCTACCCGCTGTGGCCCCCCATCCAGGCGAGGATGGTGGGCTGCGCGTCTGCATCGACATACCAGGGCTCAACCGAGCCGCATCTCAAGAGCGCCTCTGGCCCTCGCGAGTGGGACGTTGCGAGGTCCGCCCCCACTACGTCACGCATGCCTTATGGCCTGCCAAACGCGGCTGCTGCGCACCAGCGTCTCATGAGGACCATCCTGGAGGCTCAAGAGGTCAGGCACGCCGCAGCCCTGGCGGAGATGGAGATGGCCCATGAGGAGCCGCCAGCGCCTCCGGAGCCTCCCGAGGCCCCGGGCACAGGGGCTCGTGAGATCGGCTCCGCAGCCCACCGAGTCTGCTACATCAACAACCCTTCATCCCCAACATCACCGGTGACATCTTTAAGTTTATTTCGGTGGGGCGCCTTGAGACGCATTATTCCCGAGCCGCGTGGGTCCGTCCTGCGGCATGTATCCCTTTATTTCATGTCTTTAGCTTATCTGTTGGGGCGCCCTCGGGCTGCATCATCCCCAAGCCGCTCGGGCTAGTCCCGGTGGCATGTATCCTTCATGCGTTTTCCTTAGGATTATGCTCTCGTTCCACCATGCTTGTTATTTGGTGCCTTCTCACAGGTGGCGAAATCTTGCACGTTAAAGGGGGGCACTGAGCATCGCGACTCGGGGCTCCTACCGGCTCTCCGGCCCTCACCCTCTGGTCTTGTCCACGGCATCGCGACTGGCTTGCCGGCTGACGGTGAGAGACCAGCTCGAGAGCCAGGACCCGAGGACGTAGAGTTTCACCATCTAACCCAGCTTGCGCGTTAAAGGGGGGGTGCCTGAGCATCGCGACTCAGGGCTCCTACCGGCTCTCCGGCCCTCACCCTCTGGTCTTGTCCATGGCATCGCGACCGGCTTGCTTGCCGGACGGCTGAGATCAGCCGAGAGCCGGGACCGAGGGCGAGAGTTGCATCATCTAACCTAGCTTGCAGCGTTAAAGGGGGTGCACGAGCATCGCGACTCGGGGCTCCTCTGGCTCTCCGCCCTCACCCTCTGGTCTTGTCCATGGCATCGCGACTGGCTTGCCAGTGACGGTAGAGACCAGCCTGAGAGCTGGGACCCGAAGATGTAGAGCACCGGCATCTGGCCAAATTTGCAGGAACACACTCGAAGGAAAGGCCCAGAGCCTGTGAAGAAGGCGAATGCATGTGAAGTTCATCTTTTGAAAAGGCCGGAGCACGTGAAGAAAGCGACACTGTGAAGCTGTCGCGTCTTGGAAAAGGCCCAGGCACGTGAAGAGGGCTGACGCCCGTGAAGCTTGCTTCTGAAGGAAGGCCAGAGCACAGTGAAGAAGGCGAATGCTGTGAAGTTCATCTTTTGGAAAGGCCGGAGCACTGTGAAGAAGGCAAGCGCTGTGAAGCTGTGGCGTCTTGGAAAGGCCAGGCCTATGAAGAGGCGAGCAGCCGTGAAGCTTGCTTCTGAAGGAAAGGCCAGAGCACGTGAAGAAGGCGAATGCTGTGAAGTTCATCTTTTGGAAAGGCCCAGAGCACATGAAGAGGCGAACGCCCGTGAAGCTTGCTTCTGAAGGAAGGCCGGAGCACATGTGAAGAAGGCGAACGCTGTGAAGCTCGCCACCGTGACACTCTCACGTAATAATGAGTTGGGGTTGTACCGCGCCGGAGTCTCGGAGTGCGGCCTCGGGCCACAGGGCTCCCTCCACGCCCGATGGCAGCACTTAGCTCATGCTGGTGAGAAGGCGTCGAAGACTAGACTAGGTGCAGACGGCGGCTTTTTCATTTGCTTCTGCAGTTGGTTGGTTATTCCCATTTGAAGTTTTATCGAAACTATCGCCCTTTTTGGCCCGTGGTTCTTGATCTTTTCACCCTCCTGCCTCGATTTCTCTTGCTTGGGGACTCATGGCGGAAGCCTCAGGAGCCCATGCAGCCTTACCCCTATCGCTCAAGTTTTCACGGCCTTGGTCATGGTGGAGCACCCCTCGACCATGCCTCACAGGCAGCACAACTTGAACAGGGGCGGGTGGTCGCCCCGCGACCACGGCCGGGAGTTCACTTACGAATGGGCGCACGGCAGAAGGGAACAATATCAGGATAACAAAAGCATTACAATAATTAACGGCGTTTCCCTAAACGCTCCCCCCACGGGGCCACACATTGTTTCCTTTTTATGCAGGAGAAAAGGAAGGAAAAGGACAGAAGTAGGTGAAGCACGCCCCGCGCCGGCTCTCTTGGAAGGCCCGCGCCGCCTCCGGAGCTCAGTTGGACTCCATCTCGCGCTTCACCGGGGCGTGGCGGTGAGCGGACCCGCTGCCACCCCCCAAGCAGGCGCGGCGGCGTGGGGGCTGGCCGCGGTCGCTGCTAGAAGAATCGCCACCAAGAAGAGCTGGTGAAGCGTGAGGAGTCGCGGGCATCGCCCGGCCGCCAAGCGCTGCCCTCTCCGCCAGCGCCGGGCTGAGTCCTCGGCGATGATCGTGAATCCTCGAGGCAGCACCCATGCGGTGGCCGTCTTCCCCAAACACCCTCACGTAGAGGTGGCATCGCCATCATACTTGAAGTGCAGGGGAGCACCGTGGGAGACCCGCGCGAGCGACGTCTGCCCGGCACAGCGGGCCGAGACAGGTTCCGCAGCGGTGACCTCAAAAAGCCCTGAAGCCCGGCTCCGGCAGCCATCTGCACAGGCCAGAGGCCACTCAGGCGCCATCACGGGAGCTCACCCGGGAGGAAGCACGGAGGCTGGAGCTCGACGCCGGGCGGCTCTGAGCCCTCACCATGAACTCGGCAGCTTCAGCGGCATGAAGGCGCGGCAGGGGCCGCCCGACCATGGCCAGCCGCTCGTCGCCACGCTGAGAGCCTCCCCACGACCGTGGGGACCGCCCGTGGAGGCCACGGGGTGCTGCGAGGCGACCTCTACCACGCTTAGGCGGAGGAGAGGAAGATTCGACTGACGGCCCTTCCCTTCTCTGCGGCCGAGAACTTCCTTGGTGGAGCCATGGAGAAGAAGGAAAGACAAGAAGGATAGGCGGAAGGCGCCGCCGTTCCATACTTATAGCCGGCGAGGCCAACCGCCGGCCTCCACGATCACCGATCATTATGACCAACTCTGCATGCAGGACACAGCCGAATCCAGGCGGTTACCAAGGCGTCGTGGGGGGCAGTGCCGCCCACGTCAATCAGCCGCCACCTTGGCGCCAAAAGGTCATGAGCTGTTGGGGCCCTTGACGCTCCGACTTGCCCTTCGCCTCTGCCCGGCCAAGTCCGGGCGCGCCACAGGCAGGGGCTCTTGTCGGCGTTCAGGAGCAGGGGTCCCAGACTTGCACTGCCTGCGCCCTGCGGCGTGGCTCAAGGAGGCCAGGACAGCCCATCTTCATCAACACAAGCTCAAGACCCTCGCGAGGGGCCAAGCCTCATGAGGCGACGACCAAGAGCTTCCTCGGTAGCGGCCTCGTCAGGCTGGCTCATGAGGAGGCGGAGAGTTCAAGGCAGGGTACCTCGCGAGGTGCCCATGGCATAAGCCATGGCGACCAAAGGCGCCCGGTCGGGCTCCGGCCAGCAGGCTCCTCCTTTCCTCTTTGGTGCAAAGGAGCAAGCGCGAGCAAGAGCATCAAGCAAAGGCATCCGTTTGATTGCAACAAGACCAAGACCAGCCCCAGCGGCTGGAATGCGATCATCGTGGAGCCCAGCGGGCATCATCACGAGCCTTTGGCGGAGGACCAACTTTAGTCAGGATAAGTGTACCCGATGTTCCCCTTCAAAATGGCCAATTGTTGGCGCCCTTCCCGCTCAATATTTGGGAAGAGGCCCAGGGCCTTCGTCTATATAAGTAGAGCTAGCCACCATATGACGGGGGGACGACGAAGGATCCGGCATTCGGAACCCAGAGAGAGAGAGATAGAGACCCGATCCTCAAGCTAGAGCAATGGGACACCACCTAGCAATTCATCACACCCGCCAAGAACAGACCCTCGCGAGGCTGTTCTTCCTATCTTATTCTTCATCAGCCCCGAGAGGCAATCCACCACACCACAAACTAGAGTAGGGTATTACACCACAGCGGTGGCCCGAACTAGTATAAATCTTCGTCTCTTGTGTTGTTCTTGCTGGTAGTTTAGGTCCCTGCGATTGGCGAGGTGCGAGGCGGCGGAGGGTTGGATCTCCGCGCGCACCCCAGAGTTCGAACCTTAAGGGTCTGCCGGAACCCGAAATCCGACAAGGACGTCTTCAAAATATCGCTCGGGCGTGCGGTGCTCCTTGCCCTCAGGTGGCCCTTCAGTCACAAGCTTGACGGCGTCCATGTTCGCCCACCAGACCTTGACGCGGGTGAAGGCCATGCACACGCCCTCGATGCAGACCGACCGCTTGATGACGTCCAGCCGAGGACAAGCATTCACCAGCCGCTTCACGAGGCCGAAGTAGCTGCTGGGTATTGCTTCGGTAGGCCACAGCCGGATTATTAAATCCTTCATGGCCAGTTCGGCCACCCTATGCAGCTTGACTAGCTGTTTTAGCTAATCGATGAAGGGCACTCGATGTTCTAGCGCAAGGTATTGCGACCAGAACAGCTTCTCCGTTGAGCTCCCTTCTTCGGCTCGGAAGAACTCCACAGCGTGCGACACACTGCACGGCAGATCCGCAAACGCCCCTGGAGAACTCCGAATCCGGGTTAGTAAGACATACTTCTTCTTCTTCACATACTTGCTTTGCATACTAAACGCCTTACCCGCCGCGATCTTCTTGGCCTCCTGGATCTCCTGGAGGGCGCCCTGGGCCTCAACCCGGACTTCTTCCGCGCTCTAGCGAGCCTTGGCGAGTTCGGCCTCTCGAACCGAAACATCGCACTCCAAGGCCTCGCATTTCTTCATAGCATCCTGGAGCTCTTGCTGGACCTCGTTGACCCGAGCCTTGAGCTTCTTACGGGCGGCTTGCTCCTTGGCAGCTTTCTCCTTGGCTTCGGCCAGGGCCTTTTTAAGGGCCTCGACCTCAGTCGTCGCTCCTTCACATATCATAACACTATGGTCAATACACATCATTTATTCTTTCCGAATATATAGCGAGTCATTACATACCTTGCTAGTCTACTAGCTGCTTCCTCGCTTGGCCGAGCTCCTCCTCGGCCCGCTCCAGCCTCTGCTTTAGTCCGGAGACTTCGGCAACGTGTGAAGTCGCGGCCAGCAACGACGCCTGCTCATTCATACAAGACACATTTAGTTAGTTTCCTGCAAAAATGAATTGATCCTCTGTCAGGCTTTGCTTTTTCGCACACCGGACAGTGTCTCAGGGGCTACTGTCTATATTGGGATTTTCTCCTTAGCGTTGCTTACCTTAAAACCTGTCAGCAGGCCGCTGCAGGCTTCGGTCAGTCCGCTCTTGACGGACTGAACCCTCTCAATCACCGTACCCATAAGGATATGGTGTTCTTCCACAATGGAAGCGCCTCGTAGCGCTTCCAGAAGATTGTCCGGTGCCCCTGGTTGAACAAAGGTCACCGGTGGGATAGGCACACCTCCGTCTTTCAAAGGAGGCTGCATGCCGGACTCCGGAGCCATGTAGGTCTCCGTAACCGTATCCGGACGGGGTCCGAACTGAATACGACCCCCATCGCCAGTCTCCATGGGGGACTGCTCCCCCATGTGTCCGGCGGCCGAGGTTTCGCCCTCTGGCGCCACCCGGACGGCCTCCTGAGACTCTCCCTGGCCTGGGAAAGTCCTTTGCGACAACACCTTGGCGTCGTCCTTGGCCGTGGGAGAGTAAGCGGCCGGCGATGACGCACTGGCCATCGCCTTTGAATCCAACGAACCTCTTGATGAGGATCGCTGGGAGCTGTCGTGGGCCGGACTGCAATAGCACAATTAACCATGTTAATACAATGAAGAGGAGAAGCAGGATACACAGACGAGTACGAGTTTGTCAGTACTTACGATGCGGCCAGGGGCTTGTTCCAGGGGCGTCGCTTCGGACTACTGTCGACGTCCCACTCGGTGTTATCCGCAAGGGAGCCTTTCCCCTTCTTGGGCGCCTCCGCCTCCAGATTTGTGGAGGCCGCCCTCTTCTTCCCCCATCAGGGAGAGGGTTGATTTCCTCCTCCTCCTCATCGTCGCCTTCGGCGGCAGAGGAGTGAGTCTTGTCTTCGGACATCACGTCTGAAGTGCCCTTGCGGCAGGGGCCACCCCGGCCCCCCTTGGCCTTCTTCTTGGCCTTCTTCTCCGGTGGTTGATAGGGCGCTGGAACCAGCATCTTCGCCAGGAGCGGGATGACTGGTTCTTCGGACAGCGGAGCCGAACATTGAATCCGCTCCGCTTTCTCCGTCCATTCCTGAAAGGATAAATTAGCAAAGTTTAGTTACCCTCCTTGGACAAGCAAGTAGAGGGTACGCCTTGAGAGGTGAAGGACTTACCGCATTGGCGGGGTGGGCAAGATCGTGCCCACGGTCTGAGTCTATGGCCGGCGGCTTCTCGTCGCCGTTGAAGAGCAGCTTCCAGGCGTCTTCGTGAGTGGTTCCAAAGATCCTCACCAAGGTATGGTGCTTCTCCGGATCGAATTACCATAGAGGGGAAGTTCGGCTTTGGCAGGGGAGGATCTAGCGAACTAGCATAACCTGGATCACGTCGACGAGCTTGATGTTTCTGTCCACCATGCTCTGGATGCGCGTTTGCAGCGCCATCAGCTCATCCGACGAAGACCAATTTGGACCCTTCTCCATCCAGGAGGTCAGCCGCATTGGAGCTCCGGACCTAAATTTGGAAGCCGCGGCCCAGGTGGCGTCGCGTGGCTCTGTGATATAGAACCACAACTTCTGCCACTCCTTCACAGTCTCCACAAATGTGCCTTTTGGCCATGTGAAGTTGGGCATCTTGCTCACCATGGCTCCTCCGCACTCCGCGTGTTGGCCATCCACCACCTTCGGCTTCACGTTGAAGATCTTAAGCCACAGACCGAAGTGGGGCTGGATGCGGAGGAAAGCCTCGCACACGACAATGAATGCCAAGATGTTGAGGAAAGAGTTCGGGGCTAGATCATGGAAATCTAGCCCATAATAGAACATAAGTCCACGGACGAAAGGGTGGAGTGGAAACCCTAGCCCGTGGACGAAATGAGGGAGGAACACCACCCTCTCGTTGGGTTTTGGTGTAGGGACGACTTGTCCCTTGGCCGGAAGCCGGTGGGCGATCTCCTTCGCCAGATACCCGGCCTCCCGAAGCTCGACGATGTCCTTCTCCTTGACGGAAGAGGCCATCCACTTGCCTTGCCCTCCAGAGCCGGACATGGTTGAGAGCTTGCTCAGGGTGGAAGAGATGAGAACTTGGGCACTGGAGCTCGAGAATGGAAGGGCAGAGGAAGAAAGAAGGCGTGGGTGAAGAAGGGGAATCCTTATCCCCTTATAAAGGCAGTTAATATCGAACGCCTCCCCACTCGCCTTAAAACTCGCCTATTCCCAAGGGCTATGTAAACGGCATGGTTGGATTACCCATGCCCGTATTGATGAGAATCCCGCAATAAGGGGACACGATCTCTGCTTTGACAAGACGTGCCAATGGAAACCGCGTCTCGAAACACGGAACGACAGACGAAAATAGTTCGAAATAATGACCGGGAAGACATGATGTCATCTTGCAAAAAGTTGTCAACAGATGGGACTCGTGAAATATTATACTCTCTACGGTTTTGGTACTTGTGTTGCAGATCCGTACACGTTCGTCCGAAGACTATCTTGGAGTATTCGGAAAGAGGAACCCGCCTTGCAATGCCGAAGACAATCTGCACGCCGGACACCTCATCATTGAAGCCTGGTTCAGGGGCTACTGAGGGAGTCTTGGACTAAGGGGTCCTCGGGCGTCCGACCTGTTGGACATGGGCCGGACTAATGGGTTGTGAAGATACAAGATCGAAGACTCTCTCCCGTGTCCGGATAGGACTCTCCTTGGCGTGGAAGGCAAGCTTGGTGACCAAATATGAAGATTCATTTCTCTGTAACCGACTTTGTACAACCCTAGTCCCCTCCGGTGTCTATATAAACCGGAGGTCTTAGTCCGAAAACAGATACAGTCATACATGCTAGACTTCTAGGGTTTTAGCCATTACGATCTCGTGGTAGATCAACTCTTGTAATACTCATATTCATCAAGATCAATCAAGCAGGAAGTAGGGTATTACCTCCATAGAGAGGGCCCGAACCTAGGTAAACATTGTGTCCCCCGTCTCCTGTTACCATCGACCTTAGATGCACAGTTCGGGACCCCCTACCAGAGATCCGCCGGTTTTGACACCGACAGTCTCTACTGGGTGTCCTACCTTCGATGGCACGGACTAACCCTACAGGAATAATAAGATGCGAATGCATCTTGAGGCAATTGATAACGATCTCTGGTATGTTGTGGAAAATGGTGTTCCCTCTGTCACACCTTCTGTGAGTGCTGCTGATGCGAAGAGATTCAAGCAACTCGATTCTCAAGCGAAGAACATCATATGTGGCCATCTGAGTAAAGGGCAGTATGGTAGAGTGAGTGCTTTGGAAACTGCTAAGCTTATCTGGGATACGCTATCCAAGGTCAATGAAGGAGTCTTAACACAGCGTGACTCTCGAGTTGACGTTCTTCGCAATCTTTTCAACCACTTCAAAAGACTCGACAATGAGAATGTTCAGCGAACCTTCGATCGCCTCACTGACATCTCAAATGAGCTTCAAGCACTTGGTGCCACTGACATCACCGAGCATGAGGTGGTGAAGAAATTGCTGAGATCGCTTGATTCCTCATTTGATACTCTGGCATTGATGATACAAGAACGTGGAGATTACAAGTCACTTGATCCCTCTGATATCCTCGATAGGCTAAACACTCATGAGTTTCAGCTTGCTGAAAAGAGAGATCTCTATGGACCGAACTATGGCAGATCACGCGCTCTGAAGGCCAAGGCAGTGTCTAAATCTGAAGGTGAAGATTCTGGTACCAGCCTTGGTGATCCTGAAGAACTGAGCCAGGAACTAGCAATGCTCGTGAAGAAATTCCAGAAGTTCTCAAGATGTGGTCGCTTCGGAAAATCCTCAAGAAGTGATGATTCCTCATCCCGTGACTACAAGAAGAGACTGTGCCACAAGTGCAAGAAACCTGGTCACTACATTCAAGACTGTCCTCAGTGGGAAAAGGAATCAAAGAAGAAGAAATACAAGGATTACAGTTCTGATGATTCAAAGAAGAAGAAGAAATCTTCAAAATCTTCATCATCAAAATCCTCGAAGTCTTCATCTCACAAGAAGAGCAGCTCCAAGAAGGCTCGGGCATTTATTGGCAAGGAAATGGACTCTGAGGCTGAGTCTGAGGAACATGAGGAAGAGGAGGCATCTGAGGAGTCAGAATCTGGTGTGGCAAGCCTAGCCCTCGCTACTGCGTTCGTCAGCAAGTCCATCTTCAACACTGATGAAAATGGCTTCCACAACAAGGTTGATGACGACGATGATGACTACGCTCCCACCTATTGCTTCATGGCAAAGGGTGCAAAGGTACTCAAATATCCCTCCTCTGAATCAAGTGAGGATGAATCTAATGAAAACTCAAGCCTAGCTACTCAAAACTTGCTAAGATTGTTGTGAAACAACAAAAGGCTTTTGAAAAGGTTCAAAACATGCTAGACAAAAGTGATGATATGTTGGGTGAAGAAATGGATCGCACTAAAACTTTGATTGAAAATCTTCAAAGACTTCAGTCTAAGTTTGACAACCTTCAAAGTCATCATAACACTCTCTTATCTGATCATGAGAAGCTTTCTTATGAATTTCTTCAAAGAAAGCAAGATCTTGAGAAGCTAAGGGAGAGTTATGAAGATCTTCAGAAGGAGCGTGATTCATTACTTGCTCAACAAATCAGCGATGCTCAGGAAGAATTTATTCCTCCATGTTTGAAGTGCATTGAACGTGAATCTGCTAATTCTTCACCTGAATGTTCAAATGCTTCTAATGCTACAAATTCTTCACCTATCTCTGCTATCACTAATTCCTCATTTGAGGATATTGCTAGTATCACTAAGAATGCAGGGCTAAAGGAATTGTATATGACAGGCATGTACAAAAGCCTCAAAGGGCATCAGGCTCTATGTGATGTGCTTAAAAAGAATATCCTCAACAGGAACCCTAGGAAAGAGGGTATTGCCTTTGAGAGGAAACTCAATGCTGATGGAACATACTAGAAGCCTGAGCAGTACCCCAAAACCTCATGGGTTGCCGCAAAGGGACCTCCAGTAGATCCATCTACTTTATCTGGCTTTACATGTGAATCTCCTCATTCTTCTGATGAGTCATTTGACTTAAACTATAAACTGTTCAAGAATCAGAATGGTGAAGTATTTGCTAGGTATGTTGGCACTCACTGCAGGAACGGTTCCCCTATGAAGAAAATATGGGTTCCCAAAAGGTGCCTTGAAAGTCTTCAGGTGAATGTCATCATGACACCACCCGTGAAGAATAGGAACCCCAGATCAAATTCTTCATATGGACCAAATTCTTCATAAGGATCCAAGTCCTCATACGGACCAAATTCCTCACGTGGATCAAATTCCTCAAAAGGATCAAAGTCCTCATATGAACATCATCGCGCTAACACTTCTATTTCGCAGGGAAGATCTAAGGGCTATGAATATGAGCATTATTCTTCTAACCATTATGTTCACAAGTCCTCAAAGAATTTCTCTGCTTATTCATATGCTTACCCTAACTCCTCTTATGTGAAACGAAGTGGACTGGCTTTTATTCCACCATTCTCTTATGGAGCTCGTAGAATAATGAACTCTTTGCCACCCCTTCATATGTGGGTGGTGAAGAAAAGGAACTAATCTCTTATGCAGGGTCAGGTCTCCAGATGTAGTTAAATGTCTGAAGAATTTGCTGGAGACCTGGATGTGCTTGAAAGGATGCAAGCTAATCATGAAGAAATGAATTTTCATTTCTCACATCCTCATTCCGTTTTATCTGTTCTATTGCTTGATGAAATTGATCTGATGAAATTGATGTCATAATCTTCACTGATGAAGTATATGAGTTTGTAATTAAGCTGCACTAATTCATCTGCAGGATGATCAACCCAAAGCCACTGAGTGGGTCCTCGTTAGGGGATGTACAAATCACATGACTGGTGACAAGAATTTATTGATGGACGCTCCCTTATCTCCATCGCATCTGAATTATATCACCTTCGCTGACAAAGGCAAAAGCAAGGTATTGGGTCTAGGTAAGGTTGCGATCTCAAAGGATCGACACATGGACAAAGTCATGCTTGTCGAGTCCTTAGGATACAACCTCATGTCAGTCTCAATGCTTTGTGATCTTGATATGGTTGTTATCTTTGGCAAGTATCGTTGTGTTGTGATCATGGAAGATGACCATTCCAAAGTATTCAAAGTCTTTAGGAGAGGAGATCTGTATATTGTTGATTTCTCTACAGGACCACAACCAGCTATATGTCTACTTACAAAAGCTTCAGAAGGCTGGCTATGGCATCGACAACTTGGTCATGCTGGCATGAGGAACTTACTGCCTTCATGAAGAAGAAGCATGCCATTGGCATTGAGAATGTCAAATTCCTCAAGGATCACTTGTGCGGAGCCTGTGAAGCTGGAAAGATGACCAAGGCCAAGCATCCAACGAAGACTATCATGACTACCACTCGTCCATTTGAATTGCTTCACATGGATCTCTTTGGTCCTAACCATTATTCTGCATTCACTAATGAAGCATCTCTATATGGCTTTGTTACTGTTGATGATTACTCTCGTTACACATGGGTGCATATTGTCACTTACAAACGTGAAGTGCAGGAAGTCTTCAAACGATTTTCCTCGAGGGCTTCAACCAACTTTGGTGTGAAGATCAAGCACATCAGAAGTGACAATGGAACTGAGTTCAAGAATACTGGTCTTGATGACTATCTTGATGAACTTGGTATTACTCATGAGTTATCTGCTCCTTATACTCCTCGGCAAAATGACGTCGTGGAGCGCAAGAACAGGACTCTTGTTGAGATGGCTTGCACTATGCTTGATGAATATAAGACGCCTCGTCATTTCTGGATTGAGGCAATTGATACTGCGTGCCACATCATCAACATGGTATATCTTCACAAATTCTTCAAGAAGACTGCTTATGAACTCCTCACTGACAAGAAACCCAATGTGAGTTATTTCAAAGTCTTCGGTGCTAAATGTTGGATTAGAGATCCTCATCACAATTCTAAATTTGTACCGAAAGCATATGAAGGTTTTATGCTCGGTTACGGAAAGGACTCGCACACCTACAGGCTACAGAGTCTTCAACAACGTTCACCACAAGGTTGTTGAAACTGTAGATGTGCGGTTCGATGAAACTAATGGCTCGCAAAGAGAGCACCTACCTCCTGTGCTAGATGAAAAGTCACCTGAGGAAACTATCAAGTTCAAGGCTACTGAGGATGTCATTCCTACCGAAGAATCTGCTGAAGAAGTCATTCCAGAACGTGAAGAACATCATGCTGATGCACCTGAGGAAAATGGTGCTGAAGAAAATGAAGTGCAGATTGAGAAAATCATCAGCGACATCAACGCACCAGGTCCTCTCACACGCTCAAAAGCTTCACATTTGTCTAACTTTTGTGGGCACTTTGCTTTTGTCTCTATCACAGAGCCCACTAAGGTAGGTGAAGCATTTCTGGAGTCTGAATGGATTCAAGCTATGCAAGTGGAATTACATCAATTCGAGCTCAACAACGTCTGGGAACTGGTCAAACATCCAGACCCTCGCAAGCACAATATCATCAGTACAAAATGGATCTATCGCAACAAGCAAGATGAAAATGGCCTTGTTGTGAGGAATAAGGCATGGCTTGTAGCTCAAGGCTACACACAGGTTGAAGGAATTGATTTCGATAAAACTTTTGCACCTGTTGCTAGACTTGAGGCTATTCGCATATTACTTGCTTATGCTAACCATCATAATATCATCTTATATCAAATGGATGTGAAAAGTGCATTCCTCAATGGTAAGCTTGAGGAAGAAGTATATGTTGCTCAACCCCGTGTTTGAAGATCCAAACACATCGACAAAGTCTTGAGACTCAATAAGGCCCTCTATGGCCTCAAGCAGGCCCCTCGGGCGTGGTATGATACTTTGAAGGAATTCCTCATGAAGAAAGGCTTCAAACCCATTTCACTTGACCCAACTCTTTTCACAAAAACCTATGATGATGAATTATTCATGTGCCAAATATATGTTGATGATATTATCTTTGGCTGTACTGACCAACGTTACAGTGATGAATTTGCCTATATGATGAGTGAAGAATATCAAATGTCTATGATAGGAGAATTGAAATTCTTCTTGGGTCTTCAAATTCGTAACAGCGTAATGGCATCTTCATATCCCAGAAGAAATACCTCAAGGATGTATTGAGAAAATTCGGCATGCAAGATTTCAAAGGCGTCAAAGTCCCTATGCCCACAAATGGCCATCTATGCACTGATGAAAATGGTATTGACTTTGATCAAAAGGTACCACTCCATGATAGGTTCTTTATTGTATTTATGTGCATCTAGGCCAGAAATAATTCTTAGTGTTTGCATGTGTGCCCGATTTCAAGCTACACCGAACGAATCACACCATAAGGCTGTGAAGCATATTCTTCGATATCTAGCTCACACACCTACACTTGGATTATGGTATCCCAAGGGCTCGGCTTTTGATCTCATTGGATATTCAGACACTGACTATGCTGGTGATCGTGTGGACCGCAAGTCAAAATCAGGCACATGCCATTTTCTTGGACGATCCTTGGTCTGTTGGTCCTCGAAGAAATAGAACTGCGTATCGCTTTCTACTGCTGAAGCTGAGTACATTGCTGCTGCTTCGTGTTGTGCTCAATTTCTATGGATGAAGCAAACCCTCAATGACTACGACATCAACGTGAAGAATGTGCCTCTCTACTGTGACAATGAGAGTGCCATCAAGATTGCTCATAACCCAGTTCAGCACTCGAAGACAAAGCACATTCAGATTCGTCATCATTTTCTTCGTGATCATGTGTTGAAGGACGACACCTCTATTGAGCATGTGAAGACTGAAGAATAGCTAGCCAATATCTTCACAAAGCCCTTGGATGAGAAGAGATTTAGCAAGTTGCGGTGTGAGCTAAATATCCTAGAATCTTCGAATGTCCTTTGAAAAGGACACACATCCTAACACTTATGCAAAATTGACGACTTAGATGTGCAACACATAAAGTAACGTTTTTCTTCAATCAATAAAGACTAACACCCTAAGTGTGAAAAATTAACGAAGAATTTGATTCTCAGAGCCCTACGACAATTTTACACAGTGTCTGAAATCATCATTCTTATACGGTGCGTCAAGCCACCAACAAAAGTTGAAAATCTTCAAATTTGAG
Organism: Aegilops longissima; assembly: GCA_021605205.1. Classification (NCBI taxonomy): domain Eukaryota; kingdom Viridiplantae; phylum Streptophyta; class Magnoliopsida; order Poales; family Poaceae; genus Aegilops; species Aegilops longissima. The sequence continues at coordinate 228,076,892 of CM038682.1, forward strand.
TTTTTTATTTTTGAAATTCCTCGGTTGTTCAATTTCTTCAACTTTGAATTGTCTTCACTCTTTCCGTTGTTGTTCTTCATTGACTATATATATATATATATATATATATATATATATATATATATATATATATATATATATATATATATATATATAATTTGAAGTCCTCTACAACATTCACTTATTGCTATTTATTCAAGTTGCCTTTTTCTGCTAAGTGAATGTGATCGGACCCTTCCCCCTCTATGCTAAACTCAACCCAGTCTATTCACAAATTCTTCATATGCGTTCTATTTGAAACTCGTTCAAAATCTTCACTGTGTCCTTGTCAGCTGAAGAATTTGCGAACGAAACGTTAAAATTATCTTATCTAAATTTTCGGCGTTTGCCGCTCAAACCGATCCACATTCCATGATGGACTTATATATTCACCCACGATCTCGCACGATCACCACCTATCAGTACGTGGGTGACACATGTCACGCGAATGAAAAGGGTCAGGGGCACGTTCGTCAAATTTCCTCGGGCGGGCAGTTTTTTCACCTCGGCTATAAATACCCCTCCCTTCCTCACTTCATTTTTACTCCGCTCGACCTCACTCCCTCGCTCGAGCTCTCAAAACCTAGCGCCACCACTACTTACATCGTCGCCGATGAGGAAGAGCTTCACTGCCTCGACCTCGTCGTCGTCGTACTCGCGCCGGCCACGGATTTCTTCACTCCGCCGCCACCGTAGCTGTCTTCCTCTGCCAAGTTAGGGCGTGAAAGATCTGAACTAACGAACTTCTAAATCTACACTTCTCAGTTCGTCGTGTTCTTCGTCAAGGGTAATTAAAAGTTACTTTCTCTGCCCTTGTTGATTCTGATGTTTTCTACAAAATCTTCAAAAGGTATTTATTCTTCAAATCTTCACACACTAAACACCTCACACAACATCTATTCTTGATCTCTTTCCCTAAGCAACATTTTTCTTCGAGATTCCTCAATTGTGTGGATTTTCAATCTGTACAACTCTGGAACCTAAGTCAAAGAACGTTTGTGAAAATCCTCAAGACTCATCTCGTCAAATTCCTCAAACTTGTTCTTTTTGCAAAATCTTCTGAGAACGCATATGACCTCTCCAAATTCTTCGCAACTATATTCTGCTCACAGGTACACATGTCTGCTGCTGAATCTCTAGGTTCTCATCAACTTAACTCATTTGCAGCATTCCTCGAAGAAAAGTTGCACACCTCTTTAGAGAATTCTATTGTTCAAATTCCCCAGCTGAAGAAAATGGCTGACGGCAAGAAACCTCAGAAGGGGGAAAGAAATTGGAAGTCAACACAGCGTTTGAAATCCCTGAGGATATCTATGATGAATATTGCACTCCTGATGAGGACAAACATGGCAAGGAGACCAAGAATGAGCGCAATGTGTGCATTCAGAGGATAGAGAGGAGATGGGCCAGAGAATGGAGGGAATATCGCTACGTCACTCCCAAGTACATGAAGAAATTCGCTGTACACCCTCCATGCCCAAGACCTCCATTGGCACCTAGCCAAGAAGCTGATCCCTCTAGCATCATAAGTGGTGAAGAATTTCCAAAGGAATGGGCCAAGCGTCAAGCAAAGTTAGCAAAAATGGCAAAAGAAGAAGTGAAGAAATTCAATGAAGATTCTGTTGCTGCTGCTGCTGTTGAGGCCTCTGCTAGCAAGCCTAAGAAGGTTATGCCCAAGAAGCCCGCACACAAGCCCAAGGCTTCTGCACCAATGCCCTCATAGCCAAGCTCATCTGCAATGCCCTCACGGCCCAGTTCCACAAAGCCCACACGACAAATTCCTCAAGCTGCAGCAGCTCCTCCAAAGTCCTCAGATCCTCCTTCCAAATCCTCAGCACCTGTGCATCCCACCTCGTGCCAAAGGACAACAGGCATCTCTATTGCCTCTGGAGCCTCTGCAAGTTCTTCGGCTTCTCCGCATTCCTCAAGTTGCCCCACTCTGCTGAAGACTAAGGCCACTACTGGACGAGGTTCTCGACCAAGTCCTCACAAGAAGCGGGTCGCCTTCCAAGTACCGTCTAACGACGATGAAGCTGATGGTGAAGAACTCACTGAAATCATCAGAGACAGGTAGCAAAGGGCCGCTAGAGCCAAAGGCTCAAATGTACCTCTGCTTTTGGATCCAAAGCTGATCCTTGAATACATTGATCTCTGGCACAAGGACCCCAACACTCCTATGCCTGACTCCAATCTTACTCCTGGTCAAAGTCACGTGCTTTCCGCCTTCATAGGCGAAGAAAAATGGAAATTCGAGAAGGCCAGGCAGTTGAAGAAAGCGCAGTACAAGAAGGAGCGCCTTCTGAAGAAGAACATTGTGAAAATGACCACTGATTAACTCATTGCTTCTCAAACTAAGATCAAAAAGCTCAGTGATAAATTTGACACCTACCGTGCAGGCTAGCTTGGAACCAAAGTCAGATTTGTCAAATTGGCAAAAGATTTTTCTTCAAATGTTGCTCCAACGCACATTGAAATTCCTCAGGCTGAAGCATCTGCCCAGCCGACTGAAGAACATGCCAGTACCGCTGATGAAAATCAGGCTGCTGATGAAACTGCTAGTAGTAGGGCTGATGATTGCATTCCAGTCGCTGATGAAACTGCCAGGGCAACCACTAGTGTTGCACCTGAAGAGCTAGTCAGGCCAGCTGAAGCTTCAACCGCTGTGCCTGAAGAAACTTACCATACCAGGGCAACTGCATCAGTTGTGCCTGAAGAAAATGAACCAATTTCCTCTGCTCCTCTTGCACCTACACCAAGTCCAATTCTTCCTTCTGCATCAGAAGCTAAGAAGACCAACGCTGCGGAGCATGCAGAAATGAAGAAAAGGAAAGCATCAACTTCATCAGAATCTTCAGCTCCGAAGAAGATGAAGAAATTGACAAGCTCTTTTGAGAATCCAATTGATGCTGTTCCAGTCTCATGCATGCCATCAAAGGAACTTGTTCCCTTTTGTGAAGACTACGCGATCCCAAGAGGATCCGATGAGGATGTTCCTTCTGCTGCTTCCTCAGTAGTTGGACGAAGAAATTAAAGTGGATACAATCCCTTCAACCCTAGTTGTCTCATCGCCCGTGCCTCAGTTCACAGCTGAAGAGGCAGGCGTTGAAGAACTAAGTGAAGAAGATGAGGATGTGGACATTGGGAGCACAACACCAGTGATGAATGATGACTTTTGGGAAAGTCAGCACCCCAATTCTCCCTTGTTCACTCCTCTGCAACAAATTCCTCAGTCCCCAGTGCATACTGAAGTTCAAATGGGTTCTAACGAACCTCACTCCACTCCTTCCATTCCAGAAGAAATTCCAGCCACTAGTGCTGATGAAAATGCTGCTGAAGAAATGAAGACCCAGGCTGCAACTAAAGAAGCAACTGAAATTCCTCAGCCTGTGGTTCCTGAGATTGCGATTCCTGAGGTTGTGATGCAATTGACTAACACTCCTCAGCCCAAGCCGAAGGATCCTTTCTCCAAGAAGCAAAATTTCAAGGCTGATGACTTCTTCCATGAGCATGTATTCTTCACTGATTACAACCCATATGACTCTGCTCATCTTAGAAGGAAACGTTTCTGGACTGCCAGCCAAGCCAACTTCTATTCTTCGCTGCTTTTCAACAAGGACAAAGTCTTCGACCATGAGCGTATTCCTCATGTGGACATGGAATCACTGCCTTGCTTCATGCCAGTCCTCAGTGTTCTTCATGACGCTGGACTGCTCAACTTTTGCACTGATATTGTTGATTGGAATGAAGAGCTAATTCTTCAGTTCTATGCAACGCTGCACATCACAGGAAATGCTGAAGATGTGAACTCTTGGGTATTGGACTGGATGACAGAAAATACTCATTTCAAAGCACCGGCCTCTGAGTTGCTTCATGCCCTGCCTATCAGTCCTCCCCTTGAAGGTGCTTGTTGTATATATCATGAACCCGAGCTTACTGTCATGCCCAATATGCGACCCTATCCAAAAGGAACTCGAAGGTCCCACCAAGGATAAACACGCATATTGAGACGCTTTTGCAAGGTGGATATCATTACATCAACATTACATAATAGATGGGGATACATACATAAGGCACAAATGCCACAAGAATACATCAACATCATATACAAGATCAACATCCGACTACGGATGAAACATAAACGAAACTCAAACGACATCCACCTCGCTAGCCCAGGCTGCCGACACTGGAACCTATTCCCTGATCGAAGAAGCAGAAGAAGAACTCCAATACAAGCAAACATCGCTCTCACGTCATGATCATCACCTAACCTGTACCTGCAACTGGTGGTGTAGTAATCTGTGAGCCACGAGGACTCGGCAATCCCATTACCATGGGTATCAAGACTAGCAAAGCTTAAATGGGAAAGGAAGGGGTAAAGTGGTGAGGTTGCAGCAGTGGCTAAGCATATATGGTGGCTAACATACGCAAATGAGAGCGAGAAGAGAAACAAAGGAACGGTCGTCATCTAGTAATGATCAAGAAGTGATCCTGAACTCCTACTTACGTCAAACATAACCCAGAAACCGTGTTCTCCTCTCGATCAACCCGAAAAGAGACACTCACGGTTACGCACACGGTTGGTGTATTTTAATTAAGATCAACCGGGTTTTCTACAACCGGACATTAACAAATTCCCATCGCCACATAACCGCGGGCACGGCTTTGAAAGTTCAAACCCTGCAGGGTGTCCCAACTTAGCCCATGATAAGCTCTCGCGATCAACGAAGGATATTCCTTCTCCCGGGAAGACCCGATCAGTCTCGGAATCCGGCTACAAGACATTTCGACAGCAATAAAAACAAGACCAGCAAAGCCGCCGGATGTGCCGACAAATCCTGATAGGAGTCGACGTACCTCGGTCTCGTGGCACACCGGATAAGTCAGCCTCACGAGTAAAACCAGCCCTCGAGTTGCCCGTGGTGGCCCTTGAGCCTGCTTTCGGTTCGACCAACACTCGAAGGAGCACCGCCCGGGGGCTAAAATAAAGATGACCCTCGGCTCCGAAACCCAAGGGAAAAAGGGCTAGGTGAGGCAAATGGTAAAACCAATGTTGGGCCTTTTTGGAGGAGTCTTATTCAAAGCGAACTGTCAAGGGGTCCCATAAATCACCCGACCGCGTTAGGGACGCAAAATCCGGGAACATAATACCGATATGACGGAAACTAGGGCGGCAAGAGTGGAACAAAACACCAGGCATAAGGCCGAGCCTTCCACCCTTTACCAAGTATATAGATGCATTAATAATATAAGATATATTGTGATATCCCAACAAGTAAAACATGTTCCAACAAGGAACAACATCTCCATGTTCCAACAAGGAACAAACTTCATCTTCACCTGCAACTAACAACGCTATAAGAGAGGCTGAGCAAAGCGATAACATAGCCAAACAACGGTTTGCTAGGAAGGGTGCAAAAGGTTAGAGGTTCATGGCAATTTGGGATGGCTTGAGCAGCAAGTGATAGGTAACGCAGCATAGCGATAGAACGAAGCAACTAGCATAGCAATGATAGTAGTGAGATCCAGGGTAACGGTCATCTTGCCTGAAATCCCGCAAGGAAGAAGAACGAGTCCATGAAGAAGATGAACGAGTCCATGAAGAAGACGAACGGATGAAGCCGAACCAAGCGAAGACGAACGAATCCTCACGATCGCAACGAAACAGGAACTAACAAGAGGAAGCACACAACATAGTAAACACACCGCACATGAACAAGACATGATGCACAACAAGCATGATGCATGACAAAGCTACATGAAGCTACTCATGGCAAGAGAGGATGCAAACAAGAAAAACACATCAAAGCAAGTTTAAATGAGGCCGGGAACAACATAGAACAATTCCGGTAAGTCCTCATATGCAAATTTCGAAATTGGTCCAGATCTGAATAAACCTTATGTTCAAGTTGTTAAACAGCAAGTTAAGATTCACCACGATGATCTACACGAAATTCTAGTCAAGTTACATATAAAGTTCATTAGATTCGGAGCTACGGCCTAGAAGATATGAGCAAAACAAGATAAGCATGGCATTCATGCAAAATGCATACAAACATCACACAAACACATCAAAACAAGGATGCAACATGATAATATGAAACTACATGCAAAACCAAGCAAGTTTCATATAGAGCACACTCAAAACGGAGCAACGGTTCAACACATACACTCTATACAAGTCATGACAACAATCTGTCCAAAACAGCAACTAGGCATATTGCAAGCATCAAAACAATATGCTACAGCATCTCAACGTAATAACAAAAGGCATGGGCATGATGTACAGGTAAATCATTACAAAACATGAACACTGAGCTATCTCCAGAAATGACTAGAACATGCTCAAAAACACATGGCAAGATTGCAAGTAATAACAGTTTCAGACTTAGCAGAAATTAACATCAGGTTGCAATGTTTACAGCTATCAAACAATATGTTACAGGAACTTATCATGGCAAACAAAGGCATGTTATGAATCTACTCAAAGCATAGAACAAAAGTCCCTTAGTGACCATAAGCCAAAAAGGATCACAAAATATGATGGCACCCACGTAAACATGGCAAGTTATATTACATATTCAAACATGGCAGGAACAACGATGAGTAGGCATGTTTACAAGCTCAATGCACTCACTACAGAGCCTTATATGATAAACTAAGCATACATACATCATGAAGACATGGCATAGAAGACATACATGGCAAGAACAACAACATATCATGCAAGGATCAACTAGAACAACCTTGGCAAAATTGAATAACATGTAAACAATCTGCCAGGAAACATTTGATAGCAAAAGTAGAGCTCGATTGACTCAAGCTATGGCACTCCATAATTGCAAACAAGGGAATGGATGTATAGAGCAAAACATGTATAACAAAACATCCTTACTGAAGTATCTCAAAATATGCATGGATCTCTCGGTAGCATCAAGTTAACATGGCATCAAAATAACAGCTAAACAGGGCTGAAATCAGCAACAACAAGACACCTAGTTTGCATGCTTGTGCTAGTCACCACATAGATCACAAAAATACATGGCATACACCCCTGTAAAGATGGCATGGCATATTACAAAACACATGTAGGACTCAAGCCCATAGGATGCACACATCAATCATGGCAAAAATGACAAAAGTGCATGTTCTGATAAAAATCAGAAACTAACATCACATAGCACTCTTCCAACAGCATTTCGGGCATCAAGACGAGCTCAAATAAAAATGATGCAATGAGATGAAATGATCTACTCTTCGAGACAAACATTTTGACATATTACACGCCCAAAACGGAGCAACGATGACAGAGATATGATGCAACGAAAATGCAACAAAATTACTGCAGCTTTCGGGACTTAGATGAAAATTGGAGGGGGGAAAGTCAACCGAATGGCACGGACTTCGATGCAGGCCGGACCTCGCCGGAGAACTCGCCGGAGAAGGTGGGGAAGACGGCCGGAGCTCGGGGAGGAGGCCGGGATGAGGCCGGGGAGGCCGGGGAGCCGGATCGGGTCCGCCCGGCCGGATCCGCACGGCGGCATGGCGGCGGCTTGGGGACGCCGGAGAGGGCGCGACTCAGCGAAGGTCGACGCCACCGGGAGGCGGCGCGGGCGCGCAGCTGGAGGTCGGGCGGAGGGGCGAGGCGGCGCGGTCTGAAGCGGGCGGCGAAGCTCGGCCGGCCCGAGGCGCAATGGGCGGGGCGGCGCCGCGGGCGAGGCGGGCAGAGGGCGGCAGCGGCGGCGCCAGCAGGAGGCGTGGCGCCTGGCGCTGGCGGCGCGGGCTGGCGGCACGGGCGGGCCTGGTCACGGGCTCTGGCGGCGGCAAGCGGGAGGGAAGGGCCCGGACGGTTTCAAGGGCCAAGCCAAGAGGAGGAGGAGAGAGGCAGCGGGATGACGTGGCGGCCCCTGGTTGGGCGGCGGCGGCGGACGTGTCCGGCGCAGCACGGAACGCCCGTGTGGAGGAAGAAGAAGGCTAGGGTTAGGGTAGAATTGATCCGCGAATTTCGGGAGAGGCACATTTATAGGTAGAGGGAGCTAGGAGAGTCCAAATGAGGAGCGGTTTTCGGCCACGCGATCGTGATCGAACGACCGAGAGCATGGAGGGGAGTTAGGTGGGTTTTGGGCCACTTAGAAAGGGGAGTTGGGCTGCAACAAAAGAGGCTTTTGCGGTTACCCGGTTAACCGTTGGAGTACCAAACGACCTCCAAATGATCCGAAACTTGACAGGCGGTCTACCGGTGCTATACCAAGGCTGCTTGACAAACCTCGGGCCATTCCGAGACCGTTTAACACCCGCACATGAAAAGAGGTAAAAGGGAGCGCCGGGAGACATAGGAGTGCCGGATTGCAAAACGGACAACGGGGAAAATGCTCGGATGCATGAGACGAACATGTATGCAAAATGAAATGCACATGATGACATGATAAAAATGCAGATGATGACATGGCAAAGTGCAACACGCAATCACATGACATGGCAACGACGGCGAATAAAAGGAAGACAACTGGCGCATCGAATCCGGGGTGTTACACTTACAGATCACTATATGCAAGTGCTGATGTAGCCACTGAAGCCCGGTCAAGCCCCAAGGACCACATTCCTCGTGAAGGAATTGTTGTATGTGCCTCGGACTGTCTATCGCATTCTGACGAAGACATTGAGTCCAATCAAAGGCCATGACTCTAATGAAGAAGAGGTTGTTGGCATCATGAAGAATCTGCTTTTCAACATCATTCATGGCGTTCCTGTCAACTACCATGATTTCTTCATGAGGACTCTGGCCAATATTGCATTATCTTCATTCGAGTTGAAGCCTTATGCTCCTTGGATTATGAGATTCCTCAGAACAAGGTCTTCACTCAACTACAAGGCTGACTTTCAAAATCATCTCAGCTACTTGCCCCCCATTGAAGTCCTCAAACAGACATTTTCCTCAACTAATGAAAAGGGCAAGGCCACTGCAGTTATTGATGAAGGCTTTCGTCCATTGGATGGTCAGTTCCGCAAAGCTGCATCTTACTCCACCAATGATGACTCGGCCACTCATGACTCTGCCGCAAATGCTTCAAAGCAAAATCCTCAAGGCACAGCTCCAAGGGTGATGACTGATCGTGAGCTTCTCCTCAGTCTTCACCAGAAGATCGATCACAACCACAAATGGGTTAAGCGTCAGTTTGGTTCAATTCTTCACAACATGACTGCTACACACAATGCAAAGAAGAAAAACCATTACTACCTCCATGCAGTCCTCGGTCGCACCTGGGATGTTCTGTCTCATCTGTATGGTGAAGAAGATCTGAAGCAAATGGGTCTCAAGCAGGACTTTGACTGGTCTCAACCTCCAGCGAAGAAATTCAAGAAGGTCAAAGTTCCCTCCTTGGTGGCCAGCTCATATTCTTCATCGCGCGACACGGATGAGCATGAAGATTTGGGCGACACTGCGGCAGGCCCTACTTCAACAACCAACCCCAACAACGTTGGCGTTCCTCCATCATCATGATATTCTTCAGGGACGTTAATCCTCATTTTCGATCCTTTTGGTCATTCGATGACAAAGGGGGAGAAACTTGAGTTAGTCTTCAAGCGGGTCTCTATATATGGGCATTTTTTTGCTAAGTTACAACTCTCGTTCTTTTGAAGACTTTGTTGGATCGAGTTGTAAACTTAAACCTGATGGTGGTCTGATACTCTTGTTGTGTTCTTCTGCATGCTTATTCCTCATATATGTTAATGCACACATGCTGAATTACATCAGTCACCATATTTCATCATGCATTTCAAGTTCTTCATATTATATGTTAAATGCGTCTATGAATTACAAGATATAGGGGGAGATCTCCATGATTCTACTCTTCAAGTGTGCATTGCTTCAAAAGAAAATTCCTCACTATGCACATCTTCAGGGGGAGTTCTTCTATATCTTGCAGTCAAATTCCTCAATATTAGTATTTACACTTCATATGTTTTATACCCGTTGAAAACGTAACCTATATTGTCATCAATCACCAAAAAGGGGGAGATTATAAGTGCATCTAGTGCCCCTTAGTGATTTTGGTGTATTGGAGACTTATAGGTTAAGGGACTAATGTGTTTGTGAGTGTACACAGGTCTATAAGTCCATGAGGAGTTTGATATTTACAGAGAAAGTCGACCCCTAAAAATGATGTCTTCGACTGAAGACTTTGGATTTCTGAAGACTTTGAAAGTGAAGAAATTGGTGTGACCTTGAAGACTTGATATTCTTGCGACGAACATGAAGCGTGAAGACTTTTGTTTTCCTAGTTTCATTTTCTCTTTCTTGAGTCATAGGAAACACCGTACTGTTAAAGTGGGTCGAGGAAATACTACGGAAAAAGTTTCCAAGTGATGATCATTTCAAAATCCTACACCTACCAATCCCTTCTAATGAAGCCATTAGAAATCTCATGCAGCTCAGTCAATTTCTTCAGTGACAGAGACGAAGTTCTTCTGGTCTCTGAGGAATTTGTACTGACTGAGGAGTTAGGAATTCGACAGTGCGGATAGCCTACAAGTGAGGAACATGATAGCCCTGAGGAATTTGAACCTCAAATTTCCGACCGTTGTTGTGCTACGCGCCAGCTGTCCCAAAATATCTACCCACCTAACGGTCATATCATTGAAGGGCATTTATGTCTTTTCATGTTAGGCTGCTCCCTAGGCTATAAATAGCCGCCCCCTACAACCACTAGCTAGTTGGCTGCTCCGAGAGAAACTGACACTTGTCATTGAGAGCATCCCATCCTCCGAGGACTTTGAGCGAAAATCATCAAGTGAGGAAAACCCAAACCCGAACACCTACCAACCCAAAGCGATTGAGCATCACTGAAGAGATTGATCCTGCATGGATCCGACGCTTGTTACCTTTGAAGACTGTGCATCTTCCAGACGGTTAGGCGTCATGGTCTAGAGCATCCAAGAGGAAATTGTGGATCACCGAGTGACCGAGTTTGTGAAGGTTTGGAAGTCACCTAGAGACTTACCACGAGTGATTGGGTGAGGTCTGTGTGACTTAGCTCAAGGAGACGGTGAGGACTGTGTGTCCTCAGGTTTAAATACCTAGCCGCTCCAACCAGACATACAACTGTCACAACAGTTGGAACTGGTCTCCCAAATCATTGTCTTCACCAAGCCTACTGGTTCCATTTCCTCAACTCTTTCATTTCTTCATTACTGTGTTGTGTTCTTGTTCATATCTGTTTTGAAGACTTTGACTGAAGACTTTCTCAATTTCCTCAGTTCAATTTCTTCAGTCTGTTTGTCTTCATCCTATTTTATCCTGTGCTTGCGGTTTCTGTACTCTGTGCTTGTTTACATTTCATCATGATGACCATGCTTATGTTCTGTTATGTTTACATCTGAGTACTTATTCTGCTGCAAGTAGTTCTTCACTTAGGAATTTCCTCACCCTGAAATTCCTCAGTGAAGAATTCATAAAAATCGCCTATTCACCCCGCTCTAGTCGACTTAACGCACTTTCAATTTGAAACTTATGTGATGTAAATATTACTCTTATGTGGTGACCTATACTCGTATGCTACCGCACATGCTGCATGTTCATGCTTTAGTGCATCTTTGAGGCCATTGACATGTTCTTTTTGGTGTATGCGCTTTATATTTCATTTATATCTTGTTGATGCGCTCCATGCCTAAACCAAGTTCCATGTGTTATATAAGACTTTCTCATGTACCTAATCCACTCCGCATTTGCATTCAAACACAAAATTTAAATAATGCACAAATTAGGGGGACTCTTGTATACCACATGCTTCTAAAGGCATCTCATGATTATCTCCATTGTTGAATCTTTGACATATGTTGTTACCATGGGGTGAAAGTGCATCTAATTCCTTAGGTGGATTTTGGTAATTCATGCCAACATGTTTCAATGAACCAATGCCTACATCAAGTTCATTTCAGAAAATGTTTCTTTTAGGTACAACAAATGAATGGAAGGTGACCCCTAAAAATGCTTAAGGCAAGTGTTGGACAAGCCAAATGCTTCTACATTTTCATTATAGTGATCGAGGATCACATTGAGTCCATAGGCATGCTGATATTATTAAAAGGGGATGAAGATGTGATAACGAGCCTCTATCTCCATGTGCTTAAATACCTATCTCCAAAACTCCTCAAAATCATTCAAATATTCAACTATGACTACCTAGTTCCATTTAACTCGGAGTTGTTGGAGCTCTTTGAAGGAAATATGCCCTGGAGGCAATAATAAAGTTGTTATTTATATTTCCTTATATCATGATAAATGTTTATTATTCATGCTAGAATTGTATTAACCGGAACTTGATACGTGTGTGGATACATAGACAAAACACATTGTCCCTAGTAAGCCTCTACTAGACTAGCTCGTTAATCAAAGATAGTTAAGTTTCCTAACCATAGACATGTGTTGTCATTTGATGAATGATGTGATGGACAAGACCCATCCGTTAGCTTAGCATAATGATCGTTAAGTTTTATTGCTATGGCTTTCTTCATGTCATATACATATTCCTTTGACTATGAGATTATGAAACTCCTGGATACCGGAGGAATACCTTGTGTGCTATCAAACATCACAACGTAACTAGGTGGTTATAAAGATGCTCTACAGGTATCTCCGAAGGTGTTTGTCGGGTTGGCATAGATCGAGATTAGGAATTGTCACTCCGAGTATCGGAGAGGTATCTCTAGGCCCTCTCGCTAATGCACATCATAATAAGCCTTGCAAGCAATTTGACTAATGAGTTAGTTGCGGGATGATGCATTACGGAACGAGTAAAGAGACTTGTCATAACGAGATTGAACTAGGTATGAAGATACCGACGATCGAATCTCGGGCAAGTAACATACCGATGATAAAAGGAATAACGTATGTTGTCATTATGGTACGATCGATAAAGATCTTCGTAGAATATGTGGGAACCAATATGAGCATCCAGGTTCCGCCATTGGTTATTGACCGGAGAGGTGTCTCAGTCATGTCTACATAGTTCTCGAACCCATAGGGTCCGCACGATTAACGTTCGATGACGATTTATATTATATGAGTTATTATGTGATTTGGTGACCGAATGTTTGTTTGGAGTCTCGGATAAGATCACGGGCATGACGAGGAGTCTCGAAATGGTCGAGAGGTAAAGATTCATATATAGGATGACAATATTTGTACACTGGAAGTGTTCCGGGGGTACCGTGTACATATCAGGTCACCGGAAGGGGTTCTGGGCAACCCCCGGCAAGCTATATGGGCTTAATGGGCCTAGGGAGGGACTGACCAGCCCACAAGGGGCTGGTGTGCCCCTCCACCAGGCCGACCAGCCCTAGGGAAGGCAAGGGAGGAGGGCTAGCCCCTCTTTACTTCCCCTTCTCATGGGAGAAAGGAAAGGGGGGGCGCCACCTCCTCCTTCCTTCTCCTAGTGCCAAAACAAGGAGGGAGGGGGGAATTGGGGTGGGAGCCCAAGTAGGACTTGACCTACTTGGGTGCCCCCCTAGCTGCGTCTTCCCCTCTCCAACCTATATATATATATGTGGGGAGGGGGCGCCTAGAGGACACACAAACATTTGTTAGCCGTGTGCGGCGCCCCCTCCATAGTTTACACCTCCGGTCATATTGTCATAGTGCTTAGGCGAAGCCCTACGCGGATCACTTCACCATCATCATCACCACGCCGTCGTGTAGAAGAAACTCTGCCTCGACACTTTGCTGGATCAAGAGATCGAGGAACGTCATCGAGTTGAACGTGTGCAGAACTCGGAGGTGCCATACTTTCGGTGCTTGATCGGTCAGAACGATAAGAAGTTTGGCTACATCAACCGCATTGTCAAACGCTTCCTATTTCGGTCTACAAGGGTACATGGACACACTCTCCCCCTCTCATTGCTATGCATCTCCTAGATAGATCTTGCGTGAGCGCGGATTTTTTTTGAAATTGCATGCTACGTTCCCCAACAGTGGCATCCAAGCCAGGTCTATGCGTAGATGATATGCACGAGTAGAACACAAAGAGTTGTGGGTGGTGATCGTCATACTGCTTACGACCAATGTATTATTTTGATTCAGCGGTATTGTTGGATGAAGCGGCCCGGACAAACCTTACATGACCACGTTCATGAGACCGGTTCCACCGACAGACATGCAACTAGTTTTGCATAAAGATGGCTCGCAGGTGTCTGTTTCTCCAACTTTAGTTGAATCAAATTTGACTGCGGCCGATCCTTGTTGGAGGTTAAAACAACAAACATGATAAATCACCGTTGTGGTTTTGATGCGTAGGTAAGAACGGTTCTTACTAGAAGCCCGTAGCAGCCACGTAAAACTTGCAACAACAAAGTAGAGGATGTCTAACTTGTTTTTGCAAGGCATGTTGTGATGTGATATGGTCAATACATGATGTGATATACGTTATTGTGTGAGATGATCATGTTTTGTAAAAGTTATCGGCAACTGGTAGGAGCCTTATGGTTGTCGCTTTATTGTATGAAATGCAAACGCCATGTAATTGCTTTATATCACTATGCGTTAGCGATAGTTGTAGAAGCAATAGTTGGCAAGACGACCACGACGCTAGGATGGAGATCAAGGTGTCAAGCCAGTGACGATGGAGATCATGACGGTGCTTTGGAGATGGAGATCAAAGGCACAAGATGATGATGGCCATATCATGTCACATATTTTGATTGCATGTGATGTTTATCTTTTATGCATCTTATTTTTCTTAGTACGGCAGTAACATTATAAGATGATCCCTTACTAAAATTTCAAGGTATGAGTGTTCTCCCTGAGTATGCACCCTTGCGACAGTTCGTCGTGCTGAGACACCACGTGATGATCAGGTGTGATAAGCTCTATGTTCACATACAACGGTTGCAAGACAGTTTTGCACATCCGGAATACTCGGGTTAAACTTGACGAGCCTAGCATGTACAGACATGGCACTGGAACACTGGAGACCGAAAGGTCAAACGTGAATCATATAGAAGATATGATCAACATAGAGATGTTCACCATTGAAGACTACTCCATCTCACGTGATGATTGGACATGGTTTAGTTGATTTGGATGACGTAATCATTTAGATGACTCGAGGGATGTCAATCTAAGTGGGAGTTCTTAAGTAATATGATTAATTGAACTTAATTTATCATGAACTTAGTCCTGATAGTATTTGCATATCTATGTTGTAGATCAATAGCTCACATATAGCTCCCTGATGACCCACAAGTATGGGGGATCAATTGTAGCTCTTTTTGATAAGTAAGAGTGTCGAACCCAACAAGGAGCAAAAGGAAATGACAAGTGGTTTTCAGCAAGGTAATGTCTGCAAGTGCTGAAATTGTAAGTAGGAGAGTAGTTTGATAGCAAGATAATTTGTAACAAGCAAGTAAGGATAGTAGTAGCAAAAGTGCAGCAAGTTAGCCCAATCCTTTTGAGGCAAAGGATAGGCCAAAACGGTCTCTTATGATAAGCAAAGCATTCTTGAGGTAACACGGGAATTTCATCTAGTCACTTTCGCCATGTTGGTTCGATTTGTGTTCACTACTTTGATAATTTGATATGTGGGTGGACCGGTGCTTAGGTGTTGTTCTTACTTGAACAAACCTCCTACTTATGATTAACCCTCCCGCAAGCATCCACAACTACGAGAGAAGTATTAAGAATAAATTCTAACCATAGCATTAAACTTTTGGATCCAATCGCTCCCTTACGGAATAGCGCATAAAACTGGGGTTTAAGCTTCTGTCACTCTTGCAACCCATCATCTAATTGCTACTCCACAATGCATTCCCTTAGGCCCAAATATGGTGAACTGTCATGTAGTCGACGTTCACATGACACCACTAAGGGAATCATAACATACATACTATCACACAATACCAGTTTCCTTTTTTTCATATCTCTTTAAATCATCACAGAATTTCCGGCCGCAACGCGCGGGGTACCCTCTAGTTCATCTAATGATCTAATATCAAATAACCTCTTTTCACCGGCAAGTTTGAAATCATAATTGAGTTCTTTGATTTCCCAATATGCTTTATGTTCTAAATCAAGAGGCAAATGACAAGCATTTCCATAAACCATTTTATAAGGAGACATACCCATAGGATTTTTATATGTTGTTCTATAAGCCCAAAGTGCATCATCTAATTTCTTAGACCAATTCTTCCAGGACCTATCGACAGTCTTTTACAAGATTAATTTTATTTCTCTATACCCATTAGAGGAAGGAAAAGGTCCCATGTAATCAAATCCCCAAACATCAAATGGTTCAACAGCAAGTGAATAATTCATAGGCATTTCTTGACGCTTACCTATATTACCTATTCTTTGGCATTCATCACAAGATAAGATGAACTTACGGGCATCCTTGAAGAGAGTAGGCCAATAAAATCCAGATTGCAATACCTTGTGAGCAGTTCTATCTTCAGCATGACGCCCTCCATAGGCTTCGGAGTGACATTTCCGTAGGATTTGTCCCTGTTCATGCTCAGGTACACAACGTCTAATAATATCATCTACTCCTTCTTTATAAAGATGTGGGTCATCCCAAAAGTAATGTCTTAAATCATAGAAGAATTTTTTCTATTGTTGGTAAGTAAAGCTAGGTGGTAAATATTTCGCAACAATGCAATTAGCATAGTTAGCATACCAAGGAGTATTATGAGCAACATTTATTGCAGCTAACTGCTCATCATGAAAACTATCATCATGAAAACTATCATCAATAGCTAACCTCAACAATCTTTTCACAAAAGTCAGAGAATATGGCAGTCATACATCTTTGAAGGTAGCAGGTGCATTGCATAAGCCAAAAGGCATACGCCTATAAGCATAAGTTCCAAAGGGACAAGTAAAAGTGGTCTTTTCTTGATCAGGTTGAGAAACAGGTATTCGTGAAAAACAGAATATCCATCAAGGAAGCAAAAATGTGTGTGCTTAGATAATCTTTCTAGCATTTGATCAATAAAAGGCAGAGGGTAATGATATTTTCTAGTTGCTTTGTTTAATTTTCTAAAATCAATTACCATTCTATAGCCTGTAACAATTCTTTGTGGAATAAGTTCATTTTATCATTAGGAACAACAGTAATACCTCATTTCTTGGGGACACAATGAACATGAATTACCCATTTTCTATCAGCTATGGGATATATTATGCCTGCTTCCAGAAGTTTTAATATTTTCGTTCTTACCACTTCTTTCATCTTCGGATTTAAACGAGTTGGTGATCAAAAATGGGTTTAGCATCAGGTTCCATATTAATTTTGTGCTGACATACAGTGGGACTAATGCCCTTTAAATCATCAAGAGTATATCCAATAGCAGCTCGGTGCTTCCTTAAATCTTCCAATAATCTTTCTTCTTCATGTTCAGAAAGGTTAGCACTAATAATAACATGATAAATCTTATTTTCATCAAGATAAGCATATTTCAAAGTGTCTGGCAATTGTTTTAATTCAAACACAGAATCACCTTTAGGTGGAAGAGGACCTCCTAGAGTTTCAATAGGCAAATTGTGTTTAAGCAGATGACGTTGTTCAAAGAAAATCTTATCTATTTCATTTCTTCCATGCATATGTAAATCATTTTAATGGTCTAGCAAATATTGTTCTAGTGGATCAGTATGAGGCACAACAATAGAAGCAAGACCAATTAATTCATCAGCAAGACCAATTAATTCATCCTTACTAGGTAAATTTTTTTCATGAAGCTTTCTGCTAAACTTAGAAAAATTAAACTCATGAGACTCATCACGAAAGCTAACACCGACAGTTTGTTTCTCACAGTCTATTCTAGCATTAACAGTGTTCAAGAAAGGTCTGCCAAAGATAATGGGACAAAAATCATCTTGTGGGGAACCAAGAACAAGAAAATCTGTAGGGTATTTTATTTTCCCACACAAGACTTCAACATCTCTAACAATCCCAATTGACGATATAGTGTCTCTATTAGCAAGTTTAATAGTAACATCTATGTCTTCTATCTCTGCGGGTGCTATGTCATTCATAATTTCTTGATATAAGGAATAAGGAATAGCACTCACGCTAGCACCTATGTCACATAAACCATGATAACAGTGATCTCCTATTTTAACTGAGACAACGGGCATGCCAACAATGGGTCTATGTTTATCCTTTTTATTAGGTTTGGCAATTCTAGCAGCTTCTTCGTAGAAGTAAATAACATGCCCATCGACATTTTCTTCCAAGAGATCCTTAACCATCGCAATACTAGGTTCTACTTTAATTTGTTCATCAGGTTTAGGTGTTCTAATATAGCTTTTGTTAACCACAGTTGAGACTTTAGCATGTTCCTTTATCCTAACAGGGAAAGGTGGTTTCTCAATATAAGCATTAGGAACAACTGGATCAACATTATAAATTATGGTTTCTTCTTTAGCTGGTACCGGTTCTCTAATTTCTTTTTTAATAGGTGGGTGATATTTAAACCACTTCTCTTTAGGGAGATCAACATTAGTAGCAAATGATTCATAAAAGGAGGCTGCTATCTCAGAGTCAAGTCCATATTTAGTGCTAAATTTTTTAAAAGCATCGGTATTCATAAAAGATTTAACACAATCGTACTTAAGTTTAATACCTGACTCTTTACCTTCGTCGAGTTCCCAATCTTCAGAGTTGCATTTAATTCTCTCCAAAAGATCCCATCGGAATTCAATAGTCTTCTTCATAAAAGAACCAACACAAAAAGTATCAAACATGGTTTGATCATTACGAGAAAGTCGAGCATAAAAATTCTGGATAATAATTTCTCTTGAGAGCCCATGATTGGGGCATGAATATAACATTGACTTCAGCCTCCCCCAACCTAGAACGATACTTTCTCCTTCACGAGGCCAAAAATTATATATATAATTCCGATCACGATGAACTAGATGCATAGGATAATTGTTTTGGTGGAACTCCAATTTCAATCGATTCCAATTCCAAGATCCAATATCATAGCATAGCCTATACCATGCCAATGATTTTTCCCTTCAAAGATAAAGGGAAAACCTTCTTCATAACTGCATCACCGGGTAAACCTGCAAGCTTGAACAATCCACAAATTTGTTCTACATATATCAAGTGCATATCAGGATGTTCGGTTCCGTCTCCTGCATAAGGATTAGCTAGCAGTTGTTCTATCATACCTGAAGGAATTTCATATTCAATATTTTCAGTAGGTGCATACGTTGAGGGGTGGCTAATTGTGGTTCTGGTCGAGGTGAAGATACCCCGAACAAACCCCTCAAAGGATTGTTTTCCATAGTAACAAGTGACAATAAATTTCAGCACACTATATAAACGTTTCCTTATCAAATTCCACTTACCAAAGGCGCTTCACTCCCCGGCAACGTGCCAGAAAATAGCCTTGATGACCCACAAGTATAGGGGATCAATTTTAGCTCTTTTCGATAAGTAAGAGCACCGAACCCAATGAGGAGCAGAAGGAAATGACAAGTGGTTTTCAGCAAGGTAATGTCTGCAGGTGCTGCAATTGTAACTAGCAGAGTAGTTTGATAGCAAGATAATTTGTAATGAGCAAGTAACGATAGTAGTAGCAAAAGTGCAGCAAGGTAGCCCAATCCTTTTGAGGCAAAGGACATGCCAAAACGGTCTCTTACGATAAGCAAAGCGTTCTTGAGGGTACACATGAATTTCATCTAGTCACTTTCACCATGTTGGTTCGATCTGTGTTCACTACTTTGATAAAAATTTGATATGTGGGTGGACCGGTGCTTAGGTGTTGTTCTTACTTGAACAAACCTCCTACTTATGATTAACCCTCCCGCAAGCATCCGCAACTACGATAAAAGTATTAAGAATAAATTCTAACCATAGCATTAAACTTTTGGATCTAATCGCTCCCTTATGGAATAGCGCATAAACTGGGGTTTAAGCTTCTGTCACTCTCGCAACCCATCATATAATTGCTACTCCAAAATGCATTCCCTTAGGCCCAAATATGGTGAAGTGTCATGTAGTCGATGTTCACATCACACCACTAAGGGAATCACAACATACATACTATCAAAATATCAAACACATATCAAGTTCACATGATTACTTGCAACATGATTTCTCCCGTGACCTCAAGAACAAAAGTAACTAATCACAAATGATAATCATGCTCAAGATGAGAAGGGTATTAAATAGCATATTGGATCTGAACATATAATCTTCCACCAAATAAACCATATAGTAATCAACTACAAGATGTAATCAACACTACTAGTCACCCACAAGCACCAATCTATAGTTCCGGTAACAAGATTGAACACAAGAGGTGAACTAGGGTTTGAGATGAGATGGTGCTGTTGAAGATGTTGATGGAGATTGCCCTCCCCAAGATGGGAGAGTTGTTGGTGATGATGATGGCGATGATTTCCCCCTCCGGGAGGGAAGTTCCCCTGGTGGAATCGCTTTGTCGGAGGGCAAAAGTGCTCCTGCCAAAGTTCCGCCTCGAGACGGCGGTGCTCCGTCCCGAAAGTCCTCTCCTTATTTTTTTCTAGGTCAAAATGACCTATATACCAGAAGATGGGCACCGGAGGTGGGCCTGGGTGAGCACAACCCACCAGGGCGCGCCTGGGCTCCCTAGTGCTCCCAGGTGGGTTGTGCCCACCTGGTGGGCCCCATCTGGTAGTTATTTGCTCCAATATTCCTCAAATATTCAATAAAAATCTTCGTGAAGTTTCAGCTTGTTTGGAGTTGTGCGGAATAGGTGGCCTGACGTAGCTTTTTCAGGTCCAGATTTCCAGCTGCCAGAATTCTCCCTCTTTGTGTGTACCTTGCATATTATGATAGAAAAGGCATTATAATTACTCCAAAAAGCAATTATTATGGATAAAAACATCATAAATAACAGTAGGAAAACATGATGCAAAATGGACATATCAACTCCCCTAAGCTTAGACCTCGCTTGTCCTCAAGAGAAATCAAAATCGAAAAACATGTCCACATGCTTAGAGAGAGAGAGAGAGGTGTCGATAAAAACAAAATACGGACATAGAAGCATCATGTTCATTATTATAATATCAACAAAATTAAACATTAGGCTCTTATCACAGAACTTTTATCATAGACTTCTCATGAATAAGTAACAATTCATCACACAATCGAAGTATAAAGCAAAAACTCTATTAAAAACCAACAAACTATGTTCCGAGTCAACTTTGCAACTACAATTCATCATCTTTTCAGGAAGGGTCACATATCGGAGCCTTTAGGCAAGTCCACATACTCAACCATCATATAGTCTTCAATGATTGCTAACACTCGCCCCGCATACACATGAGCAAACGTTTCAACCGGACACATAAGAAGATATGGGCTTATAGTTTCGCCTCCCAACGTATTAACCTCAAGGGTGATGTCAACAATAATAACTCATGCTACCCATATTCAACTGGACATATGTGCCTAGATCTTTCCTCACCACATGATGCTTGCCAAAGGAGAAAATAAAAAGGAATAGAGAGAAAATTTTGACTCTTTGCATAAAAGTAAATACATAAAAGTAAAAGATAGCCCCTTCGCAGAGGGAAGCAGAGGTTGCCATGCGCTTATTTGTTTGTATGCTCAACCCCTTAGTGTAAAAGAACGTCATGTTGCATTGCCCCTTGTGATAGCGACCTTTATTATGCAGTCTGTCGCTTTTATTCTTCACCATCACAAGTTCGTGCAACGCTCAATTTTCTCTTACACTAAATGATCTCACACATTTGGAAGCAATTTTTATTGCCTTTTTGCACCGATGACAACTTACTTGAGGGATCTTGCTCAATCCCTAGGTAGGTATGGTGGACACTTGAAAATAAGATTTGGGTTTAAGGGTTTTTGAATGCACAAGTAGTATCTCTACTTAGTGCGGAATTTTTGGCTAGCAAAGATAGGGGGCAAGCACCACATTTTAAAGGATCTATGACAATATGACTTCTATGTGAATATAAACAAACATAAATCATTAAGTTGTCTTCCTTGTCCAACGTCAACAATTTTGGCATATAATATTTTGATGAGGGCTCACAATCACAAAAGATTTCCAGGATAGTATATTTATATGTGAATCTTCTCTTCCCTTATTAATTCTTTCATGAGTTGCATCATTGACTAATGTTATGTTTGTCAATCTCTAATAAAATTTTCTACTTATACTTTTCCTTATGTGGTGCCATCACCTACCATAAGATTAGTATATGATCTTCTTGTTTATTTCCTTCCTTTTTATTTATTTCCTTTCTTTTAACTTATTTCCTTTCTTTTAATTGCAACAAGAAATTAAACAAAGCACAAACTCAAACTAAACTTTATTATATATCTTGCACACGATTACAAGGATAGATCTTTAAGAAAACTCTCGGAAAGAAAGTATCGAACTAAACTTTTATTCATCTAAAGCAAAAGATCAAACTAAAATAAGTAAAGGCAAGAAGATAATGGGGATGATACGATACCGGGGCACCTCCCCAAAGCTTGGCAAAAGCCAAGGGGAGTGCCCATACCCGATACTCAATTTTCTTTTGGCAGTGAAGAAGAAGGTGGTGGTGGAGTAGTAGAGATCCTGTCCTTCAAGATCAAGAGATTTTCCAATATATGCATGATACTCTGAAGGAAGATGATGTGCTCTTGATGCAGAATATTTTCAAGAGTGAGGTATTTATTCTGCACATGGACCGTTTCAACAATCCGAAAGGCTACAACCT
The DNA here is from genome assembly GCA_021605205.1 of Aegilops longissima. Classification (NCBI taxonomy): domain Eukaryota; kingdom Viridiplantae; phylum Streptophyta; class Magnoliopsida; order Poales; family Poaceae; genus Aegilops; species Aegilops longissima. The sequence continues at coordinate 228,099,648 of CM038682.1, forward strand.
CAGTTGGGGTAAGATGAGCAAGGGAAGGCTTAAGGATATCTTCTTCTTCATCCTTGGCCGGCAGTGCTTGTTCTGCCACCGAGGGTGGATCTATGGTAGCCTCCTTGCTCTTATCTCCCTTGACGGCTTCTGTGGGCTCCTCCCTCTTCAGCTCAATCTTCATCAACCAAACATATTCTTCCATGTTGTTGGAGGAGGAGGAAGACATGTTGCCTGGCTTGATAGATCTGACTGAAAACAACAAGAAAAGAGAACAGAAAATTTCTCTGTGATATGGTGGTCAACAGGTTCGGGGAGTATGTAAAGATTTTTTATATTGGGGGACAAGCAAACTGTAGGAAAATGGAGTCCAGAAGGTGTCCTAGGTGGGCACAACCCACCTGGGTGCGCCAGGCAAGCCAAGCGCGCCCTGGTGTCTTGTGCCCACCAGGGTATGCTTCCTGGAAGTTTCTTATTTTCCTAATTTTCTAAATATTCCAAGACTGACAAAAAATATTTTTGCGGATCTTTCGGAGTCCGTTTACTTACCGTATCACGTACCTCCTTATTTTCACGATTCTGGAGTGTTCCGGAAGGACTCTTTTATGTGTTCTTCCGGTGTCAAAGTTTGGATAATATTACTTTCAACATTAATGGGCATACCTGAGATATAATGTTTTATTCGTTGCCCATTGACAACCTTTGGGTTTGTACCTTCAGCATTATTTATTTTGATAGCTCCAGACCGATAAACCTCCTCGATGACATAGGGGCCTTCCCATTTTGAGAGTAGTTTTCCTGCAAACAATCTGAAACGAGAGTTGTACAAAAGAACATATTCTCCGACTTTAAACTCATGCTTTTGGATTATTTTATCATGCCAACTTTTAACTTTTTCTTTAAATAACTTGGCATTTTCATAAGCTTGGGTTCTCCATCTTCTATATCTAAATAGGAGAACCCCACTACTTGATTTCTCTTGACATGCAAGTTATACACATCATCAGCCACGTCATACTTCCTTCGATCTTAACTATCGTGCCGTGAGACATGCAGCCTTCCATGCATCTTAACTATCGCGAGCATAATCTTCAATAGCATCCAGTGTGCAACAAATAATAATTAGCAAAAAGAATGTCCATCCCCAGACTCTACATGCAATGGTCCATCCGCTTGCCATGCGGTACTATGAGAGGAGTGTTGAATACGATAGGAATTAATACATGTACTAGGTTCCTTCTTCTCCCTCAACGAATAAATCTCGCTCGATTCCAAGCCCTCACTCATTCTTCTCAACTTCCATCTCTCTCTCCATACCACGCCGCCGCCAGACAAGTCTTCAAGGGTCATCGTTGTCAGAGGCCGGCGCACTGCTGCCATATTACCTGATTGTTTGTGCCACTGATTTGTTCATATGTGCAGCCGAACGCCATGGCGAGCAGCGCCGCCGGCTCGAACGCGATGACTCGCGTCCTTCTGGCCGTCAGGTCTCCAACAAGCACTACTCCCTGGCAGTCGCTTACCCTGATCAAGATCTTCAAGCTCGTGGTTGGCATGCTCCGCACGGAAGGCGCCCTCCTGGTGGTGCTCATGGACCAGTGTGTGGTCAACACGAGCGCTTTTCTGCAGTGAGCACTGCGGCCTCCGCGGCAGGGAATGGTGAGTACACTTACGCGAGGGATGGGGGCACTCTAGCTGCTACACGTTGGGTATGTCATGATGGATTTTCTGTTTAGATTTTTCAGAAAAGGAGCAATAGAATCGGGACAAATGATGGAGCTGCGACATATCCACTAAGTATCCAAGATGTATCTGCATTTCTTTTCCTTTATTCTTAATAGTGTCAATTCTTCCGATAACTGTTCAGATATTGTATCCAAGATGTATCATTGTTGTAGAGTTTGGTCTGGGTAAGTATCTGTTAGCTTTCCTTCATTATGCCCGGTTAAATATGGTGTTGCTCCCTTCCTTATTCTCTTACTGTACGTCATTGGTATGTGTTGTTCTACTACCCTCGCTGCATGTCGCAACGACATATTCTTCGTAGCCTTTGAATTATATATAGTTGCACCCTGCAATTTTAGTAGATTAATGAGCTTGGAAATGAGAAGATAGATCATTGTTTACTTTGCTACACTGAAATGCGTCAACCTAATAAATATCACAAAATACCAGTTTCCTTTTTTAACATATCTCTTTAAATCATAACAGAATTTCCCGCCGCAACGCGCGGGGTACCCTCTAGTTCATCTAATGAGCTAATATCAAATAACCACTTTTCACCGGCAAGTTTGAAATCATAATTGAGTTCTTTGATTGCCCAATATGCTTTATGTTCTAACTCAAGAGGCAAATGACAAGCTTTTCCATAAACCATTTTATAAGGAGACATACCCATAGGATTTTTATATGTTGTTCTATAAGCCCAAAGTGCATCATCTAATTTCTTAGACCAATTCTTCCGGGACCTATCGACAGTCTTTTGCAAGATTAATTTTATTTCTCTATACCCATTAGAGGAAGGAAAAGGTCCCATGTAATCAAATCCCCAAACATCAAATGGTTCAACAGCAAGTGAATAATTCATAGGCATTTCTTGACGCTTACCTATATTACCTATTCTTTGGCATTCATCACAAGATAAGATGAACTTACGGGCATCCTTGAAGAGAGTAGGCCAATAAAATCCAGATTGCAATACCTTGTGAGCAGTTCTATCTTCAGCATGACGCCCTCCATAGGCTTCGGAGTGACATTTCCGTAGGATTTGTCCCTGTTCATGCTCAGGTACACAACGTCTAATAATATCATCTACTCCTTCTTTATAAAGATGTGGGTCATCCCAAAAGTAATGTCTTAAATCATAGAAGAATTTTTTCTATTGTTGGTAAGTAAAGCTAGGTGGTAAATATTTCGCAACAATGCAATTAGCATAGTTAGCATACCAAGGAGTATTATGAGCAACATTTATTGCAGCTAACTGCTCATCATGAAAACTATCATCAATAGGTAGTGGGTCATCAGGCACATTTTCAAGCCTAGACAAGTTATCAGCTAAGGGGTTCTTAGCTCCTTTTCTATCAGTGATATGTAAATTGAATTCTTATAGCAAGAGAACCCATCGAATAAGTCTAGGTTTAGCATCTTTCTTTTCCATAAGATATTTAATAGCAAAATGATCACTGTGAAAAATTACTTTTGAATCAACAATATAAGGTCTAAATTTATCACAAGCAAACACCACTGCTAAGAATTCTTTTTCAGTAGTAGCATAGTTCCATTGAGCAATGTCTAGAGTTTTACTAGCATAATGAAAAACATCCATTTTCTTATCAATTCTTTGTCTAAGAACAGCACCAACAGCATAATCACTAGCATCACACATGATTTCAAAAGGCAAGTTCCAATCAGGTGGGTGAACAATAGGTGCAGAAATTAAGGCTTTATTGAGTGTTTCAAAGGCTTCTAAACAATCATCATCAAAAACAAAAGGAATATCCTTTTGCAAAAGATTCATAAGAGGCCTAGAAATTTTAGAAAAGTCTTTGATAAATCTCCTATAGAAACTAGCATGACCTAGGAAACTATGAATACCTTTGAAATCTTTAGGACATGGCATTTTCTCAATTGCATCAACCTTAGCTTTGTCCACTTCAATACCTCTTTCAAAAAATTTATGACGCAAGACAATACCTTCATTAACCATAAAGTGGCACTTTTCCCAATTCAAGACAAGATTTGTTTGCTCGCATCTCTGCAAAACTCGATCAAGATTGCTTAAAACAATCATCAAAACACTTCCCATAAATAGAGAAGTCATCCATGAAAACCTCAACAATCTTTTCACAAAAGTCAGAGAATATGGCAGTCATACATCTTTGAAGGTAGCAGGTGCATTGCATAAGCCAAAAGGCATACGCCTATAAGCATAAGTTCCAAAGGGACAAGTAAAAGTGGTCTTTTCTTGATCAGGTTGAGAAACAGGTATTCGTGAAAAACAGAATATCCATCAAGGAAGCAAAAATGTGTGTGCTTAGATAATCTTTCTAGCATTTGATCAATAAAAGGCAGAGGGTAATGATATTTTCTAGTTGCTTTGTTTAATTTTCTAAAATCAATTACCATTCTATAGCCTGTAACAATTCTTTGTGGAATAAGTTCATTTTTATCATTAGGAACAACAGTAATACCTCATTTCTTGGGGACACAATGAACATGAATTACCCATTTTCTATCAGCTATGGGATATATTATGCCTGCTTCCAGAAGTTTTAATATTTTCGTTCTTACCACTTCTTTCATCTTCGGATTTAAACGACGTTGGTGATCAAAAATGGGTTTAGCATCAGGTTCCATATTAATTTTGTGCTGACATACAGTGGGACTAATGCCCTTTAAATCATCAAGAGTATATCCAATAGCAGCTCGGTGCTTCCTTAGATCTTCCAATAATCTTTCTTCTTCATGTTCAGAAAGGTTAGCACTAATAATAACATGATAAATCTTATTTTCATCAAGATAAGCATATTTCAAAGTGTCTGGCAATTGTTTTAATTCAAACACAGAATCACCTTTAGGTGGAGGAGGACCTCCTAGAGTTTCAATAGGCAAATTGTGTTTAAGCAGATGACGTTGTTCAAAGAAAATCTTATCTATTTCATTTCTTTCATGCATATGTAATCATTTTCGTGGTCTAGCAAATATTGTTCTAGTGGATAAGTAGGAGGCACAACAATAGAAGCAAGACCAATTAATTCATCAGCAAGACCAATTAATTCATCCTTACTAGGCAAATTTTTTTCATGAAGCTTTCTACTAAACTTGGCAAAATTAAACTCATGAGACTCATCACCAAAGCTAACACTGACAGTTTGTTTCTCACAGTCTATTCTAGCATTAACAGTGTTCAAGAAAGGTCTGCCAAAGATAATGGGAAAAAAATCATCTTGTGGGGAACCAAGAACAAGAAAATCTGTAGGGTATTTTATTTTCCCACACAAGACTTCAACATCTCTAACAATCCCAATTGACGATATAGTGTCTCTATAAGCAAGTTTAATAGTAACATCTATGTCTTCTATCTATGCGGGTGCTATGTCATTCATAATTTCTTGATATAAGGAATAAGGAATAGCACTCACGCTAGCACCTATGTCACATAAACCATGATAACAGTGATCTCCTATTTTAACTGAGACAACGGGCATGCCAACAATGGGTCTCTCTTTATCCTTTTTATTAGGTTTGGCAATTCTAGCAGCTTCTTCGCAGAAGTAAATAACATGCCCAATGACATTTTCTTCCAAGAGATCCTTAACCATAGCAATACTAGGTTCTACTTTAATTTGTTCATCGGGTTTAGGTGTTCTAATATAGCTTTTGTTAACCACAGTTGAGAATTTAGCATGTTCCTTTATCCTAACAGGGAAAGGTGGTTTCTCAATATAAGCAGTAGGAACAACTGGATCAACATTATAAATTATGGTTTCTTCTTTAGCTGGTACCGGTTCTCTAATTTCTTTTTTAATAGGTGGGTGATATTTAAACCACTTCTCTTTAGGGAGATCAACATTAGTAGCAAATGATTCATAAAAGGAGGCTACTATCTCAGAGTCAAGACCATATTTAGTGCTAAATTTTTGAAAAGCATCGGTATTCATAAAAGATTTAACACAATCATTGTGACGCCCCCGATTTAATCGTACACTAATCATACACACAAACGTGTAGGATCAAGATCAGGGACTCACGGGAAGATATCGCAACACAACTCTAAAAATAAAATAAGTCATACAAGCATCATAATACAAGCCGGGGGCCTCGAGGGCTCGAATACAAGTGCTCGATCATAGGCGAGTCAGTGGAAGCAACAATATCTGAGTACGACATAAGTTAAACAAGTTGCCATAAGATGGCTAGCACAAACGGGATCTGAGATCGAAAGAGGCGCGGGCCTCCTGCAGGATCCTCCTAACTACTTCAGTGGTCGTCGCCGGGCTGCACGTAGTAGTAGGCACCTCCGATGTAGTAGTCGTCATCGACGGTGGCGTCGCTCTGGGCTCCATCATCTGGTTGCAGCAATCGGGTAAAGAAAGGGGAAAAGGGGAACAAGGCAACCGTGAGTACTCATCCAAAGTACTAAGTAAGGAGCTACACTACATATGCATGGATATATGTGTAAAGGGCCATATCGGTGGACTGAGCTGCAGAATGCCGAGAATAAGAGGGGATAGCTAGTCTTATCGAAGACTACGCTCGTCACCTTCGTCTTGCAAATGTAGAAGAGGGTAGGGTGAAGTCCTCCAAGTAGCATCACATAGCAATAATCCTACCCGCGATCCCTCCTCGTAACCACGAGAGAGAGCGACCACCGGGTTGTATCCGCACTTGGAAGGGTGTGTTTTATTAAGTATCCGGTTCTAGTTGTCATAAGGTCAAGGTACAACTCCAAGTCGCCCTGTTACCGCAGATCACGGCTATTGAATAGATTAACTTCTCTGCAGGGTGCACCACATAACCCAACACGCTTGATCCCATTTGGCGGACACACTTTCTGGGTCATGCCCGCCGCGGAAGATCAACACGTCGCAGCCCCACCTAGGCACAACAGAGAGGCCAGACGCGGTCTAAACCTAAGCGCCAGGGTGCAGGCCCATCGCCCTTAGCACACACACACGTTGCGTCGTGGCCGAAGCAGACCTAGCCTCTGAGCGTTCGGTCCAATCCGGCGCGCGCCACTCAGTCGCTGGCGTCACGAAGTGCTTTGGCTGATACCACGACGCCGGGATACCCATAACTACTCCCACGTCGATGGTTAGTGTGTATAGGCTCGTAGCCGACTCAGATCAAATACCAAGAACTCGTTAAGCGTCCGGGAAAGTATCCCCGGGGTTCCGCGTTTTCGGGCAGAGGAGCCTGAGGGGGAAAGTTGCGAGTTTGATATGTTAGGGAGGTGTGGTGGACGAACGGGCTGCGTATCCGGATTCGTCTCGTCGTTCTGAGCAACTTTCATGTATAAAACTTTTTCATCCGAGTTACGGTTCATTTTCTATGATTTTCTAAAGATTTTAAACATTTCTGGAATTTATTTCTTTATTTATTTCAAATCAGCATTATCTAGAACGATTGTCGGTGATGTCGGCATGACGTAGAGGTGACGTCGGTGGTCAAAAGTCCGCCGACGAGCGAACGAATTTGTGGGTCGATGGGACCCACATGTCATTAAAAGTGGTTTAATTAATGAGTTAGTTTAATCTAGTTAGTCTAATTAGTGGGGGCTCTTGATCGGTGGGTAATTAGTGTTTCAATTAATTAATTTAATTAATTAACAGATTTAGTTAATTATGAAAATCATTTTAACAAAGGGACCCACATGTCATAGGCAGGCCCGCCTAGTCATCATAGTTGACTTAGTCAACTGGTCAAAGGGGCGGGCCTCGTGGTGATGACCAGTGAGGTGGCCCGGTCGTGTGATCGGCTCTCACCGCCGGTGTTAAATACACGGCGCTGACCAGCCGGAGCTCATCGGAAACGTGCCTGTGGCACGGATCCGAACATGCTTGGGCTCGTCAACGAGAGCGAAGAGGCGCATCTAGTGGTGTCGTGGTTCGCCCCGATGTGGCGGAGATGTCGCGGCGTCGAGCTGAGCGGCGGCCACGCTTGGCGTAAAGCGTAACGGGCTAGGGGCACTAGGGGCTGCGGCGCGGCGTTGGACTCTGGCAGCTCGAGAACACGTCTCAGGCTCGAGCATAGCGGCGATAGCGGCGTGTGCGGCGGTGAAGCTAACGGCGGCGGTGGGCTCGGCCATGGCGGTGCCGTGGCTAGAGCTCTGTGGCAAGGGGAAAGCGGAGGAAGACGCAGTGCTCACCGAGGAGGCTCACGAGGCCGGTGAGTGCGTAGGAGCAGCAGGCGTCGGCAATTGGCGGAGGGCGGCGGCGATCGTGGCGAGGAAGAACTCGATCCCGGGGCTATGGTGGCGTCGAGCTCGAACCCTTTGTCGGAGAGGGAGTTGAGGAAGCAGCAGAGCTGTTGGACTCGTTAGCGGCAGGCGCGGGAGCAAGGTGGCAGCGCCTATGGCGGACCTTGGCGGCGGGCTTGGGGCGAGATGGGAGAGCGAGGAGAGAGCGCAAGGAAGGGAAGTGGGGTTCTAGGGTTTGGGGAGGGTGCGGGGTGCTCTTATCCACCGGGGGACGGAGGATGGCCGGCGTGGCAATCCCGGCCGTGGGCCTTCGGGTCGATCCACGAGCGTGGTGAACAGGAGGAGGACGATGGTGGCTTAGGTGAGCTGGGCGCATTGTGGCTATGAGCCTAAGCGCAGTGTGCCACTTCTCTATTTTCCCTTTTACCTATTGTTTATATTTCTTTTCTGTTTTCTTTTGTTTTTATTTTATTATAGTTTTGTAAAATACCAAAGTTGTTCCTAATTTAGTTTCAATAAATATGCCCTTTGCCCCAATAGTTTTGGGCAATTAAAAACTTAATTAATAATTTATTAATTGAAGAAGGCATTTATTTATTTGTCTAAGCTACGATTTTATTTAAATAAGGGCATTTAAATATTTTATAAAAGTTGATTCCTTTGCCAATAAGCCTTTGCATTTATTTTCACATTTAGAACATTTTAGTTTTATTATTTGAACACTTTTATTGTTTGCTTGATTTTGAATTTGAATTGAATCGGTTTGAACTAACGCGAGAGTAGCAACAGATGTCGAGGTGACGTGGCATCATTAGCGGAGGGTTCTTGTGGCTTAATTATCCAAGGCGTCACAATTCTCCTCCACTACAAGAAATCTCGTCCCGAGATTTAAGAGGGAGTAAGGGGAAAGGTGCAGTTACGAAATCCTAACGAATCTTCTCGGTCTTGGTTGATCTTCTTGAAGAGGTCGATCCATTACCTTGACATCTTCATTTCTCTGCTGGTCATCATGGTGATGCCGCCCTTTTCTCGGGAACTCCAACGTGCTTACGAATAGGTAAGGGTTATTCGGCAGAACGAACCTCTGCAAGGTTGACTATCGGTAGCTAACATCGGGAAGGTGGCGGAAAGTAACTCTCGAAGCTGGAACTTAAGAAAATATCGAGAGCAAAGTAAGAAGGTACCATGAGAAGTTTCGGCGGGTAGGCAATCATTCGATGCACGAAACAAAGTGTAAAAGGGGTCCGAGTAATGGTAATAAGTTTTGGGTCCGATACAGAATAGATTACTAGGAAGGTGACCCGTGAATTACATCTGAAGTCAAGCACGAGGAATAACTTGGGCAACAGGGTGTACAGGAGAGTCGGTTTCGATCTGTGAAGCTGTGGGTTATGGGCCCACCATGTGGTTAAAAGTAGGAAGGTCGGTGACATCTTGCACGATCATGTAAGCAAGGCATGTCGGAGGAAAGTCTGAGGGTCATGTCGGCAACAACATAGGTACCAAGGGCGAGGGACGAAGAGAACCATTTTCTGCTTTCGTTGAGCGAGGCGGACCAATAGGCAAAGTTCTCGTCCATCGATGGTTACGGAATGTCATCAACAATAGTAATGTGGTCTTACTTACAGTGGTACAACGAGGTGCTTACCTAAGCGAGGAATTATCTTTGCTCGGTTAAGTCTGATTCTTGGAAAGGTTAAACAAAACAATGGAAAGGATAGTATCATTATCGATTAAACAGAATAATTGAAAGGAAAATGTGTTTAAACACATATTTCAGGAGTATATCCTTCCCAATGACAAGCGAGCATGATACCCATGACACGATATAATGTAGAAAACCTTTAGGTAAGGGAGAAAATTTTCATGACATTACCCATACAGCGGTGTTTTGGATAATTGATAAAGAGAATTTAGCATTGTGCTTCCAATGTTCTTGGTGATGAGCGAAGTACCACAGACATGCTTCGTGTAGCAATGATATGGTGTTTCAATCAAGGGCGGACTTTGGATACACCAATGATCCATCAGAGTAACTTATAAAATAAGTCCTACAATTTCCTCCGGGAGGAATGGTTATCCTTGCAAAATAAATAATAATGATAGGTCCTCCAGCCGGGGGGGTGCTAGGCATGACATCCTGTTACCAGGTCATCAAAGGTCCAACAACATAACTCTTGGAAAGTTGTCCCAACCATAATATCTGACCGAGATTCAGATCCGATTGGTGTCAAGATACCTCAGACTCAGGATGTCCGAGAAGAAAAGGTGCAACACAAATTGATGACATGACATTTCAAGATTCTCAGGAAATGAACTATGGGAGTGGGTTCCTGAAACAATAGTTCATCATTAACCCAAGGCGAGGAGGAGGTGGCTGATGGGCTCGGCGATAATCCATCGAGATTTCCGACAAGATGGATTTCCACAATTATGTGAACAAGGAGATAACATTTGTCGATCAAATGGTATAATGATGTATGTTCGAGAATCATACTCAATTAAACATTAGTTGAAAGGTGCGCCGAAATATGGGTTGGGTTGCACGACCAATGTCGAATGGTGATTCAATAATCAATAGCCTAAGACTGAACTTTCGACCATTAACTTCAAAGAAATAGGGTTGCTAGAAGGAAAGAATCCAAACAACACCGTTCTTTGGTTGGAATTAACACGGGACCAAGAAAGAATGGTGATGGTGAGAAGTATCACTATACCAAGAATTCTTAAGAGGTGGAGTAATCCTCATGACATTCTTGTCATAAAAGATGGTAATACTCCAAGCTAAAGAAGAACAAATGTTGGATAGTAAGGATCTCAAGGTTTACATAAAACACGAACAAGTTTGTGTTGAGCGGAAGGCAATAAAGTGGTCGATGAGAACAGGAATCATCGAGGGCAAGGATGGTATTACCCATCATGAATTCAATTGAATCCTGGAAGAGCTCATAAGGTTGATGATGATCACGTCACAATTGTCGAGAGATTTCATGCAGATGTAATCAATCAATGACGACATCAAGTCAAAGGAATGATGGAGCAAGAGGTTATTGGAACCACGATTCTGACACAAACTCGAACTCAAGCTTGTTGTTTAAGGTGAAAGGGTATGACGAGGAAAACCGGCGTAAAGCTTAGCTATCGCCGCAAATTGGTGCTCCGAGAATAAGGACCAGGTAGCACAGTTAGAATCATCACGACAATGATATAGCCAAACAGGCTAGGAATGGCGTGATCGGGTACAAACTTCGTACCTATAGAAGCTTCTTGAAGAGTTGTTGAACCGTGAGTGCGGACTCGGTTCGATTATCGGTGTCTTTGAGTGTTTAATAACTCGAGCCCGTGAAAAATTGGAATCGATGGGAAGGTAGCACTTGATGAAGAACTCATAAGAAGTTATGCAGTTCCATGATAACCTTGAGATACCAGGGGGGTAATACTCGACACAAGATCAAAGTAAAGGTTGGACTGGTGTATTGATCCATAGGAGACAATTGTTTTAACTTGTCCGAGAAGTGGAGTCAAAGAAGAACAATCATGGTTGGAACCACGGTTGCAAGGGATCAATTCACAGATACCATATGTTAGTTATCAAGGAAATAGTTATTATTACAAGAAGCTTCCATGATAGGATATACATCGCGTCCATGGGCATGAACACAAAGTTCAAGGTCGACTCCCACTTCTCCAAGGCATAACCTTTCATTCACTTCTCACTTTAGAGGAGGTTGTAGTGTTGAAATTTTATCTAGCAAAATACCAGGAGTGTATGACTCGTGAAAACTTTCTAGTTCACACATATTAAGGAAGGCATAGGTTCAAGCCATCGGGCTTCTTAGAACATATACCACGAACTTGAGGAGTAGTTAACACAAGCTCAAAGTAGAGCATGGTTGACAAAGCAAAGGATACCATTTACCAAAGGCGGTATATATCCTAGGAAAGGCTCAAGGTTATTGAATATGAAGGATATTGTGGGATAAAATTCAACAAAAGATACGGTGGTCCATAAGGGATCGATGTGAGCATCGGTACTCAACCGTAAGAAGAAAGCATGCAAGGAGATCGGATGATAGAAATAATGACTACTTCAAAGCTCAATTGCAAAGGAATTATGAATTCGGGACAAGGGATCGAAGCAATGCTCCGATTATGGACGAATAAGTTGAATAGCCTTAGGGGTACAGTCGATGGCAATCGATTGGTCGAGAACCAGCTCATGTTCAAAAATGATGTACGAGCGGAAAGATAATTTAAAAGGATTAGCCGATGATTGCGAGCATTCACACTCATGTTGAATTAATAGGATCCAATGACGGTGTCTAAGGATACTAACGAATTTTGCCAGACATATGGAAAGCATCCATAATGCAAGAAGACAAGTATTTGTAGAGCAATAGGGCTGCAAGGATTTTCGGAGGATTTAATAGTATTTCATTGCGAAACACATGAACAACTGGGGATGAGCGGATACTCGACAAGTCGCAGTATTTATTTGAAGGGGTATTCATGTGGCAAAGAAGCGCTAGGCGGTAGGCACAAAGTATTCTCGGAACAATAGAAAACTTCGGGTATCTTGTAATAACAAGATCAATGGGGATGATCGTAAGAATGGCAAGTGTAAGTAGTTATCCATAAGGATTTATCGGTGGTGGGAATAGCAAAAGTGATGGGCACAAAGTCTCGAGAGAATATCAAAGAGTATCTCCAAGTCTTACAGTGCGATCGGTGACCATCTGGTGAAGGGCCTCTCCGGAGAAAGTATTTTCAAGAACCTAAAGTTAGATTTTAGTAAAAATTCGTTTAACCCGAATAGAAGAGAGTTCGAGAATCCCGAGTAAAGGTCGAGGAGTAAAAGATCCTAATACCACCCAATGGCGGCGTGGGCCCATGGGCCGCACAGCCATGTTAGTAAAAGTTTTGTAAAGTCTAGACTCGACTTCGCCAAGGAGTGTGGAAGGGGAGTCCTACAGCGATCGGCGATCGACCAACTTGTGACGCCCCGACGATCAGACACTAATCATACACGCATAGCGTGTATGATCAAGATCGAGACTCACGGAAGATATCACAACACAACTCTAAAATAAAATAAGTCATACAAGCATCATAATACAAGCCGAGGGGCCTCGAGGGCTCGAATACAAGTGCTCGATCATAGACGAGTCAGCGGAAGCAACAATATCTGAGTACGACATAAGTTAAACAAGTTTCCATAAGATGGCTAGCACAAATGGGATACAGATCGAAGAGGCGCAGCCTCCTGCACAGGATCCTCCTAACTACTCACAGTGGTCGTCCGCCGGGCTGCACGTAGTAGTAGGCACCTCCGGAGTAGTAGTCGTCATCGACGGTGGCGTCGCCCCTGGCTCCATCGTGCAGGTTGCAGCAATCGGTTAAAGAAAGGGGAAAAGGGGAACAAGGCAACCGTGAGTACTCATCCAAAGTACTACATAAGCAAGGAGCTACACTACATATGCATGGATATATGTGTAAAGGGCCATATCATGGACTGAAGCTGCAGAATGCCGAATAAGAGGGGATAGCTAGTCTTATCGAAGACTATGCTTGGTCATCTTCGTCTTGCAATGCAGGTAGAAGAGGGTAGGGTGAAGTCCTCCAAGTAGCATCACATAGCAATAATCCTACCCGCGATCCCTCCTCGTAACCACGAGAGAGAGCGACCACCGGGTTGTATCTCGCACTTGGAAGGTGTGTTTCATTAAGTATCCGGTTCTAGTTGTCATAAGGTCAAGGTACAACTCCAAGTCGTCCTGTTATCAAGATCACGGCTATTCAATAGATTAACTTCCTGCAGGGTGCACCACATAACCCAACACGCTTGATCCCATTTGGCCGGACACACTTTCCTGGGTCATGCCCGGCCGCGGAAGATCAACACGTCGCAGCCCCACCTAGGCACAACAGAGAGGCCAACACGCCGGTCTAAACCTAAGTGCCGCAGTGTCTGGGCCCATCGCCTTAGCACACAAGACGTTGCGTCTGTGGCCGAAGCAGACCTAGCCTACTGAGCGTTCCGGTCCAATCCGCGCGCGCCACTCGATCGTTGGCGTCACGAAGTGCCGGTGATACCACGGCGCGGGATACCCATAACTACTCCCACGTAGATGGTTAGTGCGTATAGGCTCGTGAGCCGACTCGGATCAAATACCAAGAACCCGTTAAGCGTGTTAAGTATCCATGCGAACGCCGACCAGGGCCAGGCCCACCTCTCACCCGGTAGTCTCAACCTGCCTGTCGCTCGCGCCAAAAAGTGATCGGGGCCGTCGGGAACCCAGGCCCACCTCTACGGGATGGAACCACTGTCCTTTCACCCCCATCTCGAACAAACATCACAAGTAATGTAACGATGTAAAGTATATAGTATATGCCCGTGATCACCTCCCAAGTGATCACAGCCCGATAGTATAGCATGGCATACGGACAAGAGTGTAGGGCCTTGATGGAACACTAGCATCCTATACTAAGCGAGAGGATAGCGGTAAAGGTAACAACTTGATAGTAGCAAGGACAAAGCTATGCAGCGATATAGGATTAACTGAAAGCAGTAACATGCTACACTACTCTAATGCAAGCAGTATAGAGTAGAATAGGCGATATCTGGTGATCAAGGGGGGGGCTTGCCTGGTCGCTCTGGCAAGATAGAGGGGTCGTCAACTCCGTAGTCGAACTGGGTAGCAGCGGCGTCGGTCTCGGTGTCTAGCGGAAGAAGAGGGGGGAAAGAAACAATGAATACAATGCAAACAGATGCATAACGATGCATGACAAGACAAGTAACGGTGCTAGGGGTGCCCTAACGCGGTATGAGGTGATACCGGCGAAGGGGGGAAGCATCCGGGAAAGTATCCGGGGTTTAGCGTTTTGGGCGGAGGGAGGGGGAAAGTTGCGAGTTTGATATGTTAGGGAGGTGTGGTGGACGAACGGGCTGCGTATCCGGATTCGTCTCGTCGTTCTGAGCAACTTTCATGTATAAAACTTTTTCATTCGAGTTACGGTTCATTTTCTATGATTTTCTAAAGATTTTAAACATTTATGGAATTTATTTCTTTATTTATTTCAAATCAGCATTATCGAGCGATGTGTCGGTGATGTCGACATGACGTAGAGGTGACGTCGGTGGTCAAAAGTCCGTGACGAGCGAACCGACACAATGGGTCGATGGGACCCACATGTCGTGCTGATGGTTTAATTAGTCGAGTTAGTTTAATCTAGTTAGTCTAATTAGTGGGGCTCTTGATCGGTGGGTAATTAGTGTTTCAATTAATTAATTTAATTAATTAACAGATTTAGTTAATTATGAAAAATCATTTTAACAGGCGGGACCCACATGTCATAGGCAGGCCCGCTTAGTCATCATAGTTGACTTAGTCAATCTGGTCAAAGAGGCGGGCCTTTGGTGATGACCAGTGAGGTGGCCCGGTCGTGTGATCGGCTCTCACCGCCGGCGGTTAAATACACGGCGCGACGAGCCGGAGCTCACCGGAAAACGTGCCTGTGGCGCGGATCCGCATGCTTGGGCTCGTTCGAGCGAGGCGAAGAGGCACATCTAGTGGTGTCGTGGTTCGTCCCGATGTGGCGGAGATGTCGCGGCGTCGAGTGGCGGCTGGCCACGTCTGGCGTAAAGCGTAACAAAGCTAGGGGCACTAGGGGCTGCGGGCGTGCGGCGTTGGACTCTGGCAGCTCGAGAACACGTCGTCAGGCTCGAACATAGCGGCGATAGCGCGTGTGCGGCGGTGAAGCTAACGGCGGTGGGGCAGCCATGGCGGGTGTCGTGGCTAGAGCCTCGCGACAAGGGGAAAACGGAGGGAAGACGGTGCTCACCGAGGAGGCTCACGAGGCCCGGTGAGTGCGAGGAGCAGCAGGCGTCGGCAATTGGCGGAGGAGCGGCGGCGGCCGTGGCGAGGAAGAACTCGATCCCCGGGCTATGGTGGCGCCGAGCTCGAACCCTTAGTCGGAGAGGGAGTTGAGGAAGCAGCAGAGCTGTTAGACCTCGTCGGCGAGGCGCTGGGAGCAAGGTGGCGCGCCTATGACGGATCTTGGCGGCGGGCTTGGGGCGAGATGGGAGAGCGAGGAGAGAGCGCAAGGGAAGGGAAAGTGGGGTTCTAGGGTTTCGGGAGGGTGCGGGGTGCTCTTATCCACGGGGACGGAGGATGGCGGCGTGGCAATCCCAGCCGTGGGCCTTCGGGTCGATCCACGAGGCGCAGTGAACAGGAGGAGGACGATGGTGGCTTAGGTGAGCCGGGCGCCTTGTGGCTATGAGCCTAAGCGCGATGTGCCACTTCTCTATTTTCCTTTTACCTATTGTTTATATTTCTTTTCTGTTTTCTTTTTGTTTTTATTTTATTATAGTTTTGTAAAATACCAAAGTTGTTCCTAATTTAGTTTTAATAAATATGCCAACGCCCCAATAGTTTTGGGCAATTAAAAACTTAATTAATAATTTATTAATTGAAGAAGGCATTTATTTATTTGTCTAAGCTGCAGTTTTATTTAAATAAGGGCATTTAAATATTTTATAAAAAGTTGATTCCTTTGCCAATAAGCCTTTGCATTTATTTTCACATTTAGAACATTTTAGTTTTATTATTTGAACACTTTTATTGTTTGCTTGATTTTGAATTTGAATTCGAATCGGTTTCAAACTAACGTGAGATTAGCAACAGTAATCGAGGTGACGTGGCATCATTAGCGGAGGGTTACTGTGGCTTAATTATTCGGGCGTCACAATCATACTTAAGTTTAATACCTGACTCTTTACCTTCGTCGAGTTCCCAATCTTCAGAGTTGCATTTAATTCTCTCCAAAAGATCCCATCGGAATTCAATAGTCTTCTTCATAAAAGAACCAACACAAGAAGTATCAAACATGGTTTGATCATTACGAGAAAGTCGAGCATAAAAATTCTGGATAATAATTTCTCTTGAGAGCCCATGATTGGGGCATGAATATAACATTGACTTCAGCCTTCCCCAACCTAGAACGATACTTTCTCCTTAATGAGGCCAAAAATTATATATATAATTCCGATCACGATGAACAAGATGCATAGGATAATTTTTTTTGGTGGAACTCCAATTTCAATCGATTCCAATTCCAAGATCCAATATCATCGCATAGCCTATACCATGCCAATGATTTTCCCTTTCAAAGATAAAGGGAAAACCTTCTTCATAACTTCATCTCTGGGTAAACCTGCAAGCTTGAAAAATCCATAAATTTGTTCTACATATATCAAGTGCATATCAGGATGTTCGGTTCCATCTCCTGCATACGGATTAGCTAGCAGTTGTTCTATCATACCTGAAGGAATTTCATATTCAATATTTTCAGTAGGTGCATACGTTGAGGGGTGGCTAATTGTGGTTCCGGTCGAGGTGAAGATACCCCGAACAAACCCCTCAAAGGATTGTTTTCCATAGTAACAAGTGACAATAAATTTCAGCACACTATATAAACGTTTCCTTACCAAATTCCACTTACCAAAGGCGCTTCACTCCCCGGCAACGGCGCTAGAAAATAGCCTTGATGACCCACAAGTATAGGGGATCAATTGTAGCTCTTTTCTATAAGTAAGAGCATCAAACCCAATGAGGAGCAGAAGGAAATGACAAGTGGTTTTCAGCAAGGTAATGTCTGCAGGTGCTGAAATTGTCATTAGCAGAGAAGTTTGATAGCAAGATAATTTGTAACGAGCAAGTAACGATAGTAGTAGCAAAAGTGCAGAAAGGTAGCCCAATCCTTTTGAGGCAAAGGACGTGCCAAAATGGTCTCTTATGATAAGCAAAGCGTTCTTGAGGGTACACATGAATTCAATCTAGTCACTTTCACCATGTTGGTTCGATTTGTGTTCACTACTTTGATAATTTGATATGTGGGTGGACCGTTGCTTAGGTGTTGTTCTTACTTGCACAAACCTCCTACTTATAATTAACCCTCTCGCAAGCATCCGCAACTACGAGAAAAGTATTAGGAATAAATTCTAACCATAGCATTAAACTTTTGGATCCAATCGCTCCCTTACGGAATAGCGCATAAACTGGGGTTTAAGCTTCTGTCACTCTTGCAACCCATCATCTAATTGCTACTCCACAATGCATTCCCTTAGGCCCAAATATGGTGAAGTGTCATGTAGTCGACGTTCACATGACACCACTAAGGAAATCATAACATACATACTATCAAAATATCGAACACATATCAAGTTCACACGATTACTGTTGGAAATATGCCCTAGAGGCAATAACAAAATGGTTATTATTATATTTCCTCGTTCATGATAATTGTCTATTATTCATGCTATAATTGTGTTATCCGGAAATCGTAATACATGTGTGAATACATAGACCACAACATGTCCCTAGTGAGCCTCTAGTTGACTAGCTCATTTATCAATAGATGGTCACGGTTTCCTGACCATGGACATTGGATGTCATTGATAACGGGATCACATCATTGGGAGAATGATGTGATGGACAAGACCCAATCCTAAGCATAGCACAAGATCGTGTAGTTCGTTTGCTAGAGCTTTTCCAATGTCAAGTATCATTTCCTTAGACCATGAGATCGTGTAACTCCCGGATGCCGTAGGAGTGCTTTGGGTTTACCAAGCGTCACTGGCGTAATCGGGTGACTATAAAGGTATACTACGGTATCTCCGAAAGTGTCATTGGGTTGACACGGATCGAGGCTCGGATTTGTCACTCCATTATGACGAAGAGGTATCTCTGGGCCCTTTCGGTAATGCATCATCATAATGAGCTCAAAGTGACTAAGTGGTTGGTCACGGGATCATGCATTACTGATGCGAGTAAAGTGACTTGCCGTAGCGAGATTGAGCGAGGTATTGGGATACCGACGATTGAATCTCGGGCAAGTAACGTACCGATTGACAAAGGGAATTATATACGGGATTACTTGAATCCTCGACATCGTGGTTCATTCGATGAGATCATCGTGGAACATGTGGGAGCCAACATGGGTATCCAGATCCCTCTGTTGGTTCTTGGCCGGAGAGTCGTCTCGGTCATGTCTGCGTGTCTCCCGAACGCGTAGGGTCTACACACTTAAGGTTCGGTGACGCTAGGGTTGTAGAGATATTAGTATGCGGTAACCCAAAAGTTGTTCGGAGTCCCGGATGAGATCCCGAACATCACGAGGAGTTCCGGAATGGTCCGGAGGTGAAGAATTATATATAGGAAGTCGAGTTTGACCATCGGGAAAGTTTGGGGTCACCGGTATTGTCTGGGACCACGGAAGGGTCCAAGGGTCCACCGGTGGGGCCACCTATCTCGGAGGGCCCCATGGGCTGAAGTGAGAAGGAACCAGCCTGGTGGGCTGGTGCGCCCTTGGGCCTCCCTGCGCCTAGGGTTGGAAACCCTAGGGGTGGGGCGCCCACTGACAGGGGCAAGTCCCCCCTGGCCGCCGCCCCTTGAGATACAATCTCTGGGGCCAGCGCCCCAGTCCCTATATAAAGAGGGGGAGGGAGGGCTGCGCACCCTTGCTCTGGCGCCCCTCTCCCTCCGTAACACCTCTCCCTCTCATTGAGCTTGGCGAAGCCCTGCCGAGATCGCTGCTACTTCCACCACCACGTCGTCGTCTTGCTGGATCTCCATCAACCTCTCCCTTCCCTTGCTGGATAAAGAAGGAGGAGACGTCTTCCCCAACCGCACGCGTGTGTTGAGCGCGGAGGTGCCGTCTGTTCGGCACTAGGATCTTGGTGATTTGGATCACGGCAGTACGACTCCCTCAACCCCGTTCTCTTGAACAGCTTCATGTGATCTACAAGGGTATGTAGATGCACTCCTCTCTCTCGTTTCTAGATGACTCCATAGATTGATCTTGGTGAAGCGTAGAAAAAATTTATTTTCTGCAACGTTCCCCAACAATTACTTGCAACATGATTTCTCCCGTGACCTCAAGAACAAAAGTGACTACTCACAAATGATAATCATGCTCAAGATCAAAGGGGTATTAAATAGCATATTGGATCTTAACATATAATATTCCACCAAATAAACCATATAGTAATCAACTACAAGATGTAATCAACACTACTAGTCACCCACAAGCACCAATCTATAGTTAGGTAACAAGATTGAACACAAGAGATGAACTAGGGTTTGAGATGAGATGGTGCTGTTGAAGATGTTGATGGAGATTGCCTCCCAAGATGGGAGAGTTGTTGGTGATGATGATGACGATGATTTCCCCTCCGGGAGGAAGTTCCCCGACGGAATCGCCCACGGAGGGCAAAAGTGCTCCTGCCCAAGTTCCACCTCGAGACGGCGGCGCTCCGTCCCGAAAGTCCTCTCCTTATTTTTTTTCTAGATCAAAATGACCTATATACCAGAAGATGGGCACTGGAGGTTGGCCTGGGTGAGCACAACACACCAGGGTGCGCCTGGGCTCCCTGGCGCGCCCAGGTGGGTTGTGCCCACCTGGTGGGCCCCCTCTGGTAGTTATTTGCTCCAATATTCCTCAAATATTCAATAAAAAATCTCCGTGAAGTTTCAGCTTGTTTGCAGTTGTGCAGAATAGGTGACCTGACGTAGCTTTTTTAGGTCCAGATTTCTAGTTGCCGGAATTCTCCCTCTTTGTGTGTACCTTGCATATTATGAGAGAAAAGGCATTAGAATTACTCCAAAAAGCATTATTATGGATAAAAACATCATAAATAACAATAGGAAAACATGATGCAAAATGGACGTATCACTCCCCTGTTTTATTTTTGATATGTTCCTAGAGAAAACTAAGTTGAAAGATGATAGTAGCAATGATGCGGACTGGGTCCATGATCTAAGGATTATCCTCATTGCTGCACAGAAGAATTATGTCCTTGATGCACCGCTAGGTGACCGACCTATTGCAGGAGCAGATGCAGATGTTATGAACGTTTGAAAAGCTCGGTATGATGACTACTTGATAGTTTAGTGCACCATGCTTTACGGCTTAGAACCGGGACTTCAGAAATGTTTTGAACGCCATGGAGCATATGAGATGTTCCAAGAGCTGAAAATGATATTTTAGACTCATGCCCGTTTTAAGATGTGTGAGACCTCTGACAAGTACTTGGCCTACAAGATGGAGGAGAATAGCTCAGCTAGTGAGCATGTGCTCAGAATGTCTGGGTACTACAATCGATTGAATCAAGTGGGAGTTAAAATTCCAGATAAGATAGTGATTGGCAGAGTTCTCTAGTCACTATCACCAAGTTACTAGAACTTCGTGACAAACTATAATATGCAAGGGATAACGAAAACGATTCCCAAGCTCTTCGCGATGATGAAATCGGCGAAGGTAGAAATCAAGAAATAGCATCAAGTGTTGATGGTTAACAAGACCACTGGTTTCAAGAAAAAGGGCAAGAGAAAGAAAGGAAACTTCAATAAGAATGGCAAGCAAGTTGCCACTCCCGTGAAGAAGCTCAAAGTTAGACCCAAACCTGAAACTGAGTGCTTCTACTACAAAGGAAATGGTCACTAGAAGCGGGACTACCCCAAAAACTTGGCGGATAAGAAGGATGGCAAAGTGAACAAAGTTATATTTGATATACGTGTTATTGATGTGTACTTTACTAGTGTTCATAGTAGCCCTGGGTATTTGATACCGGTTCAGTTGCTAAGATTAGTAACTCAAAACGGGAGTTACAAAATGAGCAGAGACTAGTTGAGAAAGAGGTGACACTGTGTGTTGGAAGTGATTCCAAGGTTGATAAGATCACTGTCGGTGTCAAAACCGACGGATCTCGGGTAGGGGGTCCCGAACTGTGCGTCTAGGCGGATGGTAACAGGAGACAAGGGACACGATGTTTTTACCCAGGTTCGGGCCCTCTCGATGGAGGTAAAACCCTACTCCTGCTTGATTAATATTGATGATATGGGTAGTACAAGAGTAGATCTACCACGAGATCAGAGAGGCTAAACCCTAGAAGCTAGCCTATGGTATGATTGTTGTTCGCCCCACGGACTAAAACCCTCCGGTTTATATAGACACCGAATAGGGTTAGGGTTACACAGAGTCGGTTACAATGGTAGGAGATCTACATATCCGTATCGCCAAGCTTGCCTTTCACGCCAAGGAAAGTCCCATCCGGACACGGGACGAAGTCTTCAATCTTGTATCTTCATAGTCTAGGAGTCCGGCCAAAGGTCATAGTCCGGCTATCCGGACACCCCCTAATCCGGGACTCCCTCAGTAGCCCCCGAACCAGGCTTCAATGACAATGAGTCCGGCGCATAGATTGTCTTCGGCATTGCAAGGCGGGTTCTTCTACAAATCCTGTGTCCCTGTTTGAATAGTGTCCGGCTTCTTGTAAACATCGCGCTCCTTAGCTTCCACGCCCAATAATGGCCATCTTCCATGTGTTGAATGAATGCGAAAAGCCAGGGTATTTTTACATTTATCCCCCTAGCTGCGCAAATGAGCTGCCTATATAAGAGACGAGGATCTAGATCCAAATCACACCACCTTCCCTTCATGAGCTTTCATCGGAGCGATCGATGTAAACCCATTCCATCATGGACAGTCGACGCGGCTCTTCCTCTCGCCCTCCTAGTCCTTAGACTGGAGATTGGGAGAGATGCTCCATCCCGCACAGTGAGTTAGTGATGCTCCAAACCAAGGGGTTTCTTCCCCCAGCCTTCATGGTTCCGGTTCGAGCCGGACTCGCCACCTATAAGGGCGGAAAACAAGCGGAGAGCGTCCCCAGTCCCTCCCGAGGAGAGCGGGTATGCCTTGTCCCTTATTTGATAAGAGGGCTCAGATTTCCAATTCATCCGTTTCTCCGGGGGCTCCTGGAGTTCTATGGCCTCGGTTGCACAACCTTCGCGTGCCTCCATTACGCATATTGCGGGCTTCGTGGCCCTTTGCGAGCTGTTTTGGGCATCGAGGCTCATTTTATTTGTGGAAGAGGTTGTTACGCCTCGTACCCGTTCTCGGGAGGGGTCGATATATCAAGTGGGCGGAGCGAACTATGGCGCATCATTTGGGACCGGATATCTATCCGTAACCCGAAGAAGGCGTCCAAGGCGGCCTTGAATGGTTTATATAGAAGATGTCCCCTACCGGACCTTGTTCGGATCGGCCTCCGGAGTTCAATAATGCTCCTCTGAAGAAACGCCTAAGCTGGCGTCCTCGGAGCCCCCAGAGGGAGAATGACAGGGACGTCCTTTACCTGATGAGCCGAATAAGGTTGTTGGCTCATTCCAGATTGACCATGATCGGGGACATGGCCACATGCATTATGCAGGGAGTGCAGTCGCTCCAGTATAGGGGCCACCCCATGTGGGATTTCAACGGGGAGGATGATGCCGCCCGTCATGGCCGTAAGGGGCCGGGATCGGTCGCCGATCTGATGAGGATCTTGTCCGCATTGTACAAGGGAGAAGAGGAAGAATTTCTTCGCGTCAATCCTCAGGACAGGTTTTCTATGAACAATCCTCCAAGCTGGGTAAGCGGACATTTCTTTATGCCCATCCATTCCATATTCCCATAGTTAAGTACCTTATCTTGTGATTTTGACGCAGGAATTGCGCCGGGCCGTAAAGGATATAAACGGCCCACCTCCACAACCTGAGGATCCGGAACGGTCCCTCGATCTGGCCTCCCAAGAGGATCCGGACATATCTGTGGAGCTGATCGATGGGGTATTTTACCAACTGAGCATCGACAATGCCTTGGTTGCCATTACGGCCGATTACCCCAGAATATTTCCAGCCTCACAGGTAATTGAGATCGAAGCCCCAATACTTTAGAAATGATCCCTCCGTGCTTATCTTTGACCACCGTATATCAATGGTGTTTTGTAGGGGGAGCCCTTGAGGCGGAAGGCCGAACCTGCGGTGGCTAGCCAACAAGGGGCAGCAAGGCCCAGCAGGCTGAAAATAAGTGCGGTCCGGACTGAAGCGCCGGCGCAACGGTATGGCGTGTCGCCTTATTCCCATGTTTTATTCCGGAATGCATACTAACGCTCGCGCACTTTTCAGGAAAAAGAGCGCTCGCCGGACTATATCCGGAGAGGTTGCCAATCGAGCCTCCGCCAGCCAGGCTTCAAAGCCAGGCCCAGAAGCGGAGGCGAACACTAGGCGTGCGTCGGACGCTCCTCCGACAAAGGATGCCGACAGATTGTCCGCCACCAACTCCGAGGTGGAGAGTGCCATGAATCACAGGCGCCGCCGGACAATTCTTCGTGACGCATGTTTCTCCCAAGAGGCATTGGATGCCTTCAATTCGGGAGATGCGCACCTCCGTGCCGCTCAAAATGGTCTAGCCAGAGCCACGGAGCAGTATGTGAAAGACATAAGGGTGAGAAAATTTGATGGTTATATATACCAGTAGCCCCCGAGACTAAAACTAGTCAGAATAACTGATTTAAGGATCATTTATTGTGCAGGATCTTCTGAAAAGAATACCCAATTGTCCTGGAGCTTGAAGAGTGCAAAGCCCAACTTGAGGCCGCACAAGCGCGATGGGGAAGCCAAGGATACCTCCTCTGGTAACATACGCTTTTAAAAGATAAGTATGTTATGAAGTGCGGCGTGTATAGATCTGACAATGACATTGCAGATGGCACCGGGGTAGATCCGGACAAGCAACAGCTCTTGCGCCGGTTAAAGGCCGGCGAGAACGTGCTTACGAGGGTGAGGCAGGAGAAAAATAATCTCCAAGATGCCAACACCCAGCTGGGTGAGGAGCTAAAGGATGTTCGTGCCCAGCTATCTGACTCCGTTAAGGAGAATCGACGGCTTCGACGCGACATTTTTAGTAAGTGCTTAAACGAACTTTGAAAAAAGAGTTCGGCGAGGAAGTCGACTAACGAGTTATGTCTCGTAGGTATGCTCACAGCCGCCGTCTGCGGAGGAAATGCCCGGTTCTACGGGTGACCTTCTTCGAGCTCTTACAACTGCCTGAACGAGTTGGCGGGTGATGAAAAGCGTCGCCTGTGCCTTGTGGCCATCTGTCTCCCTGCCCAAGGCCTTGGGGAGCTTGCGAGAGAGGCTCGGGGCGCGACGGCGCTTCCGATTATGGAAGATATCGGCTGCCGTCAAGGCACCAGGAGGCTGGGCCATGGTGAAGACGCGGTACACGGAGGCTGACCCAAACCACATGGCGAGGTCGCACTGTGGGGCTGATGGGAAGGAGATCCCTTGAGCTTAGTGTATGGCGGGTAGAGTTGGCATAAAGTATTCCCAGCAGGATCAGTAAACTAGACAGCTGTTAGATGGCATTGAAGAGGAATACAATCGGTCAAATTGACTATGTAATTTAAAGTGACATGTAAAATGCCTTCTAGCGGATTGTAGATCGTTTGTCTTAGCGGACCTTTTCACTTCAACCTCGGGACCCGATAGTCCGGAGTGTGTCCGAATACCCTCGCGGTTATATAAAAACCGGGGCATGTGTGGAGACCAGGCGTAGGGGTCATTAGTGCTTTATCGGACAAGTGCCCAACTAGTTATGTTATATTACATGGTTAGTAAGAAACATCTTCCGGGAGAATAGTTCCGTTAGGGTTCCTTTCCACTGGGAGGCATGCCCTAAAGTGCATGTCGGACTGCGAAAAAAGCAAAAAAAAACATCTGGGGCAGATAAATAAATAGGTAAGAAATCTTCTTTTAGTTCACCAACCGAATATTCTCTTAAGAACGCTAGCTTTCGGCTTCACCCAGTCCGAGGTACACATCCGTGACCCGACAAGAATAATCGCAGAGGTGCTCCTTTACCACCTAGCCGAACAATCGGGAGCGAGGGGTAAGCACAGAGCCGAGCAACCCAGCTTGGCCAAAACTTAAGTCATATCGATGCATATAATGGTGAATAAAAGGTACATGCGGAAGTGTGACACATGTATTGGGCATGAAGCCCTTATAATTAAGCTTCTGTGAAAGAAGCCCCCAGGTACAATGAGCGTGGATAGCGTGTCAAGGGTGTGCGAACAATGCGCTAACGAGCCTTCCAAGGCTTGAAAGAAAAAAGGAGGGAGAAGGAGAAAAATAGAAGACAGCTAAAATGTAAAATATGGACAGAGGAAGGATACGAACTCAGAATCCGGCGCTAGGCGTAGAATCTTCGGAGACGTGCTGTGTTCCATGGGTTCGGCTCGAGTCGGTCATCCGATGCATCTCGCAGACGGTACGCTCCACCGGTCAGGACTTGGTCGATGATAAAAGGACCTTCCCATTTGGGCTTTAGTTTGTCCTTTTTCTTGTCCGGCAGGCGTAGAACTAGCTCGCCAACATTGTAAGTTTTGGCCCGTACTTCTCTGCTTTGATATCTTCAAGTCTGCTGTTGATAGAATGCGGAACGGGCTTTTGCTACGTCACGCTCCTCCTCCAAGGCATCCAAACTGTCCTGCCGATCAAGCTCGGCTTCTCTTTCTTCGTACATGCGCGCGCGAGGTGAGTCATGAATTATGTCGCAGGGTAGAACTGCCTCTGCGCCGTATACCATAAAGAATGGTGTGAATCCGGTCGAGTGATTCGGAGTGGTCCGCAGCCCCCAGAGTACGGAGTCGAGCTCCTCTACCCAGTGCATGTTAGATTCCTTGAGGGACCGAACTAATCTAGGTTTGATGCCGCTCATAATTAGACCATTTGCTCGCTCAACTTGACCGTTAGTTTGAGGGTGATAGACTGAGGCGTAGTCGAGCTTAATGCCCATGTTTTTGCACTAGAGTTTGACCTCGTCGGCCGTAAAGTTCGTGCCGTTATCAGTGATGATGTTGTGGGGGACACCGTAACGGTGTACGAGCCCTGATATGAAGTCTATCACCGGTCCGGATTCGGCCGTCTTGACAGGCTTGGCCTCTATCCATTTGGTGAATTTATCCACCATGACCAGAGGTACTTTTGCTTGTGGGTTCCCCCTTTAAGGGGTCCGACCATGTCAAGCCCCTGCACCGCAAAGGGCGGTGATGGGTATAGTTTTGAGGGCGGTGGTTGGGCTCGATTAGCAAAGAGCGGCATCCGACGATCGTTGGACTAAGTCTGAGCATCTGCCGGGCCGTCGGCCAATAAAATCTGACGGAAGGCCTTGCCTACAAGGGCCGGGCTACTGGCGTGGTGCCCGCCAAGTCCGCATGTATTTCAGCCGAAGATTCCGCCCTTCTTCTTCGGAGATACACCTTTGAAGGACTCGGTTGTGCTTTTCTTATAAAGCTCTCCTCATGGACTTTGTAGGCTTTAGATCACCGCACTATGCGTGGGCCTCGTTTTGGTCCTCGGGAGTTCTGCCTGGTTAGGTAGGCTAGGAATGGTTCTGCCCACGGGCAATGACTTCCATTATTACGTAATGAGGATGTTATTTCGTTGGTAGAACCACCAAGCGTGTCGAGAATGTTCGGTGTGGGGCGGTGCGGTTGGGTCCGGGTTGTTATTTCGGACTCTCCCTCCCATAATCTGGATGGCTTGAACAGCCTCTCTAGGAAGATGTTGGGGGGACAGCATCGCGCTTTGCGCCGATGCGTGCCAACATGTCTGCTGCTTGGTTGTTGTCCGGGCTATATGATGAAATTCGAGCCCCTCAAACCGAGATGACATTTTTAGGACGGCATTGCGATAGGCTGCCATTTTCGGATCCTTGGCATCAAAGTCTCCATTTATTTGGGATATCGTGAGGTTCGAATCCCCACGCACCTCTAGGCGTTTAATGCCCATGGAGACTGCCATTCGGAGACCATGTAGAAGGGCCTCGATTCGCTGCGTTGTTGGAGTCCGTATACATTATCCGAGTACGTATTGAAGCTGTATCTCCGGTTGGGGACGTTAGGGACGACGCTTGCCTCGAGCCACCAACATTTTGGAGCCGTCGAAGTGCATTATCCAGTTGGAATATCGTCGTACTCTTTAGGGAGTTCGGCCGGTCCATTCAGCGATTTAAGTCGGCCAAAACTTGCGACTTAATAGCTCTCCGTGGCTTATAGGTTATGTCGAACGGGAGGAGCTCAATGGCCCATTTGGCGATCCGACCTGTCGCGTCGCGGTTGTTTATAATGTCGTTAAGGGGTACTTCGGAGGCCAGGTCACTCCATGGGTTTATTGTTGCTACTTGGTAGACTTCGGCGAGGCTACGGAGTGTTCGTTTCCACATATTTTTTGATGCGAAAGTCTCAAAGACTATTAATACCGTACTGGTATCCTTGGGTTGGTGCTCTAGAGCTAGAAGCTCTTCGCCACTTTTGGCCACCTGCCGTAGTATCCAACATGCTCTAAGGCTATGAGTTGGAGTGGCGCCCTCAGATTATGAATTTTACAGGTCCATTGAGCCATCCCTCCAAGACGGTTCCATGCCCTATAGAGGGTTTTTGCTTTTTGGTATTTAACCCAGGTGCCTGGCGATGATGCACCCTTTTATTTCGGACTGGGGTTGTATTCAAGGCCGGTCCCAAAATCTTGATTCGGTTTTCCAGGCGCTTTCATCGCACAATACTTTTGTACTATGGATGCCAAGTCGGCAAAGCGTGTGATGTCACGGCGACTTATAGCGTTTAGGATCCCGTTGTCCGTGCAATTGTTGCAGAATAATGAGAATGTGTCCTCTTCGCGGCAGTCCTTTATCCTGTCCATAACCAGGAGGAATCTGGCCTAGTAATGGTGTACTGTTTCTGCGGGCTCTTGCCGAATTTGAGATAGGTCGCTTATGTTTGGGTGGGCGGGTGGAATTAAATCTAAAACGCGCCCAATCTCGGACTTAAGGGCCAAGGAGCTTCGAACTTGGAAGCTTGGATTCTTGGATCTTGTCCAATGAATCTAGCCGTTACTGACTTTAGGTTCAGGGCTTGAGTGACATCCTCTCCTCCGCGGGAATCCGGCATGGAAGGATTGGGAATCCGGACGTAGCTAGTCCTTAAGATAGAAGAAGGGTCGACGTATTGTTCCTCCACCACAACAATGTGGTGGGTAACCTGGGGAGAGCTAATCTCTCTCAGATCGGGTTTAGGCCCAATCTGATCATAGTCTGCGGCGACTCCCAGGGCGGCGATGCGATCCAAGAGCTCGTTTAAGGAAGAGAGCTCCATCGGATCTAATTGCTCGGCGAGCTCCGAGTTAACGTGAAGATTGCTTTCGATGACCCGAGAATTCATCCTCGGCGCGGCGGCCGAACAGGCGGTCATAAGAAAACTGCCTAGCCGGAGAGTTTGGCCGACACCAAAGCTTCTTTAGCAACAGTCCCGTCTTTAAAGGCGGGATGAGGCATCCTTCCGACGGCGATGACACGAGGAACTCTCAATGAAAGCACCAATGTCGGTGTCAAACCGGCGGATCTCGGTAGGGGTCCCGAAGCGTGCGTCTAGGCGGATGGTAACAGGAGACAAGGGACACGATGTTTTTACCTGTGTTGGGCCCTCTCGATGGAGGTAAAACCCTACTCCCGCTTGATTAATATTGATGATATGGGTAGTACAAGAGTAGATCTACCACGAGATCGAGAGGCTAAACCCTAGAAGCTAGCCTATGGTATGATTGTTGTTCGTCCCACGGACTAAAACCCTCCGATTTATATAGACACGAATAGGGTTAGGGTTACACAGAGTCGGTTACAATGGTAGGAGATCTACATATCCGTATCGCCAAGCTTGCCTTCCACGCCAAGGAAAGTCCCATCCGGACATGGGACGAAGTCTTCAATCTTGTATCTTCATAGTCCAGGAGTCCGGCCAAAGGTCATAGTCCGGCCATCCGGACACCCCCTAATCCGGGACTCCCTCAATCACCATCGCATACTCCCTCTACCTTCAGGATTAGTGTTGAACCTAAATAAATGTTATTTGGTGTTTGTGTTGAGCATGAATATAATTGGATCATGTTTATTGCAATACGGTTATTCATTTAAGTCAGAGAATAATTGTTGTTCTGTTTACATGAATAAAACCTTCCATGGTCATACACTCAATATAAATGGTTTATAGAATCTCGATCCTAGTGATACACATATTCATAATATTGATGCCAAAAGATGCAAAGTTGATAATTCTGGTGCAACATACTTGTGGCACTGCCGTTTAGGTCACTTTGGTGTAAAGCGCATGAAGAAACTCCATGCAAATGGGCTTTTGGAATCACTTGATTATGAATCATTTTATGCTTGCAAACCATGCCTCATGGGTAAGATGACTAAAACTCCGTTCTCTGGAACAATGGAGTGAGCCACTGACTTATTGGAAATAATACATACCGATGTATGCGGTCCGACGAGTGTTGAGGCTCGCGGCGGGTATCGTTATTTTCTGACCTTCACAGATGATTTGAGCAGATATGAGTATATCTACTTGATGAAACACAAGTCTGAAACATTTGAAAATTTAAAAGAATTTCAGAGTGAAGTAGAGAATCATCGTAACAAGAAAATAAAGTTCCTACGATCTGATCGCGGAGGCGAATATTTGAGTTACGAGTTTGGCCTTCATTTAAAACAATGTGGAATAGTTTCACAACTCACGCCACCTGGAACACCACAGCGTAATGGTGTGTCCGAACGTTGTAACCGTACTTTATTAGATATGGTGCGATCTATGATGTCTCTTACTGATTTACCACTATCGTTTTGGGGTTATGCATTAGAGATAGCTGCATTCATGTTAAATAGGGCACCGTCTAAATCCATTGAGATGACACCGTGAACTATGGTTTGGCAAGAAACCTAAGCTGTCATTTCTTAAAGTTCGGGGTTGCGATGCTTATGTGAAAAAGCTTCAACCTGATAAGCTCGAATCCAAATCGGAGAAGTGCGTCTTCATAGGATACCCAAAACTGTTGGGTACACCTTCTATCACAGATCCGAAGGCAAGATCTTTGTTGCTAAGAATGGATCCTTTCTAGAGAAGGAGTTTCTCTCGAAAGAAGTGAGTGGGAGGAAAGTAAAACTTGATGAGGTAATTGTACCTTCTCTCAAATTGGAAAGTAGCTCATCAGAGAAAACCGTTCCCGTGATGCCTACACCAACTAGAGAGGAAGCTAATCATAATAATCATGAAACTTCAGATCGAGTTACTACCGAACCTCGTAGGTCAACCAGAGCATGTTTTGCACCAGAGTGATACAATAATCCTGTTCTGGAAGTAATGTTACTAGTAAATGATGAACCTACGAACTATGAAGAAACGATGATGAGCCCAGATTCCGATAAATGGCTTGAGGCCATGAAATCTGAGATAGGATCCACGTATGAGAACAAAGTGTGGACTTTGGTGGACTTGCCCAATGATCGGCAAGCCATTGAAAATAAATGGATCTTCAAGAGGAAGACGGACACTGATGGTAGTGTTACTATCTACAAAGCTCTACTTGTCGCAAAAGGTTTTTTACAAGTTCAAGGTGTTGACTACGATGAGATTTTCTCACTCGTAGCGATGTTTAAGTCTGTCTGAATCATGTTAGCAATTGCCGCATTTTATGAAATCTGGCAAATGGATGTCAAAACTGCATTCCTTAATGGATTTCTTAAAAGAAGAGTTGTATATGATGCAACCACAAGGTTTTGTTGATCTTAAAGGTGCTAACAAAGTGTGCAAACTCCAGCGATCCATCTACGGACTGGCGTAAGCATCTCGGAGTTGGAATATATGTTTTTATAAGGTGATCAAAGCATATGGTTTTATACAGACTTATGGTGAAGCATGTATTTAGAAGAAAGTGAGTGGGAACTCTGTAGCATTTCTGATATTATATGACATATTGTTGATTGGAAATGATGTAGAATTTCTAGATAGCATAAAAGGATATTTGAATAAGAATTTTTCAATGAAAGACCTCGGTGAAGCTGCTTATATATTAAGCTTCAAGATCTATAGAGATAGATCAAAACGCTTGATAAGACTTTCGATGAGTACATACCTTGATAAGATTTTGAAGGAGTTCAAAATGGATCAGTCAAATAAGGAGTTCTTGCCTGAGTTGTAGAAGTTGAGTAAAACTCAATACCCGGCCACGACAGAAATAGAGAGAGAATGAAAGTCATTCCCTATGCCTCGGCCATAGGTTCTATAAAGTATGCCATGCTGTATACCAGACCTATTGTGTACCTTGCCATGAGTTTGGCAAGGAGGTACAATAGTGATCCAGGATTAGATCACTAGACAACGGTCAAAATTATCCTTAGAGGACTAAGGAAATATTTCTCAGTTATGGAGGTGATAAAGAGTTCATCGTAAAGAGTTACATCGATGCAAGCTTTGACACCGATTCAGATGACTCTAAGTCTCAATCTGGATACATATTGAAAGTGGGAGCAATTAGCTAGAGTAGCTCCGTACAGAGCATTGTAGAAATAGAAATTTGCAAAATACATACGGATCTGAATGTGGCAGACCCGTTAACTAAACTTCTCTCACAAGCAAAACATGATCACACATTAGTACTCTTTGGGTGTTAATCACATAGCGATGTGAACTAGATTATTGACTCTAGTAACCCTTTGGGTGTTGGTCACATGGCGATGTGAACTATTGGTGTTAAATCACATGGCGATGTGAACTAGATTATTGACTCTAGTGCAAGTAGGAGACTGAAGGAAATATGCCCTAGAGGCAATAATAAAGTTGTTATTTATATTTCCTTATATCATGATAAATGTTTATTATTCAAGCTAGAATTGTATATATTAACCTGAAACTTGATACATGTGTGGATACATAGACAAAACACATTGTCCCTAGTAAGCCTCTACTAGACTAGTTCGTTAATCAAAGATGGTTGAGTTTCCTAACCATAGACATGTGTTGTCATTTTATAAATGGGATCA
Organism: Aegilops longissima; assembly: GCA_021605205.1. Lineage (NCBI taxonomy): Eukaryota > Viridiplantae > Streptophyta > Magnoliopsida > Poales > Poaceae > Aegilops > Aegilops longissima. Next base: position 228,132,301 of record CM038682.1, read on the forward strand.
CATCATTAGGAGAATGATGTGATGGACAAGACCCATCTGTTAGCTTAGCATAATGATCGTTAAGTTTTATTGCTATTGCTTTCTTCATGTCATACACATATTCCTTGTGTGCTATCAAACGTCACAACATAACTGGGTGATTATAAAGATGCTCTACAGGTATCTCCGAATGTGTTTGTTGGGTTGGCATAGATCGAGATTAGGATTTTTCACTCCAAGTATCGGAGAGGTATCTCTGGCCCTCTCGGTAATGCACATCATAATAAGCCTTGCAAGCAATGTAACTAATGATTTAGTTGTGGGATGATGCATTACAGAACGAGTAAAGAGACTTGCCGGTAACGAGATTGAACTAGGTATGAAGATACCGACGATCGAATCTCGGGCAACTAACATACCGATGACAAAAGGAATAACGTATGTTGTCATTACGGTACGACCGATAAAGATCTTCGTAGAATATGTGGGAACCAATATGAGCATCCAGGTTCCGCTATTGGTTATTGACCGGAGAGGTGTCTCGGTCATGTCTACATAGTTCTCGAACCCGTAGGGTCCGCACGCTTAACGTTCGATGATGATTTGTATTATATGACTTATGTGATTTGGTGACCGAATGTTGTTCGGAGTCCCGGATGAGATCACGAACATGGCGAGGAGTCTTGAAATGGTCGAGAGGTAAATATTCATATATAGGACGATAGTATTTGGACACCGGAAGTGTTCCGGGGGTACCGGGTCGCTGGAAGGGGTTCCGGGCAACCCTCGACAAGCTATATGGGCTTAATGGGCCTAGGGAGGGACAGACCAGCCCACAGGGGGCTGGTGCGCCCCTCCACCAAGTCGGCCAGCCCTGGGAAGGCAAGGGAGGAGGCCTAGCCCCTCTTTCCTTCCCCTTCTCAAGGGAGAAAGGAAAGGGGGCGTCACCTCCTCCTTCCTTATCCTAGTGCCAAAACAAGGATGGGGGGGGGCAAATTTGGGTGGGAGCCCAAGTAGGACTCGGCCTACTTGGGCGCCCCCTGGCTGCCTCTTCCCCCTCCAACCTATATATGTGGGGAGGGGGCGCCTAGAGGACACACAAACATCTGTTAGTCGTGTGCGGCGCCCCCCTCCACAGTTTACGCCTCCGGTCATATTATCGTAGTGCTTAGGCAAAGCCTTACGCGGATCACTTCACCATTACTGTCGTGCAGACGAAACTCTCCCTCGACACTTTGCTGGATCAAGAGATCGAGGGACGTCATCGAGCTGAACGTGTGCAGAACTCGGAGGTGTCGTACGTTCGGTGCTTGATTGGTCGGAACGAGAAGAAGTTTGACTACATCAACCGCGTTGTCAAACGCTTCCGCTTTCGGTCTACGAGGGTACATGGACACACTCTCCCCCTCTCGTTGCTATGCATCTCCTAGATAGATCTTGCGTGAGCGTAGGCAATTTTTTGAAATTGCATGCTACGTCCCCCAACACTCTTTTGGTCTGAACCATCGAGTCATTGCAGATATAGCCATTGTACAAACCCCAGTCGCATCAGAGACTCGACCTATTCCATTCGGAACCACCGAAGCACTTGGTAAACCTTCTATAACCACGTTGGAACTTCTGAGCAAAACCAGTCAGAACTTGCGAAGCGATAACAGAGAGTGTGCCACTGTCGAAGTGTTCAGCTCGGAGCCACCGATCAATTTCAGTCGAGCTAACCGATGCTTCTGAAATTTGCTAGCTTTGTTCACATCGGAGCCGTCGTTCCAGTAGAGTCTCCAAGATGTGCAATAAAGTTGGTAAAAGTCAGATTTTTGGTCTAGCATATATATACCTCCTAGCTATCCCACATATGTCTCTCAAATCAAACTCCACTCCCATCATGTTTTCTAAGAGAGAACTCATCCTCCTGATGCTAGTTTCAAAGGGTGGAACCAAACCATTTGTGAACTAATCCCCTCTTGCTTTCCACTCCTACTTATCCAAATCCAAAAACATATCTTGAGAGATTATGTTTTGAAGCACAAGTGTAAGGAGTTCATCATCAAGCAACCTCCATCTTTTTTACCATTAGAGGGTGTGCCCCTTCTATATTGGCTAGGTGTTGGTTGGAAGTCTTTAGAGTTTGTGAAGAACCCAAGAAGTTTGTAAGGGCTTGGAGATCGTCTACTTCATGGAGATCTACCCTAGTGATGTATGTTCTTCATGGGCGTACGTCATGGTTGAATAGGTGTGGTGGTTGCTCCTTCCTGGGTGAGTCCTTCATGGAATTTCACAACCAGGATCCTTGTGATTTTTAGATCTTTCGTGGATGGAAGGCTCCATCAACATGGAAGTAAGATAGCGTCGACTATCTGAACCACTGGAAAATATTCACCGAGCCAATTGTGTTTGTGATTCTCTCAACTCTACCTCCTTTACTTTGCACTTGCATGTCTTTACTTTTCGTTGCCTATACTCTAGACTTGCAAGTGTATGGTGTTCATCAGTACTACTCTTAAAAAAGCATAAAACAATCCAGATAATTAAATTTGGGAAAACAGTCCCTTGTTGTGTTTATAGTCTATTCACCCCCTCTATAGATGCTTATCAATTCTACAAACTCTTTACTGCTAGTCCAAAAGAAAATTGTAAAACCTGTGTGGAAACTTGGTGCCAACTTAGAGTGGCTACGCATGCAACTTAGTATGGCTATCGTGCAACTTCCGCTAGTACTACTCGCAGAACGAGACGAGATTCCGGGAACCTTTCTATGGATGTCCAACTTCGCCAATGAACTCAACATGTGTGTGCCTGCGGGCGCGCGCACACAGAGCTTGGCTCCATTGCGGGCTAACTCAACATCCGTGTGCGTGCGTGCGTGCGTGCGTGCGTGCGTGCGCGCGCGCGTGTGTGTGTGTGTGTGTGTGTGTGTGTGTGTGTGTGTGTGTGTGTGCGCGCAACTTCTGTATACTCACGCACACCCCCATCTGGCTGAAATGTGCGTATTTGTCGCGCACATGTGTGTGTGTGCAACTTCTATGTCTAGGCAGCTAACTGCCAAACATGTAGGTGCAGAAAATCAATTTCAAGCTACCATCCCCTCGCCTCACATAACTCCGGCGTCGCCATCCCCCTCAAACACATTACCACGCCCGTGTTTCCACCACCTCACCTTGTCCCTTACCTGCCCCTCACGCCCAAACCACAACCCGAATCGCCAACCACCGTTGCATGCTGAAAGGGTGTCTTGCCGCTGAAAAGCAAATTGCGTCGGTGCCGCCACGAACCCCCTTGGTACAACTGCACCACCCTTACCCCGCGTCGTCGCCTCGGAAAATGCCCCCAAGCGCAACCCCATGGTCCATGGAGATGGTGTGAGAAAAATGGGAGGAAGAGAAAGTAGAAGGGATGGGATGACTGCGTCGTACTTGCGCTGGCGAGGAGCAGAAGATCCGATGGGGTTGTTGTCTCCGCCTCCTTCGCCCCTTCGGTTTCACCAGAGAAAATGGGGAAGAGAGTAACCCGGATTTCGAAACCAAACACCCATCCAGCACCCCATAACGATTTGCTATAGAACCACTCCTCGCACATTGCTAGAGACTGATCGGTGGGCCAATCCGCCTTGGATTGAGACGATCGCTCTCGAGACCGTTCGCCTTGGACTTACAACACACTCGACCAAGTGGCACATGGCGTTCGACGAGGGACCGGGACAAAATCATGCGGCCAGGAAGAGCGTGTGGTTGAGAACTCTAAGACGGCAAAAAAGTGGAGCCGCATGTTTCCAGCATTTTGGTACTTATTATTCTGCAAAATAAACATCGCAAACATGCAGTACCTCCATCGCAAAAAATATAAGACGTTTGTGTAGGCTGGTTTAAAAAATGGTATTTTTATGATAAGCTTTTTTATCACGGGAGCAACACTGTTGTGGCCTTCTGGGGCCGAGAGCGTGAGATCTCTGCACTCTCCGTGCTGTCTACTCGTTTTTATTTACATGCAAAAAGATCATGATTTCTTACTTTAATCAATCAAATAAATTATAGTATGCGTGTTCTCCATCCATGGTCAAGATCCACCTCCTCTCTCCAAACGTCCCCTCCCGTACGTTCCTTTCCTCTTCGTCTCCCGAGCACCTACCCCAACCCCAATCCCAATCCCCATCCCCGTCCCCATCCCACCCGATGCGCCTCTGAAGTAGTACCACTCCAGTCAAGTGTCCCCGTGGAGCCTCCGTCTCCGTGCCCTACAGCTGCCGCCGTGCCGTCGCTCGACGCCGACGCCTCACAGCCCGACCCCAACCCCTCCGCGCGGGCCGCCGCCGCCGCCGTCCCCGTTCTACTTCGCGGCGTCCCTGCCGCTTCGGCCATTGGCTTCTGAGGTATGCGCATTTTGCCATCCAGTGATTGGCTAGACCCCATTGACCTCTAGACATTTTCGGCGCACCATCTAGATCCAGACCTTGCACTATCGTCGCTTTCACTGTACTGCATTTGTTTATTTATTATCCGAGATTGGATTTATTCGGCTCACCGGATTCCCTTTTAAGCGATGCATCCCTGTGCGGCTGCTGGATTTGTGGCGTCGAGGGCTTGAGGTCTGAAGCGGCGGCGCATCTCATACTAGCTTTTGTTGGCATCACAGATTTCGGTCTTCGAGGAGCGACAGAAGCGAAATGGAGACGAATGAGAAGAACGCCGCTGATTTGGAGGAGAAGAACCAGCCCAGCGGGCACAGCCAGCAGCCGAGCTTCCACGGACCCGGGTTCTCGCTCTCGCCGGAAGCTCAGATGGATTCTTCCACCAGTGCGCTGGCCGCCATGGGGAACCCGTTCCCTCCTGGCTTATGGAACCCACCTGGCCAGAACTTCGGGTTGGGGGAGACCAACACGAACGCTATGCTGAATGGACACCAGTTCTCCTCGTTCTTGGGGATGCTGTCAGCAGCGACGCCCGCATATCCCGGCGCCCAGTCGGGGTTCATGGATTGCGGAACGGGGTTTCCTGGCTTAAGTGCAAATAGTCTCGGAGCCATGATGGATCACCCTTTTTCTAGGAATCCTCCTATGGGTAGTTTCCAAAACGATACTGAGGCAGCTAGGGAGATGAATGTGGACGAAGGTTGCAAGGATGCATTATTAACCGGTGATAGGCAGCAAGGAGATACCGAGAGTTCACATGGTGTTGATGCCTCTAGCAAGGAGTTAAGCAAGCCGGAGTGCAGTGGTGGTGCTGGTCAGGATGAAGGGCCTAGTGTCTCTTGTCCCAAGAAGAGGAAAAGACCAAGCCAGGTACTTGTTTAATCCTCCCTGTTATATAGCTGAATTTGTGTTGATTTCGATGGAACTTAGAATTTGTTTTTCTCATGAAGGATCGTGGGGTGAAGAATGTACAAGAAGGAAGCCAGCAATTGGCAACTCTGGCTGCAAAGCAGGAGAAAGATGATGATGACAAAGATGAACCAAAGAGGCCTATTGGAACATCCAGAAAGTCCAACGGGAAGCAAACTGAGGATAAATCTGATGCGCCAAAGGAAGATTACATTCATATACGAGCTCGAAGTGGCCAGGCTACAAACAGCCATAGTCTTGCTGAAAGGGTAAGTCCCGAGTTATCTTCCCTGAACTACCTTTTCGAATGGTATTTCTAGATATTTAGCTTAGTGTTATTTGTTTGCAATACAGGTTCGGAGGGAAAAGATTAGTGAAAGGATGAAATTTCTTCAGGACCTTGTTCCTGGTTGTAGTAAAGTAAGCACTTCTTAACTATCTCCACATTATTGCCATAGGAAAACTTATTTGCATGCTAAATGAGGAAGTCAGCACTTTTTAGCTGTATATTATCTCCACAATTCAAATTATTGCCATTCACTATTCTCACAAGCAAGATTGTATACCAGGTCATTGGTAAAGCCGTTATGCTGGATGAGATAATCAATTATGTTCAATCATTACAGCGGCAAGTTGAGGTATGACGTCCGCAAAACTTGTAATGTTGTTTGCAGCTTTTGCTCTCTGATGTGATGTGAACTTATTGACCCTGTATGTGCATATTGGGCAGTTTTTGTCGATGAAACTTTCAGCTGTCAATCCAGCACTAGACTTCAACATAGAGCGCATTCTATCTAAGGATGTATGTGACCCCTTGCCAGATGTATATAGTTCATTATTGTTTTTTATTTTCCTCATGCTGATATATTTTTCATACATACAGTTATTTCAGTCTCAAGGAACTGCATCGTCTACATTTGGCTTCTTACCAGACATTGGTCATCAATTTTTGCATCCACCAAAACATTCTCAAGCTGCATTGCACAGCATTGTAAATCCTGCCGATGCTTTTGGAAGGGTAACAAATGCTCCGGTAGGGTGTACATTTAAAGAAGCTGCACATCAGGTTTGTCTCGGGTACTTACTGTGCCTATATTTCTCATTTGAAGCCCTTTAGAGCAAATGATAGATTGATGGACATCAATAGGAAAGGGCAGTACCTGGTAGATTTCCAATAGACCTACCACAGTGCTGTATTGTGTGGTAGTACATGCATTTACTATTTCATTACAAATTCTATTGAAAAGAGAGTACCTTCTAGATTTCCTTTGGGCCTAGTGCAGTTCTGTGTTATATGTGGTGTGGTAGCTCCAGAATTACTAGTCTTTTTGTTCATTTTGATCAGATTCATCGTCTTATGACTTGAGCATATTGCACAGGTGCCCAATAATTTTGATGGAGAGTTCCACAACGTGATCGGGATGCCTTTTACCCTTTTTAACGACCAAGAATCAAATGGTAAACCTTGAGCAATAGATTCCGCAACCGAAGCAAGAGATCATAACGGGCCAAGAGATTTCAACAGAACAACATGTGAGCTTGTTGACATTGTTCCACCAGCTCGCATTTGAGCACTGAAGTATATCCATCCAAATTGCTTAATTGTTGATTTCCCAATATTGGAATCAGCACTTGAGATATCCTATAGAGGCCCTTTCCTCAGATGTACCATTTGCTATTGGAGGAAGCTGGAGACCTGACTATCGGGGGTGCTCACATGGAGATTTCAAGCATTACATTCTCCTCTGAAAATTTACGTGTATAACTATTGGTGATTCAACAATCTTTGCATCATGATGGTGAGTTCCATTTTGCCAGAATGTGGCCGTATCTGGGTGCCATCTAGCTCAGACCAATAATATTGTAAAATGCTCTCTTTCCGCAAGATTCACACTCCACGGTATAATATAACAGCCTTCGATTTGTTAGTTGCTAGTATTGTGAGAGTGAAAGAAGATTCTTTGTTGTACTTCTATGGTTGCGCATGCAACCATATAGAACTGTGTACTGGTTTTTGATTTCTTGAGAATAAATGAGGCCTGAGAAAGGCCCTATTTTCAGCGCGTGATTATGTGTGGAAGAAACAGTGAAGACATCTGCTCTTCCAGAATTCCAAAAAAACTGTAGGCATCTGTGCCATTTTCATCGTGATCGCCTCATCTCAACTTGGATAGTCGATGAAAGCATTCAAGAAACTGCGAATCTCGTTTCGACGAATTTGCTCTAGGGAAGATCATGAGCATAGTCAGCCGAGTAGAACTACAGAATTTAGCATGTTGAACTACGTAGTTCTGAAGCCAGTTTAAGTGAGCACAATATCTTAAACTCAATCTCAAATGAGTTCTGCAACCACATACAATTTTGCTCTGGATACATACAATTTTGCAGTACATCTTTTCTGAGAAAAAAACCCAAACCAACCAAGGCAATCTTATGTTAACGAATATCATCAAAGACTAACTTAATTACACCCTAAGAAGGCAAACAAGAATGAAAAACTGTACATATCATGCCTAATATGACTTTAGATACATTGCATCTGCAGAATTCCGTTTTACCTCATTTTTCTTTCTGTGATCTAGTTACACCAAACAATGCACCAGCCGATGGATGGTATAAAGCCAAGACGGCAAAGGGATGTTTGCTACAGCTCGACGGACATGTAGGTGGCCGAGTAGTCCGGCATCCGGTGCAGGCTCCGGAGCACGCTCTCGGCGACCTGCTTGGTGGCGGTGTCGCCCTTGTGGAAGGCGCCCACCAGCGCGCTCGGCAGGGCGCGGTCTGAGGTCACCTCCCTGACGCACCGGTCGCCGCCGTTCTCGAGGAAGCACTCCAGGGCCCAGAAGCACCGCCGCAGCACCGCGCCGCTGCCCTGCTCGTCGTTGCGGTGCTGCCGCACCAGCCGCAGCACGTGCCGCGGCGCGTCGTGCTCGGTGAGCACGGCCACGCCGCCCACCACGTCCACGCCTTCGTCCATGAGCGTGCAGAGCGCGCCCAGCGCGGCCTCGACCACGTGGCTGTTCTCGTTGCTCTCGAGGACGCCGAGGAGGCACTCGACCGTGCCGCCCTCCACCAGGCAGAACGTGGCGGCGGGAGAGCACACGCCGCGGTGCACGGGGCAGAGACGGCTGTGCGCAGGCGGTTTCCGGTTGTCGTGCACCCGGCCGGTTCGCAGGCGCCGGAGAATGTTCTTCTTGGGCTGCTGTTCCTCGGACGGCGGCTTCGAGCGGTTTGCCGACTGCTGGCTGAGGTTCTCGAGGCCGACCGCTGCGAGCCGCTGCACCTCATCACTGCCTGACGACCGGACGAGCAGGTCGGTGAGCACCGAGGTGAAGTTATGGTCCATGGCTGCCTGGAGCACATCCTGATCATGCAGCGTCGTCGTTAGCCGGACGAGAGAGCCAACGAGGCCCTCCAAGTATGGCTTCGCATGGCGGCTCGCCCGCATCCCACCACGCTGCATCTCCTCTATCTTGGCCAGCATGGTCGGCACCGCATTCTGGTGCAACAGCGCGAGGTTCAGAGTCAGATGCTGATAGGGCAGCTTTGACAGGAGCGTCGCGGACACGGCGTGCCGCTCCGTAATCCGCCCCAGCTGGCTGATGCTCCTGATCAGCCTGCCCAGCTGCCCTGGCACCTTGCAGAGCTTCTCGGCAATGGTGTGCCCCATCTGTGGGGACAATGCAGTGAGCAGCTTCGTCGCAGCAATGCCGAGTGCCTCGCTAGGTGAACCCATGAACTCGATCACGGTCTGGCTGCTGTCTTGCTCCTTCATGACTGACACCACCGTGGCGAGCGGCTTGGGGAGCGCGGTGAGCGCGAGCAGCACACGCAAAATGTTGAGGTTGAGATCGTCGGGCATGGAGCACCTGAGCATGTGTGCAAAGTTGTACACCGAGTACTTGGACGTGATAACATGACCTTCCTTGTTGACAACAATGGCCTCTGGGTTCATGCCAGATTTGACGATGTTAGCAAGTACTGCTGCAGCCTCAGTCTTGGATCCCATGGGCTCATCATCGATCTTTCGGATGAAGAGCGCTTCGACCATGACTGGAACAGCACCTGCATCCACAAGTGTCTTGCCGTTGGGCTGGTGAGAAGATATTTGGACCAGGACATCAAGCGCGGCCTTGCAGATACTAGCATTGCCGCTGTGCACCATCTTGACAAGTATCTCCGATGCGCTCCCGGCAATGTTGATGGTCATCTCCTGCTTTTGGACTAGCTCGCCGAGGTAACCCACCATCTCCATCTGCACATCTTCCGACCCTGTTTCATGCATATTCATGTTAGCTAATGATGTTTGGCATGAGCGCTTGCAAATTTGCAAGTACAATGAATAGTATGAGTTTTTTTAGGAAACCCCTCAAATTAGTCACCAGTGCACGAGTTCTACTTTGAGCTCGGGATTTAGCTCACTTGTTGCAAAACAAATTTGCACTGACGCACTGTTAAATTGTTGAAACATGGGCAGTAACTCCCACTATATTGATTCTATTTTAGAAACTGTTTGGACAAAATGGCAACTATTCTTATTAGTGAAAGGGAAATGTTCTCAGTTACTTATCCATAATATTAAATTTGGATTTTGACAAGACAAATTTGCTCTTTTCTATGTTTTATGTGGAAGAGTAAAAAAATGGAGGAGGCCAGGTATGTTTCTGCACAGGTAAAATATATTACCTTCAACGAGATGCCTTTGGAGAGGGTCCAAGTACCCACTTTCAGCCATGTACTTGATATTCTTTGGGCATTTCTCCAGGTTCTGCAGGACCTCTCCGGCTTTCTCTGAAGTAATCGGATCATCGGAGTTGTTGAATTTCATCGTGATCAGAATTAATATGCTTCCAGCAGTTGACCCGATGTTTTCTAACAGTAACTCTGATTTTGAAAGCTCTAGCAAGAAACAGATAGCTGCATGTCTTTCATCCGAACTACTACTAGAAAGCAGCTTTATTGTCCTTGAGACAGCTCTGGTTTTTGCTATGATTTCCTGCACGTCACGAGGCAACATTTGAGTTGTTAATCTAAGATGCAGGACCAATACAAATTGAAACTGGACTCTACCAATAATTTCAGCATTTCATCAAGTTTCACATGGTGATTTCGAAAAATAATTGACATGGCCAAGCTGGGATTTCATGAAAGCTGAACATTTCAGACTTCCTTACCTTTCCTGGCTCATCTTCGACCAGCAGGCAGAGGAGCTCCAGTGAGTCACAGCGTATCAGTGCATCCTTGTGCTCTAACAGACGTGCAAGGAACTTGGTTATGCCAATCTTGTGCATCTGCTCCCTGTTCTTTCTCCTCGTCCTGGCAAGCAGCTTCAGCTCATGTATGGCTTCAAGTATCATAGCCTCCGTCCTTGCCAGTGAGAGAGCAGTACGCGCGATTCTGATCCGTGTTGCTTCATTCCTCATAATCCATTCCGCGATTGTGCTCTTGAGTGGAACATTAGTCCTCAGAGTCTTGCTCTGCATTGTTATTTTCGTAACCGGGCAGATCACAGGTTCAGAATCATCCGTTAAACTGTCAAAGTACTCCTCAATGGTTCTCCTGTCATATGTTACTCCGCTTTCGGTAGTCACTGGATCAACCATGACCTTATTTGTGAGTGGGCAGAAGAAAGAATCATACAGCGGCTCAACATACTCTGCGACTTCAGGGAGTGAACTGAATGACTGGCCACCGAACTCGTGAGACTCATGGTACATTCCCTGCAGGAAGTCCACCAACCTTGGCATGTCACCGTCGTGCAGTGCTCTTCTCTTGGGCCTATCATTTGCCACAACTATCGTCATACCGCCCTCAGAATAGCCATCACAGGAACGCTGATCACTAGTATGCTGCCCGTTTGCAGTTACCTGAAGGTGCGTGCCGACTGCTCCATCGGCATGCCTGTTGCTACCAAATGCTGAAGCAGGTATCCTGCTGAGCTCATGGCCGATGTTCTTTATCACATTATCAAGGTCCTCGGTTATGCTCTGGAGGTCTTCATCCATGAGCTGCTGCGCGACGGCGCTGCACCTAGCAACAAGGTCCTTAGCGAGGTCGACATTGGCAGCTAGATATTCGGCTATGTGCATCACGTTGGTAGGGGAATTCTGCACCCTCTGCACCTCCAATGTGGCGGGCGGCTCGCGCTGAAGACGGCTGCCTACGTCCAAGAACTTCTCTTGGCCGACATCGGCGGAAGCCATGGTCGACATGACCTCAGAGATTGCAGCTATGGACTCGGCGAGTGCCGCCTTCCGGGCTTGTCCCCCGCTTCTCTGAAAAAAGAAGTACACGTCAGGCACCCAAGCAAATGCATCCAACTCCACAGACAGACGAGCTGTTGTCATGGAAAATGATGGTTGAGAGTTCACACCAGAAACTATAAAGAATGAACCGACAGACTTTATTAGATGAAAACAATCTGAAGTTGACGGGGGAATTGATCCTACAACAATCGGAGGATACGATACGGGGCTGCCACTTTCCCCCAATCCCCGATTGTTGACGAAATGGTTTCAAGAAAGTGGCATCTCCCGTGAGTATGAACAAATAAGAATCGGAATTTACTTTGCTGAAAATGAAAATAATAAACAACCGAATCAAAGACTTGTACTATGAAGCGGTTGAATATGGGGAACGCGCTGGTTTTCTCGTACCCCTGAAGTGAAAGAACACGAAAAATTCCCCAAAGGGGAAGAAGAAGAAGAAGTGAGTAGCAGTTGAATTGCCCGTTTGAGCATCAGGCACGGCCTCGGCATCGTTTCACGACTCCGCCATGCCAAATCCACACAAAAACCGCCCAAGTGTAGTTTATATACAGAGCTAAAACCCTATGATTAACTTCCCTCCCACAAGGCTTAGCATCCCAACGCAACACGGGCATAACCAAGAACAACACATGAACCGTGATTTCTTTTCTGACAACCTACGCGAGGCTTGACAGTTGACACCACCCTGAGCTGAATCAAACGAAACAAGTCACCAGAAGAAGATAAGGCAAGCCAGCAGCACATACCTGCATCCAATCCAGGCCCCCCGAGAACGAACCCGGGCCTCCGCTTCCTCTGCCGACCTCCTGCCCGCCCCCCGCCGCGCTGACCCCGGGAGAAGGTGGCTACCGGCGCCGCGGGAGCATTCTATCTCTCTCCTCCTCCTCCGCTTCCTGCTCACCGCCACCGCCCCCGCGCCGTCCAGGCCTCGAACGAACGAACAGCGCCGCACCGCCCGGCTCAGCGCGGCAGAAGAATCGAGAGGAATGAAATGATGGGAGATGGCGCCGCACGGGGACCCAGTCAAGTGAGGTCGTCTAAAGCTACCTCCTCCCTAGCCTGGCTCCCTGGATTGGAGATCGGTAAAGCGGCCCGATTTTTTAACGGGTTTTCCGGTAGTGCCCCTGCCGCACTTGTTTATTGTTCATATTTGTAGATAGATAGTGCGCCGTGGGAAGCGTACAAAGGCGTTTGACTTTGCTGGCGGTGGAGGTGCCCGGCGACCGCATGCTATGCTTGCACCGGACACCACGTATGCCACCTTCATTTTTTTGTCCGCGGAGACCTGGCGTGTCGACTGCCCTGCGCTCGTTCTTTGTCCACGGCGACTTCAGACCTGGCAACGTTAATTGCACTGAAGTTTCGGTCAGGCAAGATGGCCTGCAAATGGATAAACAACGGTAGCTTTCGGTGATGAACAGGACAACTTGTTGGAAACTTTGCATGTTTTCTTTTCTAGTACGTACGTGAGTTCACAGGATTACGTACCCTATTCCAGACGCGGTCTTCCTTCATATACGATGGTGGTGGTGCAGCCGTGAGGGAAAGTGCAGGCGAGAGACAGCATTATGGCGGCGTTTTTTGAGCTGTCGACCGCCCTGATTCATGAGTTCTTGGATCATACGCTTCCTTCTTTCCGCTCTCCGATGCATTTGCCTCATCATGAAGGCATGGCAGCGGGCATTGATGATCCCCGAATCGGTTGGACGGTGGTGGCGAAGCTCATTAAGTGAGCGCTCTAATCTGCTAACGAGGAGAAAAGCTTTCGAGTTTGTTTTCCGATCGTCGATCTGCGAGGAGAAAAGCTTTCGAGTTTGTTTTCCGGCCGATCTAGATATGCATGGTTAGACTAGCCATAGTGCATAGTAACATACACTAGTAACATACACATATCCCTAGACTATGTTACTACCTTCATAGTGGGTAGTAACATAAGTGTGGTAACATGCAAAGCTTCATTTATTATGTTATAGACTCATATTGCATTGGGACATGTGATGTTACAGTAACTAGCTAAGTTACTACAACTACCTCTCTCCTCATTAACTCATTGCCACATAAGCAAATTTCTTTGAGTTGGATTTCGATGTTATTCTTGAAGTTACTCCCACTATGGCTAGTCTTATGGTTAGGCGTTCAGCGAGGGCGCTAGCAAGTACAGTAGTACATTGTGTTGCGAGTGGAAGAAGTAAGTTATTTAGGGTTAATAAGTTGCTGAGATTTATTTAGTTGCTACTAGATCGTGCTGGAATCATGCGTCATTGATTCACTACAGTCACTAATCTAATCATGATTAGAGTATGACAAATATGTCCCCTTAAATGTCCGCATACATGGGTAGTGACTGGTCACTCCTCAAATTAGCACAACTACATCGAGACATCTCATATTAGATTCTCAAATCCATACAAAACATGCAAACTAAAAAACCTACATACCACGTAAATGATCTACCTACTCCTCATGGGAGATGTCGACTATCTCCGTGCACGGCTCTGGGTACATGGGGGGCAGTTGCAGCTCCGGCTGCTTCGCTCCGGCCTCCTCCTCCTCTATCTCCGCGTCGGACGTCGTCTGCTCCTGCCGGAGGAACTGCCGGTTGGCCTTCACATAGGCCTCATCCTGGATGGACTCCAGGATGGCCTGCTGCTCTGGCATCTCCGCGGCTTGGGCGACGGCAAACTCCGCCTCCGCCATGTTGAACCCCAGAGCAGACTGTTCCGCTTCGTCCTCCTCCGAGTCCGCCACCTCCATCGGCTCCGGTAGCGGTTGTCCCTCCTCCTCCTCCGGCTTCGGCGAGTCCGGAGGTAGCTCGACAGCGGCACGTGCGGCGCCTCGCCTGGATCTTCTCCGTGATCTGCCTCCGGCGCTCCAGCGTGAGCATAGCGTACGCCGTGATCTTGCGCCGGCCCATGGCGATGCAGGAGAGCACGGGAGAGCATGGGAGATTAGGCGGACGGGCTCGGGTGGTGTCGCAGAGAGGGAGGAGGTTGATGGACTAGGGTTGGGGGACGCCGGCCGGCTTAAATAGCCGGATTTGGTTTCGGGCGTCGAGTCAGAGCGGCGCAACGCGACATTCACACCGCGGCGACGGAGGAGGCGTCCGTCGGACCGTCGGGTTTCCGGGCAATTTCGCATAGAACCCCATCGTCAGTCCTACATGGCGGACACGCCCGGACGCCCCCATATCCGCTCCATATATGAGCTGGATATGAGGGTTTCGGTCAATCCGAACGTTTGAGGTCCGTTTGAGACGCTGGTCTAGATCAAATTTCATAACTGGTCAGTGATCAGACCGTTTCGCCCGGGTGTTCAGCGAGGGCGCTACCAAGTACACTAGACATTCCCCCCGAAAAAAAAGGTATAGTATTACATTGTGTCGCGAGTGGAAGAAGTAAGTTATCAGGGTTAAGAAGTTGCTGAGACTTATTTAGTTGCTACTACATCGTGCTGGAATCATGCGTCATTGATTCACTACGGTCACTAATCTAATCATGGATGGTTATGCCCCGCAGCAAAATAACCAATCATGGCTGTCAGAGTAGTACCAGCGGTACTGCTCAGGGGTGGAGGCGCGTACGATCGAGTGGTACTGTCAGTAACAAATTACAACATCCTTCAGAAAAAACTCAGTTAATGGTACTAACAACTAACCTGGCTAGTACATTGCGTACAGACCCTAAAATAAAAAAAAAGTGCATTGGGTAATAATGTTTGTTGAGAACCAGAACTGGGCTAAATTGAATAATAATGTTTGTTGAGCCTTTCAACCTATGTAACCTAGCTCTTGAAATGTTCAATTTCGTCGCAGATTCCCTGACTAAGAGCATCTCCAACAAAGCGCCGAAGAAGGCGCAAAAAAAAACTTTTTAGCGCTACCATCGCCTCGATTTGGTGCGACATTTGTGTTCGCATCGCCAAGTGATCGCGCTAAAAATCTTCTTACACAGGCCAGCCCAAAGAAGCTAGCAGCAAAAAATGCTACGCGCACATAATTTTTTTTTAAAGCATAGATAATAAAAACTAGATAGATTGCATAAATAAAAAACGATACAAAGGTATTTTACATCGATGCAACTAGATAGATAGTTCGAAAGCATAGATAAAACTACCGCGCAACTAGATAGAAACTACTCCAAGTCGCTATCATCATCACCATTATCATCCTCGGCGGTGTCGTCCGAGGTGTCTAGCTAGATGTCCAAGAACCGATCATCGTCCGGCGTGAAGAACGATCGCCCACCGCCGCAACGATGTCGGATGCGCGATTCGCTAACGCTTTTCCAACCGCGTCTCGCGGCGCCTTCGCGTGTCCTCTCGCGGCGCCTTGCCCGAAGAGGGCTCGCCAGGCGACGTCCTCCGGTGGCGCTGGCGCCACTCGCCATGACCCGCCGTCCTCCCTGGCGACGAGGAGGCGGGCGTTGCCGCTTCGGCGTGCTCCGGCGGTCTTCCGCCGTGTTCAGACGAGGCGGCGGTGCGACGTTGAGCGCTTATTGAGCGTAGACATATTGAAGTTCATCGCCGCACGGCCGGCCTAGGCGCCACGCCGCCGCTGTCAGACGCTACGGGCGGCCTCACGCGCCGCCCCAGACGAGCCGAGGCCGAGCCGAGATCGCGGAGTGTATCTCCGCGAGAAGCCGCCGTTAGGCGCAGTGACGCCGTGTAGCTCGACGCCTCTCGGCGCGGCGGCATGGCGGCGCTGGCGGTGGCGGCGCCGAGCGAGCGCGCGTGATGAGAGGAGGAAAAGAAGAAGAGGAAGCGTGGAGAAGGCGCATAACGCGCGCCGCACTTTATAGGCGCGCCGGAAACGATGCGCTAAAAATGGCGCGTAAGCTGGCGCCTTCGCTGCTGCTGCTGAATCGGTTTCGTCTTGCGAGTTTCATGCTCTTTGAAAGCGCGACAAAACGCCTCGCGCGCGCTAAAAGCTGGGTTTACCACGCGCACGCGTCGTTTGGTGCGGCCGTTGGAGATGCTCTAAATTAACTACCGTCTTTGTCGACTAATTCTACATCATCGAGATGCGCCTATCCTAGACACAAGTGCATGAATAAAATAGCAGCATGACGGCTGGTGCACGACAAGAGCCCAGAATTTGCCCGGCAAGAATGGATTAGCAAGCTACCGGCAACAAGTCTGCGAGGCCAGGTTACCAGTAGGCACAAAACCCTCAACCTGATTGGTTGGTACAACCAGTAGTACAGCATCATTCAAGCTAAACTCCCATAAAACGATTAAGCGCGTGGAACCATTCTAAATGGAACCGCGGCGTGATCGCTACTACTGTGCTATTCTATGATGATGATCCAGTCGACAGTGATAGCTAGCCACGGACGAAAGGGACACTTGGAATTCGACTGGGCGGGGGCAAAACCGTCCGTCCGCAGGCCGCGGCGGGCGTGTGGGTCGCGTCGACATGGGTGCGCTAATTTTTTTTTAATAATACACTTTTTTATGAATTTTTAAAAATATTACATTGAATACAAACTTTTTAAAAATAATACACCGTCGGCCCTCTGCTGGCCGACTGAGCCTAGTCAGCCCACAGCAGGCCGACTGGGCCTAATCAGCCAACAGCGGGCCGATTAGCAGCCTTTTGGCCTAGGGGTGGCCGACAGGCCTCTCGGCCGCTGGCAGAGGGTCAATCGGCTTGCGGTAAGCCGATAGCTGCATGGCCATGCAATCGTACGTGGGTTCCAGTACTACGCTAGCGCATGTGCACGCCGCAGCCGTATGGTTCAGCCCCACGCCCATAGTACCGCTACAGCAGGCGACGACAGCTGCGCAAGCCCACAGTCCGTGAGTTCGCGTCGCCGGACCTGGGGATCAAGGACGAATGCCTGAGCGCGGCTATCCGTGTGTGGCCTGATGTTTTTGTTGACTAGGCCCCGATCGCTCCTCGCGACTACTTTTCGTCGGTCGACCTAATGCGTACGTACACTGGCTAAATACTACGACCTGCGGATTGCTTTCCGACAAGACGTGCGAATACACAAGCCATGCTTGATCGATTCTTCCAGTTTCAGAAAACAACACGCACGTACGTAACAAGCTAGCTACCGAAGCCTGATGTATCAATCTTAATGCTAGCTAGTTGATTAATCAGTATTGCCAGCTAGCTAGCTGTCTAGTAGAAACCATACGGCAGCGGCGTGCACATGCACCAGCGCATTACTCGAACCCACGTACGATTGCATGAGCGATGCACCTATCAGCTTACGGCAAGCCGATTGACCCCCCGAGCGGCCTATCGGCCACCCCTAAGCTGAAAGGCTACTAATCGGCCTGCTGTTGGCTGATTAGGCCCAGTCGGCCTGCTGTGGGCTGGCTAGGCTCAGTCGGCCAACAAAGAGCTGACGGTATATTATTTTTTAAAATTTTATACCCAGCGTAATATTTTTGAAAATTCATAAAAAAAATGTATTATTTTAAAAAAATTAGCCATGGGTGCCACCACCGCCGATCGCAATCCGCTTGCGTGCGTAGATATCGTCCATTGTATACTCGCAGGCGGACTTGGACCCTGCCGCGGCGTTGGTTCATTGCTTGCGCCGGTATGGACGAGACGGGCACTGTGCTGTGCTGCAGGTGTGGACGGACGAAAACACGAAAAAAGGACGGCGTCCACACGCCAGGGTGGTACGAGGACCGAGGAAGAATCCGACCTTTGACCCGTTTCAAATGATCACAGCCGTAGTAC
The DNA here is from genome assembly GCA_021605205.1 of Aegilops longissima. NCBI lineage: Eukaryota > Viridiplantae > Streptophyta > Magnoliopsida > Poales > Poaceae > Aegilops > Aegilops longissima. Next base: position 228,150,557 of record CM038682.1, read on the forward strand.
TACTACAGATTACGGTACAGTACATTGCTGCTCTGCCAGCATTTCAGTTGGGCGAAACGGCGGCGATGCATTTACTGCGACGGTGCGACCAGCGTCACACTCGCACAGCGGGAGGAAGAGCGGCAGCGGCGTACGGGACAAGAAGAGCTTTCCGTGTCGTGGCAGTTGGTTAGGTGCGTGCCCTTTGGGCGCGGGCAACCCGTTCGATCGCCAACCACTACAGGCGCGTGGGCGTGGCCCTTTTTTTCCGGGCTAGGACGTGCCACCGCCCGGGACGTCGGTGGTAACGCGTTCCAGTTTTGCGGTTCATCGCGCTACAGTACAATGGATGATGATAGTGGTGTGGTGTAGCGTAGTGGGGAGCTTTTCTGTAGTTTACTCTTTTTCTTTTGCGGGGCTTTTCTGTAGTTTACTCGAACCGGGGCTGATCCTGATCTGGATTCCGGGATACAGTGGGTCTGCTAACATACAGTATATCCCAGGCTGTAGGGAAGGGAAGGGGGGCGCGTGAGCACGTACGCTTGGGCTGCTCGTGCGTGGAGGGTACCGAAGAATGGAGGTGCGGCTCGTGGCTATTTTTTAAAAAAAATAATACATTTTTTTAATTAATTTTCAGAAATAATACACGGTTTTGATATTTTTCGAAAATAATACGGCCTTGTCTTACTGGAGGACGACTGGATCCAGTCCTCCAGAAAGATGATTAGCTTCAGTCGTCCTCCAGAAAGATGATTAGCTCCAGTTGTCCTTCAGGAAGATGATTAGCGATGATTAGCTCCAGTCGTCCTCCAGAAAGATGATTAGCTCCAGTCGTCCTTCAGGAAGATGATTAGCTCCAGTCGTCCTCCAGGAAGATGATTAGCTCCAGTCGTCCTCCAGGAAGATGATTAGCTCCAGTCGTCCTCCAGAAAGATGATTAGCTCCAGTCGTCCTCCAGGAAGATGATTAGCTCCAGTCGTCTTCCAGAAAGATGATTAGTTGTAATTAGTGGGTGGACATGTATTAGACTCCGGCATCATCTCCCACACAGGAAATGCAGTATGACCAGGAATGGTCTGAGCTTCCTCCCCGTAACGTCTGGGCACCCCACAGGTATATGTGGCCTATGCCGCCTCCACCACCTCCACGTACATCGAAATTAAACGATACGACTTAACTCAGATAATACAACAATTTTACAGATAATTAAGATACAAGTAAATCAAAATTAAACGGTACGACTTAGCTTAGATAATACAACATACAAACTACATGAAGACATCATCGTCATCCTCCGTCGATGCGGCACTCTTGCCCTTCGACGACGAGGCACTGTTGCCCTTCGATGATGAGGCACTGTTGCCCTTCGACGATGATTCACGCTTGCCCTTCGACGATGAGGTGTCTTGGCCTTGCTGCTCGGCATGAAGATATCGTCTTCGTTTTGGCTTTTCTTAGTCCATAAATAAGTATGCTCTCGGGCAGTCCTTAGAAAAGTTGCACTCTTATGTTGTTGCTTCTTCTACCTAACATGCAACTTGAGGAGTTCTTTCCACTAATCATCTTCCTGAAAGACGACTGGAGCTTAATCATCTTCCTGGAGGACGATTATGTCTAGTCGTTCTTCAGGAAGACGAGGCCGTATTATTTTCGAAAAATATCAAAACCGTGTATTATTTCTGAAAATTAATTTAAAAATGTATTATTTAAAAAAAATTAGCCGGCTCGTGCTCTAAAGCAAAGCAAGCGAGGGCGCACGCGGCGAAAGAAAGCTGCTTTTCTTGTCTTCGGCCGTAGCGCCCGCCGGCCGAATTTCGTGTTTTGACCCTTTTTGGAAAGTATTTCAGGATCAGACCCCTGTTGCTAAAAATTTCAAGATTTGACCCTTTTGCTACCGCCAAGGCCTCTGGCGGTAGGGTTAGATAGCCTACCGCCACGACCCATGGCGGTAGGGGTGCGACGGAGGGGGACGGCGGCCGTTTGAATGCGCTGACGTGGATAACTACCTACCGCCTAGGCTGTCCAAACCTACCGCCAGAGCACCTGGCGGTAGGGTCCTGTTTTTCAGTGTAATGTTTCTGTAACGAAGAATTGAAGGGCCCTGGCGGTAGGCTGTCTGACCCTACCGCCAGGGTCCTTGGCGGTAGGATCCTGTGTTTTATGAATTTAAGTTCATTTGCTTGCTTCTTTTCAAATTCAATATGACAGTAATATTATAGCAAGTTTCACAAATATGACAACAATATCACATATCTCAAACAATTAAACTTGGGCATCACATACACATTAACAAATTTGAAGTGCATAGAACATTTCAAACGAACTTCAACTAATTAGTAAACGGAGTTCCACATAGTTTCACAAATAGCAAACACATAGATCCACAAATAGCAAACACATAGTTCCACGTAGTTTCATAACCACTAGAAAAGTTCAACCAAACGAAGTTCAACCAAACTAAAAGAGCCAACTATCGAAGAGCATAATCAGTTTCTCCTTCCCCTCTTGGAGGTACGGTCCTCGTTACTCTTTGAACGACTCTCTTCGGTCTTCTTCTTGGGCCGCCGAGGAACCGGTCTCGAAAGGGTCCGGACTCAACAAATCCTTCTTCTTGATTCCTCTTCTTGGCAATTTGAGATGCTTGAGACGCTTGAGTTGCCGGAGGTCCATAATCTTCATCGTACTCCTCCCGCTGCTCTCATCCTCCTCCTCCCTTCTTCATATGTGGCCTCCTCCCCCAACCAACCTAGACGACGAGGGAGCATGGCTCGATGAGCCGATGATACCCGTGTGGCTACAGTCGATAAGCTTCAATCGACCCAGCCCAAAGACACCCAAGCAGCCCTACCACTATGCATAATGCTGCATTTAACTTCGCACACACAATGAAGCAAGGTCATAATAAGTATCGATCGACCGATTGCAAGTAAAAAGATGCATCTGTTCCGAGGAGGCTGAAAATGTACCTTCATCGCCCCCCGACTCGGTCTCCGATTCTATGCTCCCGGAAGATCACCTAGTGCATCCGAGGCATCAAGATGCATCCGCTCACTCACCGGACTGCAACGGCATAAGTCACCACGATGACGAATAAAATATTTTAAAATCAACCGTCGGTTCGAACTTACCACTCTGCTGATGAGGGTGCAAACTCCCTAAATCCACTTGTGCATGTCTCGATGCCGGCCGGTATGCCTGTTCATCGGGTCAGCCCACCCAGCTCCGTGATGTCTTCCGCTGTCCATCGAGGCTCGAGACAAAGACGGTGCTTCGCCATCATCGCATTCACGCCATGTGTCGGCCTGTAATCATCCCGATTAGTCACTCTCCTCTCCACGCCTTTACGGTACCTCCGTCGGTTCCACTCCGTCACATGAGTCTTATGCTCCTCTCCCGCCTCAGGATCGATCGATTCTTCGCCGCTCATCTCGCAAGGCATAAGCAACAAGAATCATCATAAGCGCAATGAGATCATCATAAGCAACAAGAAACATGATAATCTCACGGAGAACAAAGAGCTCACAGGTGGAGCGCGGGCCCGATATCGGTGGGCTGGCCGGTGGGGTATGCCGATAAATCCCAAACTGCGTGGGCACGATTGTGGCAAATGCCACTCGACGGCGCATACACACGGATCATGGGCACGATGCACCGCCAGAGACCACGGTCCGCTATGCACATCACGTTCAGATCGAGTCCCACTCGTTCTTGTCGATACGGGCACCAGACACCTATTACATATACCTTGGTAAGTTCGCACTCTCGGTCAATAGTGGAATCAAAGAGAAAGGTGTTGGGCGAAGTTCATATACTGCAGCAAGGCCAAAGCGCCCAACCTGCTGGTGTAGGTCTTGTACGAAGTCTTGTTTAGGCCGTGTAGAGTTTGACAACGCCCCACTCGTAAGCTACGGTGGGGTTTCGAGTCTCGTCGCCTTCTTCGCCGTAGTCTTCCCATGGGCGTCTTCGCAACTTCTCCGGACGCCCCACCGCAGCCGCTCCCACATCCAAATGGAGAAGGCCTGCACAAAGCCACCCATATTGGACTTGTCTCCGTCCTCTGCGTTAAGTCGTCAAGCTGCAAAACATCAAATGAGGATCAGATATAAGAAAATGTCATGGACACACTTTCGTAGGTAGGTACGCAATTAGACACTCTCATCGAACGGTATAGGTAGGCGAGAGATGCCGCCCCCAACTGCACCTCGCATCCCAATCCGCTAGGAAGAACAGATATCGCCCAGCTTCCGGAGCGTCTCGAAACACGATCTCCGAGAGAATATACCACAGATAGGCCCTCGCGTACAACTCCACAAATCGCCTCATCTGCGCCTCGGGGCATGTCTTCCGGTGCTCGAGAGCGATCAACGGCACACCGGATGTACGGTTACTCTTGGCACCGGCGAGTCGCCGATGAGGGTGGTGACCTCTCCGCCAGCTTGGCCCTCTCCACTCGACCGGTGAGTGCATGACCCTCGATTGGCATTGCAGTAATCATCCCCCATCCTCTAGGGTCACCGTCATCTCCCGCATGATGATGGAAAGAATGGGTCTCCGGTCTCCAACGGTCAATCAGAGCTGTGTGACGCCCTCGATTCAATCGTACACTAATCATGCACGCAAATGTGTACGATCAAGATCAAGGACTCACGGAAGATATCACAACACAACTCTACAAATAAAATAAGTCATACAAGCATCATAATACAAGCCAGGGCCTCGAGGGCTCGAATACAAGTGCTCGATCATAGACGAGTCACGGAAGCAACAATATCTGAGTACGACATAAGTTAAACAAGGTGCCATAAGATGGCTAGCACAAACTGGGATACAGATCGAAGAGGAGCAGGCCTCCCGCCGGGATCCTCCTAGGTCACTCCCTGTCGCCGCGTGGTGGGCTGCACGTAATAGTAGGCACCTCCGAGTAGTAGTCGCCATAGGCGGTGGCGTCGGCCTCGGCTCCATCGTCTGTTGCAGCAATCGAGTAGAGGTAGGGGAAAAGGGGAACAAGGCAACCGTGAGTACTCATCCAAAGTACTGCAAGCAAGGAGCTACACTACTTATGCATGGATATATGTGTAAAGGGCCATATCGGTGGTCTGCATCGCAGAAAGCCGTAATAAGAGGGAGATAGTTAGTCTTAACGAAGACTACGCTCGACACCGCCTTGCATGCATGTAAGAGGACAACGGAAGTCCTCCAAGTAACATCATATAGCAATAATCCTACCCGCAATCCCCGCTCATAACCCCGAGCGAGAGCGACCACCGTTGTATCCGCACTTGGAAGGGTGTGTTTTATCAAGTATCCGGTTCTAGTTGTCATAAGCTCAAGGTACAACTCCAAGTCGCCCCATTATCAAGATCACGGCTATCCGAATAGATTAACTTCCTGCAGGGTGCACCATCTTACCCAAAGACGCTTGATCCCATTTGGCGGACACACTTTCGGGGTCATGCCCGCCGCAGAAGATCAACACGCCGCAGCCCCACCTAGGCACAACAGAGGCCAACACGCCGGTCTAAACCTAAGCGCGCAGGGTCAGGCCCATCGCCTCGAAAGCACACCCGCACGCTCTGTGACGGAAGAAGGCACCTAGCCCATCAGCGCTCCAGTCCAATCCGGCTACGCCTCCGTCCGACGTCTCAAGTATTGCCGCCGATACCACGACGCCGGATACCCATAACTACTCCCGCGTAGATGGTTAGTGCGATAAGCTCAGAGCCAACCCAGATCAAATACCAAGACCTCGTTAAGCGTGTTAAGTAACCGCGAACGCCGAACAGGCCAGGCCCACCTCTCCTAGGCGGTCTCAACCTGCCTGCCGCCTCCGCCTCAAATATCCACTGCTGGTGCTCCATCACCGACCCGACTTTAGTCTCGCATGTATCATGTATAAGTATAGTATATACCGTGATCAACTCCCGAGTGATCACGGCCCGATAGTATAGCACGCGCAGCAGACAAGTATGTAGGGCCACAGATGAAAGTACTAGCATCCTATACTAAGCATATAGGATTGCGGTAAGGTAACAATGGTTACAAGGACAAGCTATGCAAAGAAAGATAGGAGTATCCAAAACAAGAATATGCTATGCTACTCTAATGCAAGCAGTGTAGATAGGAGTAGGCGATATCTGGTGATCAAGGGGGGGCTTGCCTGGTTGCTCTCGCAAGAGAGAGGGTCACAACACCGTAGTCGAACCGCCACCGCAATTGCGGCGTCGGTCTCGTAGTCTCTACGGAGAGAAGAGGGGAAGAAACAATGAATACAAAGTAAACAGATGCATAACGATGCATGACATGACAAGAAGCGACGCTAGGCGTGCCCTAACGTGGTATGAGGGGGTTCGTTAGGGGAAAACATCCGGAAGTTTTCCGGCCCGACGTCTGTCGATGATGAACCGAGAGGAAAGTTTGCAGGTTCGATAGGTTAGAGGCGTGTGGTGGACGAACGGATTGCGATCCGGATTCGCCTCGCCGCTCGAGCAACTTTCATGTTGAAATTATTTTAATCCGGATTACGGATTAAAAGATATGATTTTAAAAGATTTTATTAATTTTCGAATTTAATTAATTATTTAATTAATTTCGAAAATGCATTTATGACATCAGCATGATGTCATGCTGACGTCATCAGTCAACAGGGTTGACTGAGTCAACCCTGACAGGTGGGTCCCGCATGTCATTCTCTATTAATTTAATTAGCCTAATCAAAGTTAATTAACCTTAGTTAATTAGGTTAATTAGTGATTAGGGTTAATTAATCAGAATTAATTAGATTAATTAATTAATTAATTAATTAATTAACTATTCAGATTAATTAGGTTTAATTCATTTTATTTCAATTTTATTTCTGCTTTTAATTAAAACGTTCTTTTTTGGGGGGGGGCCCCTCGTCATCGCCCAAGGCCAATCGGGCATCTTGGTATGGCGATGCCTGCTCGGGCGCCACATGGGGGACCGTTCGGCGCGCGCTACCGAGGTCAACGGGGGGCGCGCGGCCGAGGCTCAACACGGCGCCGAGGTCGCAGCCATGGCGCGATGGCCGGACGGCCAACAATGGCCAGGCGAGGCGAATCTGGCGGCGGGCGGGCCAGTAGAGGCGATACGGGGGGGTACGAAGGCCATGAGGATGGGGTTCGTCGAGGTCTGGGCGCCGATAGGGCGCCGGAGATGTCGCCGACGGAGGAGGGGGGAGAGAGGCCATGCGGCCGGGCCGGCTTGGCTCGAACGCCGGATCCGCGGAGGGGGGGGGGAGAGGAACGTGGGGGGTTGAGGCGAACCTCAGGCGGCCGAAGCGACGGGCCACTGGCCGAACGAAGAGAGAGAGAGAACGGGAAGAAGCGGCGTGGTGGCGGGGGGGATTCGGGGCGGCGACGAGGCGGGGCGTGGCCGATCCGGAGGAGGGAGAGAGAGGGCCACGTGGGGAGTAGGGTCTAGGGCGGCGCGGGGCGTGACGACCGCGTGAGAGGCGGTCGGAGGGCCACGACGGAGAGAGGGGGGCCGACCACAAGGGCGGGTGCCGTGCTTGGGGGGCGACGGAGGGGAGGAGGGAGGCTCCCCGGCGGCGATGGGAGGAGGAGAGGGGGATCACGGCCGGTGGGGCGGCGGGGCCCGGCGAGGTGGGTGAGGCGCGCGGAGGGGTGGCTCGGTCGGGTGGTTATCCGCCCCGATCCAATCGGGCGAGGGAGAGGGTGCGAGGGGCGTGGGGGGGATGAGGAGGCGGCTAGGGTTTGCAGCGGGGTGGGGAGGGTATGTGGTCGGTGGCCGATTGGCCGGCCCAGGGGGGAGGGGGAATGGGCCAGGGGGAGGGCCAGTGGGGAGGGGAATGGGCCAGGGGGTTTTCCCCCCTCTGTTTTATTTTGCTTTCTCTTTTATTATTTTCCTTTTCTGTTTTCAGTTCATTTAAAATGCCAGAGCATTTTACAAAAATTAGTGCACCTCACCAATATTAGGTTAGCTATTTTAGACAACCCCCGAACATTTTAGCTTTTGTTTTTGGAACTTTCTATCGTTTGTTTTAGTTTTGATTTTTGTTTTAGGATGGGTTCGAATCAAAGAGAGGTTAATTAACATAACCGGGGTGATTACTGTTCCCTAATCATCCGGGTGTTACAAATCACCTCCACTACAAGAAATCTCGTCCCGAGATTTAGGAGGTAGAAGGAAAGAGTGCGGATATTCATCTCGTAGACGATCTCTCGCTCCTGTGTGGCTTCATCTTCGAGTGATTCGACCATCGGACTTTGAGGAACTTGATCGCCTTCCGACGCAGCGGCGCTCAGCTTGGTCGAGAATGCGGACCGGATGCTCTTTATAGGAGAGGTCCTGTTGCAATTCGAGCACTTCATGGTCCACTGCTCGGATTGGGTCCTTGAAGCAGCGCCGAGTTGGGACACGTGGAACACATCGTGAACCTGAGAAAGGTTCGACGGAAGCTCCAGTTGATAAGCCACTTTTCCACGCCTTTCCAGAATAGTGAAAGGGCCAATATAGCGAGGAGCTAACTTGCCCTTGATCCCGAAGCGGTGAGCACCCTTCATTGGTGTAACGCGAAGATAGGCCTTTTCGCCAGGTTGATAGACCATGTCTTTGTGATGACGGTCATAATTACTCTTTTGACGCGACTGAGCAGTCTTGAGATTCTCGCGAATAATGCGGACTTGTTCTTCGGCATGTTGGATAATATCCGGACCGAAGAGTGGACGCTCCCGCTTCGACCAGTTCAGAGGGGTTCGCACTTTCGCCCATATAACACTTCAAGGGGGCCATCTTCGAGACTAGCTTGATAGCTATTATTATAAGAGAACTCAGATACGGAGAGATTCCTCCCATTTCTTGCCGAAGGAACGACACAAGCTCAAGCATGTCTTCGAGAATTTGGTTGACACGCTCAACTTGCCCTTGCGATCATGGATGAAAAGCAGATCGAAAGATAAATGAGTCCCCATAGCTTCTTGAAAACTTGCCCGTAATCTTGAAGTGAATAAGCTGCCACGGTCCGAATCGATAACCAGTGGAATACCGTGAAGTGAAACAATTTCGACATATAGAGCGCTGCCACTGGCTAGCGGTGATCGTTTTTTGACCGCCGAAAATGTGCAACTTTAGAAAGCCGGTCAATGACGACAAGAATAGCATCATTACCTTTCTCGCGATTTGGGAAATCCAGTGACTAAGTCCATTTCAACATGGTCCCATTTCCATTCCGTAATAGAGATAGGTTGCAGAGTTCCAAAGAGGCCTTTGATGTTCTCGCTTTGATACGACGGCAAACGCCACACTCGTAAACATAGCGAGCAATGTCCTCGCTTCATATTAGACCACCGTAATCTCGATTTAATGTCTTGATACATCTTTGTACTACCGGGATGGATACATAGAGGCGTATCATGAGCTTCTTTCATAACCTTCTCGAGTCATATTCAGATTTTCCTTCTTACACGGCACCACTAGGCGGCCTTTGAAGTACAAGGCGCCATCATCGCAAGAATAGTGAAGGATGAGGGATTTCCTTTCCCGATGTCTTGTTTAAGCTTGTAGACTTGAGTCAAATCCCTGCATTGTCTTTATGGTGCCCACGAGATCGGGTTCAACAGCCAGGTATAAAGGGAACCCCGGGGAACAACACGGAGATTCATCTTGCGGAACTCCGGAGGAGGGGAGAGAGTGCACCCGGAGGAACAATATGGAGGTTCAGCTTCTCAATTCTTCAACAAGTGGGGGCTGAACTTGTGAACTCAAGGTGGTTGCAAGAAGACTTGCGGCTCAAGGCATCAGCCATTACATTAGCCTTGCTCGGCGATAGGAAATACCCAAATCAAAGTCGCAACGGTCTCCATCCATCTCGCCGACGGAGGTTCAGGTCTGGCTGAGTAAACAGATACTTCAGACTTTGGTGGTCGGTGTAGATCTCGCAACGACACGAGAAGGTAATGTCGCCATCGCTTAGTGCATGAATGACGGCAGCAAGTTCGAGGTCATGAACTGGGTAGTTCTCTCGTGAGGGCGAATCGTCGAGAGGCATAAGCAACCACTTTGCGCTCTTGCATTAGGACACCGCCTAAACCTTGACGAGAAGCGCCGCGATAAATGACGAAGTCCTTCTTAGTATCGGAGGAGCTAGCATCGGGCGTCGTCAACTTGTCTTTGAGTGCCCGGAAACTTTCCCGACATTTATCATCCATTGGAATTTGACGCCTTATGCAACAAAGTTAGTCGAGGCTCGGCAATCTTGGAGAAGTTCTCATTTAATCGACGGCAATAGTCTGGCGAGACCGAGAAAACTTCGACTTGCTTAACGCTCTTGGAGGAGTCCAATCGAGAATAGCCTGAACTCGCTCAGGTTGACGGCAATACCATCCTTAGAGATGACATGTCCAAGGTAGGTTACTTCGGAAGCCGAATTCACACTTGGAGAACTTGGCATAGAGTTGATGCTCTCGTAGCTTTTCCAAAGACAAGACGAAGATGTTCAAGATGTTCTTCTTCATTCTTGAATAGATCAGATATCATCCAGATAAACCACGATTTAACTTGTCGAGGTAATCCATGAATATATAGTTCATCAAAGCGAGAGAAGGTGGCTGGAGCATTGGTTGCCGAAGACATGACGGTGTACTCGTATGAACCATAACGGTCACAAAAGCGGTCTTGGGGATATCCTCCTCACGAACACGGATCTGGTGGTAACCCAACCTCAAGTCGAAGTTTCGAGAACACCGACGAACCAGCCAATTGATCATAAAGATCATTGATCCGAGGAAGAGGATACTTATTCGAATGGTAGCTTGATTTATAGGACGGTAGTCTTGGACCAATCGGTTTGTCCCATCCTTCTTCTTGACAAAGAGAGAAGGTGCTCCCCAAGGTGAGCAACTTGGGCGAATGAAGCCGCTTTGAAGAGATTTGTCGATTTCCTCCTTTAGCTCAAGGAGTTCGCGGCGGCATCTTGTAGGGACGCTTGGCTATAGGAGTGGTGTCCGGTTTCAAGTCGATGACGAATTCGACAGCTCTAGCAGGGGAATCCTCGAAGTTCTTCAGAAAGACGCCTTGGAAATCGCAAACGATGTGAATGTTTTCAATTCCCTCGAGGGTGCGGCGCTCAATGCATTCAATGCATAGAGCCTTGCCTCGCATCTTGAACCGCACGAGCATTGTAGCTACTATTTCATCGAAGGGTGAAGCAGATGGACGGTCTTAGTGGCGCAAACGATTGACGCCAGATGCGCTTTCAACCAATCCATCCCCAAAATGAGGTCGATGTTAGACGCCTTCGAGGATAATGGGGAGGCATAGAATTCCAACCCTTCGATTTCCACGGGACGCCGACGCCAACCATGGAGGTTTGACATTGTCCCAATGGGGTTTTTACCACTACCGAAGAGTTCATCTCTTCACACTTAACGTCGTGCTTGTATGCAAAGTCTTCGACATGAATGAATGCGATGCTCTGAATCGAATAAAACAGATGCTGTGTACTCGAATTTACGAGGAGTGTACCCATCACAAGAGCAGGCTGGTCTTGAGCTTCGCTCAGATCAACGTGGTTGGCCTGAGCTTGCCCATAAGACTTGCCGGTGTTGTTGCGGTTCGGTGTTTCCACGGCCATTATGGAAGGGCCACCTGATTCGGTTCGTTGCATTCTCTAGCACGGTGCCTCGTTGTCCTTTGACCAAGCATAAGCCATTATTGGGAGTGGGAACAGAGCTTGGGGTGGTGGAGCTGGAAGCTTGGCCGCTTAGTTGTAGGCGCACGAGGTGTAGCATAGTTACGCTTTGAAGCAGTGCATTCGGGTGGTACATGCTGTTGGGAATCCATACCTTGCGCTTCTGCGAGGACGGGCCCAAGATGAGCCCGTGTCACGGTTGCGCTGTTAGAGCTCTCGTATTCCTGCAGACCAGTTTCGACATTGATAGCTTTGTTCACCAAGGTGGCGAAATCAGCAAAGTCGTGCACTAGAAGTGCGAGCTTGATGTCGCTTGAAGGCCGCCACGGAACTTCTCTTGTCTGCGGCATCGGTTGCAATATCCTCTTCAAAGATAGCGAGACAAGTCCAGAACTCTCGCCGATAGGCTTCAACAGTCTTGTTGCCTTGGGTGAGGTTATGAACTCACGCTTCTTCCGTCCATGACCCCTTGAGGGATGAAGCGGGCACGGAAGGCAGCCCGAAGTCCGCCAGTGATGAGTGTTCCAAGCGGCGAGTACGCCGGTGGCTGTCCCACCATTGAGCTGCGGGTCCCTTCAGAAGAAGGAAGCAAAAGTGACATAGCTGGCGGGGCTACATCAGCAGACTCCATCTCATAGGTGATGTCACGGAGCCGCCATCAAGATCCAAATGGTTGAGTTGAGCTGCGGTACACGCTGGGGTTCAGGCGTATGAAATCCTGCAGAGTTGTCCCGTTTGGGTGTTGATGCATATTCGGGCGAGGGAACTGAGCCATCATGTTCTCCATGAACTGGCGATTCATCTCGAGCTGTTGGATCATACCAGCCATGTACTCAGGCGGTGGTGGAAAGTTGGCACCACGGCCACGACCTGCTGGCCTAACCATCCTGCTATTATATAACAGGGGTAGTTCAGCATTTGAGAAATTAAGCAAGAGACAGGAATCATTCATGATGAAACATGCATAATGAAAGCAAGCATGATGGGAACTACATAGTAGTTGGCATATCTTACAAAAGGAATCATGCATAGAGTTCGATACATAGAGTCCAAAGACATAGACTACTACATCATAGGCGCACACAGTGCTCATGGCGAATACATCAAATACTAACAAGCAAGTCTACATCAGCCCCACGCGGCATCATGCGGAGGTAGTCAGTAGCTGAAAGTCGATAGTGCGGCGGTGGATAGTCCTCCACGCCGCTGACTGGGGCCGCGGATACTCGGTGCTGAATCCGACGCCCGTGTGGCAGAAAAGGGCCAAGCGCGGAGAGTAGCCTCACGTCGTCGCCAACCGACACCCCGGGGCATCACGGTCTGGCTGGGTAGATCGCAGAACGCGGCAGCTCTCCGGATCGGACAAAGGGTGTATCAGCGTCGAGCACGGTAGAGGTGCCGACGGTGATGTACAACTCGTGGCGAAGAGCCCGGTTAGCTCGATCCAGCCCATCGCGATGCGTAACAAAGTTCGATGGTGGAAGGCTCTCGTGACAAATGGTGTAGGCAGCAGCAGTAGTAACCTCCTCACCAACATCGACGCGATAGCAATGTGCTCAAGGGGAGGTGTCCAACTCTCGATACTCGCACGAAGACGTGTCGAGCAGCATAAGCAGCATCGTGGACTGCCATATCGATAGTCACCCCAACACCATGTGCGGTGTGCAGACAAGAGTGGACTCATACTCCCAAGAGTAGAGGTGGACGATGGCGCGGCATCGCTTCTCTGGTTGTAGTCCCGGTACTCCTCATAGACGGTGTACTCGAGGTGCCGGCGATAACCCAGATAGGTCATCATCTCGGCTAGCACCGCAGTGATCCCGAGGCACCAATGGCCGTCGTGTGGCGCACGACCTGCCTCGTGGGTTCCATCTCGAAAACAAAGACGCTTCAAAGGTGTCAAATGACAGGTGGAAATTGTTCAAATACAATTCCAAAAACAACTAAGGCTATATCCATCTTCGGGTGAATGCGGTCACGGGATCCTAGTGATAGTTAGTAAAATCGCTTAACCCGAGTAGAAGAGAGTCCGAGTCCCGAGTAAAGGTCGAGGAGTAAAAGATCCTAATACCACCCGATGGCGGCGTGGGCCCGTAAGGCACACAGCCAAGTTAGTAAAAGTTTTGCAATGTCTAGACTCGACTTCGCCAAGGAGTGTGGAAGGGGATTCCTACAGCAATCGGCTCGATACCAACTTCAGACGCCCTCGATTCAATCGTACACTAATCATGCACGCAAATGTGTACGATCAAGATCAAGGACTCACGGAAGATATCACAACACAACTCTACAAATAAAATAAGTCATACAAGCATCATAATACAAGCCAGGGCCTCGAGGGCTCGAATACAAGTGCTCGATCATAGACGAAGTCAGCGGAAGCAACAATATCTCGAGTACGAGACATAAGTTAAACAAGGTGCCATAAGATGGCTAGCACAAACGGGATACAGATCGAAGAGGAGCAGGCCTCCGCCTGGGATCCTCCTAGGTCACTCCCGGTCGTCGCCGCTGGCTGCACGTAGTAGTAGGCACCTCCCGAGTAGTAGTCGCCATAGGCGGTGGCGTCCGGCGGCCTGGGCTCCATCGTCTGTTGCAGCAATCGAGTAGAGGTAGGGGAAAAGGGGAACAAGGCAACCGTGAGTACTCATCCAAAGTACTGCAAGCAAGGAGCTACACTACTTATGCATGGATATATGTGTAAAGGCCATATCGGTGGTCCAGCTGCAGAAAGCCGAATAAGAGGGAGATAGCTAGTCTTAACGAAGACTACGCTTCGACACCTGCCTTGCATGCATGTAAGAGGACAACGGAAGTCCTCCAAGTAACATCATATAGCAATAATCCTACCCGCAATCCCTCGCCATAACCCCGAGCGAGAGCGACCACCGGTTGTATCCGCACTTGGAAGGGTGTGTTTTATCAAGTATCCGGTTCTAGTTGTCATAAGCTCAAGGTACAACTCCAAGTCATCCTGTTATCAAGATCACGGCTATCCGAATAGATTAACTTCGCTGGGTGCACCATCTTACCCAAAGACGCTTGATCCCATTTGGCCGACACACTTTCCGGGTCATGCCCGCCGCAGAAGATCAACACGCCGCAGCCCCACCTAGGCACAACAGAGAGGCCAACACGCCGGTCTAAACCTAAGCGCGCAGGGTCCGGGCCCATCGCCTCGAAAGCACACCCGCACGCGCGTGACGCTGGCGGAAGCGACTCTAGCCCATCAGCGTTCGGTCCAATCCGTAGCGCGCCGCTCCGTCCGCCGACGTCTCAAGTATTTCGCCGATACCACGACGACGGATACCCATAACTACTCCCGCGTAGATGGTTAGTGCGTATAAGCTCAGAGCCAACCCAGATCAAATACCAAGACCTCGTTAAGCGTGTTAAGTAACCGCGAACGCCGAACAGGCCAGCCCACCTCTCTCCTAGGCGGTCTCAACCTGCCCCGCCGCTCCGCCTCAAAGATCCACTCATGGGTGCTCCATCACCGACCCGACTTTAGTCTCGCATGTATCATGTATAAGTATGTAGTATATACCGTGATCAACTCCCGAGTGATCACGGCCCGATAGTATAGCACGCGATGACAAGTATGTAGGGCCACAGATGAAAGTACTAGCATCCTATACTAAGCATATAGGATTGCGTAAGGTAACAAATGGTTACAAGGACAAAGCTATGCAAAGAAGATAGGAGTATCCGAAACAAGAATATGCTATGCTACTCTAATGCAAGCAGTGTAGATAAGAGTAGGCGATATCCGTGATCAAGGGGGCTTGCTTGCCTGGTTGCTCTGGCAAGAGAGAGGGTCGCCAACACCGTAGTCGAACCGCCACCGCAGCTGGCCGGTCTCGTAGTCTACCGGAGAGAAGAGGGGAAGAAACAATGAATACAAAGTAAACAGATGCATAACGATGCATGACATGACAAGAAGCGACGCTAGGCGTGCCCTAACGTGGTATGAGGGGGTACCGTTAGGGGAAAACATCCGGAAGTTTTCCGGTTCGGACGTCTGTCGACGATGATGAACCGGAGAGGAAAGTTTGCAGGTTCGATAGGTTAGAGGCGTGTGGTGGACGAACGGATTGCGATCCGGATTCGCCTCGCCGCTCGAGCAACTTTCATGTTGAAATTATTTTAATCCGGATTACGGATTAAAAGATATGATTTTTAAAAGATTTTATTAATTTCTGGAATTTAATTAATTATTTAATTAATTTCGAAAATGCATTTATGACATCAACATGATGTCATGCTGACGTCATCAATCAACAGGGTTGACTGAATCAACCCTGACAGGTGGGTCCCGCATGTCATTCTCTATTAATTTAATTAGCCTAATCAAAGTTAATTAACCTTAGTTAATTAGGTTAATTAGTGATTAGGGTTAATTAATCAGAATTAATTAGATTAATTAATTAATTAACTATTCAGTTAATTAGTTTTAATTCATTTTATTTCAATTTTATTTCGTTTTAATTAAAACGTTCTTTTTGGGGTGGGGCCTCTGTCATCGCCCAAGGCCAATCGGGCATCTTGGTATGCGGGCGATGCCTGCTCAGGCGCCCATGGGGACACGGTTGAGCGCGCGCTACCGAGGTCAACGGGGCCGGCGGGCCGAGGTTCAACACGGCGTCGGAGGTCAGTACCACGGCATGACCGGCCGGACGACGGGCCGGGCAAGAGGCGAAGCCTGGGCGACAGGCGGGCCAGAGAGGCGCACACTGGGGGGTGGGTGAGCGCGGCATGTGGGGTTCGTCGAGGTTGGGCGCTGATAGGGGCGCCGGAGATGTCACCGAGAGGGAAGGAAGGGGAGAGAGGCCATCGGTGGCGGGCCGGCTGGGCTCGAACGGCCGGATCCGGCGAGGGGGGGAGAGAGAACGGGGTGGGGTTCGGCGAATGGCTGGCGGCCGAGCCAGCGACGGGCCACCAAGGCCGAACGGGAGAGGAGAGGGAACGGGGGAAGAGGCGGCGTGGTCGCGGGGGGGATTCGGGGCCGGCGACGAGGCGGGGCCGGTGGCCAATCCGGGAGGGAGGAGAGAGAGAGGGCCTCACAGGGGGGGAGTAGGGTCTAGGCAGGCGGCGCGGTGGGGGCCGGTGACGACCGGCGGGGAGGCGGTCGGGGAGGCCAGGCTGGGCGACGGGAGGGATAACGACCACCATGATGGTGCCCGCGCTTGGGGGGCGACGGAGGAGGAGGGAGGGGCTCGGCGATGGGGAGGAGGAGAGGGGGGATCACGGCGCCCGGTGGCGGGGGGCCAAGCCCGTGAGGTGGCGAGGGCGGAGGGGGTGGCTCGGTCAGTAGTTCTCCGCCCCATCCAATCGAGCGAGGAGAGAGTGCGAGGGGGCGTGGGGGAATGAGGATGCGGCTAGGGTTTGCCGCGGGGTGGGGAGGGGTATGTGGCCGGCGCTGGGCCGATTTGAAGGAAATATGCCCTAGAGGCAATAATAAAGTTATTATTTATTTCCTTATATCATGATAAATGTTTATTATTCATGCTAGAATTGTATTAACCGGAAACATAATACATGTGTGAATATATAGACAAACAAGATGTCACTAGTATGTCTCTACTTGACTAGCTTGTTAATCAAAGATGGTTATGTTTCCTAACCATGAACAAGGAGTTGTTATTTGATTAACAAGGTCACATCATTAGTTGAATGATCTGATTGACATGACCCATTCCGTTAGCTTAGCACACGATCGCTTAGTATGTTGCTATTGCTTCCTTCATGACTTATACATGTTCCTATGACTATGAGATTATGCAACTCCTGTTTACCGGAGGAACACTTTGGGTACTACCAAACGTCACAACGTAAGTGGGTGATTATAAAGGAGTACTACAGGTGTCTCCAAAGGCAGATGTTGGGTTGGCGATTTCAGATTAGGATTTGTCACTCCGAATGTCGGAGAGGTATCTGGGCCCTCTCGGTAATGCACATCACTTAAGCCTTGCAAGCATTGCAACTAATGAGTTAGTTGCGAGATGATGTATTACGGAACGAGTAAAGAGACTTGCCGTGACGAGATTGAACTAGGTATTGGATACCGACGATCGAATCTCGGGCAAGTAATATACCGATGACAAAGGGAACAAAGTATGTTGTTATGCGGTTTGACCGATAAAGATCTTCAGAGAATATGTAGGAGCCAATATGAGCATCCAGGTTCCGCTATTGGTTATTGACCAAGAATAGTTCTAGGTCATGTCTACATAGTTCTCGAACCCGTAGGGTCCCACGCTTAAGGTTTCGGATGATGCTTTATTATGAGTTTATGAGTTTTGATGTACCGAAGGAGTTCGGAGTCCCGATGAGATCGGGGACATGACGAGGAGTCTCAAATGGTCGAGACGTAAAGATCGATATATTGGACGACTATATTCGGAGTTCGGAAAGGTTCCGAGTGATTCGGTATTTTTCGAGTACCGAGAGTTACGGAATTCGTATTGGGCCTCTTTGGGCCATACGGGAAAGGAGAGAAAGGGCAAAAGGTGGCCGCACTCCCCTGGACTAGTCCGAATTGGACTAGGAGGGGGCGCACCCTTCCTTCCTTCTCTTTCTCTCCCTTTCCTAGTCTCCTACTCCTAATACATGGAAGGTCTCCTAGTTGGACTAGGAAAGGGGAATCCTACTCCGGTGGGAGTAGGACTCCCTGTATGCCGCCATAGTAGAGGGCCGCCTCCCTCCTCCACTCCTTTATATACGGGGCAGGGGCACCCCATGAACACACAAGTTGATCTACGGATCGCTCCTTAGCTGGCGGTGCCCCCTCCACCATATTCCACTTCGGTCATATCGTCATGAGCTTAGGCGAAGCCCTGCGCCGGTGGAGCATCATCATCGCCACCACGCCGTCGCGGTTGACGGAACTCATCCCCGACACTTTGCTGGATCGGAGTCCGGGATCGCCATCGAGCTGAACGTGTGCAGAACTCGGAGGTGCCGACGCTCGGTGCTTGGATCGGTCGGATCGTGAAGACGCACGACTACATCAACAGCGTTGTTATAACGCTTCGCTTTCGGTCTCACGAGGGTACGTGGACGGACACTCTCCTCTCGTTGCTATGCATCACCATGATCTTGCGTGTGCGAGGAAATTTTTGAAATTACTACGTTCCCCAACAAAGGGCATCCGAGCCTGGTTTTATGCGTTGATGTTATATGCACGAGTAGAACACAAGTGAGTTGTGGGCGATACAAGTCATACCGCTTACCAGCATGTCATACTTTGGTTCGGCGGTATTGTGAGATGAAGCGGCCCGACCGACATTACGCCAGACGCTTACGCGAGACTGGTTTCACCGCCGCGAGCACTCGTTGCTTAAAGGTGACTGGCGGGTGTCTGTCTCTCTCACTTTAGTTGAACCGAGTATGGCTACGCCCGTCCTTGCGAAGGTTAAAACAGCACCAACTTGACAAACTATCGCTGTGGTTTTGATGCGAGGTAAGAACGGTTCTTGCTCAGCCCGTAGCAGCCACGTAAAACTTGCAACAACAAAGTAGAGGACGCCTAACTTGTTTTTGCAGGGCATGTTGTGATGTGATATGGTCAAGACGTGATGCTATATTTTATTGTATGAGATGATCATGTTTTGTAACCGAAGTTATCGGCAATCGGCGGAGCCATATGGTTGTCGCTTATTGTATGAAATGCAACGCCATGTAATTGCTTTACTTTATCACTAAGCGGTAGCGATAGTCGTAAAAGCAATAGTTGGCGAGACGACAACGATGCTACGATGGAGATCAAGGTGTCGCTACCGGTGACGATGGTGATCACGACGGTGCTTCGAGATGGAGATCACAAGCACAAGATGATGATGGCCATATCATATCACTTATATTGATTGCATGTGATGTTTATCCTTTATGCATCTTATCTTGCTTTGATTGACGGTAGCATTATAAGATGATCTCTCACTAAAATTATCAAGAAGTGTTCTCCTGAGTATGCACCGCTGCCAAAGTTCGTCGTGCCGAGACACCACGTGATGATCGGTGTGATAAGCTCTACGTCCATCTACAACGGGTGCAAGCCAGTTTTGCACGCT
Organism: Aegilops longissima; assembly: GCA_021605205.1. Classification (NCBI taxonomy): domain Eukaryota; kingdom Viridiplantae; phylum Streptophyta; class Magnoliopsida; order Poales; family Poaceae; genus Aegilops; species Aegilops longissima. Next base: position 228,170,273 of record CM038682.1, read on the forward strand.
GAATACTCAGGTTATACTTGACGAGCCTAGCATATGCAGATATGGCCTCGGAACACGGAGACCGAAAGGTCGAGCGTGAATCATATAGTAGATATGATCAACATAAGATGTTCACCATTGAAAACTACTCCATCTCACGTGATGATCGGTTATGGTTTAGTTGATTTGGATCACGTGATCACTTAGATGACTAGAGAGATGTCTATCTAAGTGGGAGTTCTTAAGTAATATGATTAATTGAACTTAAATTTATCATGAACTTAGTCCTGGTAGTATTTTGCAGATTATGTTGTAGATCAATAGCTCGCGTTGTTGCTTCCCCGTGTTTTTATATGTGTTCCTAGAGAAAATTGTATTGAAAAATGTTAGTAGCAATATTGCGGATTAGATCCGTGATCCGAGGTTTATCCTCATTGCTGCACGTAAAAATTATGTTCTTGATGCACCGCTAGGTGATGGACCTATTGCAGAGCGATGCGCACGTTATGAACGCTGGCTAGCTCAATATGATGACTACTTGATAGTTTAGTGCACCATGCTTAAACGGCTTAGAATCGGGACTTCAAAGACGTTTTGAACGTCATGGACCATATGAGATGTTCCAGGAGTTGAAGTTAATATTTCAAGCAAATACCCGAGTTGAGAGATATGAAGTCTCCAACAAGTTCTATAGCTAAAAGATGGAGGAGAATCGCTCAACTAGTGAGCATGTGCTCAGATTGTCTGAGTACTTCAATCGCTTGAATCAAGTGGGAGTTAATCTTCCAGATAAGATAGTGATTGATGAATTCTCTAGTCACCATCACTAAGTTAGTAGAACTTCGTGATGAACTATAGTATGCAAGGGATGACGAAAAAGATTCTCGAGCTCTTCGCGATGCTAAAATCGGCGAAGGTAGAAATCAAGAAAAACATCAAGTGTTGATGGTTGACAAGACCACTAGTCTCAAGGAAAATGGCAAAGGGAAGAAGGGAACTTCAAGAAGAACGGCAAGCAAGTTGCTACTCGAGTGAAGAAGCCCAAGTCTGGACCTAAGCCCGAGACTAAGTGCTTTTGCTACAATGGAACTGGTCATCGGAAGCGGAACTACCCCAAGTATTTGGCGGATAAGAAGGATGGCAAAGTGAACAAAAGTATATTTGATATACAGATTATTGATGTGTATTTTACTAGTGTTCGTAGCAACCCCTCGGTATTTGATACTTGGTTCGTTGCTAAGAGTAGTAACTCAAACAGGAGTTGCAGAATGAATGAAACTAGTTGAAGGGAAGTGACGATGAGTGTTGGAAATAGTTCCAAGATTGATATGATCATCATCGCACACTCCCTATATTTTCGAGATTAGTGTTAAAAGCCAAAAAATGTTATTTAGCGTATGCGTTGAGCATGAATATGATTTGATCATGTTTATTGCGATACGGTTATTCATTTGAAGTTAAAGAATAATTGTTATTCTGTTTACATGAATAAGACCTTCGATGGTTATGCACCCAATGAAAATAGTTTGTTGGATCTCGATCGTAATGATACACATATTCATAATATTGATGCCAAAAGATGCAAAGTTAATAATGATAGTGCAACTTATTTGTGGCATCGCCGCTTAGGTCATATTGGTGTAAAACGATGAAGAAACTCCATGTCGATGGACTTTGGAATCACTTGGTTATGAATCATTTGATGCTTGCGAACCGCGCCTTTAGGCAAGATGACTAAAACTCCGTTCTCCGAACAATGGAACAAGCTACTGACTTATTGGAAATAATACATACCGATGTATGCGATCCAATGAGTGTTGATGCTCGTGGCAAGTATCGTTATTTTCTGACCTTCACAAGATGATTTGAGCAGATATGGGTATATCTACTTGATGAAACATAAGTCTGAAATAGTTGAAAGGTTCAAAGAATTTCAGAGTGAAGTGGAAAATCATCGTAACAAGAAAATAAAGTTTCGCGATCTGATCGTGGAGATGAATATTTGAGTTACGAGTTTGGTCTTCAATGAAAACAATGTGGAATAGTTTCACAGCTCACGCCACCGAACACCACAACATTATGGTGTGTCCGAACGTCAGAATCAGACTTTATTTTGATATGGTGCGATCTATGATGTATCTTACCGATTTACCACTATCGCTTTGGGGTTATGCATTAAAGACAGCTGCATTCACGTTTAATAGGGCACCATCTAAACCGCTGAGATGACACCGTATGAACTATGGTTTAGCAAAGAAACCTAAGCTGTCGTTTCTTAAAGTTTGAGTTGTGATGCTTATGTGAAAAGGTTTTCACCGATAAGCTCGAACCCAAATCGGAGAAGTGCGTCTTCATAGAATACCCAAAGGAAACTGTTGGGTACACCTTCTATCACAGGTCTAAAGGCAAAACATTCGTTGTTAAGATGGATCCTTTCTAGAGAAGGAGTTTCTCTCGAAAGAAGTGAGTGGGAGGAAAGTAGAACTTGACAAGGTAATTGTACCTTCTCCTTATTGGAAAGTAGTTCATCACGTAAATCAGTTCGATGATTTCTACACCAATTAGTAAGGAAGTTAATGATGATGATCATGAAACTTCAGATCAAGTTGCTACCAAACCTCGAGGTCTTCCGAGTAAGATCCGCACAGAGTGGTACGGTAATCCTATTCTAGAAGTCATGTTACTAGACCATGATGAACCTACGAACTATGAGGAAGCGATGATGAGCCCAGATTCCGCGAAATGGTTTGAGACCATGAAATCTGAGATGGGATCCATATATGAGAACAAAGTGTGGACTTTGATGGAGTTGTTCGATGATCGGCAAGCCATATTATATAAATGAATCTTCAAGAGGAAGACAGATGTCGATAGTAGTATTACTATCTACAAAGCTCGACTTGTCGCAGAAAGGTTTTCGACAAGTTCAAGGTGTTGACTACAATGAGATTTACTCAATCTGTAGCGATGCTTATGTCTGTCCGAATCATGTTAGCAATCGCCACATTTTATGAAATCTGGCAAATGGATGTCAAAACTACATTCTTTAATGGATTTATTAAAGAAGAGTTGTATATGATGCAACCGAAGGTTTTGTCAATCCTAAAGGAGCTAACAAAATGTGCAAGCTCCAATGATCCATCTATGGACTGGTGCAAGCATCTCGGAGTTGGAATAAACGCTTTGATAGTGTGATCAAAGCATATAGTTTTATACAGACTTGCGGTGAAGCCTCAGATTTACAAGAAAGTGAGTGGGAGCACTACAACATTTCGATAAGTATATGTGAATGACATATTGTAGATCGGAAATAATGTAGAATTATTCGCAAAGCATAAAGGAGTGTTTCAAAGGAGTTTTCAAAGAAAGACCTCGGTGAAGCTGCTTACATATTGAGCATTAAGATCTATAGAGATAGATCAAGACGCTTGATAAGTTTTTCAATGAGTACATACCTTGACAAGATTTTGAAGTAGTTCAAAATGGAACAGTCAAAGAAAGAGTTCTTGCCTGTGTTACAAAGGTGTGAAATTGAGTAAGACTCAAAACCCGCCACGGCAGAAGATAGAAAGAGAATGAAAGTCATTCCCTATGCCTTGGCCATAGGTTCTATAAAGTATGCCATGCTGTGTACCAGATCTATTGTATACCCTGCACTGAGTTTGGCAAGGAGTACAATAGTGATCTAGGAATAGATCATCGGACAGCGGTCAAAATTATCCTTAATGGAATAAGGATATGTTTCTCGATTATGGAAGTGATAAAAGGTTCGCCGTAAAGGGTTACGCCGATGCAAGTTTTGACACCGATCTGGATGACTTTAAGTCTCGATCTAGATACATATTGATAGTGGGAGCAATTAGCTAGAGTAGCTCCGCAGAGCATTGTTGACATAGAGATTTGCAAAATACATACGGATCTGAATGTGGCGACCCGCTGACTAAGATTCTCTCACAAAGCAAAACATGATCACACCTTAGTACTCTTTGGGTGTTAATCACATAGCGATGTGAACTAGATTACTGAATCTAGTAAACCCTTTGGGTCTTGGTCACATGGCGATGTGAATTATGGGTGTTAATCACATGATGATGTGAACTATCGATGTTAATCACATGGTGATGTGATCTAGATTATTGACTCTAGTGCAAGTGGGAGACTGAAGGAAATATGCCCTAGAGGCAATAATAAAGTTATTATTTATTTCCTTATATCATGATAAATGTTTATTATTCATGCTAGAATTGTATTAACCGGAAACATAATACATGTGTGAATATATAGACAAACAGATGTCACTAGTATGTCTCTACTTGACTAGCTTGTTAATCAAAGATGGTTATGTTTCCTAACCATGAACAAGGAGTTGTTATTTGATTAACAAGGTCACATCATTAGTTGAATGATCTGATTGACATGACCCATTCCGTTAGCTTAGCACACGATCGCTTAGTATGTTGCTATTGCTTCCTTCATGACTTATACATGTTCCTATGACTATGAGATTATGCAACTCCGTTTACGGAGGAACACTTTGGTACTACCAAACGTCACAACGTAAGTGGGTGATTATAAAGGAGTACTACAGGTGTCTCCAAAGGCAGATGTTGGGTTGGCGATTTCAGATTAGGATTTGTCACTCTCAATGTCGGAGAGGTATCTCTGGGCCCTCTCGGTAATGCACATCACTTAAGCCTTGCAAGCATTGCAACTAATGAGTTAGTTGCGAGATGATGTATTACGGAACGAGTAAAGAGACTTGCCGTGACGAGATTGAACTAGGTATTGATACCGACGATCGAATCTCGGGCAAGTAATATACCGATGACAAAGGGAACAAAGTATGTTGTTATGCGGTTTGACCGATAAAGATCTTCAGAGAATATGTAGGAGCCAATATGAGCATCCAGGTTCCGCTATTGGTTATTGACCAAGAATAGTTCTAGGTCATGTCTACATAGTTCTCGAACCCGTAGGGTCCGCACGCTTAAGGTTTCGATGACAGTTTTATTATGAGTTTATGAGTTTTGATGTACCGAAGGAGTTCGGAGTCCCAGATGAGATCGGGACATGACGAGGAGTCTCAAATGGTCGAGACGTAAAGATCGATATATTGACGACTATATTCGAGTTCGGAAAGGTTCCGAGTGATTCGGTATTTTTCGAGTACCGGAGAGTTACGGAATTCGTATTGGGCCTCTTTGGGCCATACGGGAAAGGAGAGAAAGGGCCAAAAGGTGGCCGCACCTCCCTTGGACTAGTCCGAATTGGACTAGGGAGGGGGCACCTTCCTTCCTTCTCTTTTCTCTCCCTTTCCTAGTCTCCTACTCCTAATACATGGAAGGTCTCCTAGTTGGACTAGGAAAGGGGAATCCTACTCCCGGTGGGAGTAGGACTCCCTGTATGCCGCCATAGTAGAGGGCCGCCCTCCCTCCTCCACTCCTTTATATACGGGGCAGGGGCACCCCATGAACACACAAGTTGATCTACGGATCGTTCCTTAGCCGTGCGGTGCCCCCTCCACCATATTCCACTTCGGTCATATCGTCATGAGCTTAGGCGGCCCCGCGCCGGTGGAGCATCATCATCATCACCACGCCGTCGGTCGACGGAACTCATCCCGACACTTTGCTGGATCGGAGTCCGGGATCGCCATCGAGCTGAACGTGTGCGTAACTCGGAGGTGCCGTGACGCTCGGTGCTTGGATCGGTCGGATCGTGAAGACGACGACTACATCAACCGCGTTGTTATAACGCCCGCTTTCGGTTCACGAGGGTACGTGGACAGACACTCTCCCCTCTCGTTGCTATGCATCACCATGATCTTGCGTGTGCGTAGGAAAATTTTTGAAATTACTACGTTCCCCAACACGATTGGCCGGCCCAGGGGGGAGGGGGAATGGGCCAGGGGGTTTTCCCCCCTCTGTTTTATTTTGCTTTCTCTTTTATTATTTTCCTTTTCTGTTTTTATTTCATTTAAAATGCCAGAGCATTTTACAAAAATTAGTGCACCCCACCAATATTAGGTTAGCTATTTTAGACAACCCCCGAACATTTTAGCTTTTGTTTTTGAAACTTTCTATCGTTTGTTTTAGTTTTGATTTTTGTTTTAGGACGGGTTCGAATCAAAGAGAGATTAATTAACATAACCGGGGTGATTACTGTTCCCTAATCATCCGGGTGTTACAAGCTGTGAGAGCCGCGTGGACAAGCGTCGGCGGCTGACTCTTGAACTGCAACACCAAACCCAACAGACGGGCTCCCTTGAAGAACGGCGCAGAAGCGCCGTCAGTAGTCCATATGCCCATGAACCCCGTGACCCTCATGCGCAGTGGGTGGAGCATCCACAAAAAGTGAACGCCAAAAAGTTAGGAAATCATTTTCATCAATCCGAGAACTTTGATCAAAATTTCTTTCATATCACTTACCTCTCCGTTTTCTATGAAACGGGCACGATGACCCTTGTCGAATGCCCAGTCCAGCATGCAGTACCGTGGGCCGATGTTGTCCGCAAGAGGTGGCCGCCTTAATAGAGTTTCATAAACAAAAGCACCATAAGCATAAGCATACATAAACAAACAATGAACTCAAATCATATCAAGATAAAATTTTAAGCATATTCCTCCAACAACATCTACTACACATGATGGATCAAATCATATCAACATGCATCATATAAAAAGAACCTCCAACATACATCATAACTTCATATTTTTAAACAAAATTTTCCAAACAACATCTTCATATCATCATATCAACAAGCATCATCAAACTAGGGTTCATCTTCACACTAGATCATATCATCATATCACATGCATCATCAAACTAGGGTTCATCCCTTTATCAACATTACATCATAATTTTTTAACAAAAAATTATGAACTAGGGTTCATCTTCACACTAACATATGAACTATTGATTAGAGTACATATCCAATACCACTACTTACTAAAGAACTAAGAACTACAACTACAATCAATCTTAGGTGAAAAAAATCAATCTAAGTTCAAAACATGAGGGATTTCAAGCAAATAATGCGTCAGATCGGTAGCAAGTTTGCAAAAACTAATTGGAGGGATCGGAGGAGCTTACGGTTCTCTCCTGGGCCACCTCGATCCGCCAAAACGGTGAAGAATCGGTGAAGATCCAAGGGGGTGGAGGAGATGAGAGAGGAGAGAGGGCGACTTGGGGAGAAAAGGATGAACTGCCGACGGGGGGGGGGGGAGGGAGGCGGGGTTTGGGCAATAACGCGGACCCTACCGCCAGGCCCCTGGCGGTATGGTTAGACAGCGATGAAGACCGAACCTCGACGGCGAGATCCGATCCGTTGTTGCGCCCGACCTTTCACGACACTCCACCTTCAAGCAGCAGTAGCCTCTCGCCCACGCACGCGATATGCACGAAATAGAGGATTTGAACCTGTGGCCCAAAGACGAAAATCAATCTCGACGATGATACTCACGCATAAAAACAATTTCTACAAAGAAATCGCAACACAGAGGTTTTCTAAAGATCCCTCCAAAACTTGATACGGGTGTCTACCCTGAAAAACACATCGTTTCTATTTCATATCAAAATAACCTGCCCTTTTACAAAGAACTAGATTGGCTTTATATAATAGCCGCACACCTAACTATCTTGGGAAGCAAGGCTGTCAAGGAAACATCGTAAGCATATGATAACCGACTTGTGATTTATTTAACTAGACAAAAATTACTAGATTTGTTACATGGCCGTCCTTATTCTTCTGTTGGTGGACCCCATCCGATTTCTTTTAAGCATAGGAGACTCCACATGCAGCACGTCCTTCTACTTGCCTGGTATTCCTTGCGTGGAAGGAATAAAAACAGTAGGCAAAGCTTAATCCTGGACCTGTACATTTTAAATGGATCTGATCTCTTCCTATAGTTTGAATCACCAATATTCTTCACCTGCGCATGTGTACCAAGGCAGCCAAAATCAATGTACATGCTCACGCTTATTGCGTTCTTAGGTACAACAAATAGCACTTCTTCTTTGGCCGAACAAAACAATCTTTCTTGGCAGATCCGCGTGGATACATGTAACAATAACTAGTTCATCGCCAAAGCTCGATTCTAAATATGACGGTACAACGACATCGCCAACAGTGACTAATGGAGATGCAAAAACATGATTCTGGTTGGCAGCTTGTACGTAGTCGTTGTCGTTGGTCCGATTGTAGTTGAAACTGGTCGTATCATTCTCTTCCCCTTGAAAGGAAACCGTCCTCGGTTTCGAGTCTTTCTCTTCAGCAATATTTTTAGATTGAACGGTGACCACAAAAATTTCAGTAGTTTCAACCATGTTCTTTTTTGCATCTTCCTCTTCTTTTATCTGTTTCTGATGGTCTTTCCTCCAAGCAATAAAACGCTCCTCATCCATGGACACGAGGTCACACTTCTTACCCTTCACAGTATACTTGTGTGCTTGGCAGTCATATGCAACATCATGCTCTTTGTACCATGCCTCGCCCAACAACAAGTGGCACGAAATCATCGGTACCGGAATCACGTCGCACAAAACCTCACAAAAGTATTTTCCCAACAAAATGGTACCTTGGTCAGTGCGTGATGTGAGTTCTTCATGACCCCAACGGAACGAGTATGGTTGTGGAAGTGGTGTCATCGGTAGCTCCAACTTCTCCACCATCTCGATGCTTGCGGCGTTGATCAAACTCACATGGTCGATTGTCATAGCACATGATCTCTCTTGTATCACGACACAGTATGAAAAAGTCCATCCCATCGGCCTTCCTCCTCCAATTGAAATCCATAGCTTAGCTTCCATGTTAATCCAGTCATCTTCCGCACAAAGGTCGTGAGAACCTTGCTCAATACCACTGATGAAGACCGAACCTCGACGGCGAGATCCGATCCGTTGTTGCGCCCGACCTTTCACGACACTCCACCTTCAGCAGCAGTAGCCTCTCGCCCGCGCACGCGATATGCACGAAATAGAGGATTTGAACCTTGCGGCCCAGCACGAGAAGATCAATCTCGACGATGATACTCACGCGCAAAAACAATTTCTACAAAGAAATCGCAACACGTAGGTTTTTCAAGATCCTCCAAAACTTGATACGGTGTCTACCCTGAAAAACACATCGTTTCTATTTCATATCAAAATAACCTGCCCTTTTACAAAGAACTAGATTGGCTTTATATAATAGCCGCACACCTAACTATCTTGGGAAGCAAGGCTGTCAAGGAAACATCGTAAGCATATGATAACCGACTTGTGATCTATTTAACTAGACAAAAATTACTTCCTCTGTTCCTAAATAATTGTCTTTCTAGCCATCTCAAATGGTTACAACATACAGATGTATGTAGACATGTTTTAGAGCGTAGATTCACTCATTTTGCTTCGTATGTAGTCACTTATTGAAATCTCTAAAAAGACAATTATTTAGGAACGGAGGGAGTACTAGATTTGTTACATGGCTGTCCTTATTCTTCTGTTGGTGGACCCATCCGATTTCTTTTAAGCATAGGAGACTCCACATGCAGCACGTTCTTCTACTTGCCTGGTATTCCTTGCGTGGAAGGAATAAAAACAGTAGGCAAAGCTTAATCCTGGACCTGTACATTTTAAATGGATCTGATCTCTTCCTATAGTTTGAATCACCAATATTCTTCACCTGCGCATGGGTACCAAGGCAGCCAAAATCAATGTACATGCTCACGCTCATTGCGTTCTTAGGTACAACAAATAGCACTTCTTCTTTTGGCCGAACAAAAACAATCTTTCTTGGCAGATCCGTGTGGATACATGTAACGATAACTAGTTCATCGCCAAAGCTAGATTCTAAATATGACGGTACAACGACATCGCCAACAGTGACTAATGGAGCTGCAAAAACATGATTCTGGTTGGCAGCTTGTACGTAGTCGTTGTCGTTGGTCCGATTGTAGTTGAAACTGGTCGTATCACACAGCCTACCGCCAGGGCCCCTGGCGGTAGGGTGCGACGGAGGGGGACGGCGCCGTCTCCGCGCGCTGACGTGGATAAGTTTTCTATCGCCATGGGCCGTGGCAGAAGTTATCGACCCTATCGCCAGAGTGCTCTTGCAGAAAGAAAAGGGTCAAATCTAAAAAAAAAATTAAACAGGGGTCAGATCCTGAAATACTTTCCAAAAAGGGTCAAAACACGAAACTCGGCCGCGCCCGCCCATGACAACACGTACCGTGAAACTGTTCACCTGACCACCTGCGGCCTGTTGGAGAGCTGCACACGGGTTTGGGTCTCTGGGGTAAAAGCAAAGCCTGCCAACAGCGAACAGAGCTGGCTGCCATGGGGAGGCACTCTAATTACTTATTTATTTATTGGTATTTTTTGAGGATTTTTTTATTGGTATCTTGAGTGGAATGCGGAGGCACTGACATCGGCCCTGTTTGGATCATGGGGTTAGAGCTAGTTTGGGTTAGTTGGGGGCTCAAATAACCCAAAAGTATCCAAACAAGGATGGTTAGAGTGGGTTAGTTTCATCTAACCCAACTATCCCAGTGGAGAGATGCTTATTTGAGTTAGAGTGGGTTAGAAAATAAACCTTATTCGGAGAAGGAAATTTCTGACGCATTGTTCCAGATTGGACCTTTGAAGGCACCAGGTTCTGATGGGTTTCCTGTCCGGTCCAACGAAACTGGGGAGTTTTAAAAACAGAGATAATTGCTGCAGTCCAGGAATTTTTTATGACAGGAGTTATGCCTGATGGAGTTAATGAGACAACCATTGTGTTGATTCATAAGGTTCCTCACCCTAAGGAGTTGAAGGATTTTCGACCCATCAGTCTTTGTAACGTAATATACAAAATTGTCTCCAAATGCATGGTGAACAGGTTACGCCCATTACTTCATGAGCTTATTTCTGAAAATCAAAGCGCATTCATTCCAGGAAGGCTCATCTCGGATAACTCTATTATTGCGTTTGAATGTATCCACCGTTTACAGTCTTTAAAGGAGAACTCACCAGCGTTTTGTGCTTACAAGCTAGATTTATCCAAGGCTTATGATCGTCTTGACTGGGTGTTTCTGGAGAGGGCTCTTCTGAAGTGGGGGTTCTCTCAGCAGTGGATTTCCCGGGTAATGGCATGCGTTTCTAGTGTGAAGTACTCGGTTAAGTTTAATGGGAAGTTACTTGAGGCCTTCATCCCATCAAGGGGCTTACGTCAAGGTGACTCATTGTCCCCCTTTCTCTTTCTGTTTGTAGCTGATGCTCTGTCGGCTTTGTTTAAAAAATCCATGGAGGAAGAGGGTCTGAAGGGGGTAAGAATTTGTAGAGGTGCTCCAGAAATCTCTCATCTCTTATTTGCGGATGATTCACTCTTGTTTTTTCAAGCTTCACAACAGCAGGCGGTCATTGTGAAGGGTTTGTTGAACACTTATGAAGCGGCTACGGGACAGTTAATTAATCTATCCAAGTGTTCCATCCTTTTTCCAGACCACTGCCTGCCTACGGTTGCTTCAGGTATAAAGAGTGTGTTGGAGATAATTCAAAAGGTGTTTGAAGCAAAATACCTAGTCCTGCCAGTGCTAGAAGGTAGGATGCATAAAGGTAACTTTTGAAACTGTCCAGGAAAGGTTGCGGAAACGATTGATTGACTGGAGTGAGCAATATTCTTCCTGAGGGAATAAGGAGATCTTAATTAAGTCAGTGGCTCAGGCTATACCCGCATATGTTATGAGTGTATTTAAACTCCTTGTTTCAGTATGTGATGAATTAACCCGCATGATGCGCCAGTACTGGTGGGGAGTTGATAAAGGAAAGAATAAAATTGCCTGGATGAGCTGGGACAAAATGAGGCTTCCAAAGTCTATGTGAGGTATGGGATTCCGGGATATGAGGGTGTTCAACCAAGCCCTCCTCGCGAAGCAAGCATGGCGGCTGCTGGACACACCACATAGTTTATGTGCAAGGTTATTGAAAGTAAGATATTACCCCTCCGGCAATTTATTGGACACGGTGTTTTCAAGCAATGGTTCAACAGTCTGTAAAGGAATTTTACATGGTCTCGAACTGCTGAAGAAGGGTATCATTTTGAGAGTGAGGAATGGTGCACTAATACGCACATGGAGGGATCCCTGGATCCCAAGGGTGTCCTCTTTCCGGCCAATCACACCGAAACGCAATTGCCGTCTGAACCGGGTTTTAGATTTTTTGGACGAGCACGGCGCGTGGAGGGCTGACCGGCTGCGAGAGTTTTTTTGGCCTATGGACATTGAGCATATCATGAAAATTCGTACATCCCCGAGGCAACGAAATGACTTAATATCGTGGTTTCCTGAGAAGACCGGTCTGTTTACGATCAAGAGTGCTTACAAGCTGGCCACATGTGAGCATAACATTGCTTTCGCCGGGGGTGCATCTAGTTCAGAGCCAAGTGGTGTAAGGTCTATATGGAATGTTATATGGAAGTCTTCGGTTCCATAGAAGATGAAAATCTCGGCATGGAAAGTGGCTACTGGAGTTCTTCCTACGACGAAGTGCAAAGTGCATAGACATTTGTCGAAGCGAGCGACTTGCCCGTTGTGTGGCGTTGAGGAGGAAGGAACTTTCCATGCGCTGGTGTCATGTGAGCAAGCTAGGCAAATTTGGATTCGTATGAGAACTCGCTGGCCCCTTCCACCCGACGAGTTTTTGCTGGAAAGCGGAAAGGAATGGCTGCTACATTTGTTGAGCAGGTGTTCGGAGGATGTGCGTAATATGATCATTATGCTAATCTGGCGAGTATGGCAGCTTTGGTCTGATATATCACATGGGAAAGAAGTACCACCTGTTGATGTCACGGTGGACTACTTAGATAGCTAACTACAAATCCATCAAGCTTGCTGGCCGGTATTCTACGGAGGAGATATTGAAAGGAAAAATGCTAGTATCGGCTGTTGTAAAGGAGCCAGTGGTGCATACACGCTCCTCTCATACCCCTTGGCCTGCGCCTGGGCCTGATAAGGTTGCCCTGTTCGTGGACGGTTCCTTCAAGGCATCGGATGCGACAGTGGCGGCTGGCATGGTTCTCAGAGACAGTGCGGGTCATATTATCTTTGCAGCTTATAGAGTGATTTTTCATTGCAATGATGCATTGGAGGCGGAGTTGCATGCACTTATGCAAGGGATGGCTACATACACAACTCCCGGTGGTGATCCAGTCAGACTCTTCGGAGGCACTTTCCGTTCTATCAAGCAATACGTTGGCTCGCTCGGTGTATGGACATTTAGTTTTAGAAATTAGAGATTTAATGTGTAATAGGAAGTTTTTACCTCAGAAGATACACCGTAGTCAAAATAGAGTTGCAGATCAGGTGGCCAATTATAGCCGCACCGAGTTCACCACGGCTGTGTGGGTGAACTCGGCTCCACTTTGTATCGAGGATTTGTGGCCTCTTGATTGTAACACTACAATCATGCAATAAAAACTCCCTTTATCCCGCAAAAAAAAGAAAATAAATCCTTTTTTTAATCGTAGGGTTAGAAAATAAATCTAACTCTAGCTCTGTTAGAGTATCGGTAAGTGTTCCTCCCCGGAATTTCCTATTGGACGCTCGTTGCGTCAAACAGTCGACGCGTCGCACAGAGCCAGCGATCGAGCGCTACCCTTGGGCCGGCCCATTTACGTGTTCCAGTATCTACGGTTTTGGGTTTCTAGAGTTACACAGCCGGTTTTTTCTGGTTTTGGGAATCTTCTCGAAGGTTCCCTAAACCGGGTTTTTTTCGTTTCTGTTTCTTCTTTTTCTTTATCCGTTTCTTTTTTTTCCTGTTTCTTTTTCTAATTTCTTCTTTCTGTTCTTTTTTTCGTTTTTGTTTTCTTGTTCTTTTTCTAATTTCTTCTTTCTTTCTTTTTTCTTTTCTTGTTCTTTCTTTCAATGTTATTTTATCTTCTTAAACTAAGTACATATTCAGATTTGTTCTTGTTTTTCGAAAAATCTTCTTGCTTTTAAAATGTTCTTTTTTGAATTTTCGAATTTCTTCTTCTTCTTTTCGTTTTCAGTTATTTCTGTTTCTATTTCTTTTCTTTTTTTTGTTTTTTCAACTTTTTCTTTCTTTGGTTTTTATTTCATTTTATTTTCTCCTCTTTGTTATAAAAATATTCAAATTTTTTGTGTTTACATAAAATGTTCTCAAAATTCAAAATTTGTTCTTGTTACACAAAAAAGTTCAAAACTTTCGAAATTCATATAATGTACCAGATTTAAATTTTCTTGTTCACGTTTTCAAAAAATGTTCGCGCTTCCAAATTTGTTCTCTGTCTCAAAAATTGTGCTCAGTATTCAAAAAGTGTTCGTGCTTTAAGAAATTGTTCTCGCTTCCAAATTTGTTCTCCGTTTCAAAATTGGCTCCCAATTTCAGAAAATATATCTGAAATTTCAACAAATGTTCTTGTTTTAAAATTTTGTTCAGAAATTGAAAAAAATGATCGTGTTTCAAAAAGTTTTCTTTGGAAATTTCATAAAATGTTTTTGTTTTCATATTTTATTCACAATTTCAGAAAATGTTCAGTAATTTCATAAAAATGTTCTTATTTTCAAGGTTTGTTCAAAATTTCAGAAAATGTTCGTGTTTCAAAATTCTTTTCAGAATTTCATAAAATATTCTTGTTTTCAAAATTTGTTCACAATTTTAAAAATGTTCGTGTTTTGAAAGATGTTCAGTAATTTTAAAAAATGTTCTCGCGTTAAAATTTTCTTCAGATTTAAAAAATGTTCATGTTACAAAAAGTCTTTTTACAAATTTCATAAATTTTTCTTTTTTTCAAATTTTGTTCAAAATTGAATAAAATTGTTCATGTTTTAAAAGTTGTTCAGTATTTTAAGAAAAATGTTCTTGTTTTCAAATATTGTTATGTTCATGTTTTCAGAAAATGTTCAGGAATTTCAAAATTTGTTCTCTTTCTAAAAATAGGTGCAGAATTTCGTGTTAAAAAGAAAATGTTCGTGTTTTGAAAGATGTTCAGTAATTTTAAAAAATGTTCTCGCGTTAAAATTTTCTTCAGAATTTAAAAAATGTTCATGTTACAAAAAGTCTTTTTACAAATTTCATAAATTTTTCTTTTTTTCAAATTTTGTTCAAAATTGAATAAAATTGTTCATGTTTTAAAATTGTTCAGTATTTTAAGAAAAATGTTCTTGTTTTCAAATATTGTTATGTTCATGTTTTCAGAAAATGTTCAGGAATTTCAAAATTTGTTCTCTTTCTAAAAATAGGTGCAGAATTTCATTCATGAGATGCTCATGTTTCAGAAAATGTACAGGAAGTCAAAATATGTTCGCATTTCATAAATTTGTTCACATTTTCAGAAAAATATCCGTGTTTCAAAAAATGTTTAGGAATTCTTGAAAATGTTTCTTTTAAGAAAATCACGATGTCATTAAATATTCAATTTGTTTAAAAAGTGTTCACGTTTTAGAAAACAGTTAGGTTTCACAAAAAATGTTCGTGTTTTTAAAAGTTTGTTATAATTTTTTTTAAATGTTCTTTTTTCTAAATATATTTACCTTTATGAAAAAGAAAACCACTTTTAAATTTTAAAAAAAGTTTCATTTTTCGCCACCTATAGTTTATATTAACTGAGGTGGTATTTTTGGCAAAACATATCTATGAACTCAGTGTCTAGCGACATGGTTCGCTCACTTGAGGTCTTGTGTTCGAAGCCATACACACACGTTTTTCGGAATTTTTTCTTTCAACTTTGCCATTGCCATCCGCTTCTAATAAATATTATGTTCCATATCTTTTACTATTGTTAGCTTGCCGCAGTGGTTAGCTTTGCGGTCGTGTCTGGCGCTGGTCGTGGTTTCGATTCCCACCACGGCGCTCTTTTTTCTTGATTTTTTACAGCGCGTAAAGGAAACGCCCGCGCGCGGCCCACATAGCCCGCCAAGGACATACTCTGTGCGAAAGCGCGTCAATTTGACGCAAAATGCGTCATATAGGACCTCTCTTCCTCCCCCGTCTCGGAGAGCACGCCATGGGCCTGGCAGTCCAAAGACAGTTTGATGGGCTATGCCTGTGGTACTTTGCATGTGGAGGAAGCATGGGCTAGCACGTGCCTGTTTCCTTCCACTGCCTTGATCTCTCTCTTTTTTTTTTGTTGAGAAAGTGCCTTGATCTCTCTCATTCAGACTTCTCTATCATGGGCCTGCAAAACCATAACCTCTTCAGCTTTACGTTCGTCAACATTTGTAAAGGGATTTGAGAAGCCCACCTGGTCACCTGCACTCAAAAAGACAGCGGGACTGTTGCCACAAAATGGCTACGCTAAGATCAATGTTGAAAGGATTGAGCAAACACGAAAACAAGACATCCAGGCAACGCTGCTAACCTGGGTATTTTGGTGGTGGCTTAGGACACGTACACTGCTAGATAACATAGTCTCATTTTAAATCTTGCATATAATGTAGAGATGACAATGAAACCAAGTCTACAATGAATTATCCCTTAGCCTTATCTAAAATAACAAGCTATTCCTAAGAACATGATGAGACGTATTGTGCTAAGAGATTATCTATTAAATAAGAGAAGACATACTATTATAACCAAAGTTGACGTCAATTTGAGAATGACGTAATGATAGTTTACAGATTTATGACTCAAAACACATACTGTTTTACACAAATCCTCCCTGCATAAATGAATAACTATTGGGTTTTTATCACTTATGCCACTAGTAGTGTCCCTCCGTTTCTTTTTAGTCTGCATATAGATTTGGTCAAAGTCAAACTTTACAATGTTTGATTAACTTTATAGAAAAATATATCAACGCCTATAATACTAAAGTTATATGTTACGAAAACTAATTTCATCGTGCATCTAATAATAGGGTTTTGACCAAATCTTATATGCAAACTAAAAAAAAACGGAGGGAATGTATAAGGATATATGCATGCATGAATTCATAAAAAACAAAGTTCAAAATGGTATGAAAATTTCATACCATACTGAAACCAGAAACAATAAAATTGGTTTGGTTTTCTTCAACATGGTTTCTCGGTTCAGTTTCAAAATGCACAGAGTGACCTTAGAGTTCATGATCTGCGTGTCATTTGGTGGTCTTTTATTGCTTACTAGATCATTAAGGCGCGCGTTGCCGCGCTCGTCCATCTTGAGAAAATAACAAAAGATAAAATCTTGACAATACATATACCTGTTAAATATGATTTTTTTACTATGATTTGTTAAATATGATTTGAAGGTGCATTATACTCGAAAGGCCATAGTAGTAAGATAGTGGCATCATAGATAGTCCACAAATACTTGACACTCAGCAGTACTAATATAATGATTTGCCCACCCCAGAAATTAACTACTCCCTCTGTAAAGAAATGTATAAGAGTGATAGTGATCTAATAAATGCTCTTATATTTCTTTACAAAGAGAGTACAAGATACGATTTCAAAATATAACATGAGTACGTAAATCAGCCGTGCATAGAGCATTGTGGAAATAGAGCACTGTTGGACTCCAAAGGAAATCTTAAACCTGTCGGTTCAAACTTTGCTAGATCCATCGCTTCTTCAAGTGAATTTGCTAGCCAATATACTCCCATTTCATTACATTTTCAATTAATTATTAACATATAATAATAAAAGGTAAAGGTCAAGTTGTGACTAACAAGACAACATCTATTTAGAGGAAGGTATACTTGTTTAAGAAGTGCTCACTCACACAGTATAAAAGTGCATCAGGAACTGAATTGAATCAAAACAAGAACAAAATGATGAGGCCAAAGAATGGCAAGGCTGACTAAAGGAGGGAAAGCTAGCTAAAGTAGGTTTTTTTGAAACTATGATGATTTTTTATAGCAAATTCGAAAACTATACACCCTAATGCATAAAAATCGAAACTATGACCCCGTCGGCTTTCTATTGGCCGAGAGGGACTTTTCGGCCTACCGTTGGCCGAAGTGGGCTCTTCAGCCTCCCGTTGGCCGAAGAGTGCTCAGCTGGGCCGAAGAGCACTTTTCGGCTTTCCGTTGGCCGAAAAGTGTCAGGGGCACAAAACGTAATTAAGATGGCCACAAATGAAAAAGTTATCAACATGAAAAATCTTCGTCTCGTCGAAACGGTTGATTTTGATATAAAAATTGTCTTAATATGACGTCGTATGCAATATGTAGAGCCAAAATAAGGTCAGGGGCAGAAGTTGCCGACAGACCGAATGGATGTCCGAAAAATTGCCAAAGATTTTTTGATAGATTTTTAGTCCTTTTATTGTACGGGAAGTCCAGCCGCCTCATAAATCTATGTGGGCATTGTTCGTCTGCACCGGGAAGACACATGCCGGCATTGAAGAAATGTCTCTGTTGCAATGGCAGGAATTGAGACGAAAACTTTCGGTGGTGGCGTCATCCACCATGCAAAGTAGAGGCAATGGTCACCTCTCGGGCCCGTCACCGTGCACCCTCTACGCCGGGGGTGATGCACACAAAAACGTCACCGTGTACCCTCGACGCTGGGGGTGATGCACCGTAGCTCACGTCGAAGGAGACCCGGTCGGAAGCGTGGTACGCAAGCAGTCTTCCCGGTGCAAACGAACAATTTTTCGGATCAGAAATCCTAACTTTAACTCGGAAAGAATCTTTGGTAATTTTTCGGATCCATTCGGAGCCTTCGAGTGGTTTGGTTCGGTCTCACAAAGTGAACGTGACCAAACTTGTGTATTCTTCTATATTCACACGGTCTCACCGAGTGCACCAGGAGTCCCGTGACGAATTTTCTAACATCCATTCGGTTTGTCTGAAGTAACTTTGCGGCTTCTGCTTGCATATGAGCTCTGATTAAGACGATTTTTATATCAAAATCAACCGTTTCGACGAGGCAAAGATTTTTCATGTTGATAACTTTTTTCATATGAGGCCATATTAATTAAGTTTTGTGCCCCTGACACTTTTCGGCCAACGGGAAGCGAAAAGTGCTCTTCGGCCCAGCTAAGTTTTGTGCCCCTGACACTTTTCGGCCAACAGGAAGCCGAAAAGCGCTCTTCGGCCCAGCTGGGCACTGTTCGGCCAACGGGAGGCTGAAGAACCCACTTCGCCCAACGGTAGGCCGAAAAGTCCCTCTTCGGCCAACAGAAGGCCGACGGGGTCATAGTTTCAATTTTTATGCATAAGGCCGTATAGTTTCCGAATTTGCTATAAAAATCATCATAGTTTTAAATTTTTTTCGCTAAAATAAGGTAAGCAATGGAGAAAGGGAAGAAGAAATGACACAGCAGGTGAATATGAAGTGATCCTTCGAGCTGTCCTAGGTTTAGTATCTTAGAGATGCCTTTTTGCTCGTGCAAATTTTCCAGTAACAACATAATGTGTTTTTCTTGTACCGAAGCATAGTTGAGACATGAATAATGAAGCCAAATTTCCCTAATAAGAGGCGAATGGAAAACACCACAACGATCAGCTGCAGTAGCCAGCAGGGAATAGATTTGAGCGCTCTTGAGGCTTCAAGCACACCGCTCACAGCCTGACGTACATGTAAGTATTCAACAAGCCATGGTGATTCACTCAACCTCTAGGGAACTGGCGGAGGAAGAGTAGAGGGCGAGAGAGGGCACCACCGAGGCACACGTGCAGTAGAAGCTCGCTGCCGGGACGGAGGAGAGGACATCGGCGGCGCGTCGGCGAGTAACAGGGAGCAGCTCCGGAATAGAGTTGGCGACGAAATATTTGGAACAACCAGGCCTGTTAATTGGACCTCGTGGGCCTTCGTCCTTACAGATTGATTATGGACACAACTCGTAACTCGTTCTGTGGAGTAGCGGCATAGAAAACTGTGACCCGAACGGAAGAATGGAAAATTAATTAGCATAAACAAACCAACTGAGGACGACCCAACCAATCCTGCACGTAAATGAGTGTGATCCGACGGTTAAGAGCCCCAAATCGCTGTGAAGGCTCCTAGGTAGCTCCGTTTTACTGTTTTTTAATTTTCTTTTTAGCGTCTAGGGAAAATATTCCCCTTAATAGGTTTTTTCATGTATCACATGATCCTCATAGTTCCTCTTGATAGAAAAACAAATCGCGCACCTACCATCGGAATGTAAAACAAGTCACCCACGATTTCCTCGGAAGAAAAACTATTCGCTCACGAGTCACGACCACGCTAGACTGCGGGGATACGAAAGAATCTCCCAACGAGCTGAGCACGATTCGAACGCAGCATGCCCTGGGCCTGGGGCCCGGGCCACGAGGTCCCCGTGCAAGAAGACATCCACCGTCAGATCTCAGATGTAATCAGTGGTGGAACAAGGCTCACTAACTCCATACACTCTGGTTCTCAAAAAGATAAAAAAAAGCTCCATACACTCTGATATGTGTACCCAACTGTGCATGGGACCTGCACGTGTAAGAGCATCTGCAGGCGGGCGCCCAAACCTGTCTCAAACGCACGGACAGGCGGACTGATCACAAAAAATCAACCCAGCGGGTGCCTCAAACCGGCATCAAACGCCCAGACTGTCCAGTGCCCCTCATATCCAGCCCAAATGTAGGGCGGGTATGGGCGGCACGGGCACACGTGTCAGTCTGACAGGCCCGGCCCATCACTGTCCCACAAAAAACCTCAATCCGGCTCCCCGCTCGGAATCTTAGCTCATTCACTGTCCTCTCTCGCTCCGTCCTCTCCTCCATCCTCTCCGATTCCGATTCAATGCGGTAATCATGTCGAGCTCTGGCAACTGTTCCGATTTCGACCTGGATGTCGACGACGAGCTGGCCCCCCGTATTGCCTTAGAGCGGTCCGAGGTGGACACCCGGTCAGCTCCATATTTGCAACGTCACCGCAGCTCCCCCATCGGCACTGGCCCCTCCTGGCCCACGCGCAGCTTTGCGAGGGCTGCGCAATCCGCGCCTCCCCCACGCCGTTCCCTTCCCCCGCCGGCTGCTGCTCCCCCACGTGGGCAGCGGTGGGTGCTTGTGCCCGCCACGCCGGCCCGGGCGTTCACGCCGGAATCGGAGGCATCGAAAAAGAAAGAGAGACGCGGCAGAGTAGCCCGTGCATCGTCTCTGGTTGCGGGCTGAGCCCGACAAGGACGAGTGGCTCCTCACTTGGGTTTACTGCCGGTCACTGACGATGGGGGAGACAGACGCTCAGCGGCTCCACCGGAAGAACTCCAAGGCGCTCTGGATTGGCATTGAGCAGTCTTAGCGCGAGGCGGCGGAGGCCACTCAGCTGGCGAAGATTAAAGGGCTCATAATCCTCTCCGACTCCTCCTCCGACGACAACAACCACGACGCCTTGTTTGACGACTCAGATGATCCTCCCACAGCTGCCGACGCCTACAGCTGCGTTGGCGACCTGAAGGGTAAAGGGTCGGCGAGGAAGTGGCGAAGATCCGCCTTCTCCACTTTAATTGAAAGTTCTTAGATGTAGTTTTAACTTGTGCATTATGTGAAGTTTGGCGATCTTTTGAAGATCCGACTGTGATCTTTTGGCGAACGGACTGTGCATTTGCATGTCCATTTCTTTATCCGCTCATGATTTACGTTGTTTTTATTGATGTTGCATGGTTTAGCATAGATATAGGGGGTTAGATATGAGATACGTGGACATGGACAACGTAATTTGAGAAGTGACTGCTCAGTGCCCGTGGACTCACCCGAGCGTTTGGGGGGGGGGGGGGATTTTCCATGTGCAACTGTAGATGCTCTAACACACGGGTACTATGTGTATGAAGGAAATATGCCCTAGAGGCAATAATAAAGTTATTATTTATTTCTTTATATCATGATAAATGTTTATTATTCATGCTAAAATTGTATTAACCGGAAACATAATACTTGTGTGAATACATAAACAAACAGAGTGTCACTAGTATGCCTCTACTTGACTAGCTCGTTGATCAAAGATGGTTATGTTTCCTAGCCATTGACATGAGTTGTCATTTGATTAACGGGATCACATCATTAGGAGAATGATGTGATTGACTTGACCCATTCCGTTAGCTTAGCACTCGATCGTTTAGTATTCTGCTATTGCTTTCATCATGACTTATACATGTTCCTATGACTATGAGATTATGCAACTCCTGTTTACCGGAGGAACACTTTGTGTGCTACCAAACGTCACAACGTAACTGGGTGATTATAAAGATGCTCTACAGGTGTCTCCAAAGGTACTTGTTGGGTTGGCGTATTTCGAGATTAGGATTTGTCACTCCGATTGTCGGAGAGGTATCTTTGGGCCCACTAGGTAATGCACATCACTATAAGCCTTGCAAGCATTGCAACTAATGAGTTAGTTGCAGGATGATGTATTACAGAACGAGTAAAGAGACTTGCGGGTAACGAGATTGAACTAGGTATTGAGATACCGACGATCGACTCTCGGGCAAGTAACATACCGATGACAAAAGGAACAACATATGTTGTTATGCGGTCTGACCGATAAAGATCTTCGTAGAATATGTAGGAGCCAATATGGGCATCCAGGTCCCGCTATTGGTTATTGACAAGAGAAATGTCTCGGTCATGTCTACATAGTTCTCGAACCCGTAGGGTCCGCACGTTTAACGTTCGTTGATGATATAATACTATCAGTTATGTATGTTGGTCACCGAATGTTGTTCGGAGTTTCGGATGAGATCACGGATATGACGAGGAACTCCGGAATGGTCCGGAAGTAAAGATCGATATGTGGATAGTAGTGTTTGATCTCCAGAAGGGATCTGGAATCCATCGGAAGGGGTTCGGATGTTTCAAATGTTTGGGCACGAGAACACTTTATCTCGACCAAAGGGAAAGCCCACAAGGTTTTGGAAAGCGCAAAGGAAGTTTTATGAGTCGGGGCCGACGCCGTGGTCCTCGGCGCTCGCTCCGCACGCCGGAACCCTGGCGTTCGCCCCGAGTCCGAGAAGGACTCTTGCCTTCGGGTGAAACCGACTTTGTGGAGGCTTTACTCCAAGTTTCGACCCCAAGGCTCAACATATAAATAGAGGGGTAGGGCTAGCACCCAAGAGACATCAAGAAACACCAAGCCGTGTGCCGGCAACCCCGTCTCCTCTAGTTTATCCTCCGTCATAGTTTTCGTAGTGCTTAGGCGAAGCCCTGCGAAGATTGTTCTTCACCAACACTGTCACCACGTTGTCGTGCTGCCGGAACTCATCTACTACTTCGCCCCTCTTGCTGGATCGAGAAGGCGAGGACGTCACGGAGCTGAACATGTGCAGAACTCGGAGGTGCCGTGCTTTCGGTACTTGGATCGGTCGGACCGTGAAGACGTACGACTACATCAACTGCGTTGATATAACGCTTCCGCTTACGGTCTACAAGGGTACGTAGACAACACTCTCCCCTCTCGTTGCTATGCATCACCATGATCTTGCGTGTGCATAGGAAATGTTTGAAATTACTACATTCCCCAACAGTGGCATCCGAGCCTGGTTTTATGCGTAGATGATATATGCACGAGTAGAACACAAGTGAGTTGTGGGCGATATAAGTCATACTGCTTACCAGCATGTTATACTTTGGTTCGGCGGTATTGTTGGATGAAGCGGCCCGGACCGACATTACACGTGACGCTTACGCGAGGCTGGTTCTACCGACGTGCTTTGCACATAGGTGGCTGGCGGGTGTCAGTTTCTCCAACTTTAGTTGAACCGAGTGTGGCTACGCCCGGTCCTTGAGAAGGTTAAAACAACACTAACTTGACAAACTACCGTTGTGGTTTTGATGCGTAGGCAAGATGACTAAAACGCCGTTCTCCGGTACTATGGAGAGAGCAACAGATTTGTTGGAAATCATACATACAGATGTATGTGGTCCGATGAATGTTGTGGCTCGTGGCGGATATCATTATTTTCTCACCTTCACAGATGATTTGAGCAGATATGGGTATATCTACTTAATGAAACATAAGTCTGAAACGTTTGAAAAGTTCAAAGAATTTCAGAGTGAAGTTGAAAATCATCGTAACAAGAAAATAAAGTATCTACGATCTGATCGTGGAGGAGAATATTTGAGTTATGAGTTTGGTCTTCATTTGAAACAATGCGGAATAGTTTCAAAACTCACGCCACCTGGAACACCACATCGTAATGGTGTGTCCGAACGTCGTAATCGTACTTTACTAGATATGGTGCGATCTATGATGTCTCTTACTGATTTACCGCTATCGTTCTGGGGTTATGCTTTAGAGACTGCCGCATTCACGTTAAATAGGGCACCATCGAAATCCGTTGAGACGACGCCTTATGAACTGTGGTTTGGCAAGAAACCAAAGTTGTCGTTCTGAAAGTTTGGGGCTGCGATGCTTATGTGAAAATGAAGGAAATATGCCCTAGAGGCAATAATAAAAGTTATTATTTATTTCCTTATATCATGATAAATGTTTATTATTCATGCTAGAATTGTATTAACCGGAAACATAATACATGTGTGAATATATAGACAAACAGTATGTCACTAGTATGCCTCTACTAGACTAGCTTGTTAATCAAAGATGGTTATGTTTCCTAACCATGAACAAGGAGTTGTTATTTGATTAACAAGGTCACATCATTAGTTGAATGATCTGATTGACTTGACCCATTCCGTTAGCTTAACAGCTTGATCGCTTAGTATGTTAATGCTTTCTTCATGACTCATACATGTTCCTATAACTATGAGATTATGCAACTCCTGTTTACGGAGGAACACTTTGGTACTACCAAACGTCACAACGAATCGGGTGATTATAAAGGAGTACTACAGGTGTCTCCAAAGGTACTTGTTGGGTTGGCGATTTGAGATTAGGTTTTGTCACTCCGATTGTCGGAGAGGTATCTCGTGCCTTCTCGGTAATGCACATCACTTAAGCCTTGCAAGCATTACAACTAATGAGTTAGTTGTGAGATGATGTATTACGGAACGAGTAAAGAGACTTACCGTAACTAGATTGAACTAGGTATTGGATACCGACGATCGAATCTCGGGTAAGTAACATACCGATGACAAAGGAACAACGATATCGTTAGCGGTTTGACCGATAAAGATCTTCAGTAGAATATGTAGGAACCAATATGGGCATCCAGGTTCCGCTATTGGTTATTGACCGAGAATGGTTCTAGGTCATGTCTACATAGTTCTCGAACCCGTAGGGTCCGCACGCTTAACGCTTCGATGACAGTTCATAATGAGTTTATAAGTATTGATGCACGAAGGTTGTTGAGTCCCGGATGTGATCACGGACATGACGAGGAGTCTCGAAATGGTCGAGACATAAAGATTGATATATTGGAAGCCTACATTTGGACATCGGAAGTGTTCGGGTGAAATCGGATTTTATCGAGTACCGGAGGTTACTGGAACCCCGGGAGGTCAATGGGCCTTAATGGGCCATAGGAGAAGAGGAAGGGCAGCCCAAGGTGGGCTGCGCTCCCCCTCTAGTCCGAATAGGACAAGGAAGGGGGGCGCGCCTTCCCCTTCTCCTCCTCCAATCCTAGTCCAACTAGGGGGGGAGTCCTACTCCGGTGGGAGTAGGACTCCTCCTTGCGCGCCTCCTATAGGGCCGCCACCTCCCCTTGTCTCCTTTATATACGGGGCAGGGGCACCCCAAGACACACAAGTTGATCTACGGATCTTTCCTTAGCCGTGTCGGTGCCCCTTCCACCATATTCCACTTCGGTCATATCGTCATGAGCTTAAGCGAAGCCTCGCGCGGAGAAGTCATATCGTCATGAGCTTAGGCGGCTCTGCGTCGGTGGAGCATCAACATCGCCACCACGCCGTCGTCTTGTGAAACTCATCCCGACACTTTGCTGGATCGAGTCCGGGATCGTCATCGAGCTGAACGTGTCTTTGAACACGGAGGTGCCGACGTTCGGTACTTGGATCGGTCGGATCGTGAAGACGCACGACTACATCAACCGCGTTGTTATAACGCTTCGCCACGGTCTCACGAGGGTACGGGCGGACACTCTCCCTCTCGTTGCTATGCCATCACGATGATCTTGCGTGATCGTAGGAAATTTTTGAAATTACTACGTTCCCCATCGATGGCATCCGAGCCTGGTTTTATGCGTTGATGTCATATGCACGAGTAGAACACAAGTGAGTTGTGGGCGATACAAGTCATACTTCCTACCAGCATGTCATACTTTGGTTCAGCGGTATTGTGAGATGAAGCGGCCCGGACCGACATTACGCAGACGCTTACGCGAGACTGGTTTCACCGCCCGAGCACTCGTTGCTTAAAGGTGACCGCGGGTGTCTGCTCTCTCACTTTAGTTGAACTGAGTGTGGCTACGCCCGGTCCTTGAGAAGGTTAAACGGAGTCTATTTGACGAAATATCGTTGTGGTTTTGATGCGTAGGTAAGAACGGTTCTTGCTCAGCCCGTAGCAGCCACGTAAAACTTGCAACAACAAAGTAGAGGACGTCTAACTTGTTTTTGCGGGGCATGTTGTGATGTGATATGGTCAAGACGTGATGCTATATTTTATTGTATGAGATGATCATGTTTTGTAACCGAAGTTATCGGCAATTGGCGAGAGCCATATGGTTGTCGCTTTATTGTATGAAATGCAACGCCATGTAATTGCTTTACTTTATCACTAAGCGTTAGCGATAGTCGAGAAGCAATAGTTGGCGAGACGACAACGATGCTACGATGGAGATCAAGGTGTCGCTACCGATGACGATGGTGATCATGACGGTGCTTGAGATGGAGATCACAAGCACAAGATGATGATGGCCATATCATATCACTTATATTGATTGCATGTGATGTTTATCCTTTATGCATCTTATCTTGCTTTGATTGACGGTAGCATTATAAGATGATCTCTCACTAAAATTATCAAGTAGTGTTCTCCCTGAGTATGCACCGTTGCCAAAGTTCGTCGTGCCGAGACACCACGTGATGATCGGGTGTGATAAGCTCTACGTCCATCTACAACGGGTGCAAGCCAGTTTTGCACACGCAGAATACTCAAGTTATACTTGACGAGCCTAGCATATACAGATATGGCCTCGGAACACGGAGACCGAAAGGTCGAACGTGAATCATATAGCGATATGATCAACATAAGATGTTCACCATTGAAAACTACTCCATCTCACGTGATGATCGGTTATGGTTTAGTTGATTTGGATCACGTGATCACTTAGATAACTAGAGAGATGTCTGTCTAAGTGGGAGTTCTTTAGTAATATGATTAATTGAACTTAAATTTATCATGAACTTAGTACTGATAGTATTTTGCTTGTCTATGTTTATTGTATATAGATGGCTCGTCTTTGTTGTTCCGTTGAATTTTAATGCGTTCCTTGAGAAAGCAAAGTTGAAAGATGATGGTAGCAATTACACGGACTGGGTCCGAACTTGAGGATAATCCTCATTGCTGCACGTAAAAGTTACGCCCCTGGAAGCACCGCTGGGTGACAGTTCTGCTGCAGATCTTGAGCCGGTTGTGAACGTCCGCAAAGCGGAGTGATGACTACTCTATAGTTCGGTGTGCCATGCTTTACGGCTTAGAACCGGGTCTTCAACGACGTTTTGAACGTCATGGAGCATATGAGATGTTCCAGAGTTGAAGTTGATATTTCAATGTAATGCCCGGATTGAGAGATATGAAGTCTCCAATAAGTTCTATAGCTGCAAGATGGAGGAGAATAGTTCATCGGTGAGCACATACTCAAAATGTGGGTATTACAATCACTTGAATCAACTGGGAGTTAATCTTCCGGATGATTGTGTCATTGATGAAATTCTTCAATCACCGCCACCAAGCTAAAAAGGCTTCGTGATGAACTATAATATGCAAGGGTTAGTAAAGACTATGCTCGAGCTCTTCGCAATGCTAAAAGCTGCGGAGGTAGAAATCAAAAGGAGCATCAAGTGTTGATGATCAACAAGACCACTAGTTTCAAGAAGAAAGGCAAAGGGAAGAAAAGGGAACTTCAAGAAGAACAGCAAACAAGTTCTTGATCAGAGAAGAAACCCAAGTCGGACCTAAGCCTGAAATCGAGTGCTTCTCGCAAGCGGACTGGTCTTTGAAGCGGAACTGCCCCAAGTATTTGGCGGATAAGAAGGATGGCAAAGTGAACAAAGGTATATGTGATATACTTGTTATTGATGTGTACCTTACTAGAGCTCGCAGAGTACACAGGTATTTGATATCGGTTCATTGCTAATATTTGCAACTCGAAGCAGAACTACGGATTGCGAACAACGGCAAAGGACGAGGTGACGATGCGGCGTGGGAAGCGGTTCCAAAGTCGATGTGATCATGATCGGCACGCTACCTCTACATCTACCTTCGGATTAGTTTTAGACCTGAATAATTGTTATTTGGTGCCGCGTTGAGCATGAACATTATATCTGGATCTTGTTTAATGCGAGACGGTTATTCATTTAAATCGAGAGAATAATGGTTGTTCTATTTATATGAATAATATCTTTTATGGTCATGCACCCTTGAAGAGTGGTCTATTTTAATGAATCTCGATAGTAGTGATACACATATTCATAATGTTGAAACCAAAAGATGCAGAGTTGATAATGATAGTGCAACTTATTTGTGGCACTCGCCGTTTAGGTCATATCGGTGTAAAACGCATGAAGAAACTCCATGTCGATGGACTTTTGGAGTCACTTGATTATGAATCACTTGGCACTTGCGAACCGTGCCTCATGGGCAAGATGACTAAAACTCCGTTCTCGGTACTATGGAGAGAGCAACAGATTTATTGGAAATCATACATACGGATGTATGTGGTCCAATGAATGTTGAAGCTCGTGGCGGATATCGTTATTTTCTCACCTTCACAGATGATTTGAGCAGATATGGGTATATCTTCTTAATGAAACATAAGTCTGAAACATTTGAAAAGTTCAAAGAATTTCAGAGTGAAGTTGAAAATCATCGTAATAAGAAAATAAAGTTTCTACGATCTGATCGTGGAGGCGAATATTTGAGTTCTGAGTTTGGTCTACATTTGAAACAAAGCGGAATAGTTTAGCAACTCACGCCACCGGAACACCACAGCGCAATGGTGTGTCCGAGCGTCGTGTCGCACTTTCTTGGATATGGTGCGATCTATGATGTCTCTTACTGATTTACCGCTATCATTTTGGGGTTATGCTCTTGAGGCGGCCGCATTCACGTTAAATAGGACACCGTCAAAATCCGTTGAGACGACGCCTTATGAACTATGGTTTAGCAAGAAACCAAAGTTGTCGTTTCGAAAGTTTGGGGTTGCGATGCTTATGTGAAGAAACTTCAACCTGATAAGCTTGAACCCAAATCGAGAAATGTGTCTTCATAGGATACCCAAAGGAGACAATTGGGTACACCTTCTATCACAGATCCGAAGGCAAGACATTCGTTGCTAAAATGGATCCTTTCTAGAGAAGGAGTTTCTCTCGAAAGAAGTGAGTGGGAGGAAAGTGGAACTTGATGAGGTAATAGTACCAGCTCCCTTATTGGAAAGTAGTTCATCACGTAAATCAGTTTCGTAACACCTACACCAATTAGTGAGGAAGATAATGATGAAGATCATGAAACTTCAGATCAAGTTGTCCTTGAACTTCAGAGATCAACCAGAACAAAATCCGCACGAGTGGTACGGTAATCCTATTCGGAAGTCATGTTACTTGACCATGGCGAACCTACGAACTATGAAGAAGCGATGGTGAGCCCAGATTCATAAAATGGCTGGAAGCCATGAAATCTGAGATGGGATCCATGTATGAGAACAAAGTATGGACTTTGGTTGACTTGCCCGATGATCGGCAAGCCATTGAAAATAAATGGATCTTTAAGAAGAAGACTGACGCCGATGGTAATGTAATCGTCTACAAAGCTCGACTTGTCGCGAAAGGTTTTCGACAAGTTCAAGGGTTGACTACGATGAGACTTTCTCACCGAAGCGATGCTTAAGTCTGTCCGAATCATGTTAGCAATTGCCGCATTTTATGATTATGAAATTTGGCAAATGGATGTAAAACCGCATTCTTGAATGGATTTCTAGAAGAAGAGTTGTATATGATGCAACCGAAGGTTTTGTCGATCCAAAAGGTGCTAACAAAGTGTGCAAGCTCAACGATCAATTTATGGTCAGTGCAAGCATCTCGGAGTTGGAATAAACGCTTTGATAGTGTGATCAAAGCATATGGGTTTGTCTCAGACTTTTGGAGAAGCCTTGTATTTACAAGAAAGTGAGTGGGAGCTCTGTAGCATTTCTAATATTATATGTGGACGACATATTATTGATTGGAAATGATATAGAATTTCTGGATAGCATAAAAGGATACTTGAATAAAAGTTTTTCAATGAAAGACCTCGGTGAAGCTGCTTACATATTGGGCATCAAGATCTATAGAGATAGATCAAGGCGCTTGATTGAACTTTCACAAAGCACATACCTTGATAAAGTTTTGAAAAGTTCAAAATGGATCGAGCAAAGAAAGGTTTTTGCTGTGTTTACAAGGTGTAAGATTGAGTCGGACTCAATGCCCGACCACAAGCAGAAGATAGAGAGAAAATGAAAGATGTTCCTATGCTTCAGCCATAGGCTCTATCATGTATGCAATGCTGTGTACCGGACTGACGATGCTTAGCTGTAAGCTTGGCAGGAAGGTACCAAAGTAATCCAGAGTGGATCCTTTGGACAGCGGTCAAGAACATCTGAAATACCGAAAAGGACTAAGGATATGTTTTCGTATATGGAGGTGACAAAGAGCTAGTCGTAAATGGTTACGTCGATGCAAGCTTTGACACCGATCCGGATGATTCTAAATCGCAAACCGGATCGTATTTTTATTAAACGGGGAGCTGTCGGTTGGTGCAGTTCTAAACAAAGCGTCGTGGCGGGATCTACATGTGAAGCGGAGTACATAGCTGCTTGAAGCAGCGAATGAAGGAGTCGGATGAAAGAGTTCATTTCCGATCTAGGTGTCATACCTAGTGCATCGGGACCGATGAAGATCTTCGTGACAATCTTGGTGCAATTGCCTTGGCAAAGGAATCCAGGTTTCACAAGAGGACCAAGCACATCAAGAGACGCTTCAATGCCATTGGGACCAAGTCCAAGTGGGAGACATAGAGATTTGCAAAATACATACGGATCTGAATGTTGCAGACCGTTGACTAAGCCTCTTCCACGAGCAAAACATGATCAGCACCAAGACTCCATGGGTGTTAGGATCATTACTATGTAATCTAGATTATTGACTCTAGTGCAAGTGGGAGGCGAAGGAAATATGCCCTAGAGGCAATAATAAAGTTATTATTTATTTCCTTATATCATGATAAATGTTTATTATTCATGCTAGAATTGTATTAACCGGAAACATAATACATGTGTGAATATATAGACAAACAGTATGTCACTAGTATGCCTCTACTAGACTAGCTTGTTAATCAAAGATGGTTATGTTTCCTAACCATGAACAAGGAGTTGTTATTTGATTAACAAGGTCACATCATTAGTTGAATGATCTGATTGACTTGACCCATTCCGTTAGCTTAACACTTGATCGTTTAGTATGTTAATGCTTTCTTCATGACTCATACATGTTCCTATAACTATGAGATTATGCAACTCCGTTTACGGAGGAACACTTTGGTACTACCAAACGTCACAACGAATCGGGTGATTATAAAGGAGTACTACAGGTGTCTCCAAAGGTACTTGTTGGGTTGGCGTATTTGAGATTAGGTTTTGTCACTCCGATTGTCGGAGAGGTATCTCCAGGCCTTCTCGGTAATGCACATCACTTAAGCCTTGCAAGCATTACAACTAATGAGTTAGTTGTGAGATGATGTATTATGGAACGAGTAAAGAGACTTACCGGTAACGAGATTGAACTAGGTATTGGATACCGACGATCGAATCTCGGGTAAGTAACATACCGATGACAAAGGAACAACGTATGTCGTTATGCGGTTTGACCGATAAAGATCTTCGTAGAATATGTAGGAACCAATATGGGCATCCAGGTTCCGCTATTGGTTATTGACCGAGAATGGTTCTAGGTCATGTCTACATAGTTCTCGAACCCGTAGGGTCCGCACGCTTAACGTTTCGATGACAGTTCATAATGAGTTTATAAGTATTGATGCACGAAGGTTGTTGAGTCCGGATGTGATCACGGACATGACGAGGAGTCTCGAAATGGTCGAGACATAAAGATTGATATATTGAAGCCTACATTTGGACATCGGAAGTGTTCGGGTGAAATCGGATTTTATCGAGCACCGGAGGTTACGGAACCCCGGGAGGTCAATGGGCCTTAATGGGCCATAGGAGAAGAGGAAGGGCAGCCCAAGGTGGGCTGCGCCTCCCCCTCTAGTCCGAATAGGACAAGGAAGGGGGCGGCGCCTTCCCCTTCTCCTCCTCCAATCCTAGTCCAACTAGGAAGGGGGAGTCCTACTCGGTGGGAGTAGGACTCCTCCTTGTGCGCCTCCTATAGGGCCGCCACCTCCCCTTGTCTCCTTTATATACGGGGCAGGGGCACCCCAAGACACACAAGTTGATCTACGGATCTTTCCTTAGCCGTGTCGGTGCCCCTTCCACCATATTCCACTTGGTCATATCGTCGCGGAGCTTAAGCGAAGCCTCGCGCCGGAGAAGTCATATCGTCGTGGAGCTTAGGCGAAGCTCTGCGTCGGTGGAGCATCAACATCGCTACCACGCCGTCAGGTTGTGAAACTCATCCCGACACTTTGCTGGATCGGAGTCCGGGATCGTCATCGAGTGAGCGATGTCTTTGAACACGGAGGTGCCGACGTTCGGTACTTGGATCGGTCGGATCGTGAAGACGTCGACTACATCAACCGCGTTGTTATAACGCTTCGCTTACGGTCTCACGAGGGTGCGTGGACGGACACTCTCCCTCTCGTTGCTATGCCATCACGATGATCTTGCGTGATCGTAGGAAATTTTTTGAAATTACTACGTTCCCCATCAGAAAAAGCTTCAACCTGATAAGCTCGGACCCAAATCGGAGAAATGTGTCTTCATAGGATACCCAAAGGAGACTGTTGGGTACACCTTCTATCACAGATCCGAAGGCAAGACTTTTTCTGCTAAATTCAGAGTTTTTCTAGAGAAGGAGTTTCTCTCGAAAGAAGTGAGTGGGAGGAAAGTAGAACTTGATGAGGTAATGATACGTCTCCAACGTATCTATAAATTTTGATTGCTCCATGCTACTTTATCTACTGTTTTGGACTATAATGGGCTTTATTTTCCACTTTTATATTACTTTTGGGACTAACCTATTAACCGGAGGCCCAGCCCAGAATTGCTGTTTTTTGCCTTTTTCAAAGGTGTTTGAAGAAACAGAATATCAAACGGAGTCCAAACAGAATGAAACCTTGAAGCGTGATTTTCTCACCGAACGTGATCCAGAGACTTGGACCCTCGCCAAGGCATCGAGAGGCGGTCACGAGGTGGGGCGCCTGGCGCGCCCGCCTCGTGCCCCTCAAGCTCCACCGACGCACCCTTGACCCTTTATATACCTCACGCACCCCAAACGATCGTCGAACAGGAGCCAAAACCTAATTCCACCGCCGCAACTTCCTGTATCCACGAGATCCCATCTTGGGGCCTGTTAGGAGCTCACGGAGGGGGCATCCACCACGGAGGGCTTCTACATCAACACCATAGCCCCTCCGATGAAGCGTGAGTAGTTTGCTTCAGACCTTCAGGTCCATAGCTAGTAGCTAGATGGCTTCTTCTCTCTTTTTGGATCTCAATACAATGTTCTCCCCCTCTCTCGTGGAGATCTATTCGATGTAATCTTCTTTTTGCGGTGTGTTTGTTGAGATCGATGAATTGTGGGTTTATGATCCAGCTTATCTATGAATAATATTTGAATCTTCTCTGAATTCTTTTATGTATGATTGAGTTATCTTTGCAAGTCTCTTGAATTATCCGTTTGGTTTGGCCAACTAGATTGGTAGTTCTTGCAATGGGAGAAGTGCATGGCTTTGGGTTCAATCTTGCGGTGTCCTTACCCAAAGGATGTAAAGGGTTGCAAGGCACGTATTGTATTGTTGCCATCGAGGATAACAAGATGGGGTATTTATCATATTGCATGAATTTATTCCTCTACATCATGTCATCTTGCTTAAGGCGTTACTCTATTTTAAACTTAATACTCTAGATGCATCTTTGGATAGCGGTCGATGAGTGGAGTAATAGTAGTAGATGCGAGAATCGTTTGGTCTACTTGTCTCGGACGTGATGCCTATATACATGATCATACCTAGATAACCTCATAACTATGCTCAATTCTATCAATTGCTCAACATTAATTTGTTCACCCACCGTAGAATACTTATGCTCTTGAGAGAAGCCACTAGTGAAACCTATGGCCCCCGGGTCTATTCTCATCATATCAGTCTCCATCACTTTTATACTTGCTTTGTTTTTACTTTGATTTTACTTTTTACTTTGCATCTATATATAAAAAATACCAAAAATATTATCTCTATCAGATCTCACTCTCGTAAGTGACGTGAAGGGATTGACAACCCCTAATCGCGTTGGTTGCGAGTAGCTATCATTTTGTGCAGGTACGAGGGACTTGTGCGTGGCCTCCTACTGGATTGATACCTTGGTTCTCAAAAACTGAGGGAAATACTTACGCTATTGTGCTGCATCATCCTCTCCTCTTCGGGGAAAACCAACGCAAGCTCAAGACGTAGCAAGAAGGATTTCTGGCGCTGTTGTCGGGGAGTCTACGCAAAAGTCAACAGACCAAGTACCCATCACAATCCCTATCTCTCGCATTACATTATTTGCCATTTGCCTCTCGTTTTCCTCTCCCCCACTTCACCCTTGCCATTTTACTCGCCCTCTCTTTCCCAATCTCCTCCTCTTTTTCCCTTTGCCTTTTGTCTGCTTGTGTGTTGGATTGCTTGTTTGTCGCTGTCGGTGTCAGAACCGGCGGATCTCGGGTAGGGGGTCCCGAACTGTGCGTCTAGGCGGATGGTAACAGGAGACAAGGGACACGATGTTTTTACCCAGGTTCGGGCCCTCTCGATGGAGGTAATACCCTACTCCTGCTTGATTAATATTGATGATATGGGTAGTACAAGAGTAGATCTACCACGAGATCGTAGAGGCTAAACTCTAGAAGCTAGCCTATGGTATGATTGTTGTTCGTCCTACGGACTAAAACCCTTCGGTTTATATAGACACCGAATAGGGTTAGGGTTACAGAGTCGGTTACAATGGTAGGAAATCTACATATCCGTATCGCCAAGCTTGCCTTCCACGCCAAGGAAAGTCCTATCCGGACACGGGACGAAGTCTTCAATCTTGTATCTTCATAGTCCAGAGTCCGCCAAAGATGATAGTTCGCTATCCGGACACCCCTAGTCCAGACTCCTCGGTAGCCCCGAACCAGGTTTCAATGACGACG
Organism: Aegilops longissima; assembly: GCA_021605205.1. NCBI lineage: Eukaryota > Viridiplantae > Streptophyta > Magnoliopsida > Poales > Poaceae > Aegilops > Aegilops longissima. The sequence goes on from CM038682.1 coordinate 228,205,614, forward strand.
AAGTCCAGGCGCGCGATATTGTCTTCGCATTGCAAGGCGGGTTCCTCCTCGAATACTTCATAGAAGGTTTTGAACACAAGGATAGTGTCCGCTCGCAAAACAAGTTCCACATACCACCATAGAGAGAATAATTTTTGCACAGATCTGCCGACGTATTCGCGGCGTGACATCACACCACGGCCGGGCCTTTATTGAATCGTTTTTCTTGTCCCACCTCGGTAGCGTTTAGCGAGGCGGTTTCCTTGGCACGTCTTATCAAAGCGTAGATCGTGCCCCCTTATTCCGGGATTCTCATCAATACGGACGTGGGTAACCCAACCGCGCCATTGATTGCGGCGCTTGGGAGATAAACGAGTTTTATCAGGCTGGTGGGGGACGCATAGCCTCGTCCGTCCATATAAGGGGATAAGGATCCACCCTTTTCACCTACGCCTTCCTCCTCCCTTGCTCATCCATTTCCGCACACTCTGAGCTCCAGCGCCCAAGTCCGGACATCCTTCCTCAACCATCTCCAGCCATGTCCGGAGCGGGAGGCAGGTGGATGGTCTCCTCCGTCACGGAGGGCCAAGTAAAAAGACTGCGGAAGGCCGGATACTTGTCCGGCGACGTCGCACATCGGCTGCCCGACGAAGGGCAGCTCATCCCCACCCCTGAGCCCCATGAGCGGGTCGTATTTCTTGCCCACTTCCTCCGCGGACTGGGTTTTCCACTTCACCCATTCGTCCGGGGGCTCATGTTCTACAACGGCCTAGACTTCCATGATCTGGCCCCGAATTTCATCCTCAATATCTTGGCGTTCATCATTGTGTGTGAGGCTTTCCTCTGCATCCAGCCCCACTTCGGCTTATGGTTGAAGACCTTCAATGTCAAGCCGAAGGTTGTGAGCGGCCGCCAGGCGGAGTGCGGAGGCGCCATGGTCAGCAGGATCGCCAACGTCTTATGGCTCGATGGCTCCTTTGTGGAGACCGTGAAGAGGTGGCAATCGGGGTGGTTCTACATCACCGAGCCGCGCGACCCTAAATGGGCGGCGGCCCCCGAATTTCGGTCTGGTATTCCCACGCGACTCACTTCTTGGAAGGAGGCGGCTGGCATGGGGTAATCGGAAGAGCTGACGGACTCCAAACCTGCATGCGGACCTTGGTGAACAAGAATCTCAGGCTCGTCAATGTGGTCCAGGTTATGCTCATCCGCCGGATCCTCCCATGCCAACAACGGGCCTTCAAATTGTGGGAGTTCGATCCGGCGCAGCATCCAACCCTGAAGAGGCTCTTCGACACTATGTACGAAGATGCCTGGAAGGTGCTGTTCAAGGGCGCCGAGGCTCCCTCATCCGCTACAGAAGATCGCGGATTCAGCTCGCAGCGTCAAGCTACCGAGGTAAGCTATTTTGCCCTTCACGGGAATCTTGCTTTTCATAGTTTGACTCTATGCGGGATCTGAACTCCCTTGCCTTTGACAGGACTGGCAGAGCACATCCGGGCAGGTTAACTGTGTGGCTCCTTTGCCAGAAGACCCAGTAGACGCCCGCTTGGCGGGGCTGCTGGCTCCGGCGCCTTACGTGGTGCCGGAGAAGAAGGCCAAGAAGAAGGCTACGAGGACTCGAAGGAGTGCCCGGCGCCAGGTGTTGTCGGACTCATCGTCCGACGACTCGGAGGCGGACTCCTCCCGTGAAAACGAGGAGGAGGAAACAGAAGCCTCTCCCCCAGCGGGGGGAGAGAAGAAAAGAAAGGCCGCCCCAGCTGGGGAGGCCGGAGGGTTCAAGAAGGGAAGAACCCTTCCTCCAGACGTCTCCACCAACGCCAACAACGATGAGGAGGAGTGGCCCTTGAGGGCCAAGCCCCTAGCGAGATCGTAAGTGTCCGGATACCCATGGCTTTTTTTCATTGCATAGTGTTCTCTAATGCCGAACAATCATGCAGCCCGCCTAAGGACGAGGCTCGCCCGCCGTCGGCGGGTCCCTGAATTCATCGGAAGTGGAGAGTACTTCACTTCCGCCGCCTCCTCACCTCACGCTGCCGACGACGCCGAGGTGGGGCCCCAAGGGGCCTGGTCAAGAGGAGGTGGCGCAGGAGGCGCCTGCAAGGCAGCCTCCGGACTCAGCCTTGAGTGGGCGAGACCCCTAGGGGCTCTAAGCCCGACCCTTGTCCGGACTCCATACGGAACCTTCAGCGGTTCGAAGTCCGCAAGCGGCCCCTTCGTAGGAAGGGTAAGGCGCCGTGTCCTCCGCCCAACGGAGGCACCGGATAGCATCGAGGCGCTTAACAGCGCCTCCATCAAGGAGGAGCACCGCATTGTTATGAGTGTGGTGATCCAGAAGTTCATCCGCCAAGAGCGGGCCGATCAAGCTCGCAACGACCTTCTAACAGGCTTTGAGGTAAGTTTTGAATATATGTAAGAAGATTACCGCATAGACAAGTAGCCCCGATGCTTAGTTCGGTGTTAGGAAAGAAAAGCCGGATGAGGATCTAAAAGATATACGCAGGAGTCTAACATAATTATGTCAATATGGGAATGCAGGCTGCCTGCTGACCTCTACCGCACTGACTGCGAAGGTCAATGCATTGAAGGAGAGCCTCGAGCGGTCCGAGAACGAGCTCGGCCAAGCCAAGAAGCAGCTCGAGGACCAGGAAGGTAAGTAATACCTTATGGAATTTAAAAAATGTGGTTGCAAAAGATAACAGGAATAACATGGGTACTGCAGGGGCCACGAGCAAGGTGGTGACCCTAAAGGAGGCGGTGTCCGGCAGAAAACTCAAAGCGCCATGAGCGCACCGAGCGAGAGAAGGGGAGGCAGCTGGCGGAGAATACGGCAAGAGCTCCAGGCTCGTGGAAAACACGAGGGTTTGGAGCGCGACTCAAGACCCGAGAGTCCGAGCTTGCCTCGGCTCTTGAGAGTGCGAAAGCTGCTAAGGCCGAGGCCCAAAAATCCCTCCAGGAGATTGAGGCAATAAAGAATATCGCAGCGGGTAAGGCATTCTTTATGCAGAGCAAGAATGTAAAAGTCAATTATCTAGTACTTACCGAATCCAGATCTCTCGGGAGCGTTCGCAGATCTGCATGAGTGTCTCCGATGCCGCCGCTTTCTACCGAGCGAAGAAGGAGCTTGACGGAAAAGGTGTTTTGGTCTCAGTATCTTTGAGGCCGAACACCGGTGCCCTTTGAGCGACCAAGCTGAAGCAATTGGTCGAGCTCCACAAGGTCGCCGAACAGGCCATGAAGGGCCTTATAGCAAGGCTGTGGCCAAATGAGGCCATGCACAGGAGCTACCGGGCTAGTCGGCGGTGGTGGATGCCTGTCCATGGATCGAAGTCATCAAGCGCTCCGTCTGTATTGAAGGTGCCCGTAGGGCCCTTGCCCGTGCCAAGGTGCACTGGGGCAAGCTGGACGCGGAGAAGCTGGTGACGGACAGGCCGTCGCCGGGCAAAGAACATCGCAAGCCCGAGAAGTATTATGAGGGCGTCCTGAAGGGTGCCCGTCTTATAGCGGGTGAATGCTCCAAAGATGTAATATTTGAGTAGACTCGCATTTGTTATCCTGTACGCTGAAAACTTTTTCATATGCGCTAAGCAACGCTTTTGAATTTAAAATATTACCTTCTGTGCGGCCGTTTATCAAATTTGAGAGATAGCGAGTCGTTGGCTTCAGCCCCCATGCCACGAGTGCTGGGGTGTTTGGGATAAACTTGAGCGCTCTTGTTCCCATTCTTGGGTCCTTCGAGGGAGGCGCTCAACGCAACGAACCAGGCAACCGGACTATAATGCTTGAACACTCTCACTTAGCCATAGAATTCTATAATTTTAAATTTCGGCGAAGCCCCTATTATTCGGAAGACCGAGTTCGGGGCGCTATCCACGCCTTGGCCGGACAATGCCGGTTCCTCGCTCTAAGCGGCATAAGTCTTTAGGGACTCGAAGAAACCTCTCGAACAGCGACCAGCTCTCGCCTTATCATGACGGTCAGTTTTAGCTTTCTCCACTCAGGTGCTCAACCCAGCTCAACCGGGGCACAATCGCAGTGGTTCTCCCAGCGCTACCTTAGCCGATATAACGGAACGTAAGGTACCAAAACATGGGAGCCGGCAAACCCAACTATTGATCCAAGACATGATTCGAGCCGATGCATATAATGCTATAAGTTCGGGTGCCGCACTTGTGAAAGTGTTGGACTTGTCACACCATGTTTTGGGGTACATAAGCCCTCGTGTATTGGCTGTACCAAATTGTACAGTTGCGCAATGTCATAAATGAACATATATAATGGGAAAGAATGCAATAATAGGCAAGAGCTATATATTGGTTATTCAAAAGAAGCGTAAATAAAAGCGAACGATACAAATTGTGCGATAAGCAAGGTACATGACTTTTGACATGTCCCCCTTCGAGGTAAGTTTGCGGTGTGGTATGTAAAACAGGTATCTTGCTCGTAATAGAGACCACTGGACACTCGACGCAGTTTTACGCTTCCTGGCTGTTGCATCGTGTATTGGGCGAATGCCGGACAGGCTTCGGAGAATAGAGTCCTGAAAGTAAAAGGAAGAAAAAGAAAAAAAGGAATGACACAAACAGGAGCCCCTAGTGCGGTCTAGCCGCATTCTGGGCGTGCCGTGGTCGTGGCCCGTCCCCTATGCCCATGGTGCTTGAGAGCGCAATTACGTGCGCGTAAGTAACTGGCTTCGCGAGTTCGCGAGGGCTAGGGTTGGGGCTGCATTACTACGCTTGTTCGGAACGTGCAGCGGTCTTGTTGTAGGTTACTCGGGGCGCTTGCGGTGTCCGATTGTTTATTGGCCGGATCGAGAATTGCCTTAAGAGGCTGTTACGCACTTCGCCGCAAGGCGGTCGTATGCTCCTCCGCTCGAGGGAGCATTCGGTGTTCCATTGACCGTGATTACGCCGAGGGCCTGGCATCTTGAGCTTGAGGTACGCGTAGTGCGGCACCGCATTGAATTTTGCGAATGCGGTTCGCCCGGCGAAGGCGTGATAGCCGCCGCGAGCGGGCTATGTCGAAGATTAACTCCTCACTCCGGAAGTTATCCGGGATCGAAGACCACTTCAAGTGTACGGAGCTGTGCAGTTGGCCTCTACACGGAATGACGCCTTTAAAGGTCGTCTTTGTGGGTTTGATCCTTGACGGGTCTATGCCCATTCTACGCGACCGTATCCTCGATAAATCAGGTTCAGTTGCTTTGCCGCCGCCCATCGCCATTCCCATCTTTTGGGATGTCCACCATGTATATGTCATATGACGAGGTGGCCTTCCAATGCCCCGTGGGCGCTGGCTCTTGATCGCCTCCGCACCGTCGTCCATACCGTCGATGTCTTCGGAGTCGAAGTCGAGCATGTCGGTTAAATCATCGACAGTGGCTACAAAGTGGGTGGTGGGTGGGCGTTGAATTTCTTCGTCGTCCAATCCCAACCTTCGACCATAGTTCGCTAGGGCTCCTCGACAAAGAGAGAGACTTTAATGAGTTCAGGATATCGCCAAAGGGCGAGTGCTGAAAGATGTCCGTGGCGGTGAACTCCATAACCGGCGCCCAGTCGGATTCGACTAGTAGAGGCGCAGGAGGTTCGGAGTCCAGAAAGGATTCCGGCACCTGGGAGTCACGAGCTTCGCAAAGGACAGGGATGGTGTTCGGCTCAATCACCGTGGAGATTTCAGCCCCCGAGGCGGTGTCCAACCAACCGCCCTCGATCGCGTAAACCGGCCCGGATTAAGGGTCGAGCGGCATCGGTGCGGCCTCCAGGCATCGCTCGACGGCAGAGCTAGATCGCACTCCATCGAGACAAGGCGGCACGCTCGGCTGTGGCTCGAATCCGTCGAAGATCAAGTCTCCGCAGACATCGGCCGTATAGTTCAAGCTTCCAAATCTAACTCGATGGCGGGCGAAGCTTCGATCCGCTCCGGATGGCCTAGCGAATTGGCTGCATGCAAAGCCGCCGAATACGAAGATCTGTCCGGAAGAAAAGTCTCACCCGGACTGCGTCGTTGTTGATGATTGAAGGAGCCATCGGGCCTATAGGTGACGACACATAGGAACTCTCAATGAAAGCACCAATGTCGGTGTCAAACCGCGGATCTCGGTAGGGGGTCCCGAATCGTGCGTCTAGGCGGATGGTAACAGGAGACAAGGGACACGATGTTTTTACCAGGTTGGGCCCTCTCGATGGAGGTAATACCCTACTCCTGCTTGATTAATATTGATGATATGGGTAGTACAAGAGTAGATCTACCACGAGATCGAGAGGCTAAACCCTAGAAGCTAGCCTATGGTATGATTGTTGTTCGCCCCACGGACTAAAACCCTTCGGTTTATATAGATACCGAATAGGGTTAGGGTTACACAGAGTCGGTTACAATGGTAGGAAATCTACATATCCAGACGCCAAGCTTGCCTTCCACGCCAAGGAAAGTCCTATCCGGACAGGGACGAAGTCTTTAATGTTGTATCTTCATAGTCCAGAGTCCGCCAAAGATGATAGTTCGCTATCCGGACACCCCTAGTCCAGACTCCTCAAGAGCCCTGAACCGGGCTTCAATGACGACGAGTCCGACGCGCATATTGTCTTCGGCATTGCAAGGCGGGTTCCTCCTCCGAATACTTCATAGAAGGTTTTGAACACAAGGATAGTGTCCGGCTCTGCAAAACAAGTTCCACATACCACCGTAGAGAGAATAATATTTTGCACAGATCTGCTGACGTATTCCGCGGCGTGACATCACACCACGGCCAGGCCTTTATTCGAATCGTTTTTACTATCCCACCTCAAAGACGCTTAGCGAGGCGGTTTCCTTGGCACGCCTTATCAAAGCGTAGATCGTGCCCCTTATTCCGGATTCTCATCAATACGGACGTGGGTAACCCAACCGCGCCATTGATTGCGCGCTTGGGAGATAAGCGAGTTTTATCAGGTGGTGGGGACGATAGCCTCGTCCCGTCCATATAAGGGGATAAGGATCCACCCTTTTCACCCACGCCTTCCTCCTCCCTTGCTCATCCATTTCGCAAGACTCGAGCTCCAGCGCCTAAGTCCGCGACATCCTTCCTCAACCATCTCCAGCCATGTCCGGAGCGGGAGGCGGGGATGGTCTCCTCCGTCACGAAGGGCCAAGTAAAAAGACTGCGGAAGGACGGATACTTGTCCGGCGACGTCGCACATCGGCTGCCCGACGAAGGGCAGCTCATCCCCACCCCGAGCCCCATGAGCGGTCGTATTTCTTGCCCACTTCCTCCATGGACTGGGTTTTCCACTTCACCCATTCGCTCGGGGCTCATGTTCTACTACGGCCTAGACTTCCATGATCTGGCCCCGAATTTCATCCTCAATATCTCAGCGTTCATCATCGTGTGTGAGGCTTTCCTCTGCATCCAGCCCACTTCGGCTTATGGTTGAAGACCTTCAATGTCAAGCCGAAGGTTGTGGGCGGCCGCCAGGCGGAGTGCGGAGGCGCCATGGTCGGCAGGATCACCAACGTCTTATGGCTCGATGCCTCCTTTGTGGAGACCGTGAAGGGGTGGCAATCGGGGTGGTTCTACATCACCGAGCCGCTGCGACCCTAAATGGGCGGCGGCCCCAATTCGATCCGGTATTCCCACGCTGCTCACTTCTTGGAAGGAGATCGGCTGGCGTGGGGTAATTCGAAGAGCTGACGGACTCCAAACCTGCATGCGGACCTTGGTGAACAAGAATCTCGGGCTCGTCAATGTGGTCCAGGTTATGCTCATCCGCCGAATCCTCCCATGCCAACAACGGGCCTTCAAATTGTGGGAGTTCGATCCGCACAAAGATCCAACCTCGAAGAGGCTCTTCGACACTATGTACGAAGATGCCCGGAAGGTCTTGTTCAAGGCGCCGAGGCTCCCTTATCCGCTCTGAAGATCGCGGATTCAGCTCGCAGCGTCAAGATACCAAGGTAAGCTATTTTGCCCTTCACGGGAATCTTGCTTTTCATAGTTTGACTCTATGCGGGATCTGAACTCCCTTGCCTTTGACAGATGGCAGAGCACATCCGGCAGGTTAACCGTCTGCTCCTTTGCCGAAGACCAGTGACGCCCGCTGGCGGGCTGCTGGCTCCGGCGCCTTACGTGGTGCCGGAGAAGAAGGCCAAGAAGAAGGCCACGAGGACTCGAAGGAGTGCCCGACGCCAGGTGTTGTCGGACTCATCGTCCGACGACTCGGAGGCGGACTCCTCCCGTGAAAACGAGGAGGAGGAAACAGAAGCCTCTCTGCCCCAGCGGGGGGAGAGAAGAAAAGAAAGGCCGCCCCAGCTGGGGAGGCCGGAGGGTTCAAGAAGGGAAGAACCCTTCCTCCGGACGTCTCCACCAACGCCAACAACGGCGAGGAGGAGGGCCTTGAGGCCAATCCTAGCGAGATCGTAAGTGTCCGGATACCCATGGCTTTTTTTCATTGCATAGTGTTCTCTAATGCCGAACAATCATGCAGCCCGCCCAAGGACGAAGCTCGCTCGCTTGCCGAAGCGGGTCCCGAATCGTCGGAAGTGGAGAGTACTTCACCGGCCGCCTCCTCACCTCACGCCGACGACGCTGAGGTGGGGCCCCAAGGGGGCCTGGTCAAGAGGAGGTGGCGCAGAGGCGCCCGACGGCAGCCTCCCGGACTCAGCGCGAGGGGAGCGAGACCCCATGGGCTCTAAGCCCGACCCTTGTCGGACTCCATACCGAACCTTGGTGGTTCAAGTCCCAAGCGGCCCCTTCATAGGAAGGGTAAGACGCCGGTGTCCTCCGTCCAACCGGAGGCACCGGATAGCTTATTGGAGGCGCTTAACAGCGCCTCCATCGAGGAGGAGCACCGCACTGTTATGAGTGTGGTGATCCAGAAGTTCATCCGCCAAGAGCGGGCCGACCAAGCTTCGCAACGGCCTTCTAACAGGCTTTGAGGTAAGTTTTGAATATATGTAAGAAGATTACCGCATAGACAGTAGCCCCTGATGCTTAGTTCGGTGTTCGGAAAGAAAAGCCGGACTGAGGATCTAAAAAGATATACGCAGGAGTCTAACATAATTATGTCAATATGGGAATGCAGGCTGCCCTGCTGACCTCTACCGCACTGACTGTGGAGGTCAATGCATTGAAGGAGAGCCTCGAGCGGTCCGAGAACGAGCTCGGCCAAGCCAAGAAGCAGCTCGAGGACCAGGAAGGTAAGTAATACCTTATGGAATTTAAAAAATGTGGCTGCAAAAGATAACAGGAATAACATGGGTACTGCAGGGGCCACAATCGAGGTGGCGACCCTGAAGGAGGCGTTGTCCGCGGCCGAAAACAAAGCGGCCGCGGAGCGCACCGAGCGAGAGAAGGGGAGGCGGTGGCGGAGGTACGGCAAGAGCTCCGTGCTCGTGGAAAAACACGAGGGTTTGGAGCGTGACTCAAGACCCGAGAGTCCGAGCTTGCCTCGGCTCTTGAGAGTGCGAAAGCTGCTAAGGCCGAGGCCCAATAAGCCCTCCAGGAGATTGAGGCAATAAAGAAGATCGCGACGGGTAAGGCATTCTTTATGCAGAGCAAGAATGTAAAAGTCAATTATCTAGTACTTACCCGAATCTGGAGCTCTCCAGGAGCGTTCGCAGATCTGCCGTGGAGTGTCTCCGATGCCGCCGCTTTCTACCGAGCCGAAGAAGGGAGCTCGACGGAAAAGGTGTTTTGGTCTTAGTATGTTGAGGCCGAACACCCGGTGCCCTTGAGCGACCAACTGAAGCAATTGGTCGAGCTCCAGAAGGTCGCCGAACAGGCCATGAAGGGCCTTATAGCTTGGCTGTGGCCAAATGAGGCCATGCTCAGGAGCTACCGGGCTAGTGCGGCGGTGGTGGATGCCTCATCCATGGATCAAGTCATCAAGCGCCCGTCTGTATTGAAGGTGCCAGGGCCTTGCCCGTGCTAAGGTGCATGGGGCAAGCTGGACGCGGAGAAGCTGGTGACGGACAGGCCGCCGGGCAAAGAACATCGCAAGCCCGAGAAGTATTATGAGGGCGCCCTGAAGGGTGCCCGCCTTATAGCGGGTGAATGCTCCAAAGATGTAATATTTGAGTAGACTCGCAGTTGTTATCCTGTACGCTGAAAACTTTTTCATATGCACTAAGCAACGCTTTTGAATTTAAAATATTACCTTCTGTGTGGCCGTTTATCAAATTTGAGAGATGGTTAGTCGTTGGCTTCAGCCCCCATGCCACGAAAGTCTTTGGGGTGTTCGGGATAAACTTGAGCGCTCTTGTTCCCATTCTTGGGTCCTTCAAGGAGGCGCCAACGAACGTAACCGTGCAACCGAACTATAATGCTTGAACACTCTCACTTAGCCATAGAATTCTATAACTTTAAATTTCGGCGAAGCCCCTAGTATTCGGAAGACCGAGTTCGGGGCGCTATCCACGCCATGGTCAGACAATGCCGGTTCCTCGCTCTAAGCGGCATAAGTCTTTAGGGACTCGAAGAAACCTCTCGAACAGCGACCAGCTCTCGCCTTATCATGACGGTCAGTTTTAGCTTTCTCCACTGAGGTGCTCAACCCAGCTCAACCGGGGCACAATTGCAGTGGTTCTCCCAGCGCTACCTTAGCCGATATAACGGAACGTAAGGTACCAAAACATGGGAGCCGGGCAAACCCAACTATTGACCCAAGACATGATTCGGAGCCGATGCATATAATGCTATAAGTTCGGGGTGCCGCACTTGTGAAAGTGTTCGGACTTGTCACACCATGTTTTTGGGGTACATAAGCCCCTGGTGTATTGGCCGCACTAAATTGTGCAGTTGCGCAATGTCATAAATGAACATATATAATGGGAAAGAATGCAATAATAGGCAAGAGCTATATATTGGTTATTCAAAAGAAACGCAAATAAAAGCGAACGATACAAATTGTGCGATAAGCAAGGTATGTGGCTTTTGACATGTCCCCCTTCCAGGTAAGTTTATGTGGTATGTAAAACAGTATCTTGCTCGTAATAGAGACCACTGGACACTCGACGCAGTTTTACGCTTTCCTGGCTGTTGCATCGTGTATTCGGGCGCGAATGCCGGACAGGGCTTCGGAGAATGAGTCCCGAAAGTAAAAGGAAGAAAAAGAAAAAAGGAATGACACAAACGGAGCCCCTAGTGCGGTCTAGCCGCATTCTCGGGGCGTCTTGGTGGTCGTGGCCCGCCCCTATGCCCATGGTGCTCGAGCGCAATTACGCGCGAGTAATCGGCTTCGCGAGTTCGCGAGGGCTAGGGTTGGGGCTGCATTACTACGGTTGTTCGAACGTGCGTGCAGTCTTTCGTGAGGTTACTCCGGCGCGCTTGACAGCGGTGTCCGATTGTTTATTGGCCGGACCGAGAATTGCCTTAAGAGGCTGTTTCGCACTTCGCCGCAAGGGCGGTCGATGCTCCTCCGCCGGAGGAGAGTTCGGTGTTTCCATTGACCGTGATTACGCCTCGAGGGCCTGGATCTTGAGCTTGAGGTACGCGTAGTGCGGCACCGCATTGAATTTTGCGAATGCGGTTCGTTCGAGCAGTGCGTGATAGCCGCTGCAGAATAGGGCTATGTCGAAGATTAACTCCTCACTCCGGAAGTTATCCGGGGATCCGAAGACCACTTCAAGTGTAATGGAGCCTGTGCAGTTGGCCTCTACACCTGGAATGACGCCTTTAAAGGTCGTCTTTGTGGGTTTGATCCTTGACGGGTCTATGCCCATTCTGCGCACTGTATCCTGATAAATCAGGTTCAGGCTGCTGCCGCCGTCCATCGCCATTCCCATCTTTTGGGATGTCCACCATGTATATGTCATATGAAGAGGTGGCCTTCCAGTGCCCCGTGGGCGCTGGCTCTTGGTCGTCTCCGGCACCGTCGTCCATACCGTCGATGTCTTGAGTCGAAGTCGAGCATGTCGGTTAAATCATCGGCAGTGGCTACAAAGTGGGTGGTGGGTGGGCGTTGAATTTCTTCGTCGTCGAATCCCAACCTTCGACCATAGTTCGCCAGGGCTCCTCGACAAAGAGAGAGACTTTAATGAGTTCAGGATATCGCCAAAGGGCGAGTCTTTGAAAGATGTCCATGGCGGTGAACTCCATAATCGGCGCCAATCGGATTCGGTGGTAGAGGCGCAGGAGGTTGAGTCCGAAAGGAGTCCGACACTGGAGTCACGAAGCCGCGCAGCGACAGGATGGTGTTCGCTCAATCACCGTGGAGATTTCAGCCCCGAGGCGGTGTCCAACCAACCGTCCTCGATCGGTAAACCGCCCGGATTAAGGGTCGAGCGGGCATCGTGCGGCCTCGTGGCATCGCTCGACGGCAGAGCTAGATCGCATCCATCGAGACAAGGCGGCATGCTCGGCTGTGGCTCGAATCCGTCGAAGATCAAGTCTCCGCGGACATCGGCCGTATAGTTCAAGCTTCCAAATCTGACCTGATGGCCAGGGGCGTAGCTTTCGATCTGCTCCAGATGGCCTAGCGAATTGGCCCGCGGTGCAAAGCTGCCGAATACGAAGATCTGTCCGGGAAGAAAAGTCTCACCCTGGACTGCGTCGTTGCTGATGATTGAAGGAGCCATCGGGCCTATAGGTGACGACACATAGGAACTCTCAATGAAAGCACCAATGTCAGTGTCAAAACCGGTGGATCTCGGGTAGGGGGTCCCGAACTGTGCGTCTAGGCGGATGGTAACAGGAGACAAGGGACACGATGTTTTTACCAGGTTGGGCCCTCTCGATGGAGGTAATACCCTACCCTGCTTGATTAATATTGATGATATGGGTAGTACAAGAGTAGATCTACCACGAGATCAGAGAGGCTAAACCCTAGAAGCTAGCCTATGGTATGATTGTTGTTCGTCCTACGGACTAAAACCCTTCGGTTTATATAGACACCGAATAGGGTTAGGGTTACACAGAGTCGGTTACAATGGTAGGAAATCTACATATCCGTATCGCCAAGCTTGCCTTCCACGCCAAGGAAATTCCTATCCGGACACGGGACGAAGTCTTCAATCTTGTATCTTCATAGTCCAGGAATCCGGCCAAAGATGATAGTTCGGCTATCCGGACACCCCCTAGTCCAGGACTCCCTCAGTCGCGATGGCTCAAGATTCTACCAAATTGTGTGACTTCACCAATACCAATAATAATGATTTCCTTAGCACTCCGATTGCTCCTCTTGCCAATAATGAATCTTGTGAAATCAATACTGCTTTGTTGAATCTTGTTATGAAAGATCAATTCGCCTGCCTTCCTAGTGAAGATGCCGCTACTCATCTGAATAGCTTCGTTGATTTATGTGATATGCAAAAGAAAAAAATGTCGATAATGATGTCGTTAAATTGAAGCTATTTCCTTTTTCGCTCAGAGATCGTGCTAAAGCGTGGTTTTCATCTTTGCCTAAAAATAGTATTGATTCTTGGAACAAGTGAAAAGATGCTTTTATCTCTAAGTATTTTCCTCCCGCTAAGATTATCTCTCTTAGGAACGATATTATGAATTTTAAGCAACTTGATCATGAACATGTTGCACAAGCTTGGGAGAGAATGAAATTAATGATACGTAATTGTCCTACTCATGGTTTGAACTTGTGGATGATTATACAAAAAATTTATGCCGGATTGAATTTTGCTTCTAGAAATCTTTTAGATTCGCCATGGAGGCACTTTTATGGAAATCACTCTAGGATATGCTACTAAACTCCTAGATAATATTATGGTTAATTATTCTCAATGGCATACTGAAAGATCTACTAATACAAAAGTGCATGCTATTGAAGAAATCAATGTTTCGAGTGGAAAGATGGATGAACTTATGAAATTATTTACTACTAAGAGTGTTTCTTCTAATCCTAATGATATGCCTTTGTCTACTTTGATTGATAATAAAAATGAATCTATGGATGTGAATTTTGTTGGTAGGAATAATTTTGGTAACAATGCGTATAGAGGGAATTTTAATTCTAGGCCTTATCCTAGTAATCCTTCTAATAATTATGGAAATTCCTACAGCAACTCTTATGGAAATTTTAACAAGATGCCCTCTGAATTTGAGAGTAGTGTTAAAGAGTTTATGAATTCACAAAAGAATTTTAATGCTTTGCTTGAAGAGAAATTGCTTAAAGTTGATGATTTGGCTAGGAATGTTGATAGAATTTCTCTTGAGGTTGATTCTTTAAAGCTTAGATCTATTCCTCCTAAGCATGATATCAATGAGTCTCTCAAAGCTATGAGAATTTCCATTGATGAGTGCAAAGAAAGAACCGCTAGGATGCGTGCTTCCAAAGATGCCTTTATTAAAGCGCGTTCTTCTAATTCCTATGATAACCAGGATGAAGATCTGAAAGTTATTGATGTGTCCCCTATTAAATCTTTGTTTTGCAATATGAATCTTGATGAAACTGAAGATGATCTTCCTTTACCTAGAAGGCGTTCTAAGAATTCGGAGTTTTTAGATCTTGATGATGAAATTAATAAAAGTAGGATTGAAAGAAATAAAAATCTAGAAGTTGCTAAACCCACTATTTTAGATCTCAAGGAATTTAATTATGAAAATTGCTCTTTAATTGATTGTATTTCCTTGTTGCAAACCGTGCTAAATTCTCCTCATGCTTATAGTCAAAATAAGGCCTTTACCGAACACATTGTTGATGCCTTGATGCAATCTTATGAAGAAAAGCTTGAGTTGAAAGTTTCTATCCCTAGGAAACTCTATGATGAATGGGAACCTACTATCAAAAATAAATTAAAGATTATGTGTTTCATGCTTTGTGTGATTTAGGTGCTAGTGTCTCCACTATTCTCAAAACTTTGTGTGATTTGCTAGATTTCCGTGACTTTGATGATTGCTCCCTAAACTTGCATCTTGCGGATTCCACTATTAAAAAGCCTATGGGAAGAATTAATGATGTTCTTATTGTTGCAAATAGGAATTATGTGCCCATAGATTTTATCGTTCTTGATATAGATTGCAATCCTTCATGTCCTATTATTTTTGGTAGACCTTTCCTTAGAACAATTGGTGCAATTATTGATATGAAGGAAGGGAGAAAATTTCCATTAAATAAAGGCATGGAACACTTCCCTAGAAAGAAAATAAAATTACCATATGAATCTATTATGAGAGCCACTTATGGACTGCCTACCAAAGATGGCAATACCTAGATCTATCCTCGCTTTTATGCCTAGCTAGGGGCGTTAAACGATAGCGCTTGTTGGGAGGCAACCCAATTTTATTTTTAGTTTTTTGTTTTTTGCTTCTGTTTAGGAATAAATAATCCATCTAGCCTCTGTTTAGATGTGGTTTTATGTTTTAATTAGTGTTTGTGCCAAGCTAGACCTATTGGATCTTCTTGGATAATAGTTATTTGATCTTGCTGTAATTTCCAGAAACTTTGCGCTCAGTGCCCGAATTGTTAAAAATCACCAGAACGTGATAAAATAGTGATTCCAATTGCTTATTATCAATAAACAAATTTTATAGGTCTTATAATTTTGGTAGAGTTTTTGGAGTTCCAGAAGTTTGCGTTAGCTACAGATTACTACAGACTGTTCTGTTTTTAACAGATTCTGTTTTTCGTGTGTTGTTTGCTTATTTTGATGAATCTATGGCTAGTAAAATAGTTTATGATCCATAGAGAAGTTGGAATACAGTAGGTTTAACACCAATATAAATAAAGAATGAGTTCATTACAGTACCTTAAAGTAGTCTTTTGTTTTCTTTCTCTAACGGAGCTCACGAGATTTCCGTTGAGTTTTGTGTTGTGAAGTTTTCAAGTTTTGGGTGAATTCTTTTGATGGATTATGGAACAAGGAGTGGAAAGAGCCTAAGCTTGGGTATGCCCATGGCACCCCCAATATAATCCAAGGACACCAAAAAGTCAAAGCTTGGGGATGCCCCGGAAGGCATCCCCTCTTTCGTCCACTTCCATCGGTAATTTACTTGGAGCTATATTTTTATTCACCAACATGATAAGTGTTTTGCTTGGAGCGTCTTGTATTATTTGTGTCTTTTCTTGTTAGTTTACCACAATAATCCTTGCTGTACACACCTTTTGAGAGAGCCATACATGAATTGAAATTTGATAGAATACTCTATGTGCTTCACTTATATCTTTTGAGCTTGATAGTTTTGCTCATAGTGCTTCACTTATATCTTTGAGCGTGATAATTTTTGCTCTAGTGCTTCACTTAGATCTTTTAGAGCAAGGTGCTGGATTTTTTTAAAGAAACTTGATCTCTCATGCTTCACTTAGATTATTTTGAGAGTCGTTAATAGCATGGTAATTTTCTTAATGTTAATATACTTGGTATTCAAGATATGTGAAACTTTCTTTCGAGTACGTTGAATACTAAGATAAGTTTGATGCTTGATAATTGTTTTGAGATATGGAGGTGATAATATCAAAGTCGTGCTAGTTGAGTAGTTGTGAATTTGAGAAATGCTTGTGTTGAAGTTAGCAAATCCCGTAGCATGCACGTATGGTTAAGGTTGTGTAACAAATTTGAAACATGAAGTGTACCTGGCTTGTGCATCCTTATGAGTGGCGGTCGGGGACGAGCGATGGTATTTTCCTACCAATCTATCCCCCTAGGAGCATGCGCGTAGTACTTGATTTTTGATGACTTCTAAATTTTTGCAATAAGTATATGAGTTCTTTTGACTAATGTTGAGTCCATGGATTATACGCACTTTTACCTTTCCGCCTTTGCTAGCCTCTTGATGCCGTGCATTGCCCTTTCTCACCTTGAGAGTTGGTGCAAACTTAGCACGGTGCATCCAAACCCGTGATATGATACGCCTATCACACATAAACCTCCTTATATCTTCCTCAAAACAGCCGCCATACCTACCTATTATGACATTTCCATAGCCATTCCGAGATATATTGCCATGCAACTTTCCACCGTTCCATTCATCATCATCATGACATACTTTTCTTTTGTCATATTGCCATTGCATGATCATGTAGTTGACATCGTATTTGTGGCAAAGCCACCATGCATTATTTTTCATACATGTCACTCTTGATTCATTGCACCATCCCAGTACACCGCCGGAGGCATTCATATAGAGTCATACTTTGTTCTAGTATCGAGTTGTAATCCTTATGTTGTAATCAATTGAAGCGTGATGATCATCATTATTAGAGGATTGCCAAAAAAAGAGAGAAAGGCCAAAAAAAGGCCCAAAAAAAGGGCAATGCTACTATCTCTTTTCCCACACTTGTGCTTCAAAGTAGCACCTTGGTCTTCATGTAGTGAGTCCCATATATTGTGCTTCAAAGTAGCACCATGTTTTTCATATAGTGAGTCTCATAAGTCGTCTTTTTATACTAGTGGGAATTTTTCATTATAGAACTTGGCTTGTATATTCCTATGATGGGATTCCTCAAAATGCCCTAGGTCTTCATGAGCAAGCAAGTTGGACGCACACCCACTAGTTTTCTTTTTGTTGAGCATTCATAGCTCTAGTGCATCCGTTGCATGACAATCCCTACTCCTCATGTTGACATCAATTGATGGGCATCTCCATAGCCCGTTGATTATCCTCGTCAATATGAGACTTTCTCCTTTTTTTTCTTCTCCACACAATCCCCATCATCATATTCTATTCCACCCATAGTGCTATATCCATGGCTCACGCTCATGTATTGCGTGAAGGTTGAAAAAGTTTGAGATTATTTAAGTATGAAACAATTGCTTGGCTTGTCATCGGGGGTATAGAAGTTGGGAACATCTTTGTGCGACGAAAATGAAACATAGCCTAACAATATGATTTTGTAGGGATGAACTTTCTTTTGCCATGCTATTTTGAGAAGACATGATTACTTTGATTATTTTTATGTCAATATGAACTTTTGTCTTGAATCTTTCGGATCTGAATATTCATACCACAATTAAGAAGATTTACATTGAAATTATGCCAAAGTATCACTCCGCATCAAAAATTCTCTTTTTATCATTTACCTACTCGAGGACGAGCAGGAATCAAGCTTGGGGATGCCTGATACGTCTCCAACGTATCTATAATTTTTGATTGCTCCATGCTACTTTATCTACTGTTTTGGACTATAATGGGCTTTATTTTCCACTTTTATATTACTTTTGGGACTAACCTATTAACCAGAGGCCCAGCCCAGAATTGCTGTTTTTTTTCTTTTTCAGTGTTTCGAAGAAACATAATATCAAACGGAGTCCAAACGGAATGAAACCTTCGGAAACGTGATTTTCTCACCGAACGTGATCCACGAGACTTGGACCCTACGCCAAGGCATCAGAGAGGCGGTCACGAGGGTGGGGGGCGTGCCCCCTGCCTCATGGGCCCCTCGAAGCTCCACCGACGTACCCTTTCCTCCTATATATACCTACGTACCCCCAAACGATCAGAACAGGAGCCAAAAACCTAATTCCACCGCCGCAACTTCCTGTATCCACGAGATCCCATCTTGGGGCCTGTTCGGAGCTTCACGGAGGGGGCATCCACCACGGAGGGCTTCTACATCAACACCATAGCCCCTCCGATGAAGTGTGAGTAGTTTGCTTGAGACCTTCGGGTCCATAGCTAGTAGCTAGATGGCTTATTCTCTCTTTTTGGATCTCAATACAATGTTCTCCCCCTCTCTCGTGGAGATCTATTCGATGTAATCTTCTTTTTGCGGTGTGTTTGTTGAGACCGATGAATTGTGGGTTTATGATCCAACTTATCTATGAATACTATTTGAATCTTCTCTGAATTCTTTTATGTATGATTGAGTTATCTTTGCAAGTCTCTTGAATTATCCGTTTGGTTTGGCCAACTAGATTGGTAGTTCTTGCAATGGGAGAAGTGCATGGCTTTGGGTTCAATCTTGTGGTGTCCTTACCAAAGGATGTAAAGGGTTGCAAGGCACATATTGTATTGTTGCCATCAAGGATAACAAGATGGGGTATTTATCATATTGCATGAATTTATTCCTCTACATCATGTCATCTTGCTTAAGGCGTTACTCTGTTTTTAACTTAATACTCTAGATGCATGCTGGATAGCGGTCGATGAGTGGAGTAATAGTAGTAGATGCATAATCATTTCGGTCTACTTGTCTCAGACGTGATGCCTATATACATGATCATACCTAGATAACCTCATAACTATGCTCAATTCTATCAATTGCTCAACAGTAATTTGTTCACCCACCGTAGAATACTTATGCTCTTGAGAGAAGCCATTAGTGAAACCTATGGCCCTCGGGTCTATTCTCATCATATCAATCTCCATCACTTTTATACTTGCTTTGTTTTTACTTTGCTTTTACTTTTTACTTTGCATCTATATATCAAAAATACCAAAAATATTATCTCTATCAGATCTCACTCTCGTAAGTGACCGTGAAGGGATTGACAGACCCTAATCACATTGGTTGCGAGTAGCTATCGTTTTGTGCAGGTACGAGGGACTTGTGCGTGGCCTCCTACTGGATTGATACCTTGGTTCTCAAAAACTGAGGGAAATACTTACGCTACTATGTTGCATCATCCTCTCCTCTTCGGGGAAAACCAACGCAAGCTCAAGACGTAGCAGGTAACTGTACCTGCTCCCTTATTGGAAAGTAGTTCATCACAGAAACCGGTTTTTGCGACACCTACACCAATTAGTGAGGAAGTAAATGATGATGATCATGAAACTTCAGATCAAGTTGTTACTGAACCTTGTAGATCAACCAGAGTAAGATCCGCACCAGAGAGGTACGGTAATCCTGTTCCGGAAGTTATGTTACTAGACCATGACGAACCAACGAACTATGAAGAAGCGATGGTGAGCCCAGATTCTGCAAAATGGCTTGAAGCCATGAAATCTGAGATGGGATCCATGTATGAGAACAAAGTGTGGACTTTGGTTGACTTGCCCGATGATCGGCAAGCAATTGAGAATAAATGGATTGTCACGCCCAATATGCGACCCTATCCAAAAGGAACTCGAAGGTCCCACCAAGGATAGACCCGCATATTGAAACGCTTTTGCAAGGTGGATATCATTACATCAACATTACATAATACATAGGGATACAACCAAGACATACAATGTCACATGAATACAACAATACAACATACAAGATCAACATCCGACTACGGATGAATCATAAACAGAAACTCGAACAAAATCCACCCTGCTAGCCCAGGCTGCCAACCTGGAACCTATCCCCTGATCGAAGAAGAAGCAGAAGAAGAATTCCAAAGTAAGCAAACATCGCTCTCGCGTAATGATCATCGCATAACCTGTACCTGCAACTGATGTTGTAGTAATCTGTGAGCCACGAGGACTCAGCAATCCCATTACCATGGGTATCAAGACTAGCAAAGCTTAATGGGAAAGGAAGGGGTAAGGTGGTGAGGTTGCAGCAGCGACTAAGCATATATGGTGGCTAACCAATGCAAATAAGAGCGAGAAGAAAGCAAGCGGAACGGTCGTGAAGCTAGCAATGATCAAGAAGTGATCCTGAACTCCTACTTACGTCAAACATAACCCAGAAACCGTGTTCTCCTCTCGACCCACCCCGAAAAGAGACACTCACGGTTACGCACATGGTTGGTGTATTTTAGAAGAGTTTACTTCAAGTTTACTACAACCGAATATTAACAAATTCCCATCTGCCACATAACCGCGGGCACGGCTCTCGAAATTTTAAACCCTGCAGGGGTGTCCCAACTTAGCCCATGATAAGCTCTCGCGATCAACGAAGGATATTCCTTCTCCCCGGGAAGACCCGATCAGTCTCGGAATCCCGGCTACAAGACATTTCGACAGTAATAAAACAAGACCAGCAAGACCTCCGGCGTGCCGACACCACGATAGTAGCCAGCAGATCTCGTCTCGAGCCACGACCGGATGAGCAGTCCATTACAACTAAAACCAGGCCTTGAGTTTCCCGAGGAGGCGCTGCAAAGGGTTTCTAGTTCGACCAACACTTAGACAAGCATTGGCCCGGGGGCTAAAATAAAGATGACCCTTGGGTTAATTACTCCCAAGGAAAAGTAGGTGGTGGTGAGGCAAATGGTAAAACCAATGTTGGGCCTTCTTTGGAGGAGTTTTATTTAAAGCGAACTGTCAAGGGGGTCCCATAAATCACCCAACCGCGTTAGGGACGCAAAATCCGGGAACATAATACCGATATGACGGAAACTAGGGCGGCAAGAGTGGAACAAAACACCAGGCATAAGGCCGAGCCTTCCACCCTTTACCAAATATATAGATGCATTAATAATATAAGAGATATTGTGATATCCCAACATAAACATAATCCAACATGGAGCAATCTTCATCTTCACCTGCAACTAGCAACGCTATAAGCTGAGCAAAAGCGGTAACATAGCCAAACAACGGTTTTCTAGGAAGGGTGTCAAAGGTTAGAGGTTCATGGCAATTTGGGAGGCTTGATAAGCAAGTGGTAGGTAACGCAGCATAGCGAAAGAACGAAGCAACTAGCATAGCAATGATAGTAATGAGATCCAGGGTAGCGGTCATCTTGCCTGAAATCCCGCAAGGAAGAAGAACGAGTCCAAGAAGAAGATGAAGCCACGAAGACGAACCAAGCGTAGACGAACGAATCCTCACGATCGCAACGAAACGGGAACTATCGAGAAAAGCACACAACATGGTAAACACACCACACATGAACAAGGCATGATGCACAACCAAGTATGATGCATGACAAGGCTACATGAAGCTACTCATGGCAAGAGATGATGCAAACAAGAGCAACACATCAAAGCAAGTTTAAATGAGGCTGGGAACAACATACAACAATTCCGGTAAGTCCTCATACGCAAATTTCAAAATTGGTCCAGATATGAATAAACCTTATGTTAAAGTTGTTATACAGCAAGTTAAGATGCACCACGATGATCTACATGAAATTCTATTCAAGTTACATATAAAGTTCATTAGATTCGGAGCTACGGCCTAGAAGATATGAGCAAAACAAGATAAACATGGCATTGATGCGAAATGCATTCAAACATCAAGCAATCACCTCAAAACAAGGATGCAACATGATAATATGAAACAACATGCAATTCTAAGCAAGTTTCATATAGAGCACACTCAAAACGGAGCAACGGTGCAACACATACACTCTATACACGCTATAGCAACAATCTGTCCAAAACAGCAACTAGGCATATTGCAAGCATCAAAACACTATGCTACAGCATCTCAACTTGAAAACAAAAGGCATGGGCATGAAGTACAGGTAAAACATGACAAAACATGAACACTGAGCTATCTCCAGAAATCACTAGAACATGCTCAACATGACATGGCAAGATTGCAAATACTAACAGTTTCAGACTTTGCAGAAATAACATCAGGTTGCAATGTTTAGAGCTATCAAACAACATGCTACAGGAACTTATCATGGCAAACAAAGGCATGTAATGAATCTACTAATTTCATATATCTTGTCCCTTACTGACCATGAGCCAAAAGGGGACAAAATATGATGGCACCCATGTAAACATGGCAAATGATATGACAGATTTATACATGGCAGGAACAACAATAAGTAGGCATGTTGGTGAGCTTGAACCACTCACCGCAGAGCAATACATGGCATGGTAAGGCAACTCACAGTAATAAGACATGTTTGTGCAGCAAAGCATGGCAAGAGCAAGTTCATAGGGTGCATGGATCACTAGCAAAGCTCATGGCAAAACTGAACTTAATGTTAACAGGCTGACAACAACATTATTTAGCAATTTGAGAGCAAGATTACAACAAGTTACAGCAGACTATAATTGCAACAAAGGGCATGGATGGATAGAGCAAGACATGTGTAACAAAACATCCTTAGTGAACATCTCGATATTATGCATAGAATGACTTGTAGCAGCAGGTTTACATAGCATCATAATATAACAGAATCAGCCTAGCAAAACAGCAACAACAAGTACCCCACTTAACAAGATCGATGCACTCACTACAAGACCCACAAAAATCAATAGATGGCACCACTCTGAAGATGGCATGACATAGCACAAAACACATGTAGAGCTCATGCTCATAAGATGCACACATCAAATGCAACAAAAATGACAAATCATCAAGTTATAACAGTTTCAGCAGATTAACATCATATAGCACTCTTGCAACGAAGATTCAGGCATCAAGATGAGCTCAAATGAACATGATGCAATGTAATGAAATGAAGAGCATCTCACAACGAACATTTTAATATATTATGCACGCAAAACGGAGCACTATGCAGAGGGTTATGGCATGATGAACATGGGTACATATGATGAAAAACCCAGGGACTCAGGCGAAAATTTCGGATTCAACCTCGTTGCACGGAAATCGACGGAGGGCTAGAGTTCGCCGGAGATGTGGCCGGAGAGGAGGGAGATGGCGGGGACGGGCGGATCCGGGGCTTCTCCGGCCGGATCTCGCCGGATCCGTCCGGGTCGAGGCGGAGGAGGCGGCAGGGAGGCATGGCAGCGGCGGGCGGCGCCGGACGGGACGGCGGAGGTCGTCGGCGTCGGCGACGACGGAGAGCGGCGGCGGCAAGCAGCAGCGGGGAGGCGCCGCGGGCTCCTCGGGAGGCGGCGGAAGGCGCGGCGCGACCTTAAGCGCGGGAGGCGGCGGCGCTGGTTGCCGGCGAAAGCACGCTGGCGCGGCGCGCGCCGCCATGGAGGAGTGGCGCGAGGCGGCGGGCGCTGGCTCTGGCGCGCGCCGGACTGGCGGAGGGCCCACACGGGCCTCATGGGCCCGCGGGTCGGCGGCGAATCGGGACCGCCGGGACACGTGGCGACGGCGGGTTGGTCCGCGGAGCAGCAGACACGCTGCTGTTTGCCCGTGGCG
The DNA here is from genome assembly GCA_021605205.1 of Aegilops longissima. Taxonomy (NCBI): domain Eukaryota; kingdom Viridiplantae; phylum Streptophyta; class Magnoliopsida; order Poales; family Poaceae; genus Aegilops; species Aegilops longissima. The sequence continues at coordinate 228,229,399 of CM038682.1, forward strand.
GGTGGAGTTTTCTAGGGTTAGGTGGAAGAAGACCCGGATTTTCGGGAGGTCTAGATTTATAGGTAGGAGGGCTAGGAGGCTCCAAATTGAGCACGGTTTTCGGCCACACGATCGTGATCGAACGACCGAGAGCATAGAGGGGAGTTTGCTGGGTTTTGGGCCACTTTGAAAGGGGTGTTGGGCTGCAAAGAGAAGGAGGCTTTTACGGTTACCCGGTTAACCGTTGGAGTATCAAACGGACTCCAAATGGCACGAAACTTGACAGGCGGTCTACCGGTGCTATACCAAGGCTGCTTGGCAAGACTCGGTCCATTCCGAGAATGTTTAACACCCGCTCACAACGAGAGACAAAACAGGAACACCGGAGGACATAGGAGTGCCGGATCGCGAAACGGACAACGGGGAAAATGCTCGGATGCATGAGACGAACACGTATGCAATGCAATGCACATGATGACATGATAAAATGCAACACACAAGCAAATGACATGGAAACAACGACGAATAACTGGCAGACACCTGGCGCATCGAATCCGGGGCGTTACAACACTCCTCCACTAACAAGAGATCTCGTCCCGAGATCTTAGGACCGAGACGGAAGGGAAAATGGATGAGGTGAAACAAGAACTCAAGAGAAGAAGGAAAGAATCGAGAACACTTGAGAAGAAGGGAGGAACGACGAGAATGACGAGAATCAAAAGCTCACGGAAATTAGATAGACTATGAAACCACTCCGGTTAGAACGAGATAAGAAACAAATAAGACTGAAAGGATTTAGGCAGCACTCCGACTGAAACATGGAGGAATAGAACAGGAGCTTGAGAGGATGGAACGATACTTGACGAACTCTTGAAGAATGAATTAAATCATGAAGAACCACCGTGAGAACTCTGGTAACAAAAGGATTATGAGATTGAATGAAGGATGAAAAGAATAAGATTACATCTTACGATGATTTAGATGGAGGTTCCGACGAAATGGCCGAGGAAATATGAACTCCGAAAAAGAAAAGACGAACGACTTAGATCCGAGAAAATCACTCATCACGAACAATCTCCAAAGAAAGAATTAATCAACTTGACCACGATGAAATGAGAATAAGAATTATGTTATGCTTATCCTCCACCAATTAAATTGATGAGAAGCAATGGATTTTACATACTACTTATTCTTGTTGAAAGGATTGAGGGGGGTGTAGCACAAAATTTGAGAAAGTCTTCATGAACCACCGGTAGGATTGGAAATAACGAATGAATTAAAATGATAATCAAGGAAAAAGAATCTGAAAGAACCACCGCAAGAATTGAAAATGGTGATTTAAAGAGAATGAATCACCGGAAGAATTAGAATAACCAATATGCTAGAGGGGATTTAGATTCAAAAGAACAAAGAGATCATGAGCTGATTAAAGAACACTTGAACGAAGCACCGGGATAATTGGATAACGGTAGCTGAAATGTGAGGACAACGAATTCTTCTGGAATGATGGCCTCCGGTAAAAAGAAATGGAAAAACAACTCCTGACATACTCCGGATGGTTAAGAAAAGAATATCTGACAAATGGAATAATTCGAGAGGATAATATGAACTAGAACCACGAATATTTGAGAGAAGAGACAAGATTTAGAGGAAAAACTCTTCTTCGATCTTCAAATGACGATGAGAAACACCACCAAAATAACCGAGGTACTCCGGTAGAATGAAAAGCAAAGAGGTTGAGTCAACAATGAAATGATTTGAAATTGATCTTGGAAAAGGCATGTGACTGATGGAATCCATTCTACGCCACACTTGAAAAGAATTGAGAATAACTCTGGGGAATTAGAAGAGTCGTAAGATCCTCGAAAAGACACGTGGGTTAGGGCCCTTGAAAAGAAACACCGCTGGAAAGGATTGTCGAATGAGAAATGATGCACCGGAACGATTGAAATATTTGACTGAGGTGACAACCTCGAACTAATTGGAACACAGACGAATCTCCTGAGATGTCTTCGGAACTCCGAAATGATTGAATGGCGAGAGGCAAATGAGCAAGGAGAACACTTGATCCAAGGAAAGAATATAATCACTACCGAAAATTATAATTCAATCCACCGGAGAAAGGGATGAAGAATGATGAACGAGACGAGAATTCACCGGTTGAAATGATTGCGGGAAGACTGAAGAGACATCCACACGAATGGAATTGATGGTCGGAAGGGATTCAAACTCCGAGAAGAATAGGGTGGGAGGGCGGGAAAACAAAATCAACTTGGAAGGGGGAACCAACGAATATCTTGAAGAGAAAACACCGGTTGAAATCATTGAGGAAAGAAAGCAAAGACTTCGAACGAGTAGGAAGGATACTCGATTACGGACTCCGGTTCCGAGAAGAAGAAGGGTGGGCGGGTGGGAAAAGAAAACAACTGAGGATTGAACTTGGCAAAGATGAAGAGGCTCGAGTCAACTTGACGAGAAATGCACCGGATCAAAAGAGCTGAGACCCAACGAACGAAAAACTAACCACGTGATCCTAAAGAAAAAATATTTGAAGGGGAAGAGGAGTAATTCCAAAACACCTACGTCACGATTCTTGACCAGAGCGACGAAGGGGCTGAGAAGTAAAAAGAATTCCTACTCTCCGATATAACTAGACTCCGAAAACCAGTTTCTTCTAGACTCAACAACGGCCAAACTACACGATCAATCAAGGGGGCTCCTAAGGTCGGTCGAGGCTCTGATACCAACTTGTCATGCCCAATATGCGACCCTATCCAAAAGGAACTCGAAGGTCCCACCAAGGATAGACCCGCATATTGAAACGCTTTTGCAAGGTGGATATCATTACATCAACATTACATAATACATAGGGATACAACCAAGACATACAATGCCACATGAATACAACAATACAACATACAAGATCAACATCCGACTACGGATGAATCATAAATGAAACTCGAACAAAATCCACCTCGCTAGCCCAGGCTGCCAACCCGAACCTATCCCCGATCAAGAAGAAGCAGAAGAAGAATTCCAAAGTAAGCAAACATCGCTCTCGCGTAATGATCATCGCATAACCTGTACCTGCAACTGATGTTGTAGTAATCTGTGAGCCACGAGGACTCAGCAATCCCATTACCATGGGTATCAAGACTAGCAAAGCTTAATGGGAAAGGAAGGGGTAAGGTGGTGAGGTTGCAGCAGCGACTAAGCATATATGGTGGCTAACCAACGCAAATAAGAGCGAGAAGAGAGCAAGCGGAACGGTCGTGAAGCTAGCAATGATCAAGAAGTGATCCTGAACTCCTACTTACGTCAAACATAACCCAGAAACCGTGTTCTCCTCTCGATCCACCCCAAAAAGAGACACTCACGGTTACGCACACGGTTGGTGTATTTTAGAAGAGTTTACTTCAAGTTTACTACAACCGAATATTAACAAATTCCCATCTGCCACATAACCGCGGGCACGGCTCTCGAAATTTTAAACCTCGCAGGGTGTCCCAACTTAGCCCATGATAAGCTCTCGCGATCAACGAAGGATATTCCTTCTCCCGGGAAGACCCAATCAGTCTCGAATCCGGCTACAAGACATTTCGACAAGTAATAAAACAAGACCAGCAAGACCTCCCGCTGGCCGACACCTCGATAGTAGCCACAGATCTCGCCTCAAAGCCACGACCGGATGAGCAGTCCGCATAACTAAAACCAGGCCTCGAGTTTCCCGAGGAGGCGCTGCAAAGGGCTCTAGTTCGACCAGCACTTAGACAAGCATTGGCCCCGGGGCTAAAATAAAGATGACCCTTGGGTTAATTACTCCCAAGGAAAAGTAGGTGGTGGTGAGGCAAATGGTAAAACCAATGTTGGGCCTTTTTGGAGGAGTTTTATTCAAAGCGAACTGTCAAGGGGGTCCCATAAATCACCCAACCGCGTTAGGGACGCAAAATCCTGGAACATAATACCGATATGACGGAAACTAGGGCAGCAAGAGTGGAACAAAACACCAGGCATAAGGCCGAGCCTTCCACCCTTTACCAAATATATAGATGCATTAATAATATAAGAGATATTGTGATATCCCAACATAAACATAATTCAACATGGAGCAATCTTCATCTTCACCTGCAACTAGCAACGCTATAAGAGGGGCTGAGCAAAAGCGGTAACATAGCCAAACAACGGTTTGCTAGGAAGGGTGTCAAAGGTTAGAGGTTCATGGCAATTTGGGAGGCTTGATAAGCAAGTGGTAGGTAACGCAGCATAGCGAAAGAACAAAGCAACTAGCATAGCAATGATAGTAATGAGATCTAGGGTAGCGGTCATCTTGCCTGAAATCCCGCAAGGAAGAAGAACGAGTTCAAGAAGAAGATGAAGCCACGAAGACAAACCAAGCGTAGACGAACGAATCCTCACGATCGCAACGAAACGGGAACTATCAAGAAAAGCACACAACATGGTAAACACACCACACATGAACAAGGCATGATGCACAACCAAGTATGATGCATGACAAGGCTACATGAAGCTACTCATGACAAGAGATGATGCAAACAAGAGCAACACATCAAAGCAAGTTTAAATGAGGCCGGGAACAACATACAACAATTCCGGTAAGTCCTCATATGCAAATTTCGAAATTGGTCCAGATCTGAATGAACCTTATGTTCAAGTTGTTATACAGCAAGTTAAGATGCACCACGATGATCTACACGAAATTCTAGTCAAGTTACATATAAAGTTCATTAGATTCGGAGCTACGGCCTAAAAGATATGAGCAAAACAAGATAAACATGGCATTGATGCGAAATGCATTCAAACATCAAGCAAACACCTCAAAACAAGGATGCAACATGATAATATGAAACAACATGCAATTCTAAGCAAGTTTCATATAGAGCACACTCAAAACGGAGCAACGGTGCAACACATACACTCTATACACGTTATAGCAACAATCTGTCCAAAACAACAACTAGGCATATTGCAAGCATCAAAACACTATGCTACAGCATCTCAACTTGAAAACAAAAGCCATGGGCATGAAGTATAGGTAAAACATGACAAAACATGAACACCGAGCTATGTCCAAAAATCACTAGAACATGCTCAAAATGACATGGCAAGATTGCAAATACTTAACAGTTTCAGACTTTGCAGAAATAACATCAGGTTGCAATGTTTAGAGTTATCAAACAACATGCTACAGGAACTTATCATGGCAAACAAAGGCATGGAATGAATCTACTAATTTCATATATCAAATGTCCCTTACTTACATGAGCCAAAAGGGGACAGAAAATATGATGGCACCCATGTAAACATGGCAAATGATATGACAGATTTATACATGGCAGGAACAACAATAAGTAGGCATGTTGGTGAGCTCGAACCACTCACCACAGACAAATATATGGCATGGCAAGGCAACTAACAGTAAGAAGACATGTTTGTGAAGCAAAGCATGACAAGAGCAAGTTCATAGGGTGCATGGATACTAGCAATGCTCATGGCAAAACTGAACTTAATGTTAACAGGCTGACAGCAACATTATTTAGCAATTTGAGAGCAAGATTACAACAAGTTACAGCAGACTATAATTGCAACAAAGGGCATGGATGGATAGAGCAAGAAATGTATAACAAAACATCCTTAGTGAACATCTCCATATTGTGCATAGAATGACATGTAGCATCAGGTTTACATAGTATCATAATATAACAGAATCAGCCTAGCAAAACTGCAACAACAAGTACCCCACTTAACAAGATCGATGCACTCACTACAAGACCCACAAAAATCCATGGATGGCACCACTGTGAAGATGGCATGACATAGCACAAAACACATGTAGAGCTCATGCTCATAAGATGCACACATCAAATGCAACAAAAATGACAAATCATCAAGTTATAACAGTTTCAGCAGATTAACATCATATAGCACTCTTGCAACGAAGATTCAGGCAGCAAGATGAGCTCAAATGAACATGAGGCAATGGAATGAAATGAAGAGCATCTCACAGCGAACATTTTGATATATTATGCACGCAAAACAGAGCACTATGCAGAGGGTTATGGCATGATGAACATGGGTACATATGATGAAAAACCCAGGGACTTGGGCGAAAATTTCGGGTTCAACCTCGTTGCACGGAAATCGACGCAGGGCCGAAGTTCGCCGGAGATGTGGCCGGAGAGGAGGGAGATGGCGGGGACAGGCGGATCCGGGGCTTCTCCGGCCGGATCTCGCCGGATCCGTCCGGGTCGAGGCGGAGGAGGTGGCGGGAGGCATGGCTGGGGGCGGCGCCGCCGGGAAGGCGGAGGTCGCCGGCGTCGGGCGACGACGGAGGCGGCGGCGGCCAGCGGCAGCTGCTCGGGAGGCGCGGCGGGCGGCGCGGTGGCGATTTTAGCGCGGGCGGCGGGTGCACGGGCGGCGGCGGCGCTGGTCGCTGGCGAAGCGTCGCGGGCGCGGGCGCGTGCCCCATGGAGGAGCGGCGCGAGGCGGGGGCGCTGCGCGGCGGCGCAGACGGGCCGGACGGCCCAAGACGGCCCTCGCGGGCCCGCGGGGTCGGCGGCGAACTGGGGACCGCCCGGACACGTGGCGACGGCGGGTTGGTCCGGCGGAGCGGGCGGACACGTCCGCTGCCCGGATTTTTGTCCGGCGGCGGTGGGTGGACTTTTCTAGGGTTAGGGTGGAAGAAGACCCGAGATTTTCGGGGGAGGTCTAGATTTATAGGTAGGAGGGGCTAGGAGGCTCCAAATTGAGCATGGTTTTCTGCCACACGATCGTGATCGAACGACCGAGAGCATAGAGGGGAGTTTGCTGGGTTTTGGGCCACTTTGAAAGGGGTGTTGGGCTGCAAAGAGAAGGAGGCTTTTACGGTTACCCGGTTAACCGTTGGAGTATCAAACGGACTCCAAATGGCACGAAACTTGACAGGCGGTCTACCGGTGCTATACCAAGGCTGCTTGGCAAGACTCGGTCCATTCCGAGAATGTTTAACACCCGCTTACAACGAGAGACAAAACGGGAACGCCGGAGGACATAGGAGTGCCGGATCGCGAAACGGACAACGGGGAAAATGCTCGGATGCATGAGACGAACACGTATGCAATGCAATGCACATGATGACATGATAAAATGCAACACACAAGCAAATGACATGGCAACAACGACGAATAACTGGCAGACACCTGGCGCATCGAATCCGGGGCGTTACATGGATCTTCAAGAAGAAGACTGACGCTGACGGTAATGTTACTGTCTATAAAGCTCGACTTGTTGAGAAAGGTTTTTGACAAGTTCAAGGGATTGACTACAATGAGACCTTCTCACCCGTAGCGATGCTTAAGTCTGTCCGAATCATGTTAGCAATTGCCGCATTTTATGATTATGAAATTTGGCAAATGGATGTCAAAACTGCATTCTGAATGGATTTACGGAAGAAGAGTTGTATATGATGCAACGGAAGGTTTTGTCGATCCAAAGGAGCTAACAAAGTGTGCAAGCTCCAGCGATCCATTTATGGACTGGTGCAAGCCTCTCGGAGTTGGAATAAACACTTTGATAGTGTGATCAAAGCATTTGGTTTTGTACAGACTTTTGGAGAAGCCTGTATTTACAAGAAAGTGAGTGGGAGCTCTGTAGAATTTCTAATATTATATGTGGATGACATATTGCTGATTGGAAATGATATAGAATTTCTGGATAGCATAAAAGGATACTTGAACAAGAGTTTTTCAATGAAAGACCTCGGTGAAGCTGCTTATATATTGGGCATCAAGATCTATAGAGATAGATCAAGACGCTTAATTGGACTTTCACAAAGCACATACCTTGACAAAGTTTTAAAGAAGTTCAAAATGGATCAAGCAAAGAAAGGGTTCTTGCCTGTGTTACAAGGTGTAAAGTTGAGTAAGACTCAATGCCCGACCACTGCAGAAGATAGAGAGAAAATGAAAGATGTTACCTATGCTTCAGCCATAGGCTCTATCATGTATGCAATCTGTGTACCAGACCTGATGTGTGCCTTGCTATAAGTCTAGCAGGAGGTACCAAAGTAATCCAGAGTGGATCATGGACAGCGTCAAGAACATCCTGAAATACCGAAAAGGACTAAGGATATGTTTTCGCTTATGGAGGTGACAAAGAGCTCATCGTAAATGGTTACGTTGATGCAAGCTTTGACACCGATCCCGACGATTGTAAATCGCAAACCGGATACGTGTTTACATTAAACGGTGGAGCTGCCAGTTGGTGCAGTTCTAAACAAAGCATCCTGGCGGGATCTACGTGTGAAGCGGAGTACATAGCTGCTTCGGAAGCAACAAATGAAGGAGTTCATATCCGATCTAGGTGTCATACCTAGTGCATCGGGTCCAATGAAAATCTTTTGTGACAATACTGGTGCAATTGCATTGGCGAAGGAATCCAGATTTCACAAGAGAACCAAGCACATCAAGAGACACTTCAACTCCATCCGGGATCTAGTCTAGGTGGGAGACATAGAAATTTGCAAGATACATACGGATCTGAATGTTGCAGACCCGTTGACTAAGCCTCTTCCACGAGCAAAACATGATCAGCACCAAGGCTCCATGGGTGTTAGAATCATTACTGTGTAATCTAGATTAGTGACTCTAGTGCTAGTGGGAGACTGAAGGAAATATGCCCTAGAGGCAATAATAAAGTTATTATTTATTTCCTTATATCATGATAAATGTTTATTATTCATGCTAGAATTGTATTAAAGGAAACATAATACTTGTGTGAATACATAAACAAACTGAGTGTCACTAGTATGCCTCTACTTGACTAGCTCGTTGAACAAAGATGGTTATGTTTCCTAGCCATTGACATGAGTTGTCATTTGATTAACGGGATCACATCATTAGGAGAATGATGTGATTGACTTGACCCATTCCGTTAGCTTAGCACTTGATCGTTTAGTATTCTGCTATTGCTTTCTTCATGACTTATACATGTTCCTATGACTATGAGATTATGCAACTCCTGTTTACCGGAGGAACACTTTTGTGCTACCAAACGTCACAAAGTAACTGGGTGATTATAAAGGTTCTCTACAGGTGTCTCCAAAGGTACTTGTTGGGTTGGCGTATTTCGAGATTAGGATTTGTCACTCCGATTGTCGGAGAGGTATCTCTGGGCCCACTAGGTAATGCACATCACTATAAGCCTTGCAAGCATTGCAACTAATGAGTTAGTTGCAGGATGATGTATTACGGAATGAGTAAAGAGACTTGCCGGTAACGAGATTGAACTAGGTATTGAGATACCGACGATCGACTCTCGGGCAAGTAACATACCGATGACAAAAAGAACAACGTATGTTGTTATGTGGTCTGACCGATAAAGATCTTCGTAGAATATGTAGGAGCCAATATGGGCATCCAGGTCCCGCTATTGGTTATTGGCAAGAGAGATGTCTCGGTCATGTCTACATAGTTCTCGAACCCGTAGGGTGCGCACGCTTAACGTTCATTGACGATATAGTACTATGAGTTATGTATGTTGGTGACCGAATGTTGTTCGGAGTTTCAGATGAGATCACGGATATGACGAGGAACTCCGGAATGGTCCGGAAGTAAAGATTGATATGTGGATAGTAGTGTTTGATCTCCATAAGGGTTCTGGAATCTATCGGAAGGGGTTCCGGATGTTTCCCGAAATGTTTGGGCACGAGAACACTTTATCTAGGCCAAAGGGGAAAGCCCACAAGGTTTTTGGAAAGCGCAAAAGGAAGTTTTGTAGAGTCGAGGGGGTCAGACACCGGGAACCCTGGGGTCTGGCCCTGGAGTCCGAGAAGGACTCTTGCCTTTTGGGTGAAACCAACTTTGTGGAGGCTTTTACTCCAAGTTTCGACCCCAAGGCTCAACATATAAATAGAGGGGTAGGGCTAGCACCCAAGAGACATCAAGAAACACCAAGTCGTGTGTCGGCAACCCCGTCTCCTCTAGTTTATCCTCCGTCATAGTTTTCGTAGTGCTTAGGCGAAGCCCTGCGAAGATTGTTCTTCACCAACACCGTCACCACGCCGTCGTGCTGCCAGAACGCATCTACTACTTCGCCCCTCTTGCTGGATCGAGAAGGCGAGGACGTCACGGAGCCGAACGTGTGCAGAACTCAGAGGTGTCGTGCTTTCGGTACTTGGATCGGTCAGACCATGAAGACGTACGACTACATCAACCGTGTTGATATAATGCTTCCACTTACGGTCTACAAGGGTACGTAGACAACACTCTCCCTTCTCGTTGCTATGCATCACCATGATCTTGCGTGTGCGTAGGAAAATTTTGAAATTACTACGTTCCCCAACAGTGTAACATCCCCAGTGTCATGTGCTACGTCTTGAGCTTGCGTTGGTTTTCCTCGAAGAGGAGATGGTGATGCAGCAAAGTGTAGCGTAATTATTTCCCTCAGTTTTGATAACCAAGGTATCATTCCTGTAGGAGGCTCCTCAAAAGTCCCACACACCTACACAAACAAATTGAGAACTCGCAACCAACACAATAAAAGGGTTGTCAATCCCTTCACGGCCACTTGCGAAAGTGAGAGATCTAATAAAGATAGAATGATAAGATAAATATATTTTTGGTATTTTATAATATAGATGCAAAAAGTAAAGATGCAAATAAAATTAGATTGAAAGCAAATATGATAAGAGATAGACCCGGGGGCCATAGGTTTCACTAGTGGCTTCTCTCAAGATAGCATAAGTATTACGGTGGGTGAACAAATTACTGTCGAGCAATTGATAGAAAAGCGCATAGTTATGAGATTATCTAGGCATGATCATGTATATAGGCATCACGTCCATAACAAGTAGACCGACTCCTGCCTGCATCTACTACTATTACTCCACACATCGACCGCTATCCAGCATGCATCTAGAGTATTAAGTTCATAAGAACGGAGTAACGCTTTAAGCAAGATGACATGATGTAGAGGGATAAACTCATGCAATATGATATAAACTCCATCTTGTTATCCTCGATGGCAACAATACAATACGCGCCTGATAACCCACAAGTATAGGGGATTGCGACAGTTATCCCCTTGCACCCATATATACCTACGTACCCTAAAACTTCCAGAACAGAGATTAGATCGGGAGTTCCGCCGCCGCAAGCCTCCAGAGCCACGAAAAACCAATCGGGATCCCTTTCCGGTACCCTGTCGGAGGGGGGATCCATCTCCGGTGGATATCTTCATCATCCCGGCGCTCTCCATGACAAGGAGGGAGTAGTTCACCCTCGGGGCTGAGGGTGTTTGATCTCTCTCTCTCGTGTTCTCGACTTCACACGATCTTGATGTATCGCGAGCTTTGCTATCATAGTTGGATATTATGTTTCTTCTCCCCCTCTTCTCTATTGTAATGGATTGAGATTCCCCTTTGAAGTTATGTTATCGGATTGAGTCTTTAAAGATTTGAGAACACTTGATGTATGTCTTGGTGATCAACTTGCGGGTTTCATGACATTGGGAACCTATGCATAGAGGTTGGCACACGTTTTCGTCGTGATTCTCTGGTAGAAACTTTGGGGCACTCTTTGTAGCACTTTTATGTTGGTTGGATGAATCTGAGATTGTGTGATGCATATCGTATTATCATGCCCATGGATACTTGAGGTGACAATGGAGTATCTAGGTGACATTAGGGTTTTGGTTGATTTGTATCTTAAGGTGTTATTCTAGTACAAACTCTAGGGTTGTTTGTGACACTTATAGGAATAGCCCACCGGATTGATTGGAAATAATAGCTAAAAGTACAAGTGCTCCCTAGGTGGTTTTGGTAACTAATGTCAACATATCTCTTGTTGGACTAACACTTTTATCTAGTATGTTTCAGATAAGTTCAACAATGGAGTGGCATGGACTAAAGGATGTGGGAACTCCTTCAAGATGCTAAGGACAAAGGATTGGCTCAAGCTTCAAGCTCAAGACTCTTAATTTTCCATTTTAGTGATCCAAGATCACATTGAGTCTATAGGAAAAGCCAATACTATCAAGGAGGGATGAGGTGTTGCTTAATGAGCCTCTTGCTTCATGTGCTTAGTGATATGCTCCAAATACCCTCAGCTACTTTCCCGCTTCCACACAAATGTCCTAAAACCTAAAGTCAAACTCGGCCCCACTGATTCTTCCTATCCGGCGCCACCGAATTTTGATGTCATAGCCACTGCCACAAACCCATAGGGATCTCGGTCTCACCGAGATGGGATTGTAATCTCTCTGTGTATGTCCACTATCAAAATCGGTTTCACCGAGTTTGAGAATCAGTACTACCGAGATTACAATGCAAACTTTCTGGTTAACTCATTACCAAAATCGGTCCCACCGAGTTTGAGTAATCGGTCTCACCGAGTTTGCCTGACCAACTCTCTGGTTAGCTAATTACCAAAATCGGTCTCACCGAGTTTGTGTAATCGGTCTCACCGAGATTACGTTATGCCCTAACCCTAATCATATCGGTCCTACCGAGATGCATGTCGATCCACCAAAACCCTAACGGTCACTAGGTTTACTAAAATCGGTCCGACCGAGTTTGTTGATTCGGTCCCACCGAGATTGGTAAATTGTGTGTAACGGTTAGATTTTGTGTGGAGGCTATATACCCCTCCACCTCCTCTTCATTCGTGGAGAGAGCCATCGACTAAACCTACACTTCCAACTTACCATTTGAGAGAGAACTACCTACTCATGTGTTGAGGCCAAGATATTCCATTCATACCATATGAATCTTGATCTCTAGCCTTCCCAAGTTGCTTTCCACTCAAATCTTCTTTCCACCAGATTCAAATCCTATGAGAGAGAGTTGAGTGTTGGGGAGACTATCATTTGAAGCACAAGAGCAAGGAGTTCATCATCAACACACCATTTGTTACTTCTTGGAGAGTGGTGTCTCCTAGATTGGCTAGGTGTCACTTGGGAGCCTCTGACAAGATTGCGGAGTTGAACCAAGGAGTTTGTAAGGGCAAGGAGATCGCCTACTTCGTGAAGATCTACCGCTAGTGAGGCAAGTCCTTCGTGGGCGACGGCCATGGTGGGATAGACAAGGTTGCTACTTCGTGTACCCTTCGTGGGTCGAGCCCTCCGTGGACTCGTGCAACCGTTACCCTTCGTGGGTTGAAGTCTCCACCAACGTGGAAGTACGATAGCACCACCTATCGGAACCACGCCAAAAACATCCGTGTCTCCAATTGCGTTTGAATCCTCCAAACCCTTCCCTTTACTTTCTTGCAAGTTGCATGCTTTACTTTCCGCTGCTCATATACTCATTGCATGCTTGCTTGTTATGTATTGAAAAAGTTAAACTTGTGCCTAAACTCCACTTAAACTTTAATAAGGATAAAAACTACAACTTTTGTACTTAGTGTCTAATCACCCCCCTCTAGACACCTCTTCTCAAGATCCTACAAGTGGTATCAGAGCATTGGTCTCCATTGCCTTGGTTTAATCACCATTGGAGGAAGATGGATGAGTCTACTTCGGGGAGTCTTAGTCATAGAGTGCCTATTCTTGATGGAGAGTATTTTCATGAGTGGAAAAATGAGATGCTTGTAATTTTCAATCAATATCATTTGAACAAGTACATTGCTAGTCCTTGTGCACCTCATGTTGATCCTATGCATCCTACCCTTGATGAATCTATTGACATGACTAGAAATGTTAGAACTGTTAATCTTATCACTAGAGGCTTGCCTAGAAACTTGATTAGAATCTTGCCTACTTTTGAGTGTGCCTACACCATATGGAAATTTCTTGAGGAACGCTTTCCAAATTACTCCTTGAAAAATCTAGATGAAATTCTCTATAAGTCTATTGCTTTGAGTAAAATGAATACTCGTGATCCTATGTTTGGAAATCGTCTATTTGAACTTACCGTCCTTATGCGTGCCAAAGGAGATGTTGGAATTATTGGTGATATTATTTCCGAAGCTATAAGAATTCATAAGCAAGATCATTGTCAAACTCGCTCTAATGAATTACCCTCTCTAGGATTTGATCCACCACATGATGATGTTGAACATGGATACTATGATGAGGATGATGATAGTGACTTCGATCTTGATGATGCAATGAGACATTTTGGTCTTATCGCAAATCTTCGGGGATATGTATCAGGAGGAAAGGAATGGGTTCTTGATAGTGGATGTATCGATCACATGACCGGAGATAAAGACATGTTTCTTGAGCTTGCTGAAAATAATGGTCCTCAAAAGTTTGTCACTTTCGGTGAAAACTTAAAGGGTAAGGTGGTTGGCCTCGGTAAGGTGGCCATCTCACATGATAGCTCCATTCAAAATGTCATGCTCGTTGAATCTCTTAGCTACAACTTACTTTCAGTATCTAGACTTGCTGATTTCGGTTTCAATGTCTTATTTACTGAAGTAGATTGCCAAGTGTTTCGTAGAGACAATCATAAAATGGTCTTTACCGGTGTGCGTAGAGGTGATCTATACATTGTTGATTTCACTAAAAAGGCTCAACCTAAAACTTGCCTCATTGCTAAATCCTCAAAAGGTTGGTTATGGCATAGACGTTTAGGTCACGTTGGCATGAGAAACCTTGACAAGCTTATTAAAGGGAATCATATCCTTGGAGTTAACGATGTCATATTTGACAAGGATAGACTTTGCAGTGCTTGTCAAGCAGGTAAATAGGTTGGAGGAAGGCATCCCGTGAAGAACATCATGACCACAAAGAGGCCACTCGAGCTGCTTCACATGGATCTCTTTGGTCCCAACTCCTACAAGAGTCTCGGTGGAAATTATTTTGGTCTAGTAATGGTTGATGATTTTTCAAGATTTACGTGGGTGTTCTTTCTCGATGATAAATCGCAGTTCCAAAAGATCTTCAAAAACTTCGCTAGGAAGGCCCAAAATCAATTTGAAGTGAAGATCAAGAAGGTTCGCAGCGACAACGGAACGGAGTTCAAGAATGCAAATGTGGACACCTTTCTTGACGAAGAAGGGATTTCACATGAGTTCTCGGCTACATACACACCTCAACAAAATGGAGTTGTTGAGAGGAAGAACCAGACGCTCATCGAAATGGCGAGAACGATGCTTGATGAGTACAAGACACCAAAGTACTTTTGGGCAGAAGCGGTTGAGACAGCTTGTCATGCAACAAATCGCTTGTATCTTCACAAGCTACTCGGCAAGACGACATACGAGCTCCTCACCGGTAACAAACCCCAAGTTGGATACTTTCGAGTATTCGGCTCAAAGTGCTACATTCTTGATAAGCATCGTCGTTCTAAATTTGCTCCTGAGTCTCATGAAGGTTTTCTACTAGGTTATGGCTCAAACTCTCACACTTACCGTGTCTACAACAATTTCACCCAAAAGGTTGAAGAGACGGTAGATGTGAAGTTTGATGAATCTAACGGCTCACAAATAGAGCAATTGCCAATTGATGTAGGAGACAAAGACCCTTCGGAAGCAATCCAAGACTTGTATATTGGCAAGGTCCGTCCAACGGAGGTGAAGGAGAGTACCTCGTCAATTCAAGTGGAAGCTTCTACTTCACGACAAGGTGAACCAAGATTTGATACGGAAGCATCCACAAGTGGGACACACCAAGATGAAGAAAACGAGGAAGTGCATCATCACGAACGTCAACAACCTCCTTCTCCACCACGACAAGAGGACGACAACGCCAACAATGAAGAAGGCCAAGAAGAAGAACAAGAAGAAGAAGATGTTCAACGAAGACCCAAGCAAAAGCTTTCACGAGTTCGAGCAAGAATTGCTAAAGACCATCCCGTCGAGCAGATTTACAATGACATTCAAACCGGGAGAATCGCTCGCTCTAAAACTCGTTTATCTAACTTTTGTGAAAACTATTCTTTCATCTCTAGAATTGAACCTATGAAGGTTGAAGAAGCATTGGAAGATCCGGATTGGATAAATGCTATGCATGAAGAGCTACACAACTTTGAGAGGAATCAAGTTTGGACATTAGTTGAGAAGCCGACAACAACCACAACATCATCGGTACCAAAATGGGTGTTTTGCAACAAGCAAGATGAAGATGGACAAGTAGTTTGCAACAAAGCATGTCTCGTCGCCAAAGGCTACACACAAGTCGAAGGTATGGACTATGGTGAGACTTATGCTCCCGTTGCTAGACTTGAGTCCATTCGCATCTTACATGCCTATGCTAATCATCATGATATCACCTTGTACCAAATGGACATTAAAAGTGCTATTCTAAATGGTGAAATAGAGGAGGAAGTTTATGTTAAGCAACCTCCTGGCTTTGTCAATCCTAAGAAACCCAATCATGTTTACAAACTTCACAAAGCTCTTTATGGTCTTAAACAAGCTCCTAGAGCATGGTATAAATGCTTGACCAAGTTTCTTCTTGAAAAAGGCTTTGAAATTGGGAAAATTGATTCCACACTTTTTACTAAAAGGGTTAATGGAGAATTATTTGTATGCCAAATTTATGTTGATGATATCATATTTGGATCAACTAACCCTCATTTTAATGAAAAGTTTGGGAAGCTAATGTCAGAGAAGTTTGAGATGTCAATGATGAGTGAACTCAAATTCTTTCTTGGGTTGCAAATCAAGCAAACTAAGGAAGGTACCTTTGTCTCTCAAATGAAGTACACTAAGGACTTATTCAAGAAGTTCAATATGCAAGAATGCAAAGGTATGTCTACACCCATGCCTACTAGTGGACATCTTGACTTAACCAAAGGTGATGAACCGGTTGATCAAAAGGTTTATCGCTCCATGATTGGATCACTGTTATATCTATGTGCTTCATGTCCTGATATTATGCTAAGCGTGTGCATGTGTGCACGATATCAAGCTGCTCCTAAAGAATGTCATCTTAAGGCCGTGAAAAGGATAGTGAGATACTTAATCCATACACCAAATTTTGGCATTTGGTATCCTAAGAGGGCCTCTTTCGATCTTGTTGGCTATTCCGACTTGGACTATGCAGGAGACAAGGTTGATAGAAAGTCCACTTCGGGTACTTGTCAATTTCTTGGTAGATCTCTTGTGTCTTGGTCCTCCAAGAAACAAAACTCAGTATCCTTATCCAGTGCCGAAGCGGAATACATTGCCGCTGGTTCATGTTGTGCTCAATTACTTTGGATGACCCAAACTCTTAAAGACTATGGGATATATGTGAAACATGTTCCATTGCTTTGTGACAATGAAAGTGCTATCAAAATTGGACATAATCCTGTACAACATTCTCGAACTAAGCATATTGAAGTTCGTCATCATTTCATTCGAGATCATGTTGCTAAGGGTGACATTGATCTTAAGCATGTTCGCACCGAAAAGCAATTAGCGGATATATTCACTAAACCTCTTGATGAGAAAGTGTTTTGCAGGTTAAGAGGAGAATTGAACATCATTGATGCTTCAAACTTGGAGTAGAAACTCCATTGGATACATGCAAGACATGAGCTTATGCCTAATCCTTGATATCTCACCTATGATGGAAATCTTATGTCTTGGATATATTTGTATCTTGCATGTTATCTAACTCATGTAGGTACTTGGTTGAATCAAATTTCATGAGGTTGTAACCTACTCATATGTTGAGCAATCTCTACATCACCAAGTCTCTATACAAGGTGGTTGAAGCCAAGGAAGCACAAAACCATTTAAACATATCCTTTGACAAATTCTATGTTGAGCTTCATGATTGTCATTATTGGGTACACAAGTGCTTTTCCTTGCACGAACTAACCCATGTAGGTAGATGGACTCAAGTTTCAAGTGGTGCTCCAAATTCTTGATGAGCTACATCAACCTTGAGCAACCCACACAAGTTCAACTACATGGACGCACCACCAACCAAGGTATGTCATTCCATCTTAGAGAAGCTTTACTCCAAGTCATGAGTTAAAGCAACTCGACAAGATGTGAATACATCAAGATGCTTAAACGAAAAATGGCAACCCCATTTTGAGCTTAAACGATGAGTATGACCTATGATCAAGTGATCTCACTTGACTCCTAAGTCAATAGACTCTAACATAGGTGACTTTGTCACCGACCATCTCTAGATGAAGTTCTCTTGTGTTCTTTTCTGTGTTTTTGCATTCGTCTTATGCATATGTGTTTCCCCTTTTCAAAAAAAAACTTCATCTAGATTTCTTTCTGTTTCCCTGCATTTTCTGCATTCCAATTCATTGCATATCATTCAGTAAATTCCTTGAAAATCTTTGTGAGATCTTATTAGTCAAGTGAGCTGAGGTGACAAGTGTTTTCTCTGCGATGAACTCGGTTACACCGATTAGTTATTTTCGGTACAACCAAAAACTTTCGGTACCACCAAAGCATACCACTCGGTGCCACCGATTTCACAACAGGAAACATAATTTGCCACTTATTCTGAGTTTATTTTGATCCAGCTCCACTCAATGAATCTTGTCCTCTACAAGCATCACATTTTTTATCATAGCTTTAGGTTGTGACTCAAGGATCAAACCCAATCACGACAAATTCCAGCAGGGGAGAGAGAGCTAATTTTTTTTATCAAGCCCTTCTTGGAAATTGATGTCAAAGGGGGAGAGAGAGATCACATCAAAGCTTAGCACTTAGAGAGATCACTTCAGAGAAGGAGAGAGAAACCCTTCAGGTGGAGAGAGAGATCTCCAGGGGGAGAGAATACTAGATAGAAGTATTTCTCAAGGATCCCAGATGCTTGGTGTTCAAGAGGAGAGATGCCACATGTCTTCTTGAGGGGAAAGACATGTTCATAAGTGCTTATCTGCATTAGCTTGCATTAGCTCTGTTCATTTATATCTTTCAGCGCTGATTTTCTTTCGGCTCTGATTTTCTGTTCCCTACCTTCTCCCAGTATCCCATGCTAGACTCAGGGGGAGCAAGACATCTAAGGGAAAGAAATCATTCAAATTCATTGCATATCTTTATTCTTGGGGACATGTCAAATCCAATGTAGTACTTAGTACTCACTCTCTACATGTCATCCCGGTCTTGGTATTCTTGTGGTTTCTTTTGTTTCCTCTGGCTATAGGTGCATCTGTGTTATCTAACCTTGTTTACACAGGTTCATTCCATCCTAAGCCAACTCAAGACTACAAGGTAAGTATATGCATCACAATCATGTGTATGAGGAATTCTTGCTGATGTACATACTATTTGCAAGAAGGACTCATGGGCATGAAGGTATTTTCTTTAATATTCTTTGCTCTGATGCATATGGCCAAGATACATGTAACACATTGCCTGCTCTATCATGGTTATGCTATCACATGCTTCTCTATTCCATATTCACATGATTGCATACATGTAGGGGGAGCCTATGCCTGTTACATGTATTTCCAAAGCTTTACTTGCTATTCTTTATATCTTTATCTAAAGCTTTGATGTATGTTGTCATCAATTACCAAAAAGGGGGAGATTGAAAGCACAAGTGCTCCCTAGGTGGTTTTGGTAATTAATGTCAACATATCTCTTGTTGGACTAACACTTTTATCTAGTATGTTTCAGATAAGTTCAACAATGGAGTGGCATGGACTAAAGGATGTGGGAACTCCTTCAAGATGCTAAGGACAAAGGATTGGTTCAAGCTTCAAGCTCAAGACTCTTAATTTTCCATTTTAGTGATCCAAGATCACATTGAGTCTATAGGAAAAGCCAATACTATCAAGGAGGGATGAGGTGTTGCTTAATGAGCCTCTTGCTTCATGTGCTTAGTGATATGCTCCAAATATCCTCAGCTACTTTCCCGCTTCCACACAAATGTCCTAAAACCTAAAGTCAAACTCGGCCCCACTGATTCTTCCTATCCGGCGCCACCGAGTTTTGATGTCATAGCCACTGCCACAAATCCTAGGCAAATCGGTTCCACCGATAGGGATCTCGGTCTCACCGAGATGGGATTGTAATCTCTCTATGTATGTACACTATCAAAATCGGTTTCACCGAGTTTGAGAATCGGTACTACCGAGATTACAATGCAAACTTTCTGGTTAACTCATTACCAAAATCGGTCCCACCGAGTTTGAGTAATCGGTCTCACCGAGTTTGCCTGACCAACTCTCTGGTTAGCTAATTACCAAAATCGGTCTCATCGAGTTTGTGTAATCGGTCTCACCGAGATTACGTTATGCCCTAACCCTAATCATATCGGTCCTACCGAGATGCATGTCAGTCCCACCGAAAACCCTAACGGTCACTAGGTTTACTAAAATCGGACTGACCAAGTTTGTTGATTCAGTCCCACCGAGATTGGTAAATTGTGTGTAACGGTTAGATTTTGTGTGGAGGCTATATATACCCCTCCACCTCCTCTTCATTCGTGGAGAGAGCCATCAGACTAAACCTACACTTCCAACTTACCATTTCTGAGAGAGAACTACCTACTCATGTGTTGAGGCTAAGATATTCCATTCATACCATATGAATCTTGATCTCTAGCCTTCCCCAAGTTGCTTTCCACTCAAATCTTATTTCCACCAGATTCAAATCCTATGAGAGAGAGTTGAGTGTTGGGGAGACTATCATTTGAAGCACAAGAGCAAGGAGTTCATCATCAACACACCATTTGTTAGTTCTTGGAGAGTGGTGTCTCCTAGATTGGCTAGGTGTCACTTGGGAGCCTCCGACAAGATTGTGGAGTTGAACCAAGGAGTTTGTAAGGGCAAGGAGATCGCCTACTTCGTGAAGATCTATCGCTAGTGAGGCAAGTCCTTCGTGGGCGACGGCCATGGTGGGATATACAAGGTTGCTACTTCGTGGACCCTTCGTGGGTCGAGCCCTCCGTGGACTCGCGCAACCGTTACCCTTCGTGGGTTGAAGTCTCCACCAACCTGGAAGTACGATAGCACCACCTATCGGAACCACGCCAAAAACATCCGTGTCTCCAATTGCGTTTGAATCCTCCAAACCCTTCCCTTTACTTTCTTGCAAGTTGCATGCTTTACTTTCTGCTGCTCATATACTCATTGCATGCTTGCTTGTTATGTATTTAAAAAGTTAAACTTGTGCCTAAACTCCACTTAAACTTTAATAAGGATAAAAACTGCAACTTTGGTACTTAGTGTCTAATCACCCCCCCTCTAAACACCTCTTCTCAAGATCCTACAATAACTTTGAGGTGGTTTCGTACCCTACCATAATCTCTACGTTTGTTCTCCGCTATTAGTGGCTTCGGAGTGACTCTTTGTTGCATGTTGAGGGCTTGTTTTATGATCTATCTATGTTATTATTGTTGAGAGGACTTGCACTAGTGAAAGTATGAACCCTAGGCCTTGTTTCCTATCATTGCAATACCGTTTACGCTCACTTTTACCACTTGTTACCTTGCTGTTTTATATTTTCAGATTACAAATACTCTTATCTACCATCCATATTGCACTTGTATCACCATCTCTTCGCCGAACTAGTGCACCTATACAATTTACCATTGTATTGGGTGTGTTGGGGACACAAGAGACTCTTTGTTATTTGGTTGCAGGGTTGCTTGAGAGAGACCATCTTCATCCTACGCCTCCTACAGATAGATAAACCTTAGGTCATCCACATGAGGGAAATTTGCTACTGTCCTACAAACCTGTGCACTTGCAGGCTCAACAACGTCTACAAGAAGAAGGTTGTGTAGTAGACATCAAGCATGAACAAAGTTCAAGGAGCTCTCCCACTTCAACAATGCTTGTCTCTCTTACTTTCACTTTTATTTTTGAAAAAGTTTTGGGTTCCCCTCTTCATTTTTGTTGTTTTTAAACTATATGAAAGCACTCAACAGAAATAAATGACTCTCTAAAACTTCCGGGTTGTCCCCTGGCAGCGCTTTCTTTAAAGCCATTAATCTAGGCATATTGTGCTCAAGTAATGGATCCACCCGGATCCCAAGGTATATCAAAGCCAATTTTAATTAACAATGATTCATAATTTAGTAGGGAGCACAAAGCAACATATATCAAGCAATGACGAAGTCTAATTCTCTTCCTATGCATTGGCATGTCATAAAAGAACAATTCATGCACACCTAGTAAAGGCCAATGCATAGTATAAATAGTTTCTTGCAATTTTATTGTATTGGAAACATAGAGAGGTGGAGATATAGTTCCTCCCTCATAATAATTGCAAGTAGGAGCAGCAAGCACATGCATATTATATCTATCAAAATCATCATGTGCAATGGTATAAGGCAACCCATCAATATAATCCTTAATAAGTGCAAACTTCTCCGATATAGTATAATCGGGAGAATTCAAAAAGATAATAGGACTATCATGCGTGAGTGCAATAGCAACAATTTCATGTTTAACATAAGGAACTATAGCAAGTTCATCTCCATAAGCATAATTCATATTGGCATCTTGGTCACAAGCATAGCAAGCATCATCAAAAAGGGATATTTCAAAAGAATCATAGGATAATCATTATAGCAATCATCATAGCAATCATCCTTCGGTAAGCACGAAGGGGAATTAAACAATGTATGAGTTGAAGAGTTACTCTCATTAGAAGGTGGGCACGGGTGATCAATCCGCTCTTCCTCCTTTTGTTCTTCGCTCTCCTCATCATCTTTTTCATCCAATGAGCTCACAATTTCATCAATTTCTTCTTCCATAGCTTCCTGCAAAATATTAGTCTCTTCTTGGACAGCGGGGACTTCCTCAATAAATTGTTTAACATAGGCATTAGAAGCATAATTCTCATAACAATATTCAAGTATGGCAAAAAATTTAGATTTGTGAAAAGTAGCATCATACGTTTCAATCAAAGAAGCAATTTCATAAGACCCTTAAAAGCAACAAATTCTTCAATTTGTTGAACATCATAGTAATTGTAAACACCCTTAGCATACGAAGATACGATTCCATTATCACTAAACTCACATTGATAGGGAAGGTGTTTCTTAGGGTTTTCAGAAAAACAAGTAACATAATATATTTCACATAAATTCCAAGCATAGCATTGCAAACGATGAATTTGACCCAATAGAATTTCCCTTTTTCAGATATTCGGTGTCGCGCATAACAAGCATGCTCATCTAAAGATTTGCCCTCAACTAAGCTAGTTGGGGTTTCAAAGACGAGCACATAGGGATCAAGATGATCCAAGTAATAAGCTTGTGAGTGTGATAGATTTTGAGTGGTTCTTCAACCATTGGTTCAAGAGGTAGAACTAATTTTTTGGTATTTTATGCTTCCTACCCATAACTAAAGATAGAAAACAACAAAGAACAGCAAATAAAATTACTTAGTGATAAAGCAAACAAGCACACGAGAATATTCACCCCACGCTATTGCTCCAAGAACGGCGCCGTAAAAAGGTCTTGATAACCCACAAGTATAGGGGATCGCAATAGTTTTCGATAAGTAAGAGTGTCGAACCCAACGAGGAGCTAAAGGTAGAACAAATATTCCCTCAAGTTCTATCGACCACCGATACAACTCTACGCACGCTTGACGTTCGCTTTACCTAGAACAAGTATGAAACTAGAAGTACTTTGTAGGTGTTTTTGGGTAAGTTTGCAAGAAAGTAAAGAGCATGAAAATAAAACTAGGGGCTGCTAAGGTAAAGACACAACTAAAGTAAATATAGCGAGTGTGGAAAAGTGGTGGTAGGAGTTGTGGGATTGTCCCTAAGCAACTGACTATGTTACCAGACCGGTAATCACTATTGCAATTCTATTTGAGTGAGAGGCATAAGCTAACATACTTTCTCTACTTGGATCATATGCACTTATGATTGGAACTCTAGCAAGCATCCGCAACTACTAAAGATTCATTAAGGTAAAACCCAACCATAGCATTAAAGCATCAAGTCCCCTTTTATCCCATACGCAAACAACCTACTTACTCGGGTTTGTGTTTCAGTCATCGCAACCCACCATAAGCAAATCATAAACATATTGCAAACCCTACAGCGGCAATCCCTCACGCTTGCGCGACACGGAGGGCACAATAGGACAGCACCAATAATAAAATATGCAATTCAAACCAATCATAGCAATTCATCAATCACCGATAGGACAACGAAAATCTACTAAGACATCATAGGATGGCAACACATCATTGGAAAATAATATGAAGCATAAAGCACCATGTTCAAGTAGAGGGTACAGCGGGTTGCGGGAGAGTGGACCGCTGAATATAGAAGGGGGAAGGCGATGGAGATGTTGGTGAGGATGACGGTGGTGTTGGTGAAGATGACGGTGATGATGATGGCCCCCGGCGGCGTTCCGGCGCCACCGGAAGCAAGGGGGAGAGCCCCCGCCCCCTTCTTCTTCTTCTTCCTTGACCTCCTCCCTAGATGGGAGAAGGGTTTCCCCTCTGGTCCTTGGCTCCCATGGCGTGGGAGGGGCGAGAGCCCTCCGAGATTGGATCCATCTCTCTGCTTCGCGTTCTCTTCGCCTGTTTCACCGCTTCGTATATATGGAGATCCGTAACTCGATTGGCCTGAAACCTTCGCCGTGATTTTTTTCCCAATATTAGCTTTCTTGCGGCAAAATAAGAGCATCAACCGCCTTTACGGTGGGCTCACGAGGGTAGGGCGCCCCTGCCTCGTGACCACCTCGCTTTGGATCGCGTTGATTTTTCCTTCCGAATTTTCCATATTTTCCAAAAATAAGCTCCGTCTGCGTTTTTATCCCGTTTGGACTCGTTTGATATGGATATTCTCGAAACCAAAACATGCAATGCACAGTGAACCGCACTGGGCACTCGATCAATATGTTAGTCCCAAAAATAGTATAAAAAGTTGCCAAAAAGTATATGGAAGTTGTAGAATATTGGCATGGAACAATCAATAGATACGACGGAGACGTATCAGTGCCTTGCAACCCTTTCTGTCACTGGGTAAGGACACCGCAAGATTGAACCCAAAGCTAAGCACTTCTCCCATGGCAAGAAAGATCAATCTAGTAGGCCAAACTAAACCGATAATTCGAAGGGACTTGCAAAGATAACTTAATCATACATAAAAGAATTTAGAGAAGATTCAAATATTATTCATAGATAAACTTGATCATAAACCCACAATTCATCGGATCCCGACAAACACACCGCAAAAAGAGATTACATCGAGTAGATCTCCACAAGAGAGGGGGAGAACATTGTATTGAGATCCAAAAAGAGAGAATAAGCCATCTAGCTAATAACTATGGACCCGTAGGTCTGTGGTAAACTACTCACAACTCATCAGAGAGGCAAGATGTTGATGTAGAGGCCCCCCGTGCTTGAATTCCCCCTCCGACAGAGTGCCGGCGAAGGCTCCAAGATGGGATCTCGCGGATCTGTAAGGTTCTGGCGGTGGAAATTGTGTTTCGTGGTGCCCCTGGATGTTTTCGGGCACGAGGTATATATAGGAAGAAGAAGTACGTCGGTGGTCTTTGAGGGCCCACGAGACAGGGCGCGCCTCCTATCTCGTGGAGGCTCCGGTTGCTTCTTGACTTGCACTCCAAGTTCTCTGGATCACGTTTGTTCCCAAAATCACGCTCCCGAAGGTTTCATTCCGTTTGGACTCCGTTTGATATTCCTTTTCTTCGAAATACTGAAATAGGCGAAAAACAGCAATTCTGGGCTGGGCCTCCGGTTAGTAGGTTAGTCCCAAAAATGATATAAATCTGTAAAATAAAGCCCATAAACATCCAAAAGGGGTAATATAATAGCATGGAACAATAAAAAATTATAGATTCTTTGAAGACGTATCAAGCATCCCCAAGCTTAATTCCTGCTCGTCCTCGAGTAGGTAAATGATAAAAAAAGAATTTTCTATGTGGAATGCTACCTAGCATAATTCATAATGTAATTTTCTTTATTGTGGCATGAATGTTCAGATCCAAATGAATACAAAATAAAATTTCATATTGATAAAAGAAATAGTAACACTTCAAGCATACTAATCAAAGTAATCATGTCTTCTCAAAATAGCATGGCAAAAGAAAGTTCATCCCTACAAAATCATATAGTTAGGCTATGCTTCATTTTCATATCACAAAGATGTTCCCAACTTCTATGCCCCCGATGACAAGCCAAGCAATTGTTTCATACTTAAATAATCTCAAACTTTTTCAACCTTCACGCAATACATGAGCGTGAGCCATGGATATAGCACTATGGTGGAATAGAATATGATGATGGGGATTGTGTGGAGAAGAAAAAAAAGGAGAAAGTCTCACATTGACGAGGATAATCAACGGGCTATGGAGATGCCCATCAATTGATGTCAACATGAGGAGTAGGGATTGCCATGCAACAGATGCACTAGAGCTATAAATGCTCAACAAAAGGAAACTAGTGGGTGTGCATCCAACTTGCTTGCTCACGAAGACCTAGGGCATTTGAGGAAGCCCATCGTAGGAATATACAAGCCAAGTTCTATAATGAAAAATTCCCACTAGTATGAAAAAGACAACTTATGAGACTCACTATATGAAGAACATGGTGCTACTTTGAAGCACAAAATATGAGACTCACTACATGAAGAACAAGGTGCTACTTTGAAGCACAAGTGTGGAAAAAGAGATAGTAACATTGCCCTTTTTTTGGGCCTTTCTTTTTTTCTTTTTGGACTTTCTCTTTTTTTAATTGGGCAATGCTCTAATAATGAT
Organism: Aegilops longissima; assembly: GCA_021605205.1. Lineage (NCBI taxonomy): Eukaryota > Viridiplantae > Streptophyta > Magnoliopsida > Poales > Poaceae > Aegilops > Aegilops longissima. The sequence continues at coordinate 228,255,970 of CM038682.1, forward strand.
GATCATCACACTTCTAATGATTACAACATAAGGATTACAACTCGAAACTAGAACAAGATATGACTCTATATGAATGCCTCCGTGTGTACGGGATGGTGCAATGAATCAAGAGTGACATGTATGCAAAATAATGCATGGTGGCTTTGCCACAAATACGATGTCAACTACATGATCATGCAATGGCAATATGACAAAAGTAAAGTATGTCATGATGATGAACGGAACGGTGGAAAGTTGCATGGCAATATATCTCGGAATGGCTATGGAAATGCCATAATAGGTAGGTATTGTGGCTGTTTTGAGGAAGATATAGGGAGGTTTATGTGTGATAGAGCGTATCGTATCACGGGGTTTGGATGCACCGGCGAAGTTTGCACCAACTCTCAAGGTAATAAAGGGCAATGCACTGTACCGAAGAAGCTAGCAATGGCGGAAAGGTAAAAGTGCGTATAATCCATGGACTCAACATTAGTCAAAAGAACTCATATACTTATTGCAAAAATTTAGAAGTCATCAAAAACCAAGTACTACGCGCATGCTCCTAGGGGGATAGATTGGTAGGAAAAGACCATTACTCGTCCCCGACCGCCACTCATAAGGATGCACAAGCCAGGTACACTTCATGTTTCAAATTTGTTAACCATACGTGCATGCTACGGGACTTGCTAACTTCAACATCAGCATTCTTTAAATTCATAATCACCCAACTAGCATGACTTTAATATCACTACCTCCATATCTCAAAACAATTATCAAGTATCAAGTTGATCATAGCATCCAATTCACTTCCTATGATAGTTTTTATTATACCCAACTTGGATGCCTACCATTCCAGGACCAATTTTATGACCATAGCAAATACCATGATGTTCTAAAAGACTCTCAAAATAATATAAGTGAAGCATGAGAGACTAACAATTTCTTCAAAATTAAGACACCACCGTGCTCTAAAAGATATAAGTGAAGCATTAGAGCAAAAACTATCAAGCTCAAAAGATATAAGTGAAGCACATAGAGTATTCTAGCAAATTCTAATCAAATAGGCTTCTCCCAAAAGGTGTGTACAGCAAGGATGATTGTGGTAAACTAAAAATCAAAGACTAATATAATACACGACGCTCCAAGCAAAACACTTATCATGTGGTGAATAAAAATATAGCCCCAAGTAAAGTTACCAATGAACGAAGACGAAAGAAGGGATGCCTTCCCGGGGCATCATCAAGCTTAGGCTTTTGGCTATTCTTGAATTTCTTGGGGTGCCATGGGCATCCCCAATATTAGGCTCTTGCCATCCTTTATTCCATAGTCCATAAAAACTTTACCCAAAACTTGAAAACTTCACAACACAAAACTCAATAGGAATCTCGTGAGCTCCGTTAGAGAAAGAAAACAAAAGACTAATTTAAGGTACTAGAATGAACTCATTATTTATTTATATTGGTGTTAAACCTACTTTATTCCAACTTCTCTATGGATTATAAACTATTTTACTAGCCATAGATTCATCAAAATAAGCAAACAACACACGAAAAACAGAATCTGTAAAAAACAGAACAGTCTTTAGTAATCTGTAACTAACGCAAACTTCTGGAACTCCAAAACATCTACCAAAATTAGACGACCTATACAATTTGTTTATTGATCAGAAGCAATTGGAATCACTATTTTATCACGTTCTGGTGATTTTTAACAATTCGGGCACTGAGCGCAAAGTTTCTGGAAATTACAGCAAGATCAAATAACTATTATCCAAGAAGATCCAATAGGTCTAGCTTGGCACAAACACTAATTAAAACATAAAACCACATCTAAAAAGAGGCTAGATGGATTATTTGTTTCTAAACAGAAGCAAAAAACTAAAAACTAAAAATAAAATTGGGTTGCCTCCCAACAAGCGCTATCGTTTAACGCCCCTAGCTAGGCATAAATTTTTTGATGATGCTCGCATGAAAGACAAGAATTGAAGCACAAAGAGAGCATCATAAAACACGTGACAAACACATATAAGTCTAACATACTTCCTATGCATAGGCATCTTATAGGAAAACAAATCAAGGCAAGCAAAAACTACCATATGCAAAGAAGCGGAAAGAAACAATAGCAATCTCAACGTAACGAGAGGAAATTTAGTAACATGAAAATTTCTACAACCATATTTTACTCTCTCATAATAATTACATGTAGGATCATAAGAAAATTCAACAATATAGCTATCACAAAACATATTCTTAACACGATCCACATGTGTACAAAGTTGACACTCTTCCAAAATATCGGGATTAACATTAACTAAAGTCATGACCTCTCCAAACCCACTTTTAATATTATTGCAAACAATATTATCAATCTCATATTCATCATGGGGATTAAATAAATTTTCAAGATCATAAGAAGAATCACCCCAATCATGATCATTGCAACAAGTAGTAGACATAGCAAAACTAGCATCCCCAAGCTTAGGGTTTTGCATATTATTAACACAATTGACATCAAAAGAATTTATAGTAAAATCATTGCAATCATGATTTTCATCGAAGGAACTACCAAGTATGGGTGCAATAGCAACAATCTCATTTTTAACATAAGGAACTATAGCAAATTCGTCTTCATAAATATTGGCATCATGGCCACAAGAATAGCAAGCATCATGTTCATCAAGGAATATTTCAACCAAATCATCGGAATCATCATTATCTATAGGTTCATGCATATCATTATTTTCTTCCAAAGCAACCGTCATTATTTCAATAAATTCTTGGACATAGACATTGTGAGCAAGGTTTTCATTGCAATATTTAAGTATGATGGAATTTTTAGATTTGTTGAGAGTAAAATCATACTTTTCAATCAAAGAAGCAACTTCATCGGCACCCTTAAAAACGACAAATTCTTCAATTTGTTCGATATCATAGTAACTATAAACACCCCTTGCATAAGAAGATAAGATTTCATTATCATTGAACTCACATAGGTAGGGAATGTGTTTTTTAGGGTTCTTAGAGCAACAAGTAAAATCACACATTTCACAAAGATTCCAAGCATAGCATAGCAAACTATTTATATGATACCGTAAGAGTCTCGCCTTTTTAGACAAACGATGACGCACAAAATGAGCATGATCATCTAAAGATTTCCCATCAACTAGGCTAGTTGGGGATTCAGCACGAGGGCATAAGGATTGAAGATGATCCAAGTAGAACACTTTAAGTGGATCCATATCAATAGATTTTTAGCAAGCAAAGATGCAAGCAAATAGAAGGCACATGGTAACACGAGCAAACAAAAAGCAAGCGAAAAAGAGGCGAACGGGAAAAAGAGGAGGAGATAGGGAAAGAGAGGGCGAATAAAATGGCAACGGTGAAGTGGGGGAGAGGAAAACGAGAGGCAAATGGCAAATAACGTAAATGCGAGGGAGATGAGTTTGTGATGGGTACTTGGTATGTCTTGACTTGAGCGAAGACCTCCCCAACAGCGGCGCCGAAATCCTTCTTGCTATGTCTTGAGCTTATGCTGGTTTTCCTCAAGAGGAGAGGGTGATGCAGCAAAGTGTAGCGTAAGTATTTCCCTCAGTTTTGAGAACCAAGGTATCAATCTAGTAGGAGGCTCCTCAAAAGTCCCACGCACCTACACAAACAAACTGAGAACTCGCAACCAACGCAATAAAGGGGTTTTCAATCCCTTGACGGCCACTTGCGAAAGTGAGATCTAATAAAGATAGAATGATAAGATAAATATATTTTTGGTATTTTATAATATAGATGCAAAAAGTAAAGATGCAAATAAAACTAGATTGAAAGCAAATATGATAAGAGATAGACCCGGGGGCCATAGGTTTCACTAGTGGCTTCTCTCAAGATAGCATAAGTATTACGGTGGGTGAACAAATTATTGTCGAGCAATTGATAGAAAAAGCATAGTTATGAGATTATCTAGGCATGATCATGTATATAGGCATCAAGTACATAACAAGTAGACCGACTCCTGCCTACATCTACTACTATTACTCCACACATCGACCGCTATCCAGCATGCATCTAGAGTATTAAGTTCATAAGAACGGAGTAACGCTTTAAGCAAGATGACATGATGTAGAGGGATAAACTCATGCAATATGATATAAACCCCATCTTGTTATCCTCGATGGAAACAATACAATGCGTGCCTTGCAACCCTTTCTGTCACTGGGTAAGGACACCGCAAGATTGAACCCAAAGCTAAGCACTTCTCCCATGGCAAGAAAGATCAATCTAGTAGGCCAAACTAAACCAATAATTCGAAGAGACTTGCAAAGATAACTTAATCATACATAAAAGAATTCAGAGAAGATTCAAATATTATTCATAGATAAACTTGATCATAAACCCACTATTCATCGGATCTCGACAAACACACCGCAAAAAGAGATTACATCGAATAGATCTCCACAAGAGAGGGGGAGAACATTGTATTGAGATCCAAAAGAGAGAAGAAGCCATCTAGCTAATAACTATGGACCCGTGAGGTCTGTGGTAAACTACTCACAACTCATCGGAGGGCAAGGATGTTGATGTAGAGGCCCTCCGTGCTTGATTCCCCCCCCGCAGAGTGCGTGAAGGCTCCAAGATGGGATCTCGCGGATCTGAAGGTTACTGGCGGTGGAAATTGTGTTTCATGGTGCACCTCGATGTTTTCGAGTGCGTGAGGTATATATAGGAAGAAGAAATGCGTCGGTGGTCATTGAGGGGCCCACGAGATGGGGCGCACCCTATAGGGGGCCCTCCTATCTCGTGGAGGCTCCGGTTGCTTCTTGACTTGCACTCCAAGTTCTCTGGATCACGTTTGTTCCAAAAATCACGCTCCCGAAGGTTTCATTCCGTTTGGACTCCGTTTGATATTCCTTTTCTTCGAAATACTGAAATAGGCAAAAAACAACAATTCTGGGTTGGGCCTCCGGTTAGTAGGTTAGTCCCAAAAGAATGATATAAATGTGTAAATAAAGCCCATAAACATCCAAAACGGGTAATATAATAGCATGGAACAATAAAAAATTATAGATACGTTGAAGATGTATCATCATGCTACAGTAACCCTCTGTGATTAAGCTAGTCATTTTTTTCAAGCAGTGCTTAATCAACTTTGTTGAATATCACATTTGAAATTCTAATCAATTCAAATTTAAGCGAAGTTTGAAGTTGCTCCAAAGTTGCTGGAAAAATGTTCATCATTTGTCAAAAAATCCCATAACAATTATTTGTTAAGGAACACAACATCACCTTTGTGCAAAGATGAGCATTATCAATTATAATAGCACCAATTCAGCATTTTTAAATGCTATCCCATTTATGAAAAATCCCAAATGAATTCTTCTGGGCTCCAAAATATTTTTTTGGCACTGCCTAAGATCACCAGGGAATAAAAGGGACACTTCCCACATTTTTCCTAAGTAAATAGCATGCCCAACATTTTCTTACCAATCTCTGTTTATTAAATAAGAAGAAAAACAGAATAAGAAAAGAAAAAGGCCGAAGTGCACTATGCACCTAGGCCTGCTAACTATAGTGAGGCCCAGCCCACCTACCCCTCTCCTTCCTCCTCTGTTCACAGAGGGGAGGTGGACGACGGCCAGCCGCCCGCGGCCGCGACGGCCACATGTCGGCCATCCCACGCCTCCCCATCGTCTCCCCCGGTGGATAAGGCCACCCTGCCCCTGCCAAACCCTAGCCAGACCCAGATCCGCTTCCTCCCCCTCGCCCGTTCCCCTCTCCCTCACGTGCTCGCTCCTCTCAAGCGCCCCCATCGCCATGTGCCGGACGACCCCGCGGCCACCGCGCCTCTCCGGTTCCGCTGATCTGTCCGAGAGCTATGACGTCGTCAACCTTTTCGTCCGGTGCCGTTGGATCAAGTTAGGGAGCAGCACAGCAACTCCGATGACCCGATCCCCTTCTCCGACCCGCGCCATGGCATCGCCTCGATCTCCTCCGCCTCTGCTCTTGTAAGCCCTCACCGGACCACCTTGTGTCCCCGCGGTGAGTTCCACATCCTCCCTTCCCTCTATCTTGCTCGGTTTTGAGCCGTGGGTAGCCGTTGCCATGGGCGTGCCCCTGCTTCCGCCGTAGAACTCGTACAATTGCCCTTGTTCACCCCGCGCCTAACCAAGGACTTCGTCGTGCTTCTGGGACTCCCAGGCAGTGCGCGCGCATCGTTTTTCATCGTGGGCGAGCCTCTGGACTTGAGCCCGAAACCTCTGTACTCCTGCCGCCGCTAGAGCTCGCCGTAGTCGCCGTTCCGGCCATCCCCGAGTCCAACCGGTAGCGCCGTCACGCGTGTGACGTCGAGCCACGTCGAACGCGCCTAGCCACGGGTCTGGAGGCCCACCGTAGCGCGAATCCAAGGCTCGCCGGTGTTCGGCCGCCGCGAAAAACCTCACCGGAGCTGTTCCGGCGCCGGCGCTGACGTGGCACCCAAGTGGCCGCGTTTGTGTCACTGCAGCTGGTGTCGTGGTTCTAAGTATGACAGTAGAATGGGGGGTAGGGATGTAGAGGCAAGATCCTAGCTATGGAAGAGTTGTACACGCGAGTTTTACGAGTTCAGGCCCTTCTCGGAGGAAGTAACAATCCTACGTCTCGGAGCCCGGAGGCAGACGACTGGATTATATGCGTGTGAGTTACAGGGGGTGCAAACCCTTGTCATTGAGGAGGGGGTGGCTTATATAGAGTTCGCCAGACCCCTCCGGTCCTCAGTTACACATGGTTTAAAGTACATTAAGATAGGGCGTTACTGGTAACGCCAGGAATGAAGTGACATAATGACTATTAAAGCTACATAATGACCGACAGTTGCAATGCGGAGTGGCTTTAGATTTCCTGGCGGTCAAGTGATAGTCTTCATGGTCGAGTGACTTCAAGTCTGTCGAGTGACTTCATAGTCGATTGAAAGATGATTCTCCTTCGAATGCTTCTGGTGATAAAGTGATGTCCTTGGGGAGGGTATCTAGGTCAAGCCTGTGACCCTACCCTAGGTACATGTCTTCGTCATTAGCCCCCGAATGGATTGGGGTTTGAGTGGGAAAGGAGTTGAAAAATACTTCCGACTCGTTTTTACACTTCGGGTGTGTCTGGTCCTGGATCAACGAACCGAGGTGGTAACGTCAACTTCGTTTTGAGTCGCCTTGATCCATTCTTGTTTTTGTCGAGTGAACTTTTATTGGATGAGCTCCGAGTGCTGATGTGGAGGAGATATCTCGCGGGATTCGAATTTCGGGAAGCGCACGGGGCGGAGGAAGCCGCAGCAATCGGGTTGGATAAGGCAGGGCTGCCTCAATTTCCGCACCGCCTTTTTCGCCACGTATCGCGCGCGCGACTGTTGCGAGATTTGATAAGATCGCCCGGGCCTACAAGTCAGTCACTCGGAAGTAACCTCATATAAGGCGCCAGACCGGGGTTTTTGAACAGTGCGCCTTCATTCTTCCCCCTCCTTCTCAGATTTCTCCGCCGCGCCTGCTCTCGCCCCAGTGCCGCTGTTCTGTTCATGTTCCCTTTGCGGTGATGGGGAAAGAGAAGACGGTGGCTCTGGAGCGCGCGAAGAAGGCGACGGCGAAGGCGAAGGGGAAGAAGTCCAGCCGGGGCGGATCTTCCTTGAGGTCCAGCCTGCCGCAGGGCTGGATCCAGGGCGACTAGATCCGCTCGGCGATCCGTCAGAATGACATCGACAACCTGGTCGAGGGAGGACTGATTCCCCACGAATTGGCGCGGCTTCCAGGGAACGAGACCGAGCCGCAACCACGTGAGGGTGAGTGCGTTCTCCTCGCCACTCACATCGACCGCGGGTTTTCCTTGCCTCCCCACCCTTTCTTTCGAGGCTTCTTGAATTTCTTTGGGGCGCAACTCCACCACTTTACTCCCAACACCATCGTGTACCTTGCTGCCTTCGTGTCTTTGTGCGAAAATTTCTTGGGTTGCCGACCTCACTGGGGCCTTTTCAAGAAAATTTTCACATGTCGCTCCCAGACGGTAAAAAAGGTCAATCCGAGTGACGAGAGGACGCAAGTGATCCAGATGTGCGGGGGTCTTGGGATTCAGATGAGGGGCAAAAGTTCCTTTCCAGCCATGATCCTTCCTGATTCGGTCCGTGGGTGGCAGTCGACCTGGTTCTACTGCAAAGACCAGCCGACTCTAGGGCAGTTGAGTGGACTTCCCCCTTTTTCCATGGCCCGAGTGGGGAAGCCCTCCCCTTTGAAGGTGATCCCGGAGGAGAAGGTGTCGGTGTCAAAATCGGTGGATCTCGGGTAGGGGGTCCCGATCTGTGCGTCAAGGCTGATGGTAACAGGAAGCGAGGGACACAGATGTTTACCCAGGTTCGGGCCCTCTCGATGGTGGTAAAACCCTACTTCCTGCTTGATTAATATTGATGATATGGGTAGTACAAGAGTAGATCTACCACGAGATCGTAGAGGCTAAACCCTAAGAGCTAGCCTATGATGGTATGATTGTAATTTGTGATTTGCCTACTAAGGACCAACCTCTCCGGTTTATATAGACACCGGAGAGGGCTAGGGTTTACATGGAGTCGGTTACAAGGAAGGAAATACAATATCCGGATCGCCAAGCTTGCCTTCCACGCCAAGGAAAGTCCCATCCGGACACGAGCCGAAGTCTTGAGTCTTGTATCTCCACGCTTCAATAGTCCGGGCGTTGTATATAGTCCGGATGTCCGGATACCCCCAAATCCAGGACTCCCTCAGTAGCCCCTGAACCAGGCTTCAATGACGATGAGTCCGGCGCGCAGTCTTGTCTTCGGCATTGCAAGGCGGGTTCCTCCTCTGAATACTCCAAGGTAATTATCGAACACCCAAACCGTGTCCGGATCCACAAGATGATCTTCGCATGCCACCGTAGAGAGAATGATGTTTCACAAATGCAATCCGCTGACAACTTTTCAAGCAACACGACGTGTCATTACGGTCGGGTCATTATTCGAACCGTTTCCCCACAACCAGCTACTGCGCATATTACGAGGCGGTTTCCTCGACACGTCTTGTCAAAGCGGAGATCGTGTCCCCTTATCGCGGGATTCTCATCAATACGGGCATGGGTAATCCAACCACACCGCTAATCGCGGCGAGCGGGAGGCAAACGGGCTCAACCAGGCAAGTGGGGAGGCGCAAAAAGCACTTACCGCCCCTATAAAGAGACAAGGCCTCCTTCTCTTACCCACGCCTTTCTCCTTCCGCCGCTCATTCCCTCTTTTGAGCCCTAACGTCCAAGCACTCTTCCTTTCCACCAAGAGAGGCTTTCCAAAGATGTCGGGTCCGGAGCAGGAGGCGATGGATGGCCTCACCGTCCGGAGAAGGATATTAAGAAGCTCCGGGATGCCGGATATCTCGCTCAGAAGATCGGCCACCGTCTCCCCGGCGGACAGGTAAATCCCCACTCCGGAACCTCACGAGAGAGTCGTGCTCCTTCCCCATTTTGTCTGCGGGCTCGGGTTTCCCCTGCACCCATTTGTTCGCGGAATCATGTATTACTACGGGATCGATTTTCATGATCTTGCCCCTAACTCCTTCCTCAATATCTCGACGTTCATCGTGTGTAATGAGAGATTTTCTTGGATCTCACCTCACTTGACTTGTGGTTGAAGATTTTTAATGTAAAGCCCAAGGTGGTGGCGGCTAACACGCCGAGTCTTGGCGGCGCCATGGTGAGCAAGATGCCCAAGGCCGTTTGGTGAAGGCGCTTTCAACGACTCAGTCAAGGAGTGGCAGCAGCAGTGGTTCTATATCACCGAACCACGGCAAAAAGTGGCGGCTCGAGTTCAGATCCGAAGCTCCACTGCGGCCGAGGCAGGCCACAGAGTTTCGAGGCCCCAGGCGGACTCCATGAGTGGGCACAGGGGCTGCGGTGCAGGAAAAAAAATGGAATTCTATACTTAGATATGGAAAAAAAATTGTAAAGCCATAAACTACTTGTCCAAATTACTGGTCTCCGATTTTGGATGTATCTAGACACGATGACTAGGTACATTCGTATCTACGATAATATCTGTATCTAGATAAATCTAAGACAAATAATTTGGGACGGAGCTTGTGTCTAATAATAATAGGTTGTGGTGCTTCAATAATATTGATATCTAATTGCTTTAGATTGCCATTCAAAAAAAATGTATTGATAACCTCCTTCTAAAATGTAGTTAACTGACGTGCTCATTTTCTCATTTTTCTTTTCTCGGAACTAGATAAATGTTTTTAGGCAACATGTTTGTAGAAGCAGGAGCACTCCTCAACTTTGGATTAAATTAGCAGCAATAATGTGTGCTCCAACACTGGTGTATTCTGCACCTATCCAAGTCCAAGACATTGAGACCAAGCGACCAAGACCAGTTATCTCATCCAAGGCTGCAAGTGTTACAAAAATAGGAATACAACTTAATTATCATCAACCAGATTAAAACTGAGGGCTAAAAGAATTCATAAGAAAGATTACCTATGTCATTTGGCTGTTCCTTGCCCTAAGCAGCCGGCAGCCGTTACAACGCTCCGGCTGTGTCGAGAGTTGCCTGCGTTCGCCGCTCCATCCTCCGTGTGTGAGGGAAGCGAAGCCATGGGCCCCGAGCAAGTGAAGACTTGCTAGATTGGGTTTCAAGAATTGAAGAAAAATCAAACTAACAACCCGCGAAAGGTCCTTCCTCAAACAAAACAAAAACCAACAGCCACGGCTCCACGCAAACACAGTACACACACGTCAGCAGATCCAGATTCGGGCGATTTTTAGCTTCTTTTTAGCTTTGGAGCGAATACATCTATGTATGCGTTCTTTGGGCTTCTATTCTACATATCACGGATGGGCCTCTCAGGCCTTTTTTGTTTTTGATTAATATTGCGCTTGTACGGCTATACCCAAGCCTTTCATACGTATATATGGCCTGGTGGGGCCCCTAGTTTGGCTGGGCCCGAGCCGTCCGCCTCGCTGCCTCGCCGGTGGCCGGCCTCGAGCTGCGGCTCACGTCCTGGCCCAAGAAGGGCCCGAACTGGTGCTCGTCCGATGAGCTATCACTGCTCCAGATGCGCCTTCAGGGTGTGGTCGATAGGGACGCCAAACTTGTGGATGTAGTCCAGGTGATGCTAGTTCGCCTGGTTCTCCCCTGTCAGCGCCGAGCTTGTACTCTGTGGGAGTTCGACCCTGCCGAGTACCAGACCCTTCGGGAGCTTTACGATTCCTCCCACAAGGATATCTGGAAGGTGCTCTTTAAGTCCAGCAAATCATGGCCGGGCCCCACCGAGGATCGTGGGTATCAGTTATCCAATTCTCCAAGCTCGGTAAGTCACAGCCAAGCTCTGTCTATTCATGCTTTAGCTGGCACATGGGGGAGACATCCTAATCATGTTTCATCGTGACCTCAGGGATGGATAAAGAAAGTGGAGTGGATACATTGTCCGGCCCCTTTGCCGGAGGAACCGGCCGGACCTCTTCTGACGAAGATGCTGGTCCCCGCGCCTTACGAGGCACCGAAGAAGGAGGTCTCCAAGAAGGTCAAGAAGACCCGGAGTGGCCTCCGTCACCGCGAGGCTTCGGACGCAAATTCCGAAGACTCAAGCGACGCTCCCTCTTCGAAAGACGAAGAGGAAGAAGCAGAGGAGGACGAGCTTCATTCTGGAGGTGGGAAGAAGCGCGTAGCTTCCTCGTCCCTAGAGGCCGAATCGCCCAAGAGGAGAAAAGGTTCCCTCCCAGAGGCATCCACCACGGCTGCCGACAGCAGTCCGGAGTGGGATCCCAGGGCCCAGCCCCTGGAGAAGTCGTAAGTGTACAAGATCTGAACATGCATATGCGTTCGGGATTGCTTTTGGGTATAATAGTTTTAACTGTTGCTATATTTTGCACAGTCCGGCGAGGTCTCGCGCCGGCCAGTCCTCATCCGAGGATTCGCTGAGTTCGGACGCTTTGGTGAGCGAGACGCCTCCAGAGGCCCCTTCCCCAAAGTCCCAGCGCGACACTGAGGTGTCGTCTCAATGGGGCTCGGACCGGGGGGGGGCATATCACTGGGGCCGGACACACGGGAGCGATGGCCCCGGAGTGTGCCATCAGCGGGGGCGATCTTGGGTTCGGCCCACAGCCAGACAAGGTCTGGGAGACCTCTAAGGCTCCCGGATTGGGCGAGCAGCCACCTTCAATGGTGGGAGGCCTGCCTACTCCGCCGGCAACCTCTGTTCGGACAGAGCTGCCAGGCGGTCTATCGACGGCGTTAAAGAACGCGTCTATCATCGATGAACATCAGACCCTTATGGGTGCGGTGGTTGAAAAGATTCAGTCCGCCGAGAGCGGGCTGAACGAGTCCTGCCTTGGCCTTATAAAGGCCTTTGAGGTATGTTTCCCAAGAAACCTTTGAGGAATTGTCATAATATGAGTAGTAGCCCCTGATACACTGTCCAACGAAGGAGAGGGAGCCGGGCAGGGGATCAAATTCTCTCTTGTCGTGGGAACGTATGTTAATGACATGTACCTCTTTGTTTGAATACATGCGTCTGCGGAGAAGACGGCCGCTCATAATGCGGAAGTGTCCGAACTGAAGCAGATCCTGGAACGGGCCGAGGAAGAACTTGGCCGCGTGAGGAAGCAATTAGAAGATAAACAAGGTATGATAAAACCTTATCTTGCACTAGGCACAAATAAGTAATTGTGCTTATTGAAAATTATTTGTGCCCTAGGAGCGAGTGCCGAATATGAGGCACTGAAAAAGGCTGTGGATGATGCCAACGAGAAGGCTGCCGCCGAACAGGCACTTCGTGAAAAACACGAGGCCAGGGTTGTCGCGGCTGAGCGGGAGCTCCATGAGGCTGTGAAGAAAAGCGAGGGCTTGGCGCAGAGTCTAATAGGGAAAGAATCCGAACTCGCGCAAGCGCTCCAAGCCGCGGAAGATGCTCGAGAAGAAGCCCGAGGTGCTGTACGGGTCATTCAGGATGCCCGGAAAGTTGCGGCTGGTAAGACCTTCTGTATTCTTAGCCATTTATTCATGATAATGGGAAGAATTCTAAGCGGCAAGCTGAATTCTTATTTTCCCAGGGGCGTTTGCAGATCTTCCTCGCAGCATATCAGATGCCGCCCAATTCTACCGAACCGAGGAAAAGAAGTCTGCGGAGAGGGATTTCTGGTCGCAGTATTTGGCACCGAACTATCCGGTGCCCTTTATCGATTAGCTGAAGCAGCTGGTCGAACTGCACCAGGCGGCCGAACTAGCCATGAAGGACTTGATTGTCCGTTGTGGCGGCGGAGCCAATTCGGCGATTGCCGGGCTCGTGAAGCGGATTGTGGGCGCTTGTCCTCGGCTTGATGCTATTAAGCGATCGGTCTGCATAGAGGGTGCACGTATGGCATTTGCCCGTGCAAAAGTGCATTGGGGGAAGCTTGACGCGGAGAAGCTGATGACTGAGGGGCCGCCAAAGGGTAAGGAGCATCGCAAGCCCGAACTATACTATGAAGGTGTACTGAAGGGAGCCCGCCTTGCGGCGGATAAATGTACCAAAGACATTATTTTTCCCTGAGGGCATTCGTGCCACTTTTTTGTAATATAGGATTATGGCATTTATATATTGCCTGTTTTGCTTGAACATATGTTCTTCCTGTGCGGCTGTTTAATGTATGTAAATCCTGAGAGTTGGCCAGTCGTCGGCTTCTGCCCCCACGTAAAAAGAATATGGGGGTGTTTGGAATATATCTGAACGCTCTTTATCCCATAGTTGGGTCCCTTTGCGGAGGCGTTTCTCACCATGAACCAGGCAATCAGACTATAAGGCTTTATTACTCTCACTTAGCCATAGGAATTCGAGTATGGTCGGCGCAGCCCCTAGTGTTCGGAAGGCCGAACTAGGGGCTCTATTGGAGCCTGATCAGAAGACTGATCCTTTGCACTCTGCATTTATAATGGTGTTGTGCGGAACAAATCTTTAAGGATTTTACAACCTCTCGAACAGCTGACCAGCTCTCGCTGTATCATGACAGTCGGTTTTCGGCTTTCTCTACTGAGGTGCTCGTCCGGCAGATCCGGGACACAATCGCAGTAGTTCTCCCTGCGCTACCTTAGCTGATATAGCGGAACATAAGGTACCAAAACAAGGGAGCCGGGCAAACCCAACCAATGACCCAAGACATGATTCGGAGCTGATGCATATAGTGCTATAAGTTCGGGGTGCCGGACGACCGAGAAGGTGGTCGGACTTTATTGCCGTATTATGAAGCCCCTGGCATAATCGGGCATAACACGAGCTGTCAATGAAAAGCGACGGCCGGTAAGTGTTATTTGAGTCTATGTATTGTAGCAAAATGATATGTCTATGCATATGAGTATGATGTATGATTATGAAAAGAGGTGTTTTTTGGCGGAACCTGTGATGGCCGGACTGGAGGGAGTTGTCAGTGGATCAAGAGTGAATCTGGACTGCCTTCTTTAGGGGGGCCCCTTATGTGTCCTGGCCGATTCCACGTCACCAATCCCGTTCTGCATCAAAGTTAGTTTGTAAGGAAAATACTCGGGGGTAGTCGAGCGTCCTCTTGTGGTTGGTCCGAGGGCTCCTGATCGGACCTTGGTAATCCCAGCCGTTATACTGTTAGGTAGCGCGGACTCCTCAGTTGGTGTCCGGATAGTTGTCTGTCATATCAAGATCTTGATAGGCCTGCGCGACTCGCTAGTCTGGCAGCTGTATGATATCTGCCCTGAGGGCGGGGTTCGGCCTTGCCCATAGGTGTGATTGCATCAGATGGTGTTGGCCTGAGTGATTTACCACGCGGGGTCCAGCTAACGTGGTTCGTCCCGTTAGCATACGGTAAATTACCGCATGGTGGGAAGGTGCCAAAGATTTATTCTTTGGCGTAGTATTTTTTTTGATGATCCGAAGACAACCATTTATAGTGATGGGCCAGAAAAACTTGGCCTTTGCCCCCAGCATCTTTTAAGAGATGTTGTTTGTGATTTCACACCTGCGGGGGTTTTATGTTTTATGGAGCCCCTGGTTTGCTATGTCCTTAGGTACTGCAACTGAGTTTCTGTGGTTAGCGCGGTCTGGGACGAGTGGCCGTACTTATATGCTTTGGAGGGGGGGGATCTTGACCAGAAGCCTCCCTTCATTGTTTCCGGCACGCGGCCAGTCGTTTTGCTTTGAGGATCCGGCATTGTCTATTGGTATGCTTTACCGTCCTTCTAGGAGTACCATGAATTTCGCATGGTTGATCGAGTGTGTGGCTCGGGCCAGATAGGTCTGAGCTCTTCTTTGTCCGTTGACCGGACTGGGAGTTGCTGAAATTAGCACCAGCTTTCCTGACTTGACGCTTATGACCATTGCGCCGAGGCTTGAGGATGCTTCTTCTTGTGTCCTTCATGTTGTTTTGAACCGTAGTGGTGTGTTGAAGTCGGGGCATGTGCCTTGGGTTTTCCTGCTTAGGTTGGGGTGGCCGGTTGTGCCCTGTGTGCCCTTTGTCGGGGCGGTCGGGTCCGTGTCTTTTGGTGGCCAGGACCTTGGTCCATCTGTCCGCCAAATCTTGGTCGCTTTAAGCTGCTGTTGCTTCCTTGCAGGCTCTTTGTCGGGCTATGAGCCGTCGTCAAGCAGGCTTGTTCCACTGGATCTTCAGGCACGCCGAATTCGTCATTACCAAGGCTTGCCTCGTCCTCAGAGGGGGGCGTATAGTTGTCCCTTTCCAAGTATCCCACAGTGACCAGTCCGGCCTGCTGAAAGGCAAGCCGACTAGGGTTATATTCATCTTCGGCGCCATCCGGATTGTTTTCGTCTTCCGGGCCAGTACTACTGTGGCGGGGCTTGGGGCGGCACCGACGACGCCTATGCTTTGCTTTTCTCCCTGAGGGGTCATCCTCCGCTGCCTCATCGCCATTGGTTTCCTTCGGAGTGTCCGCCATACATATATCATAGGGGTAGGCGGTTGTCCACCGCCCAGTGAGCGGTGCTTCGTGTTCTTCTCCTGCATCATCGTCTATTCCGTCGATGCCTTTGGATTCGAAATCTAGTACCTCGGTTAAATCATCGACTGTGGCAATGAAGTGGGTGGTGGGTGGGCAACGAATTCCTTCATCGCCTGCACCCCACTCGAGCCGGACATAGTTCGACCAAGAGCCTCCTGACAAAGAGAGAGACTTTAATGAGTTCAACATGTCGCCGAAGGGCGAGTGCTGGAAGATATCCGCAGCGGAGAGCTCCATTACCGGAGCCCAACCTGGCTCGACTGGATCGGGAGTGTGCGAACCGGAACCAACATCCTGATACGAATCCGGGGGTCCGGATTCATAGGCCACCACAGGGGTAAGGCCCGTGTTAGGCTCTACCGCTGATGAGTGCGCGACCGGCGGGGCGGGGTCCAGCCCCCCGTCCTTGGGCAACGCAGCCTGCTCCGGATTTAAGTCCGAGGCTATCACGGGGGTGACACCCCGAGCTTTGTTCGACAGCAGGTCTAAGCCGTGTTCATCGTTACTGTCCGGTGCTCCTGGCATAGGCCCGAATCCGTCGAAGATCAAGTCTCCGCGGATGTCCGCCGTGCAGTTCAAGTTTCTGACCCTGATCTGGTGGCTAAGGGCGTGGCTATCGATCTGCTCCAGATGGCCAAGCGAATTGGCCCGCAAGGCGAAGCCGCGGACACGAAGATCTGTCCAAGGAGGAAAGTCTTGCCATGGACAGCGTCGTTGATGATGATTGAAGGAGCCATCGAACCTGACAGCGACGACACAGAGGAACTCTCAATGAAAGCACCAATGTCGGTGTCAAAACCGGCGGATCTTGGGTAGGGGGGTCCCGATCTGTGCATCAAGGCTGATGGTAACAGGAAGCGAGGGACACAGATGTTTACCCAGGTTCGGGCCCTCTCGATGGAGGTAAAACCCTACTTCTTGCTTGATCAATATTGATGACATGGGTAGTACAAGACTAGATCTACCACGAGATCGTAGAGGCTAAACCCTAAGAGCTAGCCTATGATGGTATGATTATAATTTGTGATCGGCCTACTAAGGACCAACCTCTCCGGTTTATATAGACACCGGAGAGGGCTAGGGTTTACATGGAGTCGGTTACAAGGAAGGAAATACAATATCCGGATTGCCAAGCTTGCCTTCCATGCCAAGGAAAGTCCCATCCAGACACGAGCCGAAGTCTTGAGTCTTGTATCTCCACACTTCAATAGTCCGGGCGTTGTATATAGTCCGGCTGTCCGGATACCCCCTAATCCAGGACTCCCTCAGAAGGCACAAGTTAAGGTGCTGGTCGAACGAGTAGTTCAACTTATCCGTGATGGGGTGACTGGTATGGATTTGTTGGAGGTCTTCCTCCGGCGACGTATCCAAACGCTTCAAGCTCGTGACCATCCGATGTGGATGTATTCGGGCACTGATGACACCACTCGGACCCATCCAGAGGAGGTCGACGAAACCACGTTGGAGGGGTGGCTGATGAGTATCACTCGAAACAAAGGTAACCCCAGGGGAGCCAGGAGAATTCCTCCGCTCGACCAATCTTACGAACCAGACAAGGTCCAATTCTGAACTACCGACTGTAATCTTGATTTAATCGTGCAGCTGTTTATGCTTCGTCGGCTGACTTTGTTCTACTTGTTTTCTTCCAGGCCCTTACCGAAATGTACTCGATGCCCAACGGAGAGCAGGAGCAAGATCCGGAGGGGGAGGCAAGCGGAGGTGAAAGTGGCGAGTGGCATTCTGACGGAGAGGGGAACGAGGAGAGCGACGACTCGAGTGACGGAGAAGAGGTCGATTCGCTTCCTCGCAGGGAAAGGTGATCCGACGAGCGCCCGTGACAAGGCGATCGTTCAGACTGGGCAGTCGTCGAAGCATCCTCGGACGTCCTGTCCGGCACCAACTGAGAAAGCTCCGAAGCAGTCCAAGGTTGTAGTGCAGAAGACTCAGAAGGCGCTGCCGAAAATCAAGATTGACGTTCATGTTGCTTCTGCGTGAGTGTTTTTCTTTCGCCTTTACTCGATGTTCTGTGCTGTTTATTTTTCCTTTGGTTTGATCGAATGAATCTTGAAACTGGCAGTGCCGCTACCTCTGGGACTTCAGCTTATAAAAACGAGGATGAGGAAATGGAAGACGCGGTCACCTCCAATCTGGGTACAATCTTTGTTATTCTGTCTTCTCTTTGTCGACTGAACCATGATATATCCAATCGGGCGATGAAATTTTGGCGACTGTTCTTTTTGCAGCTCCAAACGTCATTGACCTCCCAGACGATGATGAGGACGAGCCACAGAGGCCCTTGGGAAGAAGAAACAGGAAAACGTCCGCTGGGAAGACGCCTCAGTCGACGCCGGTGGCGGAACCGGCAGTTCAGGACGCCGGTGATGTCAATCGGACTTATGTCTCCTTCGCCGTACCGCTATCGAGTGCTCGACCTTCCGCGTCAACTGCACATGCTCCTGCCAATCCACCTTCAGCTTTTGCTACACATCACGTCCCAGAAGACAAAGTGGGTGCTGCCAAAGAAGCTATACGCCAGGCGGGTATTATGATGGAGAAGATGAAGATGGTGCGGGATGTCAGCCAGACTGCTTATGATGGTAGCTCTGCTCTCCAGAGCAACATTCAGGTTAGCATATTGTCGACTGACTCTCTTGACTTGTTCTGTTTAGGATATGGTACCTGAAAACTCTCTTTCCAAGGATCTTTGCATCTGTACACCCAGTGGGTGTCTCGATTTGTCCCTTGAGCCAATTCGTACTTTGAGCTGAATTTGATGTTGTCGTCGATTGAATTTCTGGACTAGTGGGGGCACGCTGAGTGCACCCACTGGGTGTAGTCCCCGAGACTATGATGGACTGCGGGCAGTCGATCGTAGTCTTGGATTTTGAATTCCTTCACTTGGTTTGGTTGGGCCATGTCGAGTGGAATTTTGAACCAGTGGGGGCACGCTGAGTGCACCCACTGGGTGTAGTCCCCGATACTGTGGTCGACTGCTGGTAGTCGACTATGGTCTAAAGACTCTATTTATTGCTTTCTCTTTTCTCTTTTTTTGCACTCGCGCTGAAAAAGGCCTTGTCGAGTGTAAACTGAACCAGTGGGGGCACGCTAAGTGCACCCACTGGGTGTAGTCCCCGAGACTACTATTCGATGTTTGATTCGGTAGTCTTAGAATTTATTGTCTTTATCCTTCTACTTCTCTAAAATAACCAATCCTTTCCCCGATCGACTGACCCGTTCTTTGGTTGCAGAAATCTTGTGATCTTGGAGCTCGCTTTGCTGACCTGGAGAAGCAGCAGATTCAGCTCAACCTTGATCTGGAGTTCGCCAAGACAGAGCTGTAGAAAGCCAAGGATGACGGCACTGGTAAGAAAGACTTGTCGACTGGTTTGTCCTTGGTCTAGATTTCATTCTGCTTTTTCTGAATCAAGCCTTATTTCTTTTCAGAGAAACTGAACTAGGCTCTGGCGAAAAAGGATCAAGATCTAGCTGCCGCGCAAAAAAAGGCTGATGAGAAAACCGCTCTGGCTGAGCAGAGGCTGGCTTCAGTCGGCACATTGGAGGAGGAAAACGCCAAGATAAAATCTGCTCTGGACGAAGCCAACAAGGAAATAACTCGCTTGAAGAAGGACAAGGTCAATCTGAACGAGAAGATGGAAGGCATTGCCAACAGGAGGAACGATCTGGAGAGTTATCTAAGGAGCCTTGCTAAGAAGTTGTTCGTCAAGCTTGAAGGTAAATTCTTTGTTCCGACTGGTTTGTCCTCGTCGACTCGGCATAGAACTATTGACTCACCCACGGATTGTGCATGCGGAGTTTTGCCGGGACTTCGAGGAGGAGACCGGGCGAATTGAACCAAGCTTGGACCCCATCAACTCTCCCGTGAAAGATGAAGCTGCCATGAATGTGCTCCGCCTGGAATCCCGCATCGACGGTGTTGTTGACTACCTTGCTCGACTGAAGGTCGCAATGTCGCGAATCGACACAACACTCTGGCCAAGGGCAACGCTCCAGAATGACCTCGAGTCTCTGATGACTCCACTTAACGAGATCCCCGGTCGAGTGCAGGAGTGGAAGAAGTATTCTGCCCGGTGCGGTGCTAATGTGGCTCTGTCTTTGGTTCACGTCCATTGCAAGGAGGATCGAGAAGAGAGGCTGGCAGCGATCAAAGTTGCCAACACCAAGAAGCATGATTTCCGATCCTTTATGGGACTTTTATTGCTGTCGCCACTCGGATTGCCGATGGCATTGACGTGGATGAATTCGTCGAGCCTGCCAGCCCTCCTCCTGCGGAGTGAACAAACTTTTATGCTTCACCTTAAATTTGCCTCGGAATGCCGAGTGATTTTTGTAATCGTTAAACTCCTTCGGGCTGAATGCCCGAGTACTTTGATCCGTGGTCTTGAACTTTTAGGGTTCATCTGAACTTGATTTATCTCAAGATATGCTTGCGACTGCTTTTGGAATTTGTTCTTTGTTTGGAATGGCTTTTGTTTTTGAGATGCAATCCTGAAGTGGAGATTTCAATCGACCTGTGCCTCGTTGTCTTCGCGGACAGGGATGGAGCGCATGTTGTATTTCCGGCGCAGCTTCGAAGGAGAAGGTTGCAGTCGACCTGCACCTCGTCGTTCTTGCTGATAAGGATGTAGCGCATGTTGTACTTGTGGCGCAGCTCCGAAGGAGAAGGTTGCAGTTGACCTGCACCTCGTCGTCCTTGCGGATAGGGATGGAGCGCATGTTGAACTTGTGACGCAACTCTGAAGGAGAAGGTTGTAGTCGATCCGCACCTCGTCGTCCTTGCGGATAGGGAAGTGTTTTAAACTAAGGCGAGTACTGGACTGCAGCTAGGCCCCCGAGTGGGGGGGGGGGTTGCTCACCACTCGGTAGGATTTTTCACACTTAGGCGAGTACTGGACTGCAGCTAAGCCCCCGAGTGGGAGGGTTGCTCACCACTCGGTAGGATTTTTCATACTTAGGCGAGTACTGGACTGCAGCTAAGCCCCCGAGTGGGAGGTTTGCTCACCACTCGGAGGATTTTTCACACTTAGGTAGTCTTGGACTGCAGCTAAGCCCCGAGTGGGAGGTTTGCTCACAACTCGGTAGGATTTTTCACACTTAGGCGAGTACTAGACTGCAGCTAAGCCCCCGAGTGGGAGGTTTGCTCACCACTCGGTAGGATTTTTTAAACTTAGGCGAGTACTGGACTGCAGCTAAGCCCCCCGAGTGGGAGGTTTGCTCACCACTTGGTAAGATTTTTAAACTTAGGCGAGTACTGGACTGCAGCTAAGCCCCTGAGTGGGAGGTTTGCTCACCACTCGGTAGGATTTTTTAAACTTAGGCGAGTACTGGACTGCAGCTAAGCCTCCGAGTGAAAGGCTTTCTCATCACTCGGTAAGATTTTCTAAACTTAGGAGAGTACTGGACTGCAGCTAACCCCCGAGTGGGAGGCTTGCTCACCACTCGGTAGGATTTTTCACACTTAGGCGAGTACTGGACTGCAGCTAAGCCTCCGAGTGAAAGGCTTGCTCACCACTCGGTAGGATTTTTCAAACTTAGGCGAAATGGATTCGCGGCTAAGCTCCCGAGTGGGAGGCTTGCTCACCACTCGGTAGGATTTTTCACACTTAGGCGAGTACTGGACTGCAGCTAAGCCCCCGAGTGAGAGGCTTGCTCACCACTCGGTAGGATTTTTTAAACTTAGGCGAGTATTGGACTGCAGCTAAGCCCCCGAGTGAGAGGCTTGCTCACCACTTGGTAGGATTTTTCAAACTTAGGCGAAACGGATTCGCGGCTAAGCCCCCGAGTGGGACGCTTGCTCACCACTCGGTAGGATTTTTCAAACTTAGGCGAAATGGATCCGCGGCTAAGCCCCCGAGTGGGAGGCTTTCTCGCCACTCGGTATTATTTTTCGAACTTAGGTGAAACGGATTCGTAGCTAAGTCACCCACTGGGGGATTTCAGACACAAACAAAAGCAACAACAATCGTTTGAGAAGACTGTAAAGCTCTCATCTTTAATAAACATACTACAAAAGTATTTTTTATTACATGTCACTCGAATGAGTACTTAAGTATAAAAAGGGCGAAGAAGCTCCGCATTCCAAGCCCGTGGCTCGTATTTCTTATGATCGATATTGTAAAGGTGATATGCTCCATTGTGGAGAACTCTGGTGATGATGAAGGGACCTTCCCAAGCAGGGGCGAGCTTGTGTGGTTTCTGCAGATCCACTCGAAGAACCAAGTCTCCCTCTTGAAAGGCTCGACCCCTTATGTTTCTAGCGTGGAATTGACGCAAGTCTTGCTGATAAATGGTCGATCGGATTAAGGCCATCTCTCGTTCTTCCTCTAGGAGATCGACTGCGTCCTGTCGGGCCTGTTCTGCTTCATCTTCAGAGAAAAGCTCGACTCGAGGTGCATTGTTGAGCAAGTCACTCGGTAGAACAGCTTCAGCTCCATAGACCAAGAAGAATGGAGTCCGGCCAGTCGACCGATTAGGAGTTGTCCTCAATCCCCAAAGGACTGATGGAAGTTCATCGACCCAGGCGCCTGCTGCGTGCTTGAGATCTCGCATCAATCGGGGTTTCAGTCCTTTGAGAATCAGGCCATTTGCTCTTTCTGCTTGTCCATTCGACTGGGGATGGGCGACTGAAGCATAGTCGACTCGTGTGCCTTGGGAGGCGCAGAAGGTTCTGAACTCATCAGAATCGAAGTTCGACCCATTTGTCAGTGATGATGTTGTGCGGAACCCCATATCTGAATGTCAACTCTCTGATGAAGCTGACGGCAGTACTGGCTTCAAGATTCTTAATAGGTTTAGCTTCAATCCATTTGGTAAACTTGTCGACTCCTACAAGCACATGAGTGAAGCCGCTCCTACCAGTTCTGAGTGGTCCAACCATGTCTAATCCCCGAACAACAAAGGGCCAGATGAGTGGAATGGTCTTCAGGGCTGACGCAGGCTTGTGAGACATATTGGAGTAAAACTGGCAATCTTCACATTTGTCGACTATATCTTTCGCCATTTCATTTGCTCGAGGCCAGTAAAATCCAGCTCGGTATGCTTTAGCCATGATGATCCGAGAGGACGCATGGTGACCATAGGTCCCGAGTGGATGTCTTTGAGGATCACTCGACCTTCTTCTGGTGTTATGCATTTCTAACTGACTCCGGTTGCGCTTTCCCTGAACAGTTGTCCTTTTATCACAGTAAAGGCTTTGGATCGACGGACGATCTGTCGAGCCTCTTCTTCATCCTCTGAGAGTTCCTTCCTAAGGATATATGCAATGTATGGCACTGTCCAGTCGGGAGTGATGACCAGAACCTCCATGATCAGGTCGACCACGGCTGGGACTTCGACTTCAGTCGGATCTGTGGCACTCTTAGGCTGCGGGGGCTCTTCAGTGAAAGGACGACCTTCTTGAACTGACGGTGCGTGAATGTGTTCCAAAAACACATTGCTGGGAATGGCTTCTCTCTTGGAACCTATCTTTGCCAAATCATCGGCTGCTTGATTTTTCAGTCGGGGTATATGATGGAGCTCCAACCCCTCGAACTTCTTTTCCAATTTCCTCACCGCATTGCAGTAACCAGTCGTGGATGGGCTTCTGACGTCCCACTCCTTCATGACTTGATTGACTATCAAATCTAAGTCGCCATAGACCATGAGGCGACGGACACCGGGTGAGATGGCCATGCGCAACACATACAAGAGTGCTTCATATTCTGCTTCATTATTGGAGGAATCAAAGTGAATCTGGAGAACATATCTGAGCTTGTCTCCTCGAGGGGATACCAGTACCACCTCAGCACCGGAACCATTCAGCATCTTCGAACCATCAAAGAACATGGTCCAGTGCTCCGAGTGAATTTGAGTCGGCAGTTGCTGTTCGATCCACTCTGCGAGGAAATCTGCTATTGCTTGGGACTTGATAGCTTTCTTTGCCTCAAACCTGATATCCAGGGGAAGGAGTTCAATCGCCCACTTTGCCACTCGACCAGTTGCATCTCTATTGTGCAGAATTTCTGACAAGGGAGCGTCGCTGACGACTGTAATGGAGTGGTCAGAGAAGTAATGTGCAACCTTCTTTGTGGTCATGTAAATCCCATAAACAAGCTTCTGATAATGAGGATATCTTTGCTTTGATGGAGTCAAAACTTCAGAAACATAATATACTAGGCGCTGAACTTTATAGGTTTTCCCTTCTTCTTCCCGCTCGACCGTAAGCACTGTACTGACGACTTGTCCAGTGGCTGCAATGTAAAGAAGTAAAGGCTCTTTGTTGATTGGGGCAGCAAGCACCGGCTGGGTGGAAAGCAGGGCTTTTAGCTCTACAAATGCTGCATCATCTTCAGGAGTCCACTCGAACTTATCTGACTTCTTCATCAGTCGGTAAAGAGGCAGTGCCTTTTCATCGAGGCGATAAATGAATCGACTTAGGGCGGCCAAACAACTAGTAAGCTTCTGGACATCATGCACACGCACAGGGCGTTTCATCCGGAGTATGGCACCTACTTTCTCTGGGTTAGCGTCGATCCCTCGTTCGGAAACGAGAAAACCGAGTAATTTTCCGCCTGGAACTTTGAATGTGCACTTCGATGGATTAAGCTTGATATCATACCTTCTGAGGTTGGCAAAGGTTTCAGCAAGGTTAGCCAGTTGGTCGGAACCTTTACGTGACTTGACCACAATGTCATCCATGTACGCTTCCACATTCCGACTGATTTGAGTGAGTAAACACTTCTGAACCATCTGCATGAATGTGGCTCCAGCGTTCTTCAAGCCAAATGGCATAGTGACATAACAGAAGCACCCAAATGGGGTGATGAAAGCTGTTTTTATCTCATCGGGTCCATACAGACGGATCTGATGATACCCGGAATAAGCGTCCAAAAAGGACAAACACTCACACCCCGCAGTCGAGTCGACTATTTGGTCGATGCGAGGGAGAGGAAAGTGATCTTTCGGGCAGTCCCGATTGATATGCTTGAAGTCAATGCACATGCGAAGTGAGTCGTCCTTCTTAGGGACCATGACAACATTAGCTAGCTACTCGGAGTGGTAAATATCCCGGATAAACTCAGCTGCTAGAAGCCGAGCCACTTCTTCACTGATTGCCTTTCTCTTCTGTACGGCGGACCGTCGAAGATGTTCTTTGTCTAGTTTTACTTTTGGGTCGACTCGCAAACGATGCTCAGCCAGCACCCTGGGAACACCCGGCATGTCAGAAGGTTTCCATGCAAAGATGTCCTAGTTCTCACGGAGGAACTGGATGAGCGCTTCTTCCTATTTGGAGTCGAGTGTCGTTGAAATGTGAGTCGGAGCAGCATTGGGATCGGTCGGGTGAATATGGATCAGTTTTGTTTCACCGGACGACTGAAATGTTGAATCTGTGGCAGGCTTTTTAGCTCGCAACAAGTCACTCGGATCTGCATTTTTCTAATACTCCTGCAATTCCACTACTGCCATTTGTGCGTCGGCGATCTTTGAGCCTTCTTTCGATTGCCAGTGATAGTGATCACACCTTTAGGACCAGGCATCTTCAATTTAAGGTACACCTAACATGGTCGAGCCATAAAACGTGCATAAGCTGGCCTGCCCAGAATAGCATGGTAAGCACTCGGGAAATCCACGACTTCAAACGTCAACTTTTCTTTGTGGTGATTCTTGGAATCACCGAAAACCACATCAAGTGCGATCTGGCCGAGTGACTCAGCGTTCCTGCAAGGAATAACTCCATGGAAACTCATATTGCTTTCACTGAGTCTGGACATCGGAATGCCCATTCCTTTCAATGTCTCCGCATACAGTATGTTCAGGCCACTGCCTCCATCCATTAGAACCTTAGTCAACCGAGTGCCTTCGACGACTGGGTCGACCACCAATGCTTGCCTCCCAGGGGTGGCTATATGTGTCGGGTGATCAGACTGGTCGAACGTAATGGCGGTCTGAGACCATTTCAAATAATTGGGCGTCGCCGGAGCGACCATGTTTACCTCTCTGTTGATGACTTTCAGTCGACTTTTACTCTCAACATCAGCAAAAATCATCAAAGTGGAATTGACGTGGGGATAACCATCGTCACTTTCCTCTTTGTCCTCAACTTTGTCTGACTCTTTTTCCTTTTATTTGGGTTGTTTCTCTCGGAACTGCTGGATTAGGAGCCGACCCTGTCGAGTGGTATGCTTCAGGTAAATGAGATTACCCTCTTCATCTTTCTTTGTGTGAATATGGCATGGCAAATCCAACACATCATTTCCGTCCTTATATTTTACTTTCATAGGGTTCCATGGCCCCTTGGGCTCCCCTTGAACTTTCCTTGAGCCATGGCTAAGGCTTCTCCAGGAGCAGCTGGCTCGGCTTTGCGCTTCTGCTTCCGACTGGAGTTCCCTCCTCCGGTTTCATGGGCGACTGTTTTGTGTTTGCCACTCCGGGGCTGATCCTCCTCTTCACCATTGGCATACTTGGTGGCAATCTCCATCATTCGACTCAGAGACATATCTCCGGTCCGACCGAACTTTAGATTCAGCTCTCCATACTTGACACCTTCCTTGAAGGCACAAACTGCTTGGTGATCAGACACATTCTCCACCATGTGGTGCAATGTGATCCATCTCTGGATATAGTCCCTCAAAGTTTCATTTGGCTTCTGTACACAAGATTGCAACTCTGTTAGCCCTGCTGGCCGTTTGCATGTTCCTTCGAATGTTCTGACAAACACTCGGGCAAGTTCTTCCAAACTATAAATACTGCCAGGTACTAACTGATTAACCATGCTCTGGCCGAGCCCTCCAACATCAGAGGAAGGTGCTTCATGGCCACTTCATCATTGCCTCCACCAATCTGCACAGCCACTTGGTAGTCTTCAAGCCAAGTGTCAGGCTTGGACTCACCAGTGAACTTACTGACTCCAGTCGCCAACCTGAAGTTGGGAGGAATCACCATGGCCTTGATCGCTCTGCTGAAGCATTCTGGGCCTGAGACATGCACTCTGCTGCTGGTCGGGAAATCTCTATCATGGCCTTCTCTATGAGCTATGTTTCTATCAACCAAGCCCTGAATGAGAATAGATCTCGCATCAAAGCCTGGTTCCCTGGGGTCGACTAGAATCTTTCACCCACCACTATGAGGGCGTCTGTCATCATGCTGCCGAGGCACGTACGACCCACTCCTCGGAGGAGGCGTGGGCACTCGACAACGATCATCGTGATCGAGTCGGTAATCATACTGCTCACGGTTTCTGTACTGATCTCGCCGGTCTCCACGTCCCTCACGCCTCGGGGGCGATCTTGGGCTGTGAGCCGACTGTACTGTATCTACAATAATGGATCTGATATGGATCCTATTCCGCGACTGTGACACAGCTGTATTCTGCTCTCCCGCTGCCCGGAGTAAAGCCCTGATCTGCATCAAACCTCTGCCAGCTTCTGACTGAGAAGGCTGGATTGGCTCTGCTATTCGGGCTGCAGCTGTGAGATTCTGGATCGGAGTTCGATATACCTGGGTTGGAGGCGGAAAAAGTTGTCGTCGACTGGATTCTGGAACCCGCTGACGAGCATGCTCGTCGAGTGCGTGCTGGAGGTTCTCCAGTCGAGTGTGCTCAGCCAAGTTGGCCAGGCGAACTTCCTCCAAGGCTCGAGCCTCGGGGGTTTCTCCAACGATAGGAGTGTGAAGTTCATCCATGTTCCGGCGGCGAAGTTCTTCCCTCTGCTGCGAAGAGAGGGGCTCAGGGAGGTACTCCTCGTGGATACGTGACGGATCGCCTCCGCCGTCGCCACTGTCGACGCGAGGGAAGCCAGGAGGACTGCAGGGTCCATTGACCATCAGGACTTCCACCACGAGACCACTGCTGTCGCACTCAGATGCATTTTCTACGGAGCCGGTCGACAGGTCAAACAGGCCGTAGAGAGATTCGTCAGGCTCGATTGCCGCGACTTGGGGGGTGGCCAACTGGTGGGCCACCGTGTGCCCCACCCACCGCTGAAGCCTCGATCAACCGGAACGCTTACGTCGGTGGGCAACAGGGAGGGAGGACGTCACAGGAGCCGACCGATACTGAGTCGACGGCTGCCTCAGAAGGACGCCGTAGACGCACGCGCGAAAGTGCGTTGCCCTGCGGACGGGGAGCGCCTCGACATCGAGTGGAGCTTCTTGGAGCCAAGTGGAGTCGTCGGCGACGAACACGAGCGCGCCGAGACGGATCTCGCGGCTCTCAGCCAAACCTCCGCCTGAAACCATGTTGATGGGGATTGAAAAAATCGCAACTTCTCCAACAAGTCGCTAAGACACCTTCCCCACGGTGGGCGCCAACTGTCGTGGTTCTAAGTCTGACAGTTGAATGGGGGGTAGGGATGTAGAGGAAAGATCCTAGATATGGAAGAGTTGTACACGCGAGTTTTACGAGTTCAGGCCCTTCTCGAAGGAAGTAACAGCCCTACGTCTCGGAGCCCGGAGGCGGTCGACCGGATTATATGCGTGTGAGTTACAGGGGGTGCGAACCCTTGTCACTTAGGAGGGGGTTGGCTTATATAGAGTTCGCCAGACCCCTCCGGTCCTCAGTTATGCAGGGATTAAAGTACATTAAGATAGGGCGTTACTGGTAACGCCAGGAATAAAGTGACATAATGACTATTAAAGCTACATAATGACCGACCATTGCAATGCGGAGTGGCTTTAGATTTCCTGGCGGTCGAGTGATAGTCTTCATGGTCGAGTGACTTCAAGTCTGTCGAGTGACTTCATAGTCGATTGAAAGATGATTCTCCTTCGAATGCTTCTGGTGATAAAGTGATGTCCTTGGGGAGGGTATCTAGGTCAGGCCTGTGACCCTACCCTAGGTACATGTCTTCGTCAGCTGGGTCCCGCGGGCCCAGTTGACCGGGTCAACTATGCTGACTGTACACGGTTGACCCTTACAAGTGGCCCCCCTATTAATTAAACTAAATACATTTTTTAAAATAACTTAATTAGTCAGTCAATTACATATGACAGGTGGGGTCCAGTAGCTAATTAACCTAGATTAGTTAGTTTAATACATTGTTAGACTAACAGAGGCTGACATGTGGGTCCCACTGGACCCACATGCCAGGTTTGACCTGGTTAGCCGCCCTGCTGACTGCTGATGTCACTATGACATCATGCTGACGCAATAAACCTTTTTGTTAATTTATTTAATTCCCACGAAAATGTTTAAAACTTTGAAAATTCATAGAAAATTAAACGTAACCCGAATAAAAATGTTTTCTACATGAAAGTTGCTCAAAACGACGAGACGAATCCGAATACACGATCTGTTCGTCCGCCACACATCCCTAGCATAGCGAACATCAAACCTTTCCCCTCCGGTTCGTCTGTCCGAAAATGCCAAACTTCGGGGAAACTTTCCCGGATGTTATCCCCCTTCGCCGATATCGTGTAGCCTTGCGTTAATTCACCCCTAGCGTTGCTTATTGTGTTGTCATGCATAGTATTGCACTTGTTTGCTTTATATTTGTTGTTTCTTCCCCCTCTTCTCTTCGGTAGACCCCGAGATTGATGCTGCTGCTGTGATCGACTACGTCACCGACGACCCCTCCTTCTTGTCTGAGCAACCAGGCAAGCCCCCCCTTTGATCATCCTGATATCACCCATTCCATTCTCTCATGCTTGCATTAGATTTTGCTACTGTAATTGATTGCTCCTATTCTGATGCTTAGCCTGCTTTTGTAACCTGTTTATTGTTACCAACCTGCTTATCCTAAAATGCTTAGTATAGGTTGGTTAGTGATCCATCAGTGACCCCCACCTTGTCCTTGTTGCCCCTGCTTCATCATTGAAGACCCGATCAACGGGATCGAAGACCAGGCCCCGACACCACACATCACTTTCCCCTTAGTTGCTCGACACTACTGGGTTACTATCGAGTGCCGAGGGTGAGACCTCTAAAGCACTTCTGATGTTAACCCTGTAGTGTAGCTATTCGGTCGTGGTCATCGAGGGTGATTCCGCCTTAACCACTTCCCATACGACTCTGTCGTACAACCCCTCAAGTGTGAACCTCGGGGGTGGTTCCTCTTACGTTCACCTTGATGATTACATCGAGTGGAATTCACCGGGGGTGATTCCTCGGGTTTCCCCCTTGATGTTTGGACACACGGATACTTGGACTTTACCATTGTTACTTGGAAAGGCGGGTCGACCCTGAGGGGTACCCGCGAGTGATGTGGAGACAGGTTGACCTGGAGGGTGCCCGCGAGATAATTACGAGGCGTGGCCGGGCATTCCTAGCCCTTGCCGCAAGTCCTCGAGACGGGGCAACGTGTCACATCTTTTGTGAGTCTCTGCTTGTTACCGCGCGTTCCGAATCCACTACGATTTGGATATTTGATCCGAGGGGCCTCTGGCCTGATAGCACTAACCATCACGTGGGCATAGTATGGGCGTTCTGTGTCGTATGCATCGGCCGAAGCTTAATAGACGTCAGCGACTGAGCGGCGCGCGCCGGATTGGACTGGAATGTCTGCTCTTGTATAAGGGAGGCTAGGTCTGCTTCTGGCCGCCCTCGTAACATGCAGGAGTTCCCGAGGAGATGGCCCAAGACCCCTGGGGGCATAGGTTTAGTTCGGCGTGCTGACCTCTCTATTAAGCCTAGGTCGGGGTTGCGGCGTATTGTTTGGCGAGGCGGGCATGACCCAGAAAGTGTGTCGGCGGAGTTAATCGAGCGTGGTGGGTAAGTTGGTGCACCCCTGGAGGGAAGAAAACATCTATCGATAGCCTGTCCTACGGGAACGGACACTTGGAGTTGTATCCCGATCATTGCGACTAGAACTGGATACTAGTGATGAGAAATGGATTGTGATGAGAACTGGATAGTATGACTCTGGGATTGCTTTCTCGTAGGGAGTCGAGAAGGGATCTCTGGCCGAGGTTGATAACACTACTACTACTTTACTTTATGCTATTCTGTACTCTTCTGAATGCTGCAAGATGCTTGGATCTGCTTGAAGATGCTAGTCTTTGATAGGCTAGGCTTTCCCCTTCTCTTCTGGCATTCTGAAGTCCAGTCCACAGATACAGCCCATTTCATTGATACCGATGCATATGTAGTGTAGATCCTTGCTTGCGAGTACTTTGGGTGAGTACTCACGGTTGCTTTGCTCCCCCTTTTCCCCCTTTCTTCTCTTTCCGGTTGATGCAACCAGATGTCGAAGCCCAGGAGCCAGATGCCACTGCCGATGCTTACTACTACGTGGAGGCCGCCGACGACCAGGAGTAGTTAGGAGGCTCCCAGGCAGGAGGCCTTGCCTTTTCGATGGTAGATGCTTTTGTGCTGGCCTTCTTAAGGCAAACTTGTTTAACTCATGTCTGTACTCAGGTATTGTTGCTTCCGCTGACTCTTGTGTATTCGAGCTTATGTATGCAAGCCCTCGAGGCCACTGGCTTGTCATATAAAGCTTGTATTATTTTAATTCGTGTCTTGAGTTGTGTTGTGATATCTTCCCGTGAGTCCTTGATCTTGATCGTACACATTTGCATGTATGATTAGTGTATGGCTGAATCGAGGGCGTCACAAGTTGGTATCAGAGCTGACTGCCTGTAGGTAGCCCCCTTTCCAACTCCTTGGCCGAAGTTGAGTCTAGTTACTGATTTTTTTACAAACATGGCTGTGTGTCTGATAACCCACAAGTATAGGGGATTGCAACAGTTTTCGATAAGTAAGAGTGTCGAACCCAACGAGGAGCTAAAGGTAGAACAAATATTCCCTAAAGTTCTATCGACCACCGATACAACTCTATGCACGCTTGACGTTTACTTTACCTAGAACAAGTATGAAACTGGAAGTACTTTGTAGGTGTTTTTGGATAGGTTTGCAAGAAAGTAAAGAGCGAAGAAATAAAAGCTAGGGGCTGTTAAGATAAAGAAGCAATAAAGTAAATATAGCGAGTGTGGAAAAGTGGTGGTAGGAGTTGTGGAATTGCCCCTAAGCAATTGACTACTTTACTAGACCGATAGCAAGTATTATGTGGGAGAGGCCACTGCTAGCATGTCATCCCTTACTTGGAATTCTATGCACTTATGATTCGAACTATTAGAAAGCATCCGCAACTACTAATGTTCATTAAGGCAAAACCCAACCATAGCATTACGATATATTGGTCCCCCTTGAATCCCGTATGCATCAATTTCTATGCTAGGCTGAAGCTTCTGTCACTCTTGCCCTCCAATACATAGTCCTATCAACATACAACTAACCCTATGGTGTGATCCACGCGCGTGCTCATATGATGGGCACCAAAGGACAGCAACATAACCACAAGCAAATTAAATCAATCATAGCAATTCATCAACCACCGATAGGACAACGAAAATCTACTCAGACATCATAGGATGGCAACACATCATTGGATAATAATATGAAGCATAAAGCACCATGTTCAAGTAGAGGGTACATCGGGTTGCGGGAGAGTGGACCGCTGGATATAGATGGGGGAAGGTGATGGAGATGTTGGTGAAGATGACGGCGGTGTTGGTGAAGATCGCGGTGATGATGATGGCCCCCGGCAGCGCTCCGGCGCCACCAGAAGCAAGCGGGAGAGGGGCCCCCTCCTTCTTCTTCTTCCTTGACCTTCTCCCTAGAATGGGAGAAGGGTTTCCCCTCTGGTCCTTGGCTCCCATGGCTTGGGAGGGGCGAGAGCCCCTCCGAGGTTGGATCTATCTCTCTGTTTCTGCGTTCTGTCTTGGCTTTGTTTCACCGTTTCGTGTGTATATATGGAGATCCGTAAATCCGATTGGCCTGAAACCTTCGCCGTGATTTTTTTCTGAATATTAGCTTTCTTGCGGCAAAAGAAGAGCATCAACTGCTTACGGTGGGCTCACGAGGGTAGGGGGCGCGCCCAGGGGGGTCAGGCGCGCCCCCCTACCTCGTGACCACCTCGGACACCGTCTCGCGTGGATTTTTCTTCCGGAATTTTCCATATTTTCCAAAAATAAGCTCCGTCCGTTTTTTATCCTGTTTGGACTCCGTTTGATATGGATATTCTGTGAAACCAAAAACATGCAACAGACAGGAACTGGCACTGGGCACTAGATCAATATGTTAGTCCCAAAAATAATATAAAAAGTTGCCAAAAAGTATATGAAAGTTGAATAATATTGGCATGGAACAATCAAAAATTGTAGATACGACGGAGACGTATCAGCATCCCCAAGATTAATTCCTGCTCGTCCTCGAGTAGGTAAATGATAAAAAAAGATAATTTTTGATGTGGAATGCTACCTAGCATAATCTTGATCATATGTCTAATCATGGCATGAATATTAACACACGAGTGATTCAAAGCAATAGTCTATCCTTTGACATAAAAATAATAATACTTCAAGCATACCGACCAAGCAATTATGTCTTATTGAAATAACATAGCCAAAGAAAGCTCATCCCTACAAAATCATATAGTCTGGCTATGCTCCATCTTCACCACACAAAATATTCACATCATGCACAACCTCGATGACAAACCAAGCAATTGTTTCATACTTTTGACGTTCTCAAACCTTTTCAACTTTCACGCAATACATGAGCGTGAGCCATGGACATAGCACTATAGGTGGAATAGAATATGATGATGGGGGTTATGTGGAGAAGACAAAAAGGAGAAAGTCTCACATCGACGCGGCTAATCAACGGGCTATGGAGATGCCCATCAATTGATGTCAATGCGAGGAGTAGGGATTGCCATGCAACGGATGCACTAAGAGCTATAAGTGTATGAAAGCTCAACAAAAGAAACTAAGTGGGTGTGCATCCAACTTGCTTGCTCATGAAGACCTAGGGCATTTCAGGAAGCCCATCGTTGGAATATACAAGCCAAGTTCTATAATGAAAATTCCCACTAGTATAAGAAAGTGAAAGCATAGGATACTCTCTCTATGAAGAACATGGTGCTACTTTGAAGCACAAGTGTGGTAAAAGGATAGTAACATTGCCCCTTTTTATTTATTTTCTTTTTTTTTCTTTTTTTTTGCGGGCTTCTTTGGCCCCATTTTTTTATTTAGGCTTCTTTGGCCTCTTTTTTGATGGGGCAATGCTCTAATAATGATGATCATCACACTTTTATTTACTTACAACTCGATACTAGAACAAAGATATGACTCTATATGAATGCCTTCGGTGGTGTACCGGGATGTGCAATGATCTAGTGTAGCAATGACATCAAAAAACAGACAAGCCATGAAAACATCATGCTAGCTATCTTATGATCATGAAAAGCAATATGACAATGAATGCTCAAGTCATGAATATGATTATGATGAAAGTTGCATGGCAATATATCTCGGAATGGCTATGGAAATGCCATGATAGGTAGGTATGGTGGCTGTTTTGAGGAAGATATAATGAGGCTTATGTGTGATAGAGCGTATCGTATCACGGGGTTTGGATGCACCGGTGAAGTTTGCACCAACTCTCAAGGTGAGAAAGGGCAATGCACGGTACCGAAGAGGCTAGCAATGATGGAAGGGTGAGAGTGCGTATAATCCATGGACTCAACATTAGTCATAAAGAACTCACATACTTATTGCAAAAATCTATTAGTCATCGAAACAAAGTACTACGCGCATGCTCCTAGGGGGATAGATTGGTAGGAAAAGACCATCGCTCGTCCCCGACCGCCACTCATAAGGAAGGCAATCAATAAACACCTCATGCTCCGACTTCGTTACATAACGGCTCACCATACGTGCATGGTACGGGACTTGCAAACCTCAACACAAGTATTTCTCAATTTCACAATTACTCAACTAGCACGACTCTAATATCACAACCTTTATATCGCAAAACTATTGCAAGGAATCAAACATATCATATTCAGCGATCTACAAGTTTTATGTAGGGTTTTATGACTAACCATGTGAATGACCAGTTCCTGTCATCTCTCTAAATAGATATAAGTGAAACAAGAGAGTTTAATTCTTTCTACAAAAGATTTGCCCGTGCTCTAACAAATATAAGTGAAGCAAAAGAGCATTCTATAAATGGCGGTTGTATATGTAAAGAGAAACAGGCAATCCAAACTTCAAATGATATAAGTGAAGCACATGAAGCATTCTATAAAGCCATACTCAAAAGATATAAGTGAAGTGCAAAGAGAATTCTATAAATCAACCAAGGACCATCTCATACCAGCATTGTGCATAAAATAAAAATAAAAACCTAAATGCAAAAGAAGCTCCAAGATTTCACATATCACGTGAACGAAACGAATCCGAAAACATACTGATATTTGTTGAAGAAAGAGGGGATGCCTTCCCAGCATCCCCAAGCTTAGACGCTTGAGTCTCCTTGAATATTTACTTGGGGTGCCTCGGGCATCCCCAAGCTTGATCTCTTGCCTCTCTTCCTTCTTCTCACATCGAAACCTTCTCAATCATCGAACACTTCATCCACACAAAACTTCAATGTAAAACTTCGGTAAGATCCGTTAGTATAATAAAGCAAATCACTACTCTAAGTACTGTTGCAAACCAATTCATATTTTGTTTTTGCGTTGTGTCTACTGTAATATAACTTTTTCATGGCTTAATCCACTGATATAAATTGATAGTTTCATCAAAACAAGCAAACTATGCATCAAAAACAGAATCTGTCTAAAACAGAACAGTCTGTAATAATCTGAACATTCACCATACTTCTGATACTTGAAAAATTCTTCCAAAATTAGGAAAAATAAAAAATTTGTACAGAAAGACAGTGCAAAAATTAATCAGAACCATTTGACGTTCCAGTAAGAAACTAAAATTCAAGCACTACAGCCAAAGTTTCTGTCCTGCACCGCACAAACCAACAAGCATTGTAAACATCCTAAAGGCAAACCTTGGCACATAAATTTTATAATACAATGGAATTGTACAAGGGGATAATTACTTTTGTTGAAAAGTTTCTGTAATTAAGATTCACAAAGTTCCCATGGGCATGAACAAAGTTCAAGGACGTCCCCCATTTTCACAATGCTCGTCTCTATCACTTTCACTTTCCTTTTTGAAAAAGTTTTGGGTTCCCCTCTTTATTTTTGTTGTTTTTAAACTATACGAAAGCACCCAACAGAAATAAATGACTCTCTAAAACTTCCGGGTTGTCTCTCTGGCAGCGCTTTCTTTAAAGCCATTAAGCTAGGCATATAGTGCTCAAGTAATGGATCCACCCGGATCCCAAGGTATATCAAAGCCAATTTTAGTTAGCAATGATTTGTAATTTAGTAGTGAGCACAAAGCAATATATATCAAGCAATTACGAAGTCTAACTCTCTTCCTATGCATCGGCATGTCATAAAAGAACAATTCATGCACACAAAGTAAAGGCCAATGCATAGTATAGACAGTTTCTTGCAATTTTATTGTATTGGAGACATAGAGAGGTGGAGATATAGTTCCTCTCTCATAATAATTGCAAGTAGGAGCAGCAAGCACATGCATATTATATCTATCAAAATCATCATGTGCA
Source organism: Aegilops longissima (assembly GCA_021605205.1). Lineage (NCBI taxonomy): Eukaryota > Viridiplantae > Streptophyta > Magnoliopsida > Poales > Poaceae > Aegilops > Aegilops longissima. The sequence goes on from CM038682.1 coordinate 228,292,373, forward strand.
ACGGTGAAAGGCAACCCATCAATGTAATCCTTAATAAGTGTAAACTTCTCCGATATAGTGTAGTTTGGAGAATTCAAAAAGATAATAGGACTATCATGCGTGGGTGCAATAGCAACAATTTCATGTTTAACATAAGGAACTATAGCAAGTTCATCTCCATAAGCAAAATTCATATTGGCATCTTGGCCACAAGCATAGCAAGCATCATCAAAAAGGGATATTTTAGACAAATTCAAGGGATCATAGCAATCATCATAGCAATCATCCTTCGGTAAGCACGAAGGGGAATTAAATAATGTATGAGTTGGAGGGTTACTCTCATTAGAAGGTGGGCACGGGTAGCTAATCCGCTCTTCCTCCTTTTGTTCTTCGCTCTCCTCATCATCTTTTTTATCCAATGAGCTCACAGTTTCATCAATTTCTTCTTCCATAGCTTCCTGCAAAATATTAATCTCTTCTTGGACAGCGGAGAATTTCTTCATAAATGCATTAATATAGTAATTGTATTCATAATTTTCATAGCAATATCTAAGTATAGCAAGATTTTCAGGCCTATAAGCATCATCATCTAAAGCTTCATACTTTTCAAACAAAGATTCAATTTCATAAGTAGCCTTAAAAGCAAAGAATTCTTCTATTTGTTCCACATCATAGTAATCGTATATACCATTAGCATAAGAGGCTAAGGTTTCATTATCATTAAATTTGCATGAAAAGGGAAGGTGTGGAGCATTCATCCTAGAGCAACAAGTATAATCATATTCCGAGCATAGTTGTCTAGCATACCACTTCAATATATAAATTTGATCCCATAATAGTTTCCTTTTGAGTTAGCGATAATCCCTAAAGTATTCACGTTGATCCAACGTTACTCCCATTACCAAATTGAATGAGGTTTCCTCAGGATTATCAAAGTGGTACATAATATTTTTCACATATTGAGCATCGAGGGTTTTAGGAGGTTCCCCATCTCCATGGGTAGCAAGTACACCTAATTTTTTTGGTATTTCGTGTTCCATATCCATAACTAGAGATAAAGAACAACTAAGAACAGCAAATAAAAATTACTTAGTGATAAAGCAAACAAGCACACGAGAATATTCACCCCACGCTATTGCTCCAAGCAGCGGCGCCAGAAAAAGGTCTTGATAACCCACAAGTATAGGGGATCGCAACAGTTTTCGATAAGTAAGAGTGTCGAACCCAACGAGGAGCTAAAGGTAGAACAAATATTCCCTAAAGTTCTATCGACCACCGATAGAACTCTACACACGCTTGACGTTTACTTTACCTAGAACAAGTATGAAACTAGAAGTACTTTATAGGTGTTTTCATATAGGTTTGCAAGAAAGTAAAGAGCGAAGAAATAAAAGCTAGGGGATGTTAAGATAAAGAAGCAATAAAGTAAATATAGCGAGTGTGGAAAAGTGGTGGTAGGAGTTGTGGAATTGCCCCTAAGCAGTTGACTACTTTACTAGACGGATAGCAAGTATTATGTGGGAGAGGCCACTGCTAGCATGTCATCCCTTACTTGGAATTCTATGCACTTATGATTGGAACTATTAGCAAGCATCCGCAACTACTAACGTTCATTAAGGCAAAACCCAACCATAGCATTAAGATATATTGGTCCCCCTTCAATCCCATGTGCATCAATTTCTATGCTAGGCTGAAGCTTCTGTCACTCTTGCCCTCCAATACATAGTCCTATCAACATACAACTAACCCTATGGTGTGATCCACGCGCGCGCTCATATGATGGGCACCAAAGGACAGCAACATAAGCACAAGCAAATTAAATCAATCATAGCAATTCATCAACCACCGATAGGACAACGAAAATCTACTCAGACATCATAGGATGGCAACACATCATTGGATAATAATATGAAGCATAAAGCACCATGTTCAAGTAGAGGGTACAGCGGGTTGCGGGAGAGTGGACCGCTGGATATAGATGGGGGAAGGTGATGGAGATGTTGGTGAAGATGACGGCGGTGTTGGTGAAGATCGCGGTGATGATGATGGCCCCCGGCAGCGCTCCGGCGCCATCGAAAGCAAGGGGGAGAGCGCCCCCTCCTTCTTCTTCTTCCTTGACCTTCTCCCTAGAATGGGAGAAGGGTTTCCCCTCTGGTCCTTGGCTCCCATGGCTTGGGAGGGGCGAGAGCCCCTCCGAGATTTGATCTATCTCTCTATTTCTGCGTTCTGTCCTGGCTCTGTTTCACCGTTTCGTGTATATATGGAGATCCGTAACTCCGACTTGCCTGAAACCTTCGCCGTGATTTTTTCCGAATATTAGCTTTCTTGCGGAAAAAGAAGAGCATCAACCGCCTTACGATGGGCTCACGAGGGTAGGGGAAGCGCCAGGGGGTCAGCACGCCCCTACCTCGTGACCACCTCGGACCTTTGTCTCGCGTGGATTTTCTTTCGAATTTTCCATATTTTCCAAAAATAAGCTCCGTCCGCTTTTATCCTGTTTGGACTCCGTTTGATATGGATATTCTGCGAAACCAAAACATGCAATGAGTGAACTGCCTTTGAGGCATTGGATCAATATGTTAGTCCCAAAAATAATATAAAAAGTTGCCAATAAGTATATGAAAGTTGAATAATATTGGCATGGAACAATAAAAAATTATAGATACGATGGAGACGTATCAGTGTCTTACGGGCCCACGTCGCCATTGGGTGGTATTAGGATCTTTTACTTCTCGTCTATACTCTGGGTCTCTGATCCCTCGTCTAATCGGGTTAAACAATTTTTCTAACTCTGACATTAGGTTCTCGTAACCACTTCATCCCGAAGAGCCACTTCATTCCATATGATCGCCTGCTTCACCAGAAGACTTTGAAGATACTCTCTGATGTTCGTTCGAGAACTTGTGCCCATCGCTTTTGTGATTCCCTTCCACCGTCAACCCCTATGTAAAACTACATACACTTGCCATTCATACAATCATTCCTTGTTGCTCTTGTTATGACGAGATGCCTCGAAGTTCTCTCTATTGTTCCAAGAATTCTTTGTGCCTGCTTCCCTTGCAGCTCCTTTTCCGCATGAATGCATGTATGAATAATTCCTCACACTTACCGGGGATTCGTTCATCCTCAGTTGTTCATGTGATTCACAAATGTCTTCAAAACGCTATTCAATCTTCCGAAAATCTTCAGCAGCCTATTGCTCTTGAAATTCTTGCTTGCTTGCATTATGGTTAATCCCATAAGTCTAGTAATATTATTGGCATCCTTTGTCACTATCATTTTGAGTCCGTTGATTCAACTTGTGCGTGAATGCACGCAAATCATCAGTTGATCCTTATAATTATCTTCTCAGACGTCTTTCCGTACCTGAGCTGGTTCTCGACCAATAAAATTGTTGTCGATTGCACCTCTAAGTCTATTCAACTTACTCATCTTTTGATCAGAGCATCTGCTTCTGATCCTTCGTCTTGAAATCATAATTACTTTGTACTCAAACATCGAATTATTCAGACATTGATATAAGCCGATGCCTTTGCATCCCCTTATTCATCTGTTTGATTACCGATACTCACATCACTCTGTCGTGAATCACTGAGATCCACTGTTATGTTGTTATCCGACAATGTCCTTCACATCCAAAATCTTGTGAGTTTTTCCCTGATACATAATACCTTCGGTAAATTGTATCATCTGCTTTGACCTCGATACTCTGCTTTCGAACTCGTATCTTTTTCTTGGTTGATGGTTCTATAGATTCGTAAAAATACCCCGATGGGTTGAACTTATGCCTTCCATAATCCGTGTGAACCCGAGAGTTATCACGAGTGTTACTCTTCTGGTACTTCGCTAGATAAATCTTCCGCACTGCAATTTCATTGAAAACGAGGAGTGAATGAAAGGTTACACATTGAAGAAGTGGGAGTCGACCTTGAACCTTTGTGTTCATGCCCATGGACCCGATGTAGAACTTATCATGGAAGCTGCTCGTAAAAATAATTATTTCTTTGGTACAAGCTCATCTTGTATCTATGAATTGATCCTTTGCAATCGTGGCTCCGACCATATTTCCTCTTTGATTCCATTTACCGGATAAGTTAAAATAATTTTCAGTAGCATCATGAATGAACTCAACAATATAACCAACACATAAAGCATTCTTTTCATGATCTACAAGCATAGAATTTTTATTACTCTCCACATAAGCAAAATTCTTCTCATGAATAATAGTGGGAGCAAGTTCAACAAAATAATTATCATGTGAGGCATAAAACAATTGAAAACTAAAATCATGATGACAAGTTTCATGGTTATCATTATTCTTAATAGCATACAAGTCATCACAATAATCATCATAGGTAGCAACTTTGTTCTCATAATCAATTGGAACCTCTTTCGAAATAGTGGATTCATCACTAAATAAAGTCATGACCTCTCCAAATCCACTTTCATAATTATCACAATAAGATTCAACATCCTCCAAAATAGTGGGATCATTACTTCCTAAAGTTGACACTCTTCCAAACCCACTTTCATCAATATAATCATCATAAATAGGAGGCATGCTATCATCATAATAAATTTGCTCATCAAAACTTGGGGGACTAAAAATATCATCTTCATCAAACATAGCTTCCCCAAGCTTGTGGCTTTGCATATCATTAGCATCATGGATATTCAAGGAATTCATACTAACAACATTGCAATCATGCTCATCATTCAAATATTTAGTGCCAAACATTCTAATGCATTCTTCTTCTAGCACTTGAGCACAATTATCAGAATCCTTATTTTCATGAAAGACATTAAAAAGATGAAGAATATGAGGCACCCTTAATTCCATTTTTTTGTAGTTTCTTTTATAGACTAAACTAGTGATAAAACAAGAAACTAAAAGATTCGATTGCAAGATCTAAATATATACCTTCAAGCACTCACCTCCCCGGCAACGGCGCCAGAAAAGAGCTCGATGTCTACTACACAACCTTCTTCTTGTAGACTGATGACCCACAAGTATAGGGGATCTATAGTAGTCCTTTTGATAAGTAAGAGTTCAAACCCAACGAGGAGCAGAAGGAAATGATAAGCGGTTTTCAGCAAGGTATTCTCTGCAAGTACTGAAATAAGTGGTAACAAATAGTTTTGTGATAGGATAATTTGTAACGAGCAACAAGTAATAAAAGTGAATAAAGTGCAGCAAGGGGGCCCAATCCTTTTTGTAGCAAAGGACAAGCCTGGAAAAACTCTTATATAACGAAAAGCGCTCCCGAGGACACATGGGAATATCGTCAAGCTAGTTTTCATTACGTTCATATGATTCGCGTTTGGTACTTTGATAATTTGATATGTGGGTGGACCGGTGCTTGGGTGTTGTTCTTAGTTGAACAAGCATCCCACTTATGATTAACCTCTATTGCAAGCATCCGCAACTACAACAAAAGTATTAAGGTAAACCTAACCATAGCATGAAACATATGGATCCAAATCAGCCCTTACGAAGCAACGCATAAACTAGGGTTTAAGCTTCATCACTCTAGCAACCCATCATCTACTTATTACTTCCCAATGCCTTCCTCTAGGCCCAAATAATGGTGAAGTGTTATGTAGTCGATGTTCACATAACACCACTAGAGTCTAGACAACATACATCTCATCAAAATATCAAACAAATACCAAATTCACATGACTACTAATAGCAAGACTTCTCCGTGTCCTCGTGAACAAACGTAACTACTCACAAAGCATATTCATGTTCATAATCAGAGGGGTAATAATATGCATAAAGGATCTGAACATATGATCTTCCACCAAATAAACCAACTAGCATCAACTACAAGGAGTAATCAACACTACTAGCAACCTACTAGCACCAATCCCGGACTTGGAGACAAGAATTGGATACAAGAGATGAACTAGGGTTTTGAGATAAGATGGTGCTGGTGAAGATGTTGATGGAGATTGCCCTCTCCCGATGAGAGGAGCGTTGGTGATGACGATGGCGATAATTTCCCCCTCCCGGAGGGAAGTGTCCCCGGCAGAAAAGCTCCGCCGGAGCCCTAGATTGGTTCCGCCAAGGTTCCGCCTCGTGGCGGCGGAGTCTCGTCCCGAAAGGTTGCTTATCCATTTTTCCTTGACGAAAGACCTCATATAGCATAAGATGGGCATCGGAGGACCAACAAGGGGCCCACGAGGTAGGGGGGCGCGCCCAGGGGGGTAGGGCGCACCTCCCACCCTCGTGACCAGGTGGGGCCCCCTCTGGTGAACTTCTTCCGCTGGATATTTTTTATATATTCTGAAAATCACTTCCGTGGAGTTTCAGGACTTTTGGAGTTGTGCAGAAAAGGTCTCTAATATTTGCTCCTTTTCCAGCCCAGAATTCCAGCTGCCGGCATTCTCCCTCCTTATGTAAACCTTGTAAAATAAGAGAGAATAGCCATAAATATTGTGACATAATGTGTAATAACAGCCCATAATGCAATGAATATCGATATAAAAGCATGATGCAAAATGGACGTATCATAGACGTTGTTGGGCCTCCAAGTGCAGAGGTTTGTAGGACAGTAGCAAATTTCCCTCAAGTGGATGACCTAAGATTTATCAATCCGTGGGAGGCGTAGGATGAAGATGGTCTCTCTAAAACAACCCTGCAACCAAATAACAAAGAGTCTCTTGTGTCCCCAACACACCCAATACAATGGTAAATTGTATAGGTGCACTAGTTCGGCGAAGAGATGATGATACAAGTGCAATATGGATGGTAGATATGAGTATTTGTAATATGAAAATATAAAAACAGCAAGGTAACTAATGATAAAAGTGAGCATAAACAGTATTGCAATGATAGGAAACAAGGCCTAGGGTTCATACTTTCACTAGTGCAAGTTCTCTCAACAACAATAACATAATTGGATCATATAACTATCCCTCAACATGCAACAAAGAGTCACTCCAAAGCCACTAATAGCGGAGAACAAACGAAGAGATTATGGTAGGGTACGAAACCACCTCAAAGTTATCCTTTCTGATCGATCTATTCAAGAGTATGTAGTAAAATAACATGAAGCTATTCTTTCCGTTCGATCTATCATAGAGTTCGTACTAGAATAACACCTTAAGACAAAAATCAACCAAAACCCTAATGTCACCTAGATACTTCAATGTCACCTCAAGTATCTGTGGGTATGATTATACGATATGCATCACACAATCTCAGATTCATCTATTCAAACCAACACAAAGTACTTTGAAGAGTGCCCCAAAGTTTCTACCGGAGAGTCAAGACGAAAACGTGTGCCAACCCCTATGCATAGATTCCCAAGGTCACGGAACCCGCAAGTTGATCAACAAAACATACATCAAGTGAATCACGTGATATCCCATTGTCACCACAGATAAGCACATGCAAGACATACATCAAGTGTTCTCAAATCCTTAAAGACTCAATCCGATAAGATAACTTCAAAGGGAAAACTCAACCCATTACAAGAGAGTAGAGGGGGGAAACATCATAAGATCCAACTATAATAGCAAAGTTCGCGATACATCAAGACCGTGCCAAATCAAGAACACGAGAGAGAGAGAGAGAGAGAGAGAGAGATCAAACATATAGCTCTTGGTACATACCTCAGCCCCGAGGGTGAACTACTCCTCCTCGTCATGGAGAGCGCGGGATGATGAAGATGGCCACGGTGAGGGATCCCCCCTCCTGCAGGGTGCCGGAACAGGGTCCCGATTGGTTTTTGGTGGCTACAGAGGCTTGCGGCGGTGGAACTCCTGATCTATTCTGTTCCCCGAAGTTTTTAGGGTATATGGATATATATAGGCGAAAGAAGTCAGTCAGGGGAGCCACGAGGGTGGGGGCGCGCCTAGGGGGCAGGCGCGCCTCCCTGCCTCGTGGCCACTTTGTTGCTTGCCTGACATACACTCCAAGTCTCCTGGATTGCTTCCGTTCCAAAAATAACTCTCCCGAAGGTTTCATTCTGTTTGGACTCCGTTTGATATTCCTTTTCTGTGAAACACTAAAACAAGGAAAAAACAGGAACTGGCACTGGGCTCTGGGTTAATAGGTTAGTCCCAAAAATAATATAAAAGTGTAAAATAAAGCCCATAAACATCTGAAACAGATAATATAATAGCATGGAACGATCAAAAATTATAGATACGTTGGAGACGTATCACCATCCTGACCTTCGATGATTTGAGTTATCATCGACAACTCCATTGTCTTCTTTCCAACACATGTTTGATCATGTCTTGGTTATACCTTGGACTCCTTGATATTCCTGCAATTGTTCCTTGAGTATTTCTTGTGATCTTCAACTCCAACCCCTACTTGTAACACCATGTTCATTGCTATCTCGAAGCATGACTGTGGTATTCCGAAAATCATTAAGAACATTGGAGGTGCAATGTTAAATGTTTCTTAGTCAATTATCCAAACACCGCGGTATGGGTAAACATCATGATTCTCCTTTCCCCATTAACTAAATGGATAAGTACTCGATGTCCTGTCATGTATATCATGCTCTGTTTGTTCTTGGGAAGCATATACTCTTACTTTTGTATAAGCACCTTTTCCTTTCCATTGGTCTGGTTAAGCTCATAACCATATTTTCCTTTCCATTGTTTTGTTTAACCATTCTTGTGATCTATATGATCTAGGCAATAATAATTCCCTGCTTCTGTAAACACCTCGGTGTACAATTTGTCAGTAAGACCTTGTTATTATTGTTGTTGACATTCCGGTAACCACCGATGGACGAGAACTTTGCCTATTGGTCCGCCTTATTCAACGAGCAGGAAAATGGTTCTCTTCGTCCCTCGCCCTTGGTACCAATGTTGATGCCAACATAACTGACAGGCTATCCTATGACGTGCCTTGCTATCATATCCGTGTAAGATGTCGCCGCTTTTCCTACTTTGAACACACAAGGTGGGCCCATAACCCACAATTCCACAGGATCGAAACCTGACTCTCCTGTATAACCTTGATTCCGAAATATTCTTTGCACTTGGCTTTGTATGTAAATCACGAGCTAACTTCCTCACCATGATTCATTCCGGTATCAGAGGCAACATTATTCTCATTGCTCTAAAACCCTTTCACACTCTGTTTCATACATCGAACGATTGTCTATCCGCTTGGAACTTCTTATTGTACCTTCTTACTTTGCTCTCGATGTTTTTCATATTTCAACTCAAGAGATACTCATGTGTTCACTCATGGGATAACCCCCAGATGATTACCCCTTATAACACCCTATCGTTGTCGAGCTACCTCTTACCTATTCGTAAGTATGGTGAAGATCCTGAAAATAAAAAGGAACGGCAACTTCATCATGATGTAGAGAAATGAAGACATCAATGAGACGGATCAACTTCTTCTAGGAGAGCATCCAAGAACAAGAAAATTCGTTAGAATTTCATAACCAATTCCTTTCCCCTTACTCCACCTCTTAAATCTCGGGACGAGATTTCTTGTAGTGGAGGAGATTTGTAACATCCCCAGTGTCATGCTACGGTAACCCTCTGTGATTAAGCTAGTCATTTTTTTCAAACAGTGTTAATCACCTTTGTTGAATATCACATTTGAAATTCTAGTCAATTCAAATTTGAGTGAAGCTTGAAGTTGCTCAAAAGTTGCTGAAAAAATGTTCATCATTTGTCAAAAAAAAATCATAACAATTATTTGTTAAGGAACACAACATCACCTTTGTGCAAAGATGAGCATTAGCAATTACAACAACACCAATTCAGCATTTTTAAATGCTATCCTATTTATGAAAAATCCCAAATGAATTCTTCTGGTCTCCAAAATACTTTTTGGCACTGCCTAAGATCACCAAGGAATAAAAGGGACACTTCCCACATTTTTCCTAAGTAAATAGCATGCCCAACATTTTCTTACCCATCTCTGTTTATTAAATAAAAAGAAAAACTGAATAAGAAAAGAAAAAGGCCGAAGTGCACTATGCACCTAGGACTGCTAACTACAGTGAGGCCCAGCCCACCTACCCCTCTCCTTCCTCCTTTGTTCACAGAGGGGAGGTGGACGGCGGCCAGCCGCCCGTGGCCGCGATGGCCACGTGCCGGCCATGCCACGCCTCCCCATCGTCTCCCCTGGCGGATAAGGCCACCCTGCCCCTGCCAAACCCTAGCCAGACCCAGATCCGCTTCCTCCACCCTCGCTCGTTCCCCTCTCCCTTACGCGCTCGCTCCTCTCAAGCGCCACCGTCGCCATGCGCCGGACGACCCCGCAACCACCGCGCCTCTCCGGTTCCGCTGATCTGTCCAAGAGCTCCGGCGCCGTCAACCTTTTCGTCCAGTGTCGTTGGATCAAGTCAGGGAGCAGCGCAGCAGCTCCGACGACCCGATCCCCTTCTCCGACCCGCGCCACGGCATCGCCTCGATCTCCTCCGCCTCTGCTCTTGTAAGCCCTCACCGGACCACCTTGTGTCCCCGCGGTGAGCTCCACATCCTCCCTTCCTTCTGTCTTGCTCGGTTTTGAGCCATGGGTAGCCCTTGCCATGGGCATGCCCCTGCTTCGGCCGTAGAACTCGTACCATTGCCCTTGTTCACCACGCGCCTAACCAAGGACTCCGTCGTGCTTCGGGGACTCCCAGGCAGTGCGCGCGCATCGTTTTTCATCGCGGGCGAGCCTCTGGACTCGAACCCGAAACCTCTGTACTCCTGCCGCCGCTAGAGCTCGCCGTAGTCACCGTTCCGGCCATCCCTGAGTCCAAACGGTAGCGCCGTCACGCGCGCGACGTCGAGCCACGTCGAACGCGCCTAGCCACGGGTCTGGAGGCCCACCGTAGCATGAATCCGAGGCTCGCCAGTGTTTGGCCGCCGCGAAAAGCCTCGCCGGAGCTGTTCCGGAGCCGGCGCTGACATGGCGCCCAAGTGGCCGCGTCTGTGTCACTGCAGTCGGGTCCCGCGGGCCCAGTTGACCAGTTGACCGGGTCAACTGTGCTGACTATACACGGTTGACCCTGACAAGTGGCCCCCCTATTAATTAAACTAAATATGTTTTTTAAAATAACTTAATTAGGGAGTCAATTACATATGACAGGTGGGGTCCAGTAGCTAATTAACCTTGATTAGTTAGTTTAATACATTGTTAGACTAACAGAGGCTGACATGTGGGTCCCACTGGACCCACATGCCAGGTTTGACCTTGTCAGCCGCCCCGCTGACTGCTGATGTCACTGTGACGTCATGCTGACACAATAAACCTTTATGTTAATTTATTTAATTCCAGAAAATGTTTCAAACTTTGAAAATTCATAGAAAAGTAACTGTAACCCGAATAAAAATGTTTTCTACATGAAAGTTGCTCAGAACGACGAGATGAATTCGAATACGCGTTCTGTTCGTCCGCCACACATCCCTAGCATAGCAAAAATCGAACCTTTCCCTTCCGGTTCGTCTGTACGAAAATGCCAAACTTCGGGGAAACTTTCCCGCATGTTATCCCCCTTCGCCGATATCGTGTAGCCTTGCGTTAGTTCACCCCTAGCGTTGCTTATTGTGTTGCCATGCATAGTATTGCACTTGTTTGCTTTATATTTATTGTTTCTTCCCCCTCTTCTCTCCGGTAGACCCCGAGACTGATGATGCCGCTGTGATCGACTACCTCACCGACGCCCCCCCCCCCCTTCTTGTCTGAGCAACCAGGCAAGCCCCCCCCCCTTTGATCATCCCGATATCGCCCATTCCATTCTCTCATGCTTGCATTAGATTTTGCTACTGTAACTGATTGCTCCTATTCTGATGCTTAGCCTGCTTTTGTAACCTGCTTATTGTTACCTACCGCTTATCCTAAACCGCTTAGTATAGGCTGGTTAGTGATCCATCGCTGACCCCACCTTGTCCTTGTTGCCCTCGCTTCATCATTGAAGACCGATCAACGGGATCAAGACCAGGCCCCGGCACCGCACATCACTTTCCCCTTAGTTGCTCGACACTACTGGGTTACTATCAAGTGCCGAGGGTGAGACCTCTAAAGCACTTCTAATGTTAACCCTGTAGTGTAGCTATTCGGTTGTGGTCATCGAGGGTGATTCCGCCTTAACCACTTCCGATACGACTCTGTCGTGCAACCCCTCAAGTGTGAACCTCGGGGGTGGGTCCTCTTACGTTCACCTTGATGATTACATCGAGTGGAATTCACCGGGGGTGATTCCTTGGGTTTTCCCTTGATGTTTGGACACACGAATACTTGACTTTACCATCGTTACTTGGAAAGGCGGGTCGACCCCGAGGGTACCATGAGTGATGTGGAGATGGGTTGACTGGAGGGTGCCCGCGAGATAATTACGAGGCGTGTCGGGCATTCCTAGCCCTTGCCGCAAGTCCTCGAGACGGGCAACGGGTCACATCTTTCATGAGTCTCGCTTGTTACCGCGTCGCCCTAATCCACTATGATTTGGATATTTGATCCGAGGGCCTCGCCCGATAGCACTAACCATCACGTGGGCATAGTATGGGCGTTCTGCGTCAGATGTATCAACCGGCTTAATAGACGCGGCGACTAAGCGGGCCACGGATTGGACTGGAACGCTGCTCTTGTATAAGGGATGCTAGGTCTGCTTCCGCCGCCCTCGCAACGTCAGGAGAGTTCGGGAGATGGCCCATGACCCACGGGGCATAGGTTTAGTCCGCGTCTGACCTCTCTATTAAGCCTAGGTCGGGTTGCGGCGTATTGTTTGGCCGAGGCCGGGCATGACCCAGGAAAGTGTGTCCGGCCGGAGTTAATCGAGCGTGGTGGGTAAGTTGGTGCATCCCTCCAGGGAAGAAAACATCTATCGATAGCATGTCCTATGGTAACGGACACTTGGAGTTGTATCCCGATCGATACAGCTAGAACTGGATACTTGTGATGAGAAATGGATTGTGATGAGAACTGGATAGTATGACTCTGGGATTGCTTTCTCGCAGGGAGTCGAGAAAGGATCTCTGGCCGAGGTTGATAACACTACTACTACTTTACTTTATGCTATTATGTACTCTTCTGAATGCTGCAAGATGCTTGGATCTGCTTGAAGATGCTAGTCTTCGATAGGCTAGGCTTTCCCCTTCTCTTCTGGCATTCTGCAGTCCAGTCCACAGATACAGCCATTTCATTGATACCGATGCATATGTAGTGTAGATCCTTGCTTGCGAGTATTTTGGGTGAGTACTCACGGTTGGTTTGCTCCCCCTTTTCCCCCCTTTCTTCTCTTCTGGTTGATGCAACCAGATGTCGAAGCCCAGGAGCCAGATGCCACCGCCGATGCTTACTACTACGTGGAGGCCGCCGATGACCAGGAGTAGTTAGGAGGCTCCCAGGCTGGAGGCCTTGCTTTTTCGATCGTAGATGCTTTTGTGCTGGCCTTCTTAAGGCAAACTTGTTTAACTCATGTTTGTACTCAGATATTGTTGCTTCCGCTGACTCTTGTGTATTCGAGCTTATGTATGCGAGCCCTCGAGGCCACTGGCTTGTAATATATAGGTTGTATTATTTTAATTTGTGTCTAGATTGTGTTGTGATATCTTCCCGTGAGTCCTTGATCTTGATCGTACACATTCGCGTGTATGATTAGTGTACGATTAAATGGAGGGCGTCACACTATGGAGATCGGGAGACACCCTCCTCCCCCGCAGGGGGTGAGAGCTCCGCCGCCGCCGCCTGATCTCCTGCCTCCGGCCACCTCCTTCACAACAGAGACTAGATCTGAAACCCTCTCCTCACCCTCTCTCCATCCATCTCGGAGTCCAGCGCTCTCGGGCGACTCAGGGGGCGACATCCCTCCCGTTGCAGGCGTATCCACCTCCTCTCCCTCCCTCCCTCCCTCCCTCGCTGTCGCATGAGGCTGGCGTCGGGCAAGCCCCTGGCGTAGCCGGGGACTGCGGCTGGCGTGGTGCCGGTGGTCTGGCTGGACGGCCGAGGGATCTTTGGTGGGCCAGGGCTTGGCGTGGCTGCTTTGGCGGCCGGCGGCGCCTGATCTGGCCGCATTCCTCCAGCCCTGATCGGTGTGCTTCTCTCCTGCGGGTTCCTGGCGGTGTCGGTGTGGCTTGCCGGGACCTTGACCGGTGGTCGCGGGTGAAGCTGGTGGAGGAGATCCAGATTGGGGGAAACCCCTTGGTCGGCCCCGGCCGGACGCACCGATGATGACGCTCAAGGGCGCCGCTTTTCTTCTTGGAGACGTCGGTCTACGTCTGCTCCTCTACTTCCTTCCTACCCGCCTCTCGGGTGAAAACCCTAACTCCGGCGGGTGGCGGCGGCGTCCTTGACGTCATGACCTTCCTGAAGGCTTCGCCTTGAGGGCTGAGTGGTGGTGGGCACTGTGTGGGTCCCTGACGGTTGCTGGTGGTGGGCACTGCTTCGGGGGAAACCCTAGGATCTGGTCCTCCAAGTCGGACAATCGCGGTACTATGGTGTTGTTTCTCTCTTGGGAGCATCGTTTGTGGAGCAGCACTGGACGGCGGAGGCGGGAGGTGGAGTGGCTTCGTCTTGCACGAAGCTTTGGTGGAGCTGTCAAGTCATGCCTGGCAGACAGGTGCTACGCTGAGTCATGCCTGGTTGGCAGGTGCTACGCAGGACAGTCTTCCAGAGTCCTCGCGTCTGGACGGATGAGCGCAGGGCGGTGGCACCATTGGGCGCCGTGGTGGCGTCGACGGATGTCCGGATTGACAAGGATGATGCGGATGTCTCTCCTGAATATGGGTCAGCGGTCCGATGATGATGGCGACTTCTAAAGCGTGTGCATGTGGTGTGTGCTTTAGGTCTGCTGCACCGGCTGTTGGTCCCGATACGTTATGTGGATGGATTGGCGACGTCACCAGTTTTAGATATGAGGAGTGAGAGCACTCCACATATCGAGTTTGTAGGTATGAATATGATTTCGCATGAATTGATGTATGTTTTTGTCAGACCTTTGTGAAATAATTAATAAAGATGGCTGTATGCATTGATTGATGCAGATGCCGTGGGATTAACCTCCTTTTCCAAAAGAAAAAAAAACACACAGGTACTTTCTTTTTTTAGCGAAGGCCAACTCCACCGCGCGACCCTATCATGTCCGCCCCGTCTGTTTGGGGTAAAACGGACAAACGAGGCGGCCCAGCGTGCGACGGCCCGGACCCATCTTGTCAGTTTTGAATCCGGGCCGACCCATTTCGAGCGCAAACTTGCGCCGGGTTTGGGTCACGGCGGACACCAAACAGACGCGCGCCTCGTCCGCGTCGGGGCCGCGTGGCTGGCGGCCACCTACCTCCTACCCGCCCACATCAATGCGCATGAGCGGGCGACCCCACTTGTCATCCGCACATTGAAAGGTCGCCGTCCTTCTTTAAGTGGGAAGCATGGACGGGTCGTCGTCCACACTGCCCCACGCCACCCCGCGGCCTCCTCGAAACCCGACAACGCCGAACCCAAACCCTAGCCAAGAACTCGCCGGCCGGCCGCCCGCAACCATGGGGCTATGGAACTACTGCCGCAAAGGCAAGCACGACTGCGAGGCTGGTTCCTCGTCGGGACGCCGCCGCGGCTCGGTGAAGAAGGAAGAGCCCGCGTCGCCATCGCCACCACGTCGGGGCCCCGAGCCGCCCGCGTTCTCCATCGCGCTCACGGCCGCCGGCGAGCGCGACCGGCACTACATCGAGGCAGTCGTCTGCCGCCGGTATTGGGAGACGAGGACGCCGCTGCCCTGGAGCGACGTCCACCTCCCCAATAACTGGCACCTGTCGGCCGACCGCGTGCCGATCCCGCCCGTCCCACAGAGCGGCCGTGCGCGCCGCCAGGAGATCCAGCGCCGCCGCCGCCTCCTCCCGGACGACCTCTACTATGACGAGAGGTACGCCCCGACTCGCCACTGTGGGACACTTGGCTCGCAATGAGCACGACGGCGGCGGTCGCCGTTCTTCGCCGCATCGCCGACGGGCGCGGCGCCACGTGAGCCCCGAAGCGGCTCCCGGTAGCGCGCGCGGCGACGCTGGTGTGCGGCCTGACGCCCATGCCGTCGCTGTCGCCATCTCCATCGCCACCCCCACCTCCTCACATGACGGCGGAGGAGGAGGCCCGGCTCATGGCGCGTGTGCTGGAGGACTCCAAGCACACGCACGACGAGCGCCAATGGGCGGACCTCGAGGAGACGATGGCCCTCTCCGAGGCCGGTGACGTCGCCATCCCCGAGATGGAGATGGCACCGAAGGAGGAGGTGGTGGAGGAGCCGCCGGTGGCCGCGTTACACCTTGACCTGGTGGGCCAGGGGTGGAGCTGGTCGTGCTCCGGTGAGCAAATGGCGGCCGCCCTGGGGGCCGTGAACTGGTGCCCCACGCCGCCGCGGTTGCCGGAGCGGGAGGCCTCGCCTTGGGAGGAGGTGTTGCAGGCACCGGCCACCTTCCAGCCTGCCGCCCCCGTGCACCACGGACCGCCGGCCCACATGTGGACGCCGCCGGACTACGTCGACCTCGTCAGCGACGACGGCGACACCGGCGGCCAGTGAAGACGGCAACGGCGACGGCCACGGCATCGACGGGCGCGCAAGAGCGCGCGGGAGGCGTTTTTTTATTTTGATTTTAAGTTAATTATGAAACTGGGCCATTTAAGTGGACTGAGAAATTGGGCCGTTTTGTGGCCGTAACCCCTATATATGTTTTATGTTTTTTTAACTGTGTTTATTTAGTTTTTTAGTCATTTCATTTAAGTTTTTATATTTTTTATTCACGTCCACCCCAGACAGGTTTTGGGGTGCGGCCGCGCGTTGGGCGCATCCACGACCCATCGGACAAACGCGGACATGGGCGAACCCATCGGCGCCCCAAAGGGACAAAATCCGGCTAAACCGGACGTCCGTTTGGGATCGCACGATGGAGTTGGCCTAATGGAGCTGAAGGTTGGTGGAGTATCATGATTCCCTCGGCCGAGAGTATCCTGAGCAGACACCCACATGGACATGGCCCAACGAGTTTGTTCCGGCACATGGACCATAGAAGCGACGACTCGAGGAAACATACAAATGTGGGGGATATTCTACGACTACTCGATGATGTGGATTTTTTGTCCAAAAAGACCCCCTGGCGAGATGAGTTGACAAAAAGGACTACATGTGGATTAATTTGACAAAAAAGAAACCTAAGCGGTGGCGGCAGGTGCGGCAGGCGATACGTGGCACCTACCGCCACGCACCGAGGCGGCCGGCCCCGCCGCCACCGCAGCAAAGCGCCACCCAGTCGAACAGGATCTCCACATCGCAGCGGCAGGCGGCGATGAACGGGCGGGCGAGGTGGGCCCAGCCGCCATCACGAGGCGCCTCCTCGGCGCGGTCGCAGGTGGCGGACAGCCGTGCAGGCCGCGGGCCCGGCCGGTGGGCTTCGCCGCCACAACCGAGGCGGCCTCCGCTGGCGTCTTGGCTGGCCGACAGCCTCTGCTGCTGCGGGCCGAGGCGGGCCAGGCCGCCACTGTTGCTGGCGGCATCATTTGTTATGCATGCGCGGGAAACCGACACTGATTCCGTGACTGACGGCGCTGATTCCGATACAAACTTCGCTCATTCCGATGATTCAAAAATTGATGCTGATAGATAGCCTGCTTTTGCTTGTTTTGCTTGAGTCATGCGCGGCGACAGGTTCCCTGTTGCAGACTTAGCTAATTCCCACGCGCGTGATAGGACGCGACGGCACTGCAGAAATACACTCACTTGTTGCGGAATCCGAGGTTCCTGTTCACAGCCGACACTACAGGGATCCTAAAATTTCCCGCCTAATTTCCTCTATTCTCGCTTATTTTCTTGCCATCATTTATCGTCTGAGTCTATAAAAGGAGACACCGAGGCTCTCGTCCAGCCATCCTCGAAATCGCCCATGCGCAAAGTGTGTAACACATTTTTTCAGTCAGTATGAGTTCGCCTTGTTCGGATCAAAGCATTAGGCCGAGGAAAATGAAGAATGCAAGTTTGCCTCCGGGGGCGGCTGTCCTGCGGTGTTGGTGTGGCGATCTTTGCAAGGTGAAGGAGGTTACGGATTTTTCAGATTGGTTGGGCATGAAGTTTTTCATGTGTGCCAATTATGAGGAAGATCCACCCATAGCTATTTCAGAGTACGACAAGCCTCCAGTATGCTCTAACCATCACAAATAGATATTGTTGGTATTTTGATAGATTCTTTAATAACATTCTTGTTTATTGTTGTAGTCCCCTCTGCCTCTGTGCATGTACTATCGTTGGATTGACACGAAGATGCCGGCTTGGGCAAAGGATCGAGATTCGTGAAAGAAGTCGCCGTCGTGGAATAGTTTCTACTAAGAGCGACGCGAGAAGGCGGAAGTCGAGGAGAAAGCAGAGCAAGAGAGAGAGTTAAAAGAATATTATGCGAGCAACACCGTTTTAGGATTTAGGAAAGAAAACAGGAAGAGGCTCGTCGCATGGAGGAGCAGGAACGACAGCCGAAAGGAGGCTCGTGGAGGCGGAGAGGCGGAGAAAGAAAGAAAGGGCTCGTGAGGCCAAGGCAGCAGAAGAAGCTGGCGATGGAAAAGGAAAATATCCATTCTGGACTCAGTAGATTCCTGTGGTAGTATTTTAAATTTCGCAATCATTTGTATCTTTATTTCTGCAGTTTAATGTAGCTTTATTTCAGTAGTTAAATGTAGCTTTATTTCAATTCTATGATGTATCTTATTTTTAGTTGTACCGTGTCGTCATGGAAAAAATAGTTTTAGAATAAAGTAGTGGCATTTTATTGCCCTCCACTAATATCGAACATCGTGCAACAACTATGAAATGAAATTAAGATAGGACATAATGCCCTACAATAAGAGAGTACAAACTAATAATGCAAGTACATCTGAATTAAACAGTAGAACTGGAATACAACTTAAAAACTACATGAAGGCATCATCGTCATCCTCCGTCGATGCAGAACTCTTGCCCTTCGAGGATGCAAAACTCTTGCCCTTCGAGGATGCAGAACTCTTACCCTTGGACAATGCAAAAATCTTTCCCTTCGAGGATAAAGTACTCTTGCCCTTAGACGATGCAGAACTCTTACCCTTTGACGATGCAGAACCCGGAAGCGGCGGCATGAAGATATCATCTTCATCCTCGCTCTCCTCAGTCCATAAAAATGGATGCTTTTCTGCAGTCCTTCTAAAAGTTTCACTCTTCGGCTCCACTACCTTCTTCCACCTTGCATTCAACCTAAGAAGTTCTTTACGTACCTGCTCATAGGTCCTTTCGGGCTACCTGCACTCCACGTAATTGGTGAGCCAACTCATTCATTATAGTGTCACTACCGTGAGTTCGTCCCATGGAACTATCCTATTGTCCATCCCGAAATCGGTAGCTAGCCTCGTAAGAGTGCTGCTCATCCTGTGGTGAAAACTATGATCGAAAGGATAATGGGACATCTCGACTACACTACACTCGAATGCTTATCCACCTCCGTCTCAAGGGGTTTTATAGGTAGAGAGGAGAAAATAGCGGGAAAGAACGATTGCAGATGGCGGGAAAGGGTTGGCGGGAACATATGGCGTGAAGGGGTTGGCGGAAACGGATGGCGGGAAGATATGGCGGAAGGGGTTGGCGGAAACGGTGGCGGGAACATATGGAGGGAAAGCGTTATGGAAAATATTGAGGGAAAGGGTTGCGCGAAAACATAAGTCAAGAGTGGAGCGGGTAGTATGTCGAGATATAGGCGGAAAAATTGTTCCGACTAGTGCATTTTATTTCAGCATACATAGATGTTCAAATCGAAAAGTCGACATCTTGACATATGTAGATACAATGGGTCACGACGTGGATAGATGAATCATTGTAGTCGACGACGGCCACCTGGCCTTCCTTCGACCGGAAAGCTCCAAGCGATTAGGTGGTCGAGTTACACGAAGACCGCGGCCGCACTCGCTTGGTCTTTACGGTTCTGCGACTCCTGCATTGGTGGTGGAGTCTGTAATCCTTGTTGCGAACCTGATGTGTAATTGTAGGCGTATGGTTGTTGTGACTCGGGGATAAAAGATGGGCCAATAACGTCCTCTCTCAAGAAATCCAGATTCTCGCGTTAACATTGTCGCCGGGTTGGGTGTACTCATCGCTCCAATTTACATCAGGTATGCCCTGCACATAGAAACATTGTAAACAAAAACTGTTAGAGGATAATATGTAATATCACTGTAAATGCATTAAAATGTAAACATGACTACCCGATCAGATCCCTACTTTGTCTTGTCTGGACATTCTACCGGCACTGGTTTAAATCTGGGACACGAGTCTCCTCGGGCATGGAGATCCCTCGCGTGGAGAGATACGGCTGAGATCCCTCACCTTGAGTGTATGTGCCATATCCTGTGTATGCATATGGATTTGGGGAAAGATACAACTCGGGCATCGAATCCAAGCCCATGCCATGGTCCTGCGATGTCTGCCCCTGATGAAGCAGCACCGAAGAAGAGCGATGTAGTGGCAGAGAAGAGTCATGTCGTGGCAATGTCGTTGTAGTACTCGGACCCTCCCCCCACTGGCCATGGCTTGTACGCGCCTCGCTCGGTCTGGATGACAGCGCCGCACTTGGTCTGGCTGACCTTGGTACTGGCATGTTGTACGCTTCAGTGACAACGTCTTCGCCTCTACCACATCTCAACTTTGTTAGCATGTATTCTTTAAAACGTTTATTGAATGACTTGACAGCTTGTCCCCTGGGTGGCATGCTTTCCATCACCATCTACCCTATATCGTGGGCAGTTTGAAGCTGGAAAAATATTTGGTTGTTATTTGGTTGAAATGATGGACCTGAAAAAATTACTAGTGATTACCACCCGGTCATGATAGTAAGCTGCATGCAGCTCAACATGTCTCTGCATCTGCTCCTCGTGCGTGAGATTTGTTGGTATCTTAGCTGGTTGACCGGCCAGGCTTGTACGCGCGCTGATGCAGTACCACTGCTTGTACGCTTGAACTGTACTTCCATCGTACGGTCTGCGAAAATTATATAATAACATCAACCGTTGTGATGAAAGCAAAGCATCTTCGCGCATTGTATGGTCACCGTAATAAATAATGTAAATACAACGTACCTAAGTTGATACACTCTATCTGCTAGCGCGTCATTTTCCCACTTCTGTACCCATTGAATGTTGCGTTCCCTCCAATCATAAAGACTCCAACCGTGGCCCATATTGGTTAGCCTGCAAATTATGTAACAAAATGTGAGTTTAGTAAATTAAAAAGGGCACTAACTATTTAGGGAGGTCACATCTTACTTATGGGTTTCCTCATCAGTACATCTTGGAAAAGATGGTGGAATCTCCTGATACAGACCGAACTGTCTCATGACACGCTCTGGGTTGTAAGGCTAAACACACCACAGGAACAATAAGTAGCAGCGAGTCAGCCAGAATGCACTATCGGTCAACATGCCTGGTGTGATGGTTCGTATATTAAAGACCATCTGTACATGCTCCTGAGTCCATGGGTTCCATGTGACAACGGAATCATCAAGTGCATCAAACTGCTGGTGGTATATAGGGTAACATTTTTTTGCAATACTTGGAGACCAATGTTTCCGTGTCTTTGTCCACCTGCTGGCCATAGTTACACAACTTCCCTCGCTATAGTCATATGGGTGTATGGGATTTATTATACGAGGTCGTCCTACAGGGAGGTATTCCCAGGACCACGACTGTAGAAACTAATAGGGGACACAAAGTAACGGAGCTTTTTGTGCGAAGGAAGTTTTTTGTGTGGCATCACACAAGCCTCTATATGTATGAGATAGAATGGCAGAACCGAAACTGTATTTTGGCTGCTCGGGTAAAGGTTCATCTACCATCTTCTCCACGATGGAGATGAGACCAGGAGAAGTACGTCCCGTGTGAATTTGGAAACATAACCCCGAGGAGCCACAACAAACACGCAAACAGATGTCTTTTCCTCGTCTCGTAATCAGCGAAGCTAGAAATATTAAGAAAGTTATCATGAAGCTGGGGTGGGATGCCACGAGGGCCACCAAGACGTTGTGATTTCGCATTGTCATCCCAAGACGGTCTGATATATTTTATCCCCAAGTTTTAGACACTCGTCGAGAGACTAACGGCTCACCTCTAATTGGTAGAGCAAGGATCATAGAAACATCTTTCAGTGTAGGTGAAAGCTCCCAAAACGAAAGTGAAAGGTGTGGGTTTCAGGTCTCCATCAGTCAACGAGGGATGTCAAAAGGGATGGGTCCGAACGTAACTGGGATGGGTCTTCGCTTGATGTGAGCCTAGCAAAAGCATGTAGTCTATAAGCGTCAAGGTGAGGAATGAAATAATTGTGTATTGGCCAGGTTTTCTTTACGGTTCGAAGTCTGAAACTCCGATAATCATGTTCTTTATTTGGGTTCAAAAATAGGTGGCAACGGTGGCCGGCGTCATGGGGCCCCTCCAAAAGCCGCGGCACTTCAGCCATAACCTGCACACAAACATACAAAAAAATACAAAGAGATTCAATGTACAATAAATATAAATACAATAACACAAAGAGATTCAATAATACAAAGAGATATAATTTACATTAATTAGCTGAAGTTAACATCATGGGTACAATAATACAAAGAGATTCAATTTAAAATAAATATAAATACAATAACACAAAGAGATTCAATAATACAAATAGATTCAATTTATATTAATAAAAGTTTAATACAAATATAAGTAGACATAGCGAGTACAGATAAATCAACATCATGCGGTGTTGTTCTCGACTGAGCATTCCCTACGTGAATGTCCAGACACCTACAAACGCTGCATCGCCTTGGTTCTCCCATCCGGCTATGGTCCATGTCATTGCGATGACGCCTAGATCGACGCCGCCCTTGGCGGTTCTCATCAAGTCGGTGTTCGAACCCATTTCGCCCATCCGCCACAGCATTTTGTAGTTCATATCAATGCCCTGTGCCCGAACTCACCGTTCCAAGTGTTGTACAGATTGTACATGTTGAGTGCTTTAACTAGTGCTTTAGCCACAGTAACCCTGTCTGCAAAGTATGACAGGGTCCGGTTCCAAGTTTCTTCAATTAGGGCTGTGATAGGCAAGGCTCTCACCCCTTTAAGAACACCATTGTACACCTCTGACATGTTGCTGGTCATTATTCCATACCGAGCCCCGGTGTCGTGAGCCTGCGCCCACTTGGACAAATCAGGGCAATTCTCGCCGATCCACTGGCTCAAATTTATGGTCGTCCTTCGACCCCTCCGGTCTTCTCTCTGCGGCAAGGCCGCGCGCTCGATCTCACCATTGATACCTGCCCAGATGGCATTCATTTTGGCTTGAGTTTTCTGCATGCACATCCTCTTGAATAACTTGAACCAATCCTTATTCTTGAATTTGGAGTAAAAGTTTGCTGCCCGCATGCACCACCTTCCCTCTAGATCGGGCCACTTCCACTCTTCTGACGACTGCTTAATTATGTCGAGAGCACTTAATAATCCTGTGTTGCGATCAGAGATGATGCAAACACCTAAATGCTCTTTCACGACACTCATCTTCACGCAGCTCAGGAACCACAACCAGTTATCTTTGTTCTCGCTCTCGACCAGTGCGTATGCAATAGGAAGAAGCTGATTATTTGCATCTCCTGCAATCGCCACCAATAGTGTGCCCTTGTACTTTCCAAAGGAGAAAGGTACCATCAATCGATAATACCGGGCGACGGTGCACGAAGGCTTGTATAGTCTCGGGCGAATGCCTGAATAAGCGATCCAGATTAGCTCACCCGGTTCTTTGGGTTCGACGTTCTTCCGCCAAACTTGAGTCCCCTGTTAGCACTTGCTATCCGATGAAGCATTCAGGGGCATAAGAATAGACCTCCTCATAGGTTCCATACAAGTTCTTGAATATATTTTCCTTCGCACGCCTAGCCTTGTTGTAGTGACGTGAAGCCAATCTGATCTTATGCATCTTTTGCAAAGCCCTAACACTAATGTTGAGACTTCCCTGCACAATCGTTTCCATCACATGCCACATATCTTGCCGTCACATTGCAGTGATCGTAAAGAGTCCCGGTTGCTCACAGCTATGCTGCACTATTTTTGTGATATGCCATGACCGACATACCCTGAGCTTGAGCCTAGCGAGAACTTTCGTGGCAACCTTTCGCGGTGTGGATGCATATGACCTTCAACTCTTTTTTATCAGACTGCTTCACTTTTTGCTAGCGGTGGAGGGCGATTGCATACCTATTAATTGCTTGGTAAGCAGACTTCTTGTCCGGGAAAACCTGCCCAACCTCCACGCCCCCGCTTCTAGGCCGTAAAGCAGTGAAATTCATTTGTGATGCTCATATCCTGTAAAACCCAGGTTGCGATGACGCCGCGACCGCCTCTAGGGAGGAACATCTTCTTCTTTGCTTGACTTGGAAGACGCAGAAGAGTGATCGTCATCATCGAAGCGCCCGCAATCCCTCCACGTGTTCACTCATGTCAACGGCCGCAGACCAATATCCGTGTCATACACTGGCTGGTCGCCCGTCGGTTCGATGGGCCGATGCTAGGGGCTGATGTGATGGCCAACTTGACCTCACCGCCTCGCCATCGCATCCGCAACATCGGTGACTGAAATGAACTCCACATACACCATCGATGACCAAACACCGGGTTATTGGGATTGCTTGCAAACCTCATGTACGACCCCACGATCGATCACTGTGACAGGCCGCAAACCCCAACGGGCAGCTGTCCCATCATTTGCTCCGTCAGCGACGAAGGCCTCCACCGTCATTTTTCCCCGCATCCTGGGCCAAACACCGCCGGATGCACCTTCCGACAGCTGCAGAACCCATGTTGACTATGTCTCTAACTACAACTGTAGTCGACTCGCATAAGGACACATCCACCCCGAAAGGACCGTCGCGTAAGACGTTCCCATAGTACACTACTAAATTTTCCATAGTACCTAACCAACATACATGTTTACATTTCAAACAATTAGTAACTGAATATTTAGTAGTAGTACGATGACAACATTTACATATCATGCTACTAAAATAATAATCGTATTTTCGTTACAAATATTCGGTTTGTTCTTAGAATCATTTTCTTAGACTTTCCGGGGTTGTCGGTATTTACAGATCTATTTTTTCTCAAACTCGTCTACAAGCGTCACAAACTAAAACTCTGTTTGCTTTTCTCTAACTACCCCAAAAATATCCTAAGCTGATTCTCGTAACATGCAAAAACTGAGCTTTTGGAAAAACCACTATTAGTAAAATCTAATTTTCTTACAAGTTATGACAAAACCGATGGTAATTACTTGCTATCCAAACAACCACTAAACATGATAGTACGATAATAATATTTTAATATCATATGCGTAATACATTTAATATCTTCCGGATTTATAGAATTTTTTCATATCATACAATTATAATCATTTATTTACAAATATTAATATTCGCAGCGGCATGCATATTATTCACAACATTACATCAATATAAAAAATATTAACAATATTACGGAGTCATTTATACCTCAGCTCCAATATGGATGTGCTTGCGACTGCAATTAAGCGTCCAAATAGTTCGAATAAATATCCGTCACCAGTATTATATGAACGGAGTCAACCTATTATCACATGAACATCAATATTACACACGGATTTTTCTTTCTGCTATCAAACGTATAAAAATAGCACTTGCTTGTATGTAGACCTACAGTTTCCTAACTATAGACTTAGTAATAAACATACCACATAAAATAACATACCACATGCAATGAACAATTGCAGTGCTATTTTTTTCTTAATTACCGTATTAAGATCTTCTCTCACATCTCAATACTAATGGACGCAGCTAACATTGATACAACATCTTCAACCTACTTTTCTAAAAAATTAGTATAAATGTTGTATCTGTCGTCTGCAAATTTTTCTAACCTCTAAGCACTTACATCACATAGCTAATGACGAGCTAAAAGACTAACTAATTACCACCGTGCATGCACAAAAGAAATACTTACATTGCAAAGCTCATACCTTGTTCTTCCCCTTTGTACTCCACTTTGCACGGCAAATCCTACTCCAGAAACTCCAAATGACTCCTCCAAGTGCTGAAATAATGCCTAAAGCAACATAAAATACACACTTAGGAACTAATCAAACAGAATAAAAACATCATGCATGCGAATGAAACCAACAAAAATGGATAGATCTGACCTTAATCTATCTTTTCTTCAACTTCATCATCTTCAAAATCCAACTCTAAATCACCCTAAATCACGAGTGAAAGTGCTTACTGAGCTTTTTTTCTCTCTGTACTTAGAGACTTAGAGAGCAAAGGAGAGGAACGAGGTCACAGAGAGTATGCTTGCGCACGGAGCTGAAGCATGGCATATAAAAAGGAAGAGGATCCCTATAGTGTCGGCAGATCAGGTTAAAATTCATCCTACTGCAGCCTCGGATTCCTGCACCGAGTGAGTTAATTCCCGCAGTGCCGTCGTGTCCTCTAAAGCAAAAGCAGTGCTGAGTGACTGATGCGGTCGCGTCCGCTGAAGCAAAAGTTAGCAAACTGAGTGATTCCCGGGCATACGAATCACCGCACAGCGTCGGATTCGCGCCCATGAAAATTAGTGCACCGCATCGGATTCCCGCTCAATCGTGAAAATCAGCATCATCAGCAACAAGCAATCACGCGTGGTAATCAACGCCATTTGCCACACTGCTCATGTCGGCCAGGTGAATCGGTAGCACAGATGCAAAGAACGGGTCGCTGCGCTTAGTGGCGGCAGGGCCAGCGGCCGCCAATGAAAGCAAAGCAGCATCTGCCCGGCCAAGAAGCAGTTAGCTGTGTGAGGCCGCCTCAGTCGTGTGGCGGCGAGGCCCACAAGCGGAGCTCACAGCAGCAGCGAGCTGTCTGGCCACCAATGATCGCGCCCGCTGGCCGCCTCGCCCGATGGCGGGGCCCACCTGGCCCGCCTGTTCGTCGTCGCGCGCGTGAGTAGCTGGGATTCTTTTCGCCTCGGTGGCCGCCTCCTGCGGTGGCGGCAGGGCCGGCCGCCTCCTGGCGTGGCGGCAGGTGCCACGTGTCGCCTGCCGCACCTGCCGTCACTAGTGAGGGGGTCCTTTTTGACAATTTTTTTCGCAGGTAGTCCTTTTTGACAATAGCGTTCGACAGAGAGTCATTTTGGACAAAAAATCGATGATGTGTAGACAACACAAGGAGTAACGAGGAATCAACGACAAAGGACAAATGCTGACACTGTTCTCCATCGAATAAGTTAGCTTAGTTGGGGCCATGTGTGATGGAGAGTAGATCACTTCATCCTGGGGTAGTCATAGGCTTGGTCGTAATTTGCAGAAATAAGTACTCTCTCTGTTTCTAAATATAAGTTTTTTTAGACATTTTAAATGGATTACAATATACGGATGTATGTAGACATATTTTAAAGTTCAGATTCGCTTATTTTGCTTTGGATGTAGTCATTTATTGAAATTTTTAAAAAGATTTGTATTTAGGAACGGAGGAAGTAATTTTATTACTATGCCATTCATGGATTTCCCTTTTTTTTCTTTTTTTTTTGCGAGGGCTTTTTTCTTTTCTTTTCATAATATGCTTACAACCAACAAAGACATAAAATGTGCGAACCGAGCGTAGCCGCTCAGATGGTTAGCTTGTCGTTATCATTGCCGGAGTTATCCCCTGATGAGAGGAGAAGATGATAGGAAGCACAAATCAAATTTGAGGTAAATCGAGTGAATGAAAATTTGCTACCCAAAGAATAGAGGTTGTTTGAATTCCCCGAAACCGTCACGACTCCGCATACATTAGAAATTTACCTAAACCGGTGGATCCTTGAGCAAATCCCAAATTAACTCTAGACGCTGGTCTCTAATAGAAAAGAAAATTTGAATGTCTTTCTTTCTTTCTTTCTTTCTTTGCACTAAGCGATTCGCCACAAGCTGTAAAAACAGGTGATTCTTCCTATTTTTACAGAAAAAAATAAGGAAACTATTTATGAAAAAAAAATCCTATAATTACAAACTCAAAATCAGTCTCAACCGTAGACCGAGAAGGCATTTTTCTCCTGTTTCTGATGCAGCGTAGCAATTTTGCCCTGCTCTGCTTGCCCGCGCCCCACCTGACCTGACAACCTCTGCTGTCGTTGTCTACTACTTTCTCCGTTTCAAATTACTTGTCGCTCAAATTAATGTATCTAATATTAAAATAGTGTTAAATACATCCACTTAAGCGACAAATAATTCAGAACGAAAGGAGTAAGTCTCAACACACAAGGACGAGAGTGGGCTCAAGAAGCTTTCTTCACAGGGAAAGTTTGGAATCGGCGCACCGGCCGAACGCTCGGCCGGTCACGCGTCACGCTGGCGTCGTGCGCCCACTCAAGCAGCCCCTCGCGCGAAGACGCGTGTATTTAGTGAACCCAAACCTTATCTGTTTCTGCCTTATCTCTTCCCGTGCACTTCATCTCCTACCTCCAGCCGCGTCCTCCCCACGCCATGTTTCTTCTCTCCCTTCCCTGCGCTGCCGCGGAACCACCACAAGGCACACTTCAGTCACGCCGCCGTTCCCCCGCTCCATTTCATTTCCTTCTATGGCAAGGCAGGTAGGGAGGCCCTCGGCCATGGGCGCTGCCTGCCAGGAGCTTGCCACCCATGGGCCCGGCGCCGCTAGAACCAGAGTCCAGCGATGCTGGAACGAGCAGCCATGGTTGCTACAACCAGCAGTTTCCGGAGGTGGAGATGGGAGAGGCTCCGGTGTTGCAACTGGGTTTTTGTTTTGCTGGAACCAGAGTCCCGAGATGCTGGAAACGGAGACATTTTTGCTACCATCTTTTTTTGATTTGCTAGACCAGACTAAATTTTGCTACCACCGTATTTTAATTTTGCTGGAAGCAGCCTAAATTTTTGCTACAACCGGTTTTGCAACGGCGGCCATTTTTGCGACCGGCGACGGCAACGGATGTAATTTTTGCTACAACCGTGTCAATTTTTTGCTACTACTGTTTGTGTGTTTTGCTACATCCATTTTTCATAAGGCCATGGGTGCTTTTTTATGACTGACATGTGCCCAGTGATGACGAGGACGGCATTTTTGTTGCAACAGCCTCGTTTTTTGCTACTACCGGCGACGTGTTTTGTTACATCCATTCACGAAGCCATGGTGCTTCAAGCACGGCAGCGAGTTCCGGTGGCGTTTTTGCTACAACCGCCTTTGAATTTTGCTACACCCGTTCAAGGTTTAGCTGCAACCGCGGCTGAGTGTTGCATGTGTTGATCACCGCGGCGACGGAGTTGCGACGGCTTCATCGCCGATTATGCCGACAATGAGATGGCTAGCGCCATCCGCGGGGGGCCGAGGTCAACGGCGGTGGGGGGACCTCATGTGCAAATCTGGCGAGGAGGGGTCGCGGACGATTTTTCGCGAGGATCTCGCCGTGGGCGGCTGCGTGCGGTGCGCGGCGGGAAGGTGCGGACGATTTTCATGGAGGATCTCGCCGCGGGGCGGTTCGCGGCGCGGTGCGGCGAGGGACGGGTGCGGGACGATTTTCTCGGGGGGATCTCGCGCAGATCAGACGGCCTAGGCTCGCGCATCGGACGGCTGGTGCTCGACCGGCCCAACAGTTGGGCCGGCGCACCGGCGCAGATCAGCGCCCTTCTCCACAGCATCGCTCTGGCCATTTCCTCCGTTAACTAATCTGTTCCGCTTCTGTCGCTTCGACGCCACGGAAGAGAATCCCCGCCGCCAATCCAGTAGCTGAGGAATCCCTGGGTCCTCCCCAGCGAAATTCGTGGCGGACCTGGTCTCAGCTCGAAGATCTGTAGTAGCGCTCTCTGTATCTCCCGCCGCCGCGCGTTGAAATCCATGGTTGTTCTTCGAGCTCCGGCTCTCGAGGCATTCTGATTCGGAAATCGCTTCTTCCTGGAGTCATAGGAATCAGCTATTCCGCAAAGATTGTGCTTTTCCCTTCTGTTGGATTCTTCCATTAGAGCGGCGGCCTCTCCGGAGATGACGACCGGGGCCGTCACGGAGAGCTTCCCGGAGAGCAGCGAGCCGCTGCTGCCGACGAAGCGGCGGTGGGAGGGGGAGGACGGCGATGAGGCCGCCTTCCACGAGTTCAACGGCGCCTCCTTCGCCGGCGCGGTGTTCAACCTGTCCACCACCATCGTCGGCGCCGGCATCATGGCGCTGCCGGCGACCATGAAGGTGCTCGGCCTCGTCCCCGGGCTGGTCATGATCGTGCTCGCCGCCTTCCTCACCGACGCCTCCGTCGAGCTGCTCATGCGGTTCAGCCGCGTCGTCGGCGCGCCGTCCTACGGCGCCGTCATGGGGGACGCCTTCGGGTGGTGGGGAAGGAGGCTGCTCCAGGTCTGCGTCGTGGTCAACAACGTCGGGGTCATGATCGTGTACATGATTATTATAGGTAAAATCATCTCAGCCATGCTGTCTCGGTGTTATTTATATTCAGTATGATGTTCATTTGCTTATGTACAGGGTGAATCTTCTCGTGGTTTTGGAATCTTATTTGTGCTTAGTACTCCATTGGGTAGCTAATACACCACTATTAGGCAGAAACCATCAGTATAGCTTCTTAGCAGTACCATTTTGGGCAGTAACTAGTACAGTACCACTTTAAGAACAGCTAGTATTACACCACTATTGGTTGCTGCATGTAGAGTAGCTTATGAGTTCTGATGTGGTAACTTTCTTTTTGAGGGAAACAACAGGACTCTGCTGCGTATTTTTATTGTTTTTTCAAAAAATAAGGCACAAACGAAATGGTTCAGGAAAAAAAAAAGGAACTATACATAGAGTAAATACAACGACAACAAATTAAAAGGAAAAGATCCTCCCTGGAGCAAAAGCTATACAAAGAGCCGAGCCAACTCCCAAAATTGGCATAGTTCTTCCTGGTAGCTCTGAAAGAGAGGCATCCAAGCTCTGTTTTGAAGTTCTTTCTGCAAGCATATAAGGTGGGTGGATGCCTTTGAAAAATCCAGGATACTAGAATGATTATTTCCAACGAAAATGATATTCCCAGGGCCAGTTTCAGGGAGTTTATGTCAGCCTGAATCCCTTGTTGCAGAGGCATCCAGTTGGGGCAAATATATGACCAACATGTTCTTGCAAAAGGACAATGAAAGAATAAGTTGTCTCTTGTATCCATCGCAATGTAGAAATTCTTTCTATGAAGAAGAGCTCGAGTGTTAAGCCTGTTGTCCACCAGGAGCCGGAAGAAAATTTTGTGCTTCAACTGACAGCAGGTATGCCAGAGCCACTTAATGACAGGCAGAACCAAGTGTTCCCCCATTAGGAGCTTATAGGTTTTAGAGACCTGAAAATTGAGAGCCACAGAGGGGTATTGCCAAATGTCATCATCTGTTGAAAGTTGCACATCAGCAGCCAGGAGAACCAAATCCACTAACACTCGAGCTCTTCTGATTGAGGGAGGTGGAAATGCTCTGCTAAATCCTCTAACTCCAGAGTTGATGAAGAGAAATGTTGGTGTACTAACTGAAATGCAGTGTTAGAGTGATTGACGAATAAATTCTCTTTTCTGTCAACTCTGTTTGTTTCTCCGGTGATGCTTGGTCAGTACACCTGCATTCTTGTTGCTGCATAATGTTTAACTCCCCCTTCACTATATACACCTCCCAACAAAAATGCAAAGTGGAAGCACTGAATATATATTTGTTACTTTTTGCATTTTCGGTTAAATGCCACCTTTTGTAAAGGTCTCGATTCTTGGTGCTTAAATTGTGGGGATTGGTTCTAATATACAACCAACTACTCTTTATCTCTAGGTGATGTGCTTTCTGGAACGTCCTCTGGTGGTGAGCACCACTATGGTGTATTAGAAGGATGGTTTGGTACACACTGGTGGAATGGGCGATTCTTTGTTCTCCTGGTTACTACTCTCGGTGTATTTACTCCACTAGCGTGTTTCAAGCGTGTCGGTAAGTGATGTGCTTGAGAAAGCTGGCTATTACTGTTCTTTTCTTCTGTCGAAAAGAGAAGCCTTTGGCTAGTTCTGTATTCTGCTACCATGTTTTGTTCATGAGTATCTGATAACAGATTTCTTTTGTTTATCTCTCGCAGATTCACTGAGCTATACATCCGCCATATCTGTTGCTTTGGCAGTTGTATTCGTTGTTATCACTGCCGGAATTGCTATTGTGAAATTGATACGAGGACAAATTCCGATGCCCAAATTGTTCCCTGCAGTTCCTGATTTGGCATCTGTCTGGGAACTTTTCACAGCAGTGCCAGTTCTTGTCACTGCTTATGTTTGCCATTATAACGGTACGAGATAATCCTTATCCTTATTGAGAGAAAAAATCATGAAGAAAGTTATCAGAAGATGGGCGATAAGATTTGTAAAGTTGCATGCCCTGGAAATCTTCATTGACCGTATGCATCTCGTTGTTAATGGTATAAAAATACAAATGCACGACCGAGCTCGAATGATTATATTGGTTTAAAACATTAAGTTGAAACATATTTTTGAAATCTGTAGCTAATGTCCAGAAAGGTATGTTGCTTGTTATCTAAGGGCATCCTATTGATATTTTGCAGTTCACCCAATCCATAATGAACTCAAGGAGTCTTCCCAGATCAAGCCAATAGTGCACACATCATTGGCTCTATGCTCAACTGTTTATATCACAACAAGTTTCTTTGGATATCTTCTGTTTGGTGAATCTACACTCGCTGATGTGCTCGCTAACTTTGATTCAAACCTCGGCATTCCATATAGTTCAGTTCTTAGTGATGCTGTCAGAGTCAGCTATGCTATCCACCTTATGCTTGTGTTCCCCATGATATTCCATGCACTGCGGCTTAATTTGGATGGGCTTCTCTTTTCCTCTGCAAGGCCCTTATCTTCTGATAACAGAAGGTTTGGTGTAATGACAGCGGTGCTCCTCCTTGTGATTTTCATATCCGCAAACTTCATTCCTAGCATCTGGGATGCCTTCCAGTTTACCGGGGCTACCGCTGCTGTTTGTATTGCCTTCATTTTCCCAGCTGCAATCACTTTAAGGTAAGTTGATACTTTCATGTTTGTCATTATACGTCCTCTCATCTTCGTAAAATAAATAATAGATTATGCGTCTTCATTTCCACGTCTACTATGTCACACTACTAGTGCCGAACCAAATTAAAATAAGGCAGAAAGAAACCTGCTGTAACTCTTCCATGGTGACTTTGAAATGCATTTGTGGATTATGGCTGTATTATATGGCCATTTTATCAATGGGCAGTAGACCTAATACAGTTAAGGGCAAGTTTAGTTCTTTAACACAGTCCTTTGTTTTGGTGATCTAATTCATTTGGCTTTCGATATCTCAGGGATCCGCACAGCATAGCGAAAAAGTGGGACAAGATTCTGGCCATCTTCATGATTGTTCTTGCAGTCACTTCGAACGTAGTAGCAGTGTACAGTGATGCATATTCGATATTCCATAAGAAAAGTGCCTCCTCCAATGCCTGAGCTGCATAACCTATAGAGGAGTCAAGGGCAAAGGGTGAATTGATATGAATGGTGGTTTGTACATTACTTAGTCAATAAGAACATCATTTAAGAGGGTACTTGTTGATCGGCTTTGCGAATTATTTGGTGGACCACCGTCGACTCAATTGTGTTGAGTCGGATGCTTGTATCTATGGGATGGATGCACAAAATTCGGACAAGGTTCTTCTGGGCAATGTACATTACAAGACAGTCCTGTCAAATGTGAGATTACAGTTATTACGGTGGCATGTAAACGGTTGTTTTTGCTGTTGCAAGGACATTGTATTCGTTATGAGATACTTATTGGAATAATGAATTCTATAAGCAGTGTGCTTATTGCTTACGGTATGTAAAGGCTAATCTTTCATGGCAAGTTTGGTCTTCAAATACTTGGGAACATAAAATACAAAACTAACATCGACTGATGTTAATCCATTTTGTTAATAGATCCTTCTATTTTTTATGATTAGATCCTGCTTGCAAGACTATTTCCTTTGAGAGGGAAATAAGTATCAAATTTAATATACGTCATTTCTGCAGCAAATATTAGCTTTGCGCGGAGATATTTGCTTTCAGAGGAAAATAACAGGAAACACCTATGGTACCATAATAAACCCATCAGAAGAAGAAACACACACACCTTTACAAATCTATGCTTGTAGCACCAGTGTTTTAGCCCCGTGTAAAATTTGTTTGGGGCAATTTTAAAAATGAACAGTGTCTCAAATATTTCTTGAAATTTATATTAAATCAACGGAACATTAGATACAATCAGATATAGAATAGCCCATAAAAACAATCCTAAATAAAGGGGAAACTACGACTACGTGCCTTTTTTTTTTTTTTTTTTTTTTTTTTTGCCTACGACTTGATTGAACTGGTCGTCGTTGCATCACCGTAGCTCACGCGGACAACGGACAGCATCGAGAAACAAGCCCTTGAAGGTAGAGGAACACATCTTTTTGAATTGCTGCAAATAGTATGCCATCGCGTACGGTGGACTGGCAATCGGGCCAAGCATATCAGCGATGGGATCACCATGATCTAGGCAGACAATCACACTAATATTTCCGGACCAAGCCAACAACCTTTCTCGTAAATCCTCAAAGGAAGAGGTGGTCGAAGAAGACGATGTTGTTGCCTCCTACATACATGGAGCACGCCAACGGAGAACACAAATAACCAAACCCGTTATACATGAAGAACAATGGGGACAAAACTTTGTGGCTCTTCAACAACATTGCAGCAGATGTGTTAGCACCCCAAACCCCCTATGTATCCTATATGATACGTTGAATTGAGTTCCCTGAGTAATTAAAACTTCTCCACTTTGGATACCTTGAGTCTCATTCCGCTTTCCCAAAGGATACCTCATGTTTCATTAAACACATAAAAAGTTTGTGTAAAAACCAAAACATACAACGGCACCCTGGAAACATGTAAAAGGGACACAACTTTCTGGTACAACAACGAAAAAATCCCTTATAGAAAAGAAATTGCACTTGGTTCCCTAGGATCTTCCAGGTCAGACCTCTCGTCGCCCACCATGCTCCTTAGCCACCATGCACCAATATAAAAGGGAGGCGTGATGCCAACTAACCGATGGCGGGTCTTTGCATTGACATGCGTTATCTATACCTTGGATGTATCTCAATCAAACATTTTGGACTTCGATTCTTTTTTATTTCCTCCGTCCGGAAATACTTGTCATCAAAACGAACAAAAGAAGATGTATCTAGACGTATTTTAATTCTAGATACGTCCCTTTTTATTCATTTTGATGACAAGTATTTTCGGACGGAGGGAGTATTTGGGTATGTTGTGAGGGGGATCCTATTACATATTTGGCATCAAAACCCTCACCAACCATCATCGAGGCCAGGCTACCACCCGACACCCACCAACCTCACCGTTGTATCATTCTCTTCGTCGCACTGCAATCTCCTCAACTACTACTAAGAAGGAGAGCAGCAGAGCATGACCATCTCATGCACAAGATCACCATCTAGCTTCCCGTTGGCACAGGAGAAAGCATCGCCATAACAGCTCGAAGCTAGAAACGTAATCCCTGGTGATGTCGCCATCACCATCTCCCCAACCAATACATGCCTCACAACCTCAAGATACCAACAAGAAAACCCTAACCACATTGCCCAGTGCGTCAGGAATCTATGGTACCGACTCCTTGACTCCGTCTCTGGGGACCTTGTTGAGATGGTGGAGCCCCGCTGCATCTAACCACTAAGAAGTTGCCACCATTGTCGTTCGACTAGAGACTCCATGAATCCCTACCCCAACCTATCTGCAAGCCGGAATGAAGCGCACATCCCCACCATCGTCACCAGAGCAACATGGAGAGGGTAAGAAAACCAAATGACCTCGCCATGCAAATGAACCGTGGGAGAAGTTAAGTTGAGTCATATTCCTGATGTGTAACTTTTAGTGCATATGAGAATTAAATACTAGTATCAACACCTTTTTTGCCAGATAGTCCAGGAAAGATATTCGTTGGAATTGTCCTTCAAGGACTCAATCGAATTCATGTACGATACATTTTATTGCGCCCATGGCGTTTCTCAACTTAGAGAAGGGCCCAGAGGACTCAGAGTTATATTGGATAACCATGCAACATTTTACAAATGGACCCAATAGTAAAGTGAAAATTACCACCCAATCCAGACACTTTGGAAACTGGATCCTGGAAGACATAACTAAAAAGCAATCGAGTCCTTGTTTGTGATAGCCTGGCTTAATAGGGATGATAGACTACTCATATCAATAAGGAATTCCTTCTTTTCAGGGAGCCCATTCAGAAAAAAAAACTCGAAATTTAAGCGTGCTTAGCTTTGAGGCAATTTTAGGATGGGTAATCGACTAGGAAGTTGGTCCCAGGTGCGCACGAGTGAGGACAAAGTGCGCAGGAAAGACTAGTGTTGATATGTGGGCCAGTCTAGATCCCGCCAGGAGTAACAACTAGTAACCGACGGGTGTGCCTAGGGAGTTACAAGTTGGTATCAGAGCTGACCCTCGCGGTTACACGGATGTTTGCGAGTTAGGTGCGCGGTCATGTTGTGCATGACGTTTGTGGCCCGTCGTGGCAAATGGCATGACACATTTTGTCGGACTGGACGCACAAACGTGTGCCAAGAGGAAACTTCCCTGTGGCCGATGAGGACATCGGTCCTTTGGGTGGGGGTGTATGTGATACCTCTGCTCTCTGGCTTAATTGTGACATCCCTAAAGAGAAGATCCATAATTAGGTGGGTCAACCAACTAATCTCGAACCAAACCAATGGCTGGAACATGCCTCTGATCGACTCCTTCCATAGTTTTGACAATGAAGAGATTCTCAAGATTAATCTCACCTCAAGTCCAGTTGAAGATCACATTGCAAGAGACAGCAAAATAAT
The DNA here is from genome assembly GCA_021605205.1 of Aegilops longissima. Lineage (NCBI taxonomy): Eukaryota > Viridiplantae > Streptophyta > Magnoliopsida > Poales > Poaceae > Aegilops > Aegilops longissima. The sequence continues at coordinate 228,329,231 of CM038682.1, forward strand.
CGCATACTGGCTTAGTAGGGATGATAGACTACTCATATCAATAAGGAATTCCTTCATTTCCGGGAGCGTATTCGGAAAGAGCTCCCATGTTAAGCGTTCTCAGCTTGGAGCAATTTTAGGATGGGTGACTGACTAGGAAGTTGGTCCCATGTGCGGACGAGTGAGAACAAAGTGCGCGGGAAAGACTAGTTTTGATCGGCGGGGCCAATCTAGAACCCGCCAGGAGTAACAACCAGTAACCGACGGGTGTGTTCGGGCATTACGTTGTCGCATAGCTTTAGCCTTGACCCGATCCCACCACCGCCGGAGGATGAGACCACCTGGGTGACTCATCGCCGGCGAGACACCTTAAACAGCAGGTTGAAGCACCAACATAGATGCCCCCCTTTTGGCTCAACGACTTGGTGGAAAGAAAGGAGCCCGGATTAATTACCAGAGCTCCGGATGGCCGACCTTCGACTAGGAGATGTGGCAAATGAAAGCACAAGTGCTCCCTGGGTGATTTTGGTAATTAATGTCAACATATCTCTTGTTGGACTAATACTTCTACCTAGTATATTTCAGATGAGTTCAACATTGGAGTGGTAGGACAAGAGGATGTGGAACCCCTTCAAGATGCTAAGGACAAACATTGGCAAAGGCTCAAGACTCTACATTTTCATTTTAGTGATCCAAGATCACATTGAGTCCATAGGAAAGCCAATACTATTAAAATGGGATGAGGTGTTGCTTAATGGCTTGCTTGCTCAAAGTGCTTAGTGATATGCTCCAAAGCCCTCAACCACTTGCTCATTTCCACATATGTCCTAAACCTAAAAGTCAAACTCGGCCCCACTGATTTGATCTATCCGGTGCCACCGAGTTCACTTGACATAGCCACTTCTAGAAACCATAATCAGTTTGCTCTCACCGATGGGATCTCGGTCTCACCAAGATGGCCTTGCAGACTCTCTGTTACCTATTGCAGTTATTTCAGTCTCACCGAGATACGCAGTTGGTCCCACCTAGTTTGCTTAACCAAGTCTCTGTTTACTTACTTTTGAAACCGGTCTCACCGAGTTCATGCAATCGGTCTCACCGAGATGAGGTTTTGCCCTAACCCTAGCACATCGGTCTCACCGAGTTGACCTTGTCGGTCCCATCGAAAACTCTAATGTTCACATTTTTAACCATATCGGTCTGACCGAGTTTCACTATTCGGTCCCACCGAGTTTGGAAGATTGTGTGTAACGGCTAGATTTTGTGTGGAGGCTATATATACCCCTCCACCCCCTTCTCCATTCGAGAGAGAGCTATCAGAACATGCCTACTCTTCCATGTAGCGACCAGACCTCAAACAGTCTGATCTCTGTGCTCAGGTGTCATCCCTGGATCAGTAATGCTGACACCACACAGTACTTGAAGGATTTATAACAGAGTAGCAATCACACACTTATTACATCGAATGTCTCAAAAGAGAACTTATTACAATAAATATGTCTTAAGGCCATCTAATAACGATAACAGCGGAAGACTTGGAAGATAAGTGAGTCCATCAACTCCAATGGCATCACTGAGTATAGAACCTCGACCTAAAAGCACCTTACTCGTCGTCTGAAAAGTCTGCAACATGAAACGTTGCAGCCCGAAAACGGGTCAGCACATGGAATATCTTGGCGATGTAACACATAGAGAATAACGAAAGAATAAGCCTATACTACATGCATATATGGCTGGTGGAAAGCTCTATGGTTACAGTTTTTGCGTAAAGCCGCTTTTTCCCTCTTGCAAAGGAATAAATTTCATTTAACTATCATGGTGGTTGTTAAACATTGAGAATGGTTGACAGCATCCTCAACCCCAATTAAAGTAATCATCATTAAAACCCAACAATATTAATTAAAGTAACATGATGAGATTCACATGATAATCCAAGTACTAGATACTCAAAACGACCATAACCGGGGACACGGCTAATCATGATTAGTTTATACACTCTGCAGAGGTTTGCGCACTTTTCCCCCACAAGACTCGATCGCCTCCGTTGGATTTCTCGCACTACATGGTGTTTGAGAAATGGATGACCAAGACACAGTCTTTCAGAAGCGCTAGCACCTTACGATGGATAGACCGTTACACCTACTTTCCCCAACATCTGCTAGTCTACCCTGTAAGAGTTCGCACAACTTAATCAACTATGCTAGAGCCCATAATATCTTGTGGCTGCACACGGAAGTTTCTAGCATGAATAATCTTATGATCCCTTTGAGCCTGGGTGGCGGTCCAAAAGAAACAGCAATCTCGAATAACCAGTACCTCAATCCACCAGATGTGTATTAATGTTGCCACCTTAAATAAACCATTAATTAACAATCTCACATCTGTCATGGAAAAATCACTCACCCAATCCACGTCTACTTGCATAGCATGGCAAAATAAGCAAACGTAGAAGTAACTCCCAAGGGTTTGATATTAAAACAGGTAATAGGTACTACCTCAATCTACTTCCCAAAACCCACAATTTAATTGGATCCTAATCATGCAATGTTTGAGGATTGATCTAATGCAATAAAACTGGGTAGTAAAGAGGTATGATCAAAGTGTTACTTGCCTTGCTGATGATCCGCGAAACCTAGAGATTCGAAGTAACAGGCGGCGCACTCCGGGTATTCTATCGCAGACAAACAAACAAGCATACAATAAGTATTCATCTAATGCACAGGTAAAACTCAAATAAGAGATCTAACCAGAAAGTTTAACTTAAGAACTCCAGTTTGCAAAAAGAATCAAATCAAACGAAGCAACGAAAGTCAAATGGCGAAAGAAACAAACTTCGTTCTACTAATCTGGATCTAAGTCAAATTTTACATAATCAAAAACTTGTTTAAGTTGGTTAAACGGATAGAGAGTTTCGAGACGAAACTCCACGCGCTTGAATCGTCTGATTCCGATAAACGAGCGAAAAGTTATACTAAAACGAAAATCGGATCAGAAATCGCGATCAGAAATAATCGCGGAAAAATCCGAGAAAAGAGAAACGACGAACAGATTAACGAACGAACGTTCGTTATCTGGATCTAAACGACGAATACGTTCATTAAAACGAACGAACGAGCGAACGCTCGCTCAATAAATAAACCGGAAAAAAACTGATCCATATAAAAAATGAAACTAAAAAAATAAACCGCGGTTTTTATTTAAAAATATCGGGCGGCGAAAACGAGGTTGACCTCGGCGGCGGTCCGTGACGGCGGCAATGGCGGCGAAGCGGCTAAATATGGCAGGCGGTGGCGGCGGCTAGGGTTAGGGTTAGGGCGCGACGGGCTCGAGGCGGTCAAGGCCAGTGGGGTGGGTGGGCGCTATTTAAAGGTCACAGGCAAAGTCCCGCTGCAGTGCCCAAGTCGGTTCGCGTTTTTAAATAATAATGTGCAGAAAACAAATAAAAGAAATACTAAACGGACTCCAAAAATCCCTAAATAAATTTTCCCCGACTTCTAAAATCAAGCCGGACAAAGTGAACATTTATTTGGGGCCTAAATGCAATTTTGAAAACGATATTTTTCTTAAATTCAACTTAAATATCGAAAAACTCGAATAAAATCTTATTTGATTTTATTATTAAATCCTCAATATTTCTTTATTTTGGGAAAGTCATTTTATTCCTCTCTCATATTTTCGTAATAGAAATAATTGATGATAAAATAATTAAAATCAAATGATCCTATTCTCAAAATTTGAAAAAAAATCAAATATGAAAATAACGAAATCCCCAACTCTCTCTGTGGGTCCTTGAGTTGCGTAGAATTTCTAGGATCAAAACAAAAAGCAAATAAAATATGATATGCATTGTGATCTAATGTATAACATTCCAAATTGAAAATTTGGGATGTTACAAACCTACCCCCCTTAAGATGAATCTCGCCCTCGAGATTCGGGTTGGCTAGAAAATAGGTGAGGGTGGTCCTTTAGCAAATCTTCCTCTCGCTCCCACGTGGCTTCATCCTCGGTGTGGTGGCTCCACTGAACTTTGCAAAACTTGATAACCTTGTGCGGGTAACTCATTTGGCAAACTCGAGAATCTTAACTGGTTTCTCCTCATAGGTCAAATCGTTATCCAATGAATCGCTTCCAATGGCAATCAGATTCTTAGTGGTATATCGACCATCTCGCATGGCACTTCTTCAATCGGGAAACGTGGAATACATCATGAACTCGACAATCCTTGAGCAATTCCAACTTGTAGGCCACTTCTCCCATACGTTCCAAAACACGATATGGTCCTACAAAACGTGGCGCTAACTTTCCCTCTACTTCAAAACGCTTAATTCCTCGTAGTGGAGATACTCGAAGATAAACTCGGTCTCTGACTTCGTAAACTGTCTCCTTGCGTTTAGAATATGCATAGCTCTTCTGCCTGGACTGGGCTACCTTAAGCCTATCGCGAATCAACTTCACCTTCGTTCGACTCTTTAATCAAATCAGGTCCAAACAATCGCGGTCTCAACTTCATCCCACGACAACGTGTCTCGCACCTCCTTACGTATAAGGCTTCGAAGGGGCCATCTTCAAACCGGATGATAACTATTGTTGTAAGAGAATTTCGCATATGGCAAATTGTCGCCCCAACTAGATCCATAATCTAGTGCACAAGCTCTCAAAGATATCCTCCAAAATCTGATTGACTCTCTCGGTCTCGTCCATCTGCTCGGATGGAAAGTCGTATAAACTCTAGCTCGGTACCCAAAGTTTCATGCAACCGATTCGTAACTTTGAGGTAAACTGTGTTCCTCTATATCGATACGATACTCCTCGGAACTCCATGTAAGCATACGATTCGGTCATGTATATCTTTGCCAACTTAGCCTTTGGTGTAAGTGGTCTTTACCGGATGAAATGAGCCACTTTCACAACCGATCAACTATAACCCAAATCGAGTCATAGCTCGAACGAGTCCCGGTAATCCCGTAATAAAATCCATGCCTAGTTTATCCCACTTCCATTCGGTATCGGCAATGGTCAGAATAATCCTGGCCGCTTCGATGCTCGCCTTTACTCTCGACATACATCACAAATCGCTACATACTCCGCAATATCCTTCTTCATTCCGGTCCACCGAAAGTATCCTTCAAATCCAAATACATCTTGGTATTTCTGGGTGAATCGAATATGGTGAATCGTGTGCCTCTTGCAGAATCAACTTCACGATCTCCGGTCATTGGGCACATAAACACGGTCTTCAAACCATAGGGTGTCATGCTCATCCTCACGAAATCCTTTAGCCTTTCCTTCGCTCATTTTCTCCTTTATAGAGGCAATCTCCTTGCCAGTCTTCTGAGCTTCTCTGATTCTATCCATCAAAGTTGACTGAATCTCCATTGCTGCTACATAGCCTCTCAGAACTATCTCCAAACATAGCTCTCAAAGATCCTCGGCTAACTCCTTTGGTATTTCTCCCGTCATTAGTGTATTGACATGGCTCTTACGGCTCAATGCGTCAGCTACTACATTAGCCTTTCCGGGATGGTAATGCAATCTCATATCATAATCCTTAAGGAGCTCTAACCATCTCCTTTGTCTGAGGTTTAACTCCTTCTGCGTGAAAATGTATTTCAAACTCTTGTGATCCGTGTACACCTCACAATGGTTCCCAATGAGGAAATGTCTCCATGTTTTCAAGGCATGCACTACGGCGGCTAATTCCAAATCATGCGTGGCATAGTTCAATTCGTGATGTTTCAGTTGTCGTGAAGCATACGAAACAACTCTTCCCTCCTGCATGAGCACTGCTCCAGGTCCTCGACGTGAAGCGCCGCAATACACCTCATAATCCTTGGTCCGATCCGGCGAATTAACACCGTGAGGTAACCAAACGTTTCTTCAACTCCGGAAACTAGCCTCACACTCCTCGGTCCATATGAACTTGGTATCCTTCTTCAACAATTCCGTCATAGGTTTTGCAATCTTGGAGAAATTCTCAATAAATCTCTCGTAGTATCCTGCGAGTCCAAGGAAACTCGGATCTCTCCAACTGCTGTTGGTGCTTCCCAATTGGTCACAGTGATAACCTTTGTGGGATCACCGCTATTCCTTCTCGTGATATAACTTGTCCGAGGAATCCTACTTCCTTCAACCAAAACTCACATTTGCTTTGAACTTGGCATATAACCGATGTTCTCTCGAGCTTCTCAAGTACCAATCGCAAATGTTTCTTATGTTCCTCTTCATTCTTCGAGTAAACCAGAATATCATCAATGAACACCACGACGAACTTATCCAAAAACTCCATAAACACTTTGTTCATCATGTTCATAAAATAGGCAGGTGCGTTAGTCAGACCAAATGACATAACGGTGTACTCATACAGCCCATACCTTGTGGTGAAAGCTGTCTTAGGTATGTCTTGCTCTCGAATCTTCAGCTGATGGTACCCTGATCGCAAATCGATCTTGGAAAACACTTTAGCTCCTTGTAATCGATCAAAAGATCATTGATCATTGGTAGTGGGTACTTGTTCTTGACCGTTACTTCATTCAACCCACGAAAATCAACAACCATCCTTAACAATCCATCCTTTTTCTCCACTAGAAGTACTGGTGATCCCCAAGGTGACGAACTTGGGCGAATGTAACCTTTATCCAGTAATTCCTTAATCTGCTTCTTAATCTCCTCCAAATCCTTTGCGGGCATCCTGTATGGTCGCTTCGATATTGGCCCTGTGCCTGGCAAAAGCTCAATCAAAAACTCAATATCTTGATCCAGTGGCATGCCTGGCAACTCTTCTGGAAATACGTCGGGGAAATCCTTTACCACTGGTACTTCCTCCTGCACAACTCCTGATAAGGAATTTACTTGCGTCCTATTTGGCGCATGCCGGGATACATACTTGATCCTTCTTCCTTCTGGCGTCGTAAGCAAAATTGTCTTACTGGCGCAATCGATGTTTCTCCCATACATCGACAACCAATCCATACCGAGAATAACATCCAAACCTCGGGATTCCAGAATAATTAAATCCGTTGGGAAAATATGCCTTCCTATACTTAATGGCACTTGGAAACATCCTTGACTGGCCATATACTCCGCTCCTGGTGAGCTTACTAACATAGGTGTTCTAAGAACCTTAGTGGGCAGGTTATACTTATCCACAAATCCCCTTGATATGTATGAATGCGATGCACCAGTATCAAAAAGAACGAGTGCGAGAAATGACTTAACCGTAAACTTACCTATTCTCGCATCGGGTTGGGCTTCAACCTCCTCCACGTTAACGTGGTTCACTTGTCCCTATTTGAAGGGTTGGCTTCTTCCCGAGCTTCCATTGCCATTTCGGCCTTCAGGACATTCATTGGCATAATGTCCGGTCTTCTGACACTTAAAGCAGGTGACTTGACTCAGGTCTCTCTTGGCAGGGGTTGATGGGGTGGTACGGTTCTGGTCGTTGCTTCCTCCATTCCCATTACCATTCTTGGGGCCATTATGGTTGTGCGAGCTACCTTCTCCATGGGTATGCTAAAAATGAACTCCCGGTTTAGGGCTAAGACGGGGCTTCTGCTGAGCTCCAGAATTGTACTTCCCCTGTCCATACTTCCTCTTGCGGTTTTAGATCTGCTGCTGCTTCCCCTCAATCATAAGAGCACGATCTACCAACTCCTGGTAGTTGTTGAAGCTTGCTACCATCAACTGCATACTCAGCTAAATCATCCAATCCTTCCGAAACTTCTCTGTTTAGTTGCATCCGTAGTAACGTCATCCGGGGCATAACGTGCTAGCTTACTAAAGTCATCTACATCTCGCCAACTGTCAGTCCTCCTTGGCGCAAGTTGCGAAACTCACGCTTCTTCATGGCCATAGCTCCTGCTTTGAAACATGGGCAGATGGAAAGCTTCTTCAAATCGATCCCATGTGGCGGTGTTCTGAGGTAAGTGGCTGTAAAATTCTCCCACCATCTTCTTGCGGGTCATTCAAGCTGATGTGCGGCAAATTTCACCTTTTCCCCATCTGTACATCCTGCAGTGGTCAACTCCCTCCCGTCTTACGGAGCCAATCATCGCCACTATCGGCTCGGTGCTATTGGAAAACACCGCGGATTCAGCCTAAGAAAACGGGTTAAGTGATCAGCGGTGGTGGTGGTGGTGGGTTGTTGTTGTTGTTCGGTTTTGGACTAGCAATCGCATCAACGCGATTCTCTCTTTGGATCAACCGAGTGAGCTCGGTGGGAAAGCAAATCCATTGTCACGTCTCGGAGGCATATGAGGGTTTTTAGAAAAGACGAGAGTTAAGAATAGAATGAGGTCTAAAGAGAAAACACTACCCAAATGCACATGAGACAAATGCACACAAAATCACTTCATTCAATCAAACAAGGGCATACAAGCGGTCTAGAACTATCGCAAAAGTGTGTGGACTATACTATGTACATGGTGGAACACTACTACTGTTATGGTAGTCTACTAGAAAAACTGCTCTGATGAAGACTCCATGATATCTGCTCCAGCTTCATCTTCGAAATCATCATCACTAGGATCGGAATCGGTGTCGTCGATGATGATTTAGTTCTCTGGACAGGTGCAATCTTCATCTTCTCCTCCGGGTGCTGAATTCCCCATGAGTTCTTCAATCTTCTCCTTAAGATCGCCGTTTTGTCTCACTAGAGCTACAATCTCCTCCATGTAGTCCTTGTGAGTGGCCTTCAGTTCTCCTTCTAGTTCGATAATCTTGGCTTTTGCTTTCTTCAACTCCATCATGTCTGCGCACATCTGGTTCTCGTGGCGTCGAATGTGCTGATTTAACTCTTGGATGAAAGCTGCAATGGATCGATCCTTCTTAGTGCTAACTATCTCCCATTGTTCATCTCGGCGTCCGCAATCTGGTAGATAGTATCCCCGAGGTCATCTTGGTAAACTTATCCAATCGTCCCATGGTTATGTGAGCTGCCATGCTCTTTCCTGACTCGGGTTGGTGCATTAAAACACACTCTATGGGCTCCGTGGTGGCGCGAACGTCCTTCCGGAACTTGAGCTTGAAACTTCAGCGCTCCTCTTGGGTAAAGTGGAATTATAGGTCGGTGAAGCTTGGTATTCGATGTTCAGTACTTAGTGACTTCCTTCGTGTGTCGCCCAAAGGGTGTATCTTCATCCGGCCGGGTGAACTTGATCCTTGCTTCCGTCATCCTAAAAGAGTAGAAAAGATGAGGAGTCAGAAATGAGAAGAGAGAGTAGTGATCTAGGGCTTTAGCTTAGTGGCCGTGTACTACAGTCAGAGTGTGCTCTGATACCATCTTTGTAGCGACTGGACCTCAAGCGATCGATCTACGTGCTCGGTGTCATCCCGGATCGAGAATCTTGACACCACACAAGACTTGAAGGATTTATAACGAGTAGCAATCACACACTTATTACATCGAATGTCTCAAAAGAGAACTTATTACAATAAATATGTCTTAAGGCCATCTAATAACGATAACAGCGGAAGACTTGGAAGATAAGTGAGTCCATCAACTCCAACGGCATCACGGAGTATAGAACCTCGACCTAAAAGCACCTTACTCGTCGTTCGAAAAGTCGCAACATGAAACGTTGCATCCGAAACGGGTGACACATGGAATATCTTTGGCGATGTAACACATAGAGAATAATTAAAGAATAAGCCTATACTACATGCATATATGGCTGGTGGAAAGCTCTATGGTTACAGTTTTTGCGTAAAGCCAGTTTTTCCCTACTGCAAAGGAATAAATTTCATTTAACTATCATGGTGGTTGTTAAACATTGAGAATGGTTGACAGCATCCTCAACCCCAATTAAAGTAATCATCATTAAAACCCAACAATATTAATTAAAGTAACATGATGAGATTCACATGATAATCCAAGTACTAGATACTCAAAACGACCATAACCGGGGACACGGCTAATCATGATTAGTTTATACACTCTGCAGAGGTTTGCGCACTTTTCCCCCACAAGACTCGATCGCCTCCGTTGGATTTCTCGCACTACATGGTGTTTGAGAAATGGATGACCGAGACACGATCTTTCGAAGCGCTAGCACCTTACGATGGATAGACCGTTACACCTACTTTCCCTACATACGCTAGTCTACCTGAAGAGTTCGCATAACTTAATCAACTATGCTAGAGCCCATAATAGCTTGTGGCTGCACATGGAAGTTTCTAGCATGAATAATCTTATGATCCCTTTGAGCACGGGTGGCGGTCCAAAAAAGCAGCAATCTGGAATAACCAGTACCTCAATCCACCCAGATGTGTATTAATGTTGCCACCTTAAATAAACCATTAATTAACAATCTCACATCTGTCATGGAAAAATCACTCACCCAATCCACGTCTACTTGCATAGCATGGCAAAATAAGCAAACGTAGAAGTAACTCCCAAGGGTTTGATATTAAAACAGGTAATAGGAACTACCTCAATCTACTTCCCAAAACCCACAATTTAATTAGATCCTAATCATGCAATGTTTGAGGATTGATCCAATGCAATAAAACTGGGTAGTAAAGAGGTATGATCAAAGTGTTACTTGCCTTGCTGATGATCCGTGAAACCTAGAGATTCGAAGTAACAGGCGACGCACTCCGGGTATTCTATCCCAGACAAACAAACAAGCATACAATAAGTATTCATCTAATGCACAGGTAAAACCCAAATAAGAGATCTAACCAGAAAGTTCAACTTAAGGACTCCGGTTTGCAAAAAGAATCAAATCAAACGAAGCAACAAAAGTCAAACGGCGAAAGAAACAAACTTCGTTCTACTAATCTGGATCTAACTCAAATTTTACAGAAGCAAAAACTTGTTTAAGTTGGTTAAACAGATAGAGGGTTTCGAGACGAAACTCCAGGCGCTTGAATAAATCGATTCGATAAGCGAGCGAAAAGTTATACTAAAGCGAAAATCGGATCGTAAATCGCGATCGAAATAATCGCGGAAAAATCCGAGAAAAGAAAAACGACAAACAGATTAACGAACGAACGTTCGTTATCTGGATCTAAACAACGAATATGTTCGTTAAAACGAACTAACGAGCGGACGCTCGCTCAATAAATAAACCGGAAAAAGACCGATCCATATAAAAAACGAAACTAAAAAAAATAAACCGCGGTTTTTATTTAAAAAAAGCAGGCGAAAACGAGGTTGACCTCGGCGTGGGTCCGCCTCGTGGCTAAAAGGTAGGCGGCATGGCGGCTAGGGTTAGGGTTAGGCGCGCACGGGCTCGAGGCGGGCTAGGCGCCTGGTGGGTGGCCGGCTCGGTGAGGCGCTATTTAAAGGCCGCCACAGGTGAGTCTCGCTGCAGTCGCCCAAAGTCGGTTCGCGTTTTTTTAAATAATAACATGCAGAAAAACAAATAAAAGAAATACTAAACAGACTCCAAAAATCCCTAAATAAATTTTCCCCGACTTCTAAAATAAAGCCGGACAAAGTGAACATTTATTTGGGGCCTAAATGCAATTTTGAAAAAATGCATATTTTTCCTAAATTCAACTTAAATATCAAAAAACTCCGAAATAAAATATTATTTTATTTTATTATTAAATCCTCAATATTTCTTTATTTTGGGAAAGTCATTTTATTCCCTTTCTCATATTTTCGTAATAGAAATAATTGATGATAAAATAATTAAAATCAAATGATCCTATTCTCAAAATTTGAAAAAAACTCAAATATGAAAATAACGAAATCCCCAACTCTCTCCGTGGGTCCTTGAGTTGCGTAGAATTTCTAGCATCAAAACCGAAAGCAAATAAAATATGATATGCATTGATGATCTAATGTATAACATTACAAATTGAAAATTTGGGATGTTACATTCCACTACTCATTTTCTCAGAGAGAACCACCTACTCATGTGTTGAGACCAAGACATTCCAATCCAACCACAAGAATCTTGATCTCTAGACTTCCCCAAGTTGCTTTCCACTCAAATCATCGTAGCAAGAAAATAAAGTTTCTACGATCTGATCGTGGAGGAGAATATTTGAGTTACGAGTTTGGTCTACATTTGAAACAATGCGAATAGTTTAGCAACTCACGCCACCGGAAACACCACAACAGTAATGGTGTGTCCGAGCGTCGAATCGTACTTTACTAGATATGGTGCGATCTATGATGTCTCTTACCGATTTACCGCTATCGTTTTGGGGTTATGCTTTAGAGACTACCGCATTCACGTTAAATAGGGCACCATCAAAATCCGTTGAGGCGACTCCTAATGAACTATGGTTTGGCAAGAAACCAAAGTAAATGCGTTTACGAAAGTTTGGGGCTGCGATGCTTATGTGAAAAAGCTTCAAACGATAAGCGCGAACCCAAATCGGAAAATGTGTCTTCATAGGATACCAAAAGGAGCAGTTGGGTACACCTTCTATCACAGATCCGAAGGCAAGACATTCATTGCTAAGAATGGATCCTTTCTAGAGAAGGAGTTTCTCTTGAAAGAAGTGAGTGGGAGCAAAGTAGAACTTGATGAGGTATGATACCAGCTCCTTATTGGAAAGTAGTTCATCACGTAAATCGGTTTACGTGACACCTACACCAATTAGTGAGGGAGTTAATGATGATGATCATGAAACTTGAGATCAAGTTATTCTTGAACTTCGTAGATCAACGAGTAAGATCCGCGCCAGAGTGGTACGGTAATCCTGTTCGGAAGTCATGCTACTAGATCATGGTGAACCCACGAACTATGAAAAGCGATGGTGAGCCCAGATTCGCAAAATGGCTTGAAGCCATGAAATGCGAGATGGGATCCATGTATGAGAACAAAGTGTGGACTTTGGTTGACTTGCCCGATGATCGGCAAGCAATAGAGAATAAATGTATCTTCGGAAGAAGACCGACGCCGACGGTAATGTTATTTGTCTACAAAGCTCGACTTGTTGCAAAAGGTTTTCGACAAGTTCAAGGGTTGACTATGATGAGACCTTCTCACCCGTAGCGATGCTTATGTGCATCCGAATCATGTTAGCGATTGCCGCATTTTATGATTATGAAATATGGCGGATGGATGTCAAAACCGCATTCTGAATGGATTTAGGAAGAAGAGTTGTATATGATGCAACGGTAGGTTTTGTCGATCCTAAGGGAGCTAACAAAGTGTGCAAGCTCCAGCGATCCATTTATGGACTGGTGCAAGCCTCTCGGAGTTGGGATAAACGCTTTGATAGTGTGATCAAAGCATATGGTTTTATACACACTTTTGGAGAAGCCTGTATTTACAACAAAGTGAGTGTGAGCTCTGTAGCATTTCTGATATTATATGTAGATGACATATTGTTAATTGGAAATGATATAGAATTTCTGGATAGCATACAGGGATACTTGAATAAAAGTTTTTCGACGAAAGACCTCGGTGAAGCTGCTTACATATTGGGCATCAAGATCTATAGAGATAGATCAAGACGCTTGATTGGACTTTCACAAATCACATACCTTGATAAAGTTTTGAAAAATTTCAAAATGGATCGAGGCAAAGAAAGGTTTCTTGCTGTATTACAAGGTGTGAAGTTGAGTCGAGACTCAATGCCCGACCACTACTGAAGATAGAGAGAAAATGAAAGGAGTTCCTATGCTTGACCATAGGCTCTATCATGTATGCAATGCTGTGTACCGGACCTGATGTGTGCCTTGCTATTAGTTTAGCAGGAGGTACCAAAGTAATCCAGAGAGGATCATGGACAGCGGTCAAGAACATCTGAAATACGAAAAGGACTAAGGATATGTTTCTCGTTTATGGAGGTGACAAAGAGCTAGTCGTAAATGGTTACGTCGATGCAAGCTTTGACACCGATCCGAGACGATTCTAAATCGCAAACCGGATCGTGTTTATATTAAGCGGTGGAGCTGTCGGTTGGTCGATTCTAAACAAAGCGTCTTAGCGGGATCTACATGCGAAGCGGAGTACATAGCTGCTTCGGAAGCACCAAATGAAGGAGTCTGGATGAAGGAGTTCATTTCTGATCTAGGTGTCATACCTAGTGCATCGGGACCAATGAAGATCTTCTATGACAATACTGGTGCAATTGCCTTGGCAAAGGAATCCAGATTTCACAAGAGGACCAAGCACATCAAGAGACGCTTCAATTCCATCCGGGACCAAGTCCAGGTGGGAGACATAGAAATTTGCAAGATACATACGGATCTGAATGTTGCAGACCCGTTGACTAAGCCTCTTCCACGAGCAAAACATGATCAGCACCAAGACTCCATGGGTGTTAGATTCATTATTGTGTAATCTAGATTATGACTCTAGTGCAAGTGGGAGACTGAAGGAAATATTCCCTAGAGGCAATAATAAAGTTATTATTTATTTCCTCATATCATGATAAATGTTTATTATTCATGCTAGAATTGTATTACCCGGAAACGTGATACATTTGTGAATACATAGACAAACATAGTGTCACTAGTATGCCTCTACTTGACTAGCTCGTAAATCAAAGATGGTTAAGTTTCCTAACCATAGACATGAGTTGTCATTTGATTAACGGGATCACATCATTAGGAGAATGATGTGATTGACCTGACCCATTCCGTTAGCTTAGCACTTGATCGTTTAGTATGTGGCTATTGCTTTCTTCATGACTTATACATGTTCCTATGACTATGAGATTATGTAACCCCGTTTACGGAGGAACACTTTGTGTGCTACCAAACGTCACTGGCGAATCGGGTGATTATAAAGGTGCTCTACAGGTGTCTCCAAAGGTACTTGTTGAGTTGACGTGTTTCGAGATTATGATTTGTCACTCTGATTGTTGGAGAGGTATCTCTGGGCCCTCTCGGTAATGCACATCACTATAAGCCTTGCAAGCAATGTAGCTAATGAGTTAGTTACGGGATGATGCGTTACGTAACAAGTAAAGAGACTTACCGGTAACGAGATTGAACTAGGTATTGAGATACCGACGATCGAATCTCGGGCAAGTAACATACCGATGACAAAGGGAACGACGTATGTTGTCATGCGGTTTGACCGATGAAGATCTTCGTAGAATATGTAGGAGCCAATATGAGCATCCAGGTTCCGCTATTGGTTATTGACCAGAAACAGTTCTAGGTCATGTCTACACAGTTCTCGAACCCGTAGGGTCCGCACGCTTAACGTTACGATGGCGAGTTATAATATGAGTTTATAGTTTTGATGTACGAAGGCTGTTCGAGTCTCGGATGTGATCACGGACATGACGAGGAGTCTCGAAATGGTCGAGACATAAAGATTGATATATTGGACGACTATATTCGGACACCGGAATAGTTCCGGGGGTTATCGGATATATATATCGAGTCTTGGGGTTACTGGAACCCCCCGGAACTAATGGGCCTTGTTGGGCCCTAGTGGAGAGAGAGGGCGGCGGGGCAAGAGGCACGCCCCCATTGAGTCCGAATAGGACAAGGAAGGGAGGCGGCGCCCTGCCTTTCCCTCTCCCACTCCTTCCTTCCCCTCCTTCTTGGACTAGGAAAGGGAGGGCAAACCTACTTGGAGTAGGTTTCCCCCTCCTAGGCGCGCCACCCCTTGTCCGGCCCCTCCTCCTCCCCCTTTATATCACGGAGGAGGGGCACCCATGACACACAAGTTGATCTTCGTGATCGTTCCTTAGCCGTGTCGGTGCCCCCTCCACCATATTCCACCTCGGTCATATCGTGGCGGTGCTTATGCAAAGCCTGCGTCGGTAGAACATCATCAACGCCACTGCGCCGTCGTCTTGTGAAACTCTTCCCGACACCTGCTGGATCGGAGTCCGGGATCGTCATCGAGCTGAGCGTGTCTGAACTCGGAGGTGTCGTGACGTTCGGTACTTGGATCGGTCGGATCGTGAAGGCGTCGACTACATCAACCGTGTTGTCATAACGCTTCGCTTTCGGGTCACGAGGGTACATGGACAACACTCTCCCCTCTCGTTGCTATGCATCACCATGATCTTGCGTGTGCGTAGGAATTTTTTGAAATTACTCGTTCCCCAACGATGGCATCCGAGCCTAGGTTTTATGCGTTGATGTTATATGCACGAGTAGAACACAAGTGAGTTGTGGGCGATACAAGTCATCTTGCTTACCGACATGTCATACTTTGGTTGGCGGTATTGTTGGATGAAGCGGCCGGACCGACATTACGCGCATACACTTACGCGAGGCTGGTTCTACCGACGTGCTTTGCACACAAGTGGCTGGCGGGTGTCAGTTTCTCCAACTTTAGTTGAATCGAGTGTGGCTACGCCCGGTCCTTGAGAAGGTTAAAACATCACTAACTTGACGAACTATCGTTGTGGTTTTGATGCGTAGGTAAGAACGGTTCTTGCTCAGCCCGTAGCAGCCACATAAAATTTGTAACAACAAAAGTAGAGGACGTCTAACTTGTTTTTGCAGGGCATGTTGTGATGTGATATGGTCAAGACGTGATGCTATATTTTATTGTATGAGATGATCATGTTTTGTAACCAAGTTATCGACAACTGGCAGGAGCCATATGGTTGTCGCTTTATTGTATGAAATGCAATCGCCCTGTAATTGCTTTACTTTATCACTAAGCGGTAGCGATAGTCGAGACGCAATAGTTGGCGAGGCGACAACGATGCTACGATGGAGATCAAGGTGTCGCTGGTGGCGATGGTGATCATGGCGGTGCTTGGATATGGAGATCACAAGCACAAGATGATGATGGCCATATCATATCACTTATATTGATTGCATGTGATGTTTATCCTTTATGCATCTTATCTTGCTTTGATTGGCGGTAGCATTTTAAGATGATCTCTCACTAATTATCAACAAGTGTTCTCCCGAGTATGCACCGTTGCCAAAGTTAAATCGTGCCCGGACACCACGTGATGATCGGGTGTGATAAGCTCTCGTCCATCTACAACGGGTGCAAGCCAGTTTTGCACACGCGAATACTCGAGTTAAACTTGACGAGCCTAGCATATGCAGATATGGCCTCGGAACACGGAGACCGAAAGGTCGGCGTGAATCATATAGTAGATATGATCAACATAGTGATGTTCACCATTGAAAACTACTCCATCTCACGTGATGATCGGACATGGTTTAGTTGATTTGGATCACGTGATCACTTAGATGACTAGAGAGATGTCGTCTAAGTGGGAGTTCTTAAGTAATATGATTAATTGAACTTAAATTTATCATGAACTTAGTACTGATAGTATTTTGCTTGTCTATGTTTGTTGTAGATAGATGGCTCGTGTTGTTGTTCCGTTGAATTTTAATGCGTTACTTGAGAAAGCAAAGTTGAAAGATGATGGTAGCAATTACGGATCGGGTCCGTAACGAGGATTATCCTCATTCTTTGCGGAAGAATTACGTCTGGAAGCACCGCTGGGTGCCGAGCCTCTGCAGAACAACGCCGGATGTTATGAGCGTCTGGCGAGCAAAGCGATGACTACTCAATAGTTCGATGTGCCATGCTTTACGGCTTAGAACCGGGTCTTCAATGGCGTTTTGAGCGTCATGGAGCGTATGAGATGTTCTAGGAGTTGAAGTTAGTATTTCAAGCAAATGCCCGGATTGAGAGATATGAAGTCTCCAATAAGTTCTATAGCTGCAAGATGGAGGAGAATAGT
Organism: Aegilops longissima; assembly: GCA_021605205.1. NCBI lineage: Eukaryota > Viridiplantae > Streptophyta > Magnoliopsida > Poales > Poaceae > Aegilops > Aegilops longissima. The sequence goes on from CM038682.1 coordinate 228,346,802, forward strand.
TACATCGGTGAGCATATACTCAAAATGTCCGGGTATAATAATCACTTGATTCAAGCGGGAGTTAATCTTCCGGATGATAGCGTCATTGATGAATTCTCCAACCACGCCACCAAGCTATAAGAGCTTCGTGATGAACTATAATATGCAAGGGATAGAAAAGACAATTCCCGAGCTCTTCGCAATGCTAAAGGCTGCAGAGGTAGAAATCAAGAAGGAGCATCAAGTGTTGATGGTCAACAAGACCACTAGTTTCAAGAAAAGGGCAAAGGGAAGAAGAAGGGAACTTCAAGAAGAACAACAAGCAAGTTGCTGCTCGGAGAAGAAACCCAAGTCTGGACCTAAGCTGGCCGAGTGCTTGTCTTGCAAACAAACCTAGTCCTTTGGAAGCAGAACTGCCCCAAGTATTTGGCGGATAAGAAGGATGGCAAGGTGAACAAAGGTATATGTGATATACATGTTATTGATGTGTACCTTACTAGAGCTCGCAGCAGCACTGGGTATTTGATCTTGGTTCATTGCTAATATTTGCACTCAAAGCAGGGGACTACGGATTAAGCGAACACGGCCAAGGACAAGGTGATGATGCGTGGGAAATGGTTCCAAAGTCGATGTGATCATGATCGCACGCTACCTCTACATCTACCTTGAATTAGTTTTAGACCTGAATAATTGTTATTTGGTGCCGCGTTGAGCATGAACATTATATCTGGATCTTGTTTGATGCGAGACGGTTATTCATTTAAATTAGAGAATAATGGTTGTTCTATTTATATGAGTAAAATCTTTTATGGTCATGCACCCTTAAAGAGTGGTCTATTTTTATGAATCTCGATTGTAGTGATACACATATTCATAATGTTGAAGCCAAAAGATGCAGAGTTGATAATGATAGTGCAACTTATTTGTGGCCTTGCCGTTTAGGTCATATCGGTGTAAACGCATGAAGAAACTCCATCTTGATGGACTTTTGGAACCACTTGATTATGAATCACTTGGTACTTGCGAACCGTGCCTCATGGGCAAGATGACTAAAACGCCGTTCTCGGTACTATGGAGAGAGCAACAGATTTGTTAGAAATCATACATACAGATGTATGTGGTCCAATGAATGTTGAAGCTCGTGGCAGATATCGTTATTTTCTCACCTTCACAGATGATTTAAGCAAATTTGGGTATATCTACTTAATGAAGCATAAGTCTAAAACATTTGAAAAGTTCAAAGAATTTCAGAGTGAAGTTGAAAATCATCGTAACAAGAAAATAAAGTTTCTATGATCTGATCATGGAGGAGAATATTTGAGTTACGAGTTTGGTCTACATTTGAAACAATGCGGAATAGTTTCGCAACTCACGCCACCCGGAACACCACAGCGTAATGGTGTGTCCGAATATCGTAATCGTACTTTACTAGATATGGTGCGATCTATGATGTCTCTTACCGATTACCGCTATCATTTTGGGGTTATGCTTTAGAGACGGCCGCATTCACGTTAAATAGGGCACCATCAAAATCCGTTGAGACGACTCCTTATGAACTATGGTTTGGCAAGAAACCAAAGTTGTCGTTTCTGAAAGTTTGGGGATGCGATGCTTATGAGAAAAAGCTTCAACCTGATAAGCGCGAACCCAAATCGGAAAAATGTGTCTTCATAGGATACCAAAAGGAGACAGTTGGGTACACCTTCTATCACAGATCCGAAGGCAAGACATTTGTTGCTAAGAATGGATCCTTTCTAGAGAAGGAGTTTCTCTCAAAAGAAGTGAGTGGGAGGAAAGTAGAACTTGATGAGGTAACAGTACCAGCTCCCTTATTGGAAAGTAGTTCATCACAGAAACCGGTTTCTATGACACCTACACCAATTAGTGAGGGAGTTAATGATGATGATCATGAAACTTCAGATCAAGTTATTACTGAACTTCGTAGATCAACCAAAGTAAGATCCGCGCCAGAGTGGTACGGTAATCCTGTTCTGGAAGTCATGCTACTAGATCATGGTGAACCTACGAACTATGAAAAAGCGATATTGAGCCCAGATTCCGCGAAATGGCTTGAAGCCATGAAATCTGAGATGGGATCCATGTATGAGAACAAAGTGTGGACTTTGGTTGACTTGCCCGATGATCGGCAAGCAATAGAGAATAAATGTATCTTCAAGAAGAAGACCGACGACGGTAATGTTCTTCGTCTACAAAGCTCGACTTGTTGCAAAAGGTTTTCGACAAGTTCAAGGGTTGACTATGATGAGACCTTCTCACCCGTGGCGATGCTTAAGTCTATCCGAATCATGTTAGCGATTGCGCATTTTATGATTATGAAATATGGCGATGGATGTCAAAACTGCATTCCTGAATGGATTTCTGGAAGAAGAGTTGTATATGATGCAACCGGAAGGTTTTGTCGATCCTAAGGGATCTAACAAAGTGTGCAAGCTCCAGCGATCCATTTATGGACTGGTGCAAGCCTCTCGGAGTTGGAACAAACGCATTGATAGTGTGATCAAAGCATATGGTTTATACAGACTTTTGGAGAAGCTTGTATTTACAAGAAAGTGAGTGGGAGCTCTGTAGCATTTCTGATATTATATGTAGATGACATATTGTTAATTGGAAATGATATAGACTTTCTGGATAGCATAAAGGGATACTTGAATAAAAGTTTTTGATGAAAGACCTCGGCGAAACTGCTTACATATTGGGCATCAAGATCTATAGAGATAGATCAAGACGCTTGATTGGACTTTCACAAAGCACATACCTTGATAAAGTTTTGAAAAAGTTCAAAATGGATCAGGCAAAGAAAGGATTCTTGCCTGTATTACAAGGTGTGAAGTTGAGTCGGACTCAATGCCCGACCACTGCAGAAGATAGAGAGAAAATGAAAGGAGTTCCTATGCTTCAACCATAGGCTCTATCATGTATGCAATCTTGTGTACTGGACTGATGTGTGCCTTGCTATTAGTTTAGCGGGGGAGGTACCAAAGTAATCCAGAGTGGATCACTTGACGGTGGTCAAGAACATCTGAAATACGAAAAGGACTAAGGATATGTTTCTCATTTATGGAGGTGACAAAGAGCTAGTCGTAAATGGTTACGTCGATGCAAGCTTTGACATTGATCCGGACGATTCTAAATCGCAAACCGGATCGTGTTTATATTAAGCGGTGGAGCTGTCGGTTGGTGCAGTTCTAAACAAAGCGTCGTGGCAGGATCTACATGCGAAGCGGAGTACATAGCTGCTTGAAGCAGCAAATGAAGGAGTCGGATGAAGGAGTTCATTTCCGATCTAGGTGTCATACCTAGTGCATCGGGACCAATGAAGATCTTCTGTGACAATACTGGTGCAATTGCCTTGGCAAAGGAATCCAGATTTCACAAGAGGACCAAGCACATCAAGAGACGCTTCAATTCCATCCGTGACCAAGTCCAGGTGGGAGACATAGAAATTTGCAAGATACATACGGATCTGAATGTTGCAGACCCATTGACTAAGCCTCTTCCACGAGCAAAACATGATCATCACCAAGACTCCATGGGTGTTAGAATCATTACTGTGTAATCTAGATTATTGACTCTAGTGCAAGTGGGAGACTGAAGGAAATATGCCCTAGAGGCAATAATAAAGTTATTATTTATTTCCTCATATCATGATAAATGTTTATTATTCATGCTAGAATTGTATTACCCGGAAACATGATACATGTGTGAATACATAGACAAACATAGTGTCACTAGTATGCCTCTACTTGACTAGCTCGTAAATCAAAGATGGTTAAGTTTCCTAACCATAGACATGAGTTGTCATTTGATTTACGGGATCACATCATTAGGAGAATGATGTGATTGACCTGACCCATTCCGTTAGCTTAACACTTGATCGTTTAGTATGTTGCTATTGCTTTATTCATGACTTATACATGTTCCTATGACTATGAGATTATGTAACTCCCGTTTACGGAGGAACACTTTGTGTGCTACCAAGCGTCTGGCGTACGCTGGGTGATTATAAAGGTGCTCTCTGGTGTCTCCAAAGGTACTTGTTGAGTTGGCGTATTTGAGATTAGGATTTGTCACTCCGATTGTCGGAGAGGTATCTGGGCCCTCTCGGTAATGCACATCACTATAAGCCTTGCAAGCAATGTAGCTAATGAGTTAGTTACGGGATGATGCATTACGTAGCGAGTAAAGAGACTTGCGTAGCGAGATTGAACTAGGTATTGAGATACTGAGCGATCGAATCTCGGGCAAGTAACATACCGATGACAAAGGGAACAACTATGTTGTTATGCGGTTTGACCGATGAAGATCTTCGTAGAATATGTAGGAGCCAATATGAGCATCCAGGTTCCGCTATTGGTTATTGACCGGAAACAGTTCTAGGTCATGTCTACATAGTTCTCGAACCCGTAGGGTCCGCACGCTTAACGTTACGATGACAGTTATAATATGAGTTTATAGTTTTTGATGTACCGAAGGCTGTTCGGAGTCTCGGATGTGATCACGGACATGACGAGGAGTCTCGAAATGGTCGAGACATAAAGATTGATATATTGGACGACTATATTCGGACACCAGAATAGTCCCGGGGGTTATCAGATATATATTGGAGTACCGGGGGTTACTGGAACCTCCCGGGAACTAATGGGCCTTGTTGGGCCCTAGTGGAGAGAGAGAGGGGCCGGCCAGGGCAAGAGGCGTGCCCCCTCCCCTTGAGTCTGAATAGGACAAGGAAGGGGAGGGGCGCTGCGCCCCCCTTGCCTTTCCCCTCTCCCACTCCTTCCTTCCCCCTCCTTCTTGGACTAGGAAAGGGAGGGGCAAACCTACTTGGAGTAGGTTTCCCCCTCTTAGGGCGCGCCACCCCCTTGGCCGGCCCCCTCCTCCTCCCCCCTTTTTATACGGAGGAGGAGGGCACTGTTGGGGAACGTTGCAGAAAATTAAAATTTTCCTACGGTTTCACCAAGATCCATCTATGAGTTCATCTAGCAAAGAGTCATGGGAGAGTGATTACATCTACATACCACTTGTAGATCGCGTGCGGAAGCGTTCAATGGAACGGGGATGATGGAGTCGTACTCGCCATGATTCAGATCACCGATGACCTAGTGCTGAACGGACATCACCTCCGCGTTCAACACACGTCTGAAGCGGATGGCGTCTCCTCCTTCTTGATCCAGCAAGGGGAAGGAGAGGTTGATGATGATCCAGCCTGACGGCGTGGTGGTGGATGCAGTGAGAACTCGGCGGGGCTTCGCTAAGCAACTACGGGAGGAGGAGGAGGTGTTGCAGGAGGAGGAGGCGCCAGGCTTATGGGTGCAGCCACCTCCCTCCCTCCCTTTATATAGGTGCAAGAGAGGGCGCAGCCTTGACCCTTCCTCCAAGGAAGGGGTGCGGCCAAGAGGGGGGGAGGAGTCCATCCTCCCCAAGTCACCTCGGAGGTGCCTTCCACCTTTAGGACTCTCCCCTTTTTCTTATATCTTGGCGCATGGGCCTCTTTGGGCTGGTGCCCTTGGCCCATATAGGCCAAGGCGCACCCCCTACAGCCCATGTGGCCCCCCGGGGCAGGTGGAACCCCGGTGGACCCGGACCCCTTCGGCACTCCGGTACAATACCGATAACTTGCGAAACTTTTCCGCGACCAAAATAAGACTTCCTATATATAAATCTTTACCTCCGGACCATTCCGGAACTCCTCGTGACGTCCGGGATCTCATCTGGGACTTCAAACAACATTCGGTTTGCTGCATACTCATATTCATACAACCCTAAGCGTCACCGAACCTTAAGTGTAGACCCTACGGGTTCGGAGACATGAGACATGACCGAGGCGGCTCTCGGGCAATAACCAACAGCGGGATATGGATACCCATGTTGGCTCCCACATGCTCCTCGATGATATCATCGGATGAACCACGATGTCGAGATTCAATCAACCCCGCATACTATTCCCTTTGTCAATCGGTATTTTACTTGCTCGAGATTCGATCGTCGGTATCCCAATACCTCGTTCAATCTCGTTGCGGCAAGTCACTTTACTCGCATCCGTAATGCATGATCCGTGACCAAACACTTGGTCACTTTGAGCTCATTATGATGATGCACTACCGAGTGGGCCCAGTGATACCTCTCCGTCATACGGAGTGACAAATCGATCTCGATCCGTGTCAACCCAATGAGACACTTTTGGAGATACCTGTAATGCACCTTTATAGTCACCCGATTCGTTGTGACGTTTGGTACACCAAAGCACTCCTACGGTATCCGAGAGTTACGATCTCATGGTCTAAGAAAGAGATACTTGACATTGGAAAAGCTCTAGCAAAGCGAACTACACGATCTTGTGCTATGCTTAGGATTGGGTCTTGTCCATCACATCATTCTCCTAATGATGTGATCCGTTATCAATGACATCCAATGTCCATAGTCAGGAAACCATGACTATCTGTTGATCAACGAGCTAGTCAACTAGAGGCTTACTAGGGACATGGTGTTGTCTATGTACCCACACATGTATCTGAGTTTCCTTTCAATACAATTATAGCATGGATAATAAACGATTATCATGAACAAGGAAATATACTAATAACTAATTTATTATTGCCTCTAGGGCATATTTCCAACAGTCTCCCACTTGCACTAGAGTCAATAATCTAGTCCACATCGTCATGTGATTAACACTGATAGGTCACATCGCCATGTGACCAACATCCAAAGAGTTTACTAGTGTCTGTAAACTAGTTCACATCATCATGTGATTAAGACTCAATGAGTTACGAGGTTTGATCATGTTTTGCTTGTGAGAGAGGTTTTAGTCAGCGGTGCGAACCTTTCAGATCCGTGTGTGCTTTGCAAATTTCTAGGTCATATTATAAACGCTGCTTCCATGCTCCACTTGGAGCTATTCCAAATGGTTGCTCCACTATCGTATCCGGTTTGCTACTCGAGTCACTCGGATAGGTGTTAAAGCTTGCACCGACGTAACCCTTTACGCCGAACTCTTTATCACCTCCATAATCGAGAAACATGTCCTTATTTACTCCAAGGACAATTTTGACCGCTGTCCAATGATCCATTCTGGATCATTCTTGTACCTATAGTGACTCATGGCAAGGCACACTTCGGTGCGGTACACAACATAGCATCTTGTAGAGCCTACGTCTAAGGCGTGAGGGGCGACCTTAAATCCTTTCTCTCTTTTCTGCCGTGGTCGAGCTTTAAGTCTTAACTTCATACCTTACATCTCGTGCAAGAACTCCTTCTTTGGTGGTCCATCTTGAACACCTTCAAGATCATGTCAAGGTATATGCTCATTTGAAAGTACCATTAAGCGGTTTTGATCTATCCCTATAGATCTTGATGCTCAATGTTCAAGTAGCTTAATACATGTTTTCACTTGAAAAACACTTTTCAAATAACCCTATATGCTTTCCAGAAATTCTACATCATTTCTGATCAACAATATGTCAACAACATATACTTATCAAAAATTCTATAGTGCTCCCACTCACTTCTTTGGAAATACAAGTTTCTCATAAACTTTGTATAAACCCAAAATCTTTGATCATCTTATCAAAGATTATATTCCAACTCGAGATGCTTACTCCGGTCCATGGAAGGATCTTTGGAGCTAGCATACCTTCAAAGCATCCTTAGGATCGACAAAACCTTTCTGATTGTATCTCATACAACCTTTCCTTACGGAAACTGGTAAGGAAACTCGTTTTGACATCCATCTGCTAGATTTCATAAATGCAGATGATGCTAACATGATTCCGACGGACTTAAGCATTGCTACGGATGAGAAAATCTCATTGTAGTCAACTTGTGAAAAACTCTTTGCCACAAGTCGAGCTTCATAGACGGTGACATTACCGTCCACGTCCGTCTTCTTCTTAAAAATCCATTTATCTCAATAGCTTGCGATCATCGGGCAAGTCCACCAAAGTCCATGCTTTGTTCTGATACATGGATCCTATCTCGGATTTCATGGCCTCTAACCATTTGTCGGAATATGGGCCCACCATCGCTTCTCCATAGCTCGTAGGTTCATTGTTGTCTAGCAACATGACCTTTAAGACAGGATTCTTGTACCACTCAAGCGAGACGCATCCTTGTCACCCACGAGTGCGGTAGTGACTTGATCCCAAGTTTCATGATCACTATCATAGCTTCTACTTCAATTGGTGTAGGTGCCACAGAACAACTTCACGTGCCTGCTACACACTAGTTGTAGTGACGGTTCAATAACCATATCAAGTCTCCACCATCCTCCCACTCAACTTTTGAGACAAACTTTTCCTCGAGAAAGGACCTGATTGAAGAAACAATCCCTATTGCTTTCGGATCTGAATTAGGAGGTATACCAACTGTTTGGTGTCCTATGAAGATGCATTTTATCCGCTTTGGGTTCGAGCTTATCAACCTGAAACTTTTTCACATAAGCGTCGCAACCCCAAACTTTTAAGAAACGACAACTTAGGTTTCTCCAAACCATAGTTCAAACAGGTCGTCTCAGCGGAATTACGTGGTGCCCTATTAAAGTGAGTGCGGTTGTCTCTAATGCCTAACCAATGAGCGATAGTGGTAATTCGATAAGAGACATCATAGTACGCACCATATCTAATAGGGTGCAACTATGATGTTTGGACACACCATCACACTATGGTGTTCGGCGGTATTAATTGTGAGACAATTTCCACTATGTCTTAATAAGCGTGCCAAAGCTCGTAACTCAGATACTCATCTCTATGATCATATCATAGACATTTTATCCTCTTGTCACGATGATCTTTAACTTCACTCTGAAATTACTTGAACCATTCAATAATTCAGACTTGTGTTTCATCAAGTAAATATACTCAGTATCTACTCAAATCATCGTGAAGTAAGAACATAACGATATCCATCTGCGTGCCTCGGCATTCATTGGACTGCACACATCAAAATGTATTACTCCAACAAGTTGCTTTCTTGTTCCATTTCCTTTGAAAACGAGGCTTTCGATCGTCTTGCCCATGTGGTATAATTTGCATGTCTCAAGTGATTCAAAATCAAGTGAGTCCAAGCGGTCCATTTGCATGGAGTTTCTTCATGCATATACACCAATAGACATGGTTTGCATGTCTCAAACTTTTCAAAAGCGAGTGAGTCCAAAGATCCATCAACATGGAGCTTCTTCATGCGTTCTATACCAATATGACTCAAATGGCGATTGCCACAAGCAGGTGGTACTATCATTACTATCTTATATCTTTTGGCATGAAAATGTGTATCACTACGATCGAGATTCAATAAACCATTCCTTTAGGTGCAAGACCATTGAAGGTATTATTCAAATAAATAGAGTAACCATTATTCTCCTTAAATGAATAACCGTATTGCGATAGACATAATCCAATCATGTCTATGCTCAACGCAGTCACCAAATGACAATTATTCAGGTTTAATACTAATCTTGATGGTAGAGGTAGCGTGCGATGTTTGATCAAATCACACTTGGAAACACTTCCAACACATATCGTCAGCTCACCTTTAGCTAGTCTCCGTTTATTTCGTAGCTCTTTTATTTGAGTTACTAACACTTAGCAACCGAACCGGTATCTTAATACTCGGTGCTACTAGGAGTACTAGTAAAGTACACATTAACATAATGTATATCAATATACTTCTATCGACCTTGCCGACCTTCTCATCTACCAAGTATCTAGGGTAATTCTGCTCCGATGGCTGTTCCCTTATTACGAAGCACTTAGTCTCGGGTTTGGGTTCAACCTTGGGTTTCTTCACTAGAGCAGCAACTGATTTGCCGTTTCATGAAGTATCCTTCTTGCCCTTGCCCTTCTTGAAACTAGTGGTTTCGCCAACCATCAACAATTGATGCTCCTTCTTGATTTCTACTTTCGCGGTGTCAAACATCGTGAATACCTCAAGGATCATCATATCTATCCACGATATGTTATAGTTCATCACGAAGCTCTAGTAGCTTGGTGGCAATGACTTTGGAGAAACATCACTATCTCATCGGAAGATCAACTCCCACTCGATTCAAGTGATTGTTGCACTCAGACAATCGAGCACAAGCTCAACGATTGAGCTTTTCTCCCTTAGTTTGCGAGGCTAAGAAAATCGACGGAGGTCTTATACCTTTTGGCGTGGGCACAAGCACGAAATCCCAATTTCAGCCCTCGAAACATCTTATATGTTTCGAGAAATGTCTTTAGTGCCTCTACTCTAAACCATTTAACTAAACTATCACGTAGTTATCAAAGCGTGTATGTCCGATGTTCGCAACATCCACAGGCGGCGTTTGGGGTTCAACACTTGGCGGTGCATTAAGGACATAAACTTTCTCTTGTCGCATAATCGCTCATCGTCAACTTTCAACTATATTTTCTCTAGGAACATATCTAAGCAGTGGGACTAAAGCGCGAGCTTACGATATAATTTGCAAAGATCTTTTGACTATGTTCAGGATAATTAAGTTCATCTCATGAACTCCCACTCGAATAGACATCCCTCTAGTCATCTAAGTGATTACATGATCCGAGTCAACTAGGCCGTGTCCGATCATCATGTGAGACGGACTAGTCATCATCGGTGAACATCTTCATGTTGATCGTATCTACTATCGACTCATGCTCGACCTTTCGGTCTCTTGTGTTCCGAGGCCATGTCGTACATGCTAGGCTCGTCAAGTCAACCTAAGTGTTTGGCGTGTGTAAATCTGGCTTACACCGTTGTATGTGAGCGTAAGGATCTATCACACCCGATCATCACGTGGTGCTTGAAGCGACGAACTTTAGCAACGGTGCACGATTAGGGAGAACACTTTCTTGAAATTGTTATGAGGATCATCTTATTTACTACCGTCGTTCTAAGTAAACAAGATGCATAAACATAATAAACATCACATGCAATTATATATAGTAGTGACATGATATGGCCAATATCATATAGCTCCTTTGATCTCCATCTTCGGGGCTCCATGATCATCCTGTCACCGGCATGACACCATGATCTCCATCATCATGATCTCCATCATCGTGTCTTCATGAAGTTGTCACGCTAACGACTACTTCTACTTCTATGGCTAACGCGTTTAGCAATAAAGTAAAGTAATTTACATGGCGTTCTTCAATGACACATGAGTCATACAAAAATAAAGACAACTCCTATGGCTCCTGCGGTTGTCATACTCATCGACATGCAAGTCGTGATTCCTATTACAAGAACATGATCTCATACATCACATATATCATTCATCATTCATCACAACTTTGGCCATATCATATCACAAAACACTTGCTGCAAAAACAAGTTAGGCGTCCTCTAATTGTTGTTGCAAGTTTTACGATGGCTGCAATAGGGTTCTAGCAAGAACGTTTTCTTACCTACGTGAAAGCCACAGCGTGATTTGTCAACTTCTATTTACCCTTCATAAGGACCCTTTTCATCGAATCCGCTCCAACTAAAGTGGGAGAGCAGGACACCCGCTAGCCACCTTATGCAACTAGTGCATGTCGGTCGGTACCGGTCTCACGTAAGCGTATGTGTAAGGTCGGTCCGGGCGCTTCATCCCACAATGCCGCGAAGCAAGATAAGACTAGTAGCGGCAAGAAAGTTGACAACATCTCGCCCACAACAAATTGTGTTCTACTCGTGCAATAGAGAACTACGCATAGACCTAGCTCATGATGCCCTTTGTTGGGGAGCGTTGCAGAAAATTAAAATTTTTCCTACGGTTTCACCAAGATCCATCTATGAGTTCATCTAGCAACGATTCATGGAGAGTGATTACATCTACATACCACTTGTAGATCGCGTGCGGAAGCGTTCAATGGAGCAGGGATGATGGAGTCGTACTCGCCGTGATTCAGATCACCGATGACCTAGTTTGAGCGAACATCACCTCCGCGTTCAACACACGACGGAGGCGGATGGCGTCTCCTCCTTCTTGATCCAGCAAGGGGAGGAGAGGTTGATGATGATCCAGCAAGACGACGGCGTGGTGGTGGATCAGCAGAACTCCGGCGGGGCTTCGCTAAGCAACTACGGGAGGAGGAGGAGGTGTTGCGGGGAGGAGGAGGCGCCATGGCTTATGGGTGCGGCCACCCTCCTCCCTCCCTTTATATAGGTGCAAGAGAGGCGCAGCCTGCCCCTTCCTCCAAGGAAGGGTGCGGCCAGAGGGGAGGAGTCCATCCTCCCAAGGCACCCCGGAGGTGCCTTCCACCTTTAGGACTCTCCCTTTTCTTATATCTTGGCGCATGGGCCTCTTGGGGCTGGTGCCCTTGGCCCATATAGGCCAAGGCGCACCCCTACAGCCCATGTGGCCCCAGGCAGGTGGACCCCGGTGGACCCCGGACCCCTTCGGCACTCCCGGTACAATACCGATGACGCTTGAAACTTTTCCGCGACCAAAATAAGACTTCATATATAAATCTTTACCTCCGGACCATTCCGGAACTCCTCGTGACGTCAGGGATCTCATCGGGACTCGAACAACATTCGTTTTGCTGCATACTCATATTCATACAACCCTAAGCGCCACCGAACCTTAAGTGTGTAGACCCTACGGGTTCGGGAGACATCTGACATGACCGAGACGGCTCTCGGGCAATAACCAACAGCGGGATCTGGATACCCATGTTGGCTCCCACATGCTCCTCGATGATATCATCGAATGAACCACGATGTCGAGGATTCAATCAACCCGCATACTATTCCCTTTGTCAATCGGTATTTTACTTGCGAGATTGATCGTCGGTATCCCAATACCTCGTTCAATCTCGTTGCCGCAAGTCACTTTACTCGCATCAGTAATGCATGATCCGTGACCAAACACTTGGTCACTTTGAGCTCATTATGATGATGCACTACCGAGTGGGCCCGGTGATACCTCTCCGTCATACGGAGTGACAAATCGATCTCGATCCGTGTCAACCCAATGACACTTTTGGAGATACCGTAATGCACCTTTATAGTCACCCGATTCGTTGTGACGTTTGGTACACCAAAGCACTCCTACGGTATCAAGAGTTACGATCTCATGGTCTAAGAAAGAGATACTTGACATTGGAAAAGCTCTAGCAAAACGAACTACGATCTTGTGCTATGCTTAGGATTGGGTCTTGTCCATCACATCATTCTCCTAATGATGTGATCCCGTTATCAATGACATCCAATGTCCATAGTCAGGAAACCATGACTATCTGTTGATCAACGAGCTAGTCAACTAGAGGCTTACTAGGGACATGGTGTTGTCTATGTACCCACACATGTATCTGAGTTTCCTTTCAATACAATTATAGCATGGATAATAAACGATTATCATGAACAAGGAAATATACTAATAACTAATTTATTATTGCCTCTAGGGCATATTTCCAACAGGCACCCCATGACACACAAGTTGATCTTCATGATCGTTCCTTAGACGTGTGCGGTGCCCCCCTCCACCATATTCCACCTCGGTCATATCGTAGCGGTGCTTAGGCGAAGCCCTGCGTCGGTAGAACATCATCAACGTCCACCACGCCGTCATCTTGTGAAACTCATCCCGACACCTGCTTTGGATCGGTCAGGGATCGTCATCGAGTGAACGTGTCTTTGAACTTCGGAGGTGCCCGACGTTCGGTACTTGGACCGGTCGGATCGTGAAGACGTACGACTACATCAACCGCATTGTCATAACGCTTCCGCTTTCGGTCTACGAGGGTACGTGGACAACACTCTCCCCTCTCGTTGCTATGCATCACCATGATCTTGCGTGTGCATAGGAATTTTTTTGAAATTACTACGTTCCCCAACACCTTCGTGGGTGGAGCCCTCCGTGGACTCGCGCAACCGTTACCCTTCGCGCGTTGAAGTCTCCACCAACGTGGGTTTATGATAGCACCACCTATCGGAACCACACCAAAAATCTCCGTGTCTCCAATTGCGTTTGCACACTTCAATCCCATCCCTTTACTTTCTTGCAAGTTGCATGCTTTACTTTCCGCTGCTCATATACTCTTGGCATGCTTGCTTGAATTGTATTGTGAATGTTTGAAATTGTGCTAATTTCCAACCTCAAGTTGAAAACTTAAAAACTGCTACCTTTACTTGTTTTGAGGGTCTAACCACCCCCTCTAGACACCTCTTCTCGATCCTCTCAGCAACACGTCGTTGAGGACCACAAAGAGCCTGGTCGTAGCTTCCTCATATGTGCTCCTGAGATTGATCTCCAAGGACGAACATGGATGATCCATCGGCAGCTTGATCCCCTCCCTCCCACTTCTTTTCATCCACCACCACGGCAACCTTAGAGGGAAGCTAGGAAGAATAAGATCGAGCGACATATTCGAGGATCCTGCAAGCTTATTTAGAGGGTGACGGAGAAGACGTCTCCCACCACATTTGGCTCCCATCGAAGGAACACCGTAGCCAGGAGGAGCATCACCGTGGATATCCAGCCGCAACTCGCCTTCGTCGACCTCCAATACCCCATTGGCATAGTGCCAGTTGCCGTGACGACACGTCCAGGCATCCGCCTCCGTCACTACTATCTACAGAGGGATCACCGCCTCCTCTCCCCTTCCTCTTCGAAGGTAGACAGAAGAGCAACGCACAATCCCCCAACTCGAGAAAAGGAGGGGAGGGAAAGGGAACGGGTGAATGAGGGGTGCGCTGATGTCGTTGTGATGTTTCAAATTGGTCACATGTAACTCTGCCACTAGCTAATCCTGCGCGCCAAACGATAAACGAACGGCCAAGATTGCGCTTGGCTGAGAGCTCCACCTGCGCAGCACATCTTTCGCCAACGGCGAGGATTTGCTGCCCCCCTTCTTCCCCGTCCGTTTGGCCGGATCACCGACCCAGCTCCGCTCCGCTGTTCATCCCCACCTCCTCCTCGCCGTCGTCCCCTCCCCTCTCATTCGTCTCCACTTCTCACGCTCCCGCACCCTCCACAGCCATGAACCCTACCATGCCTCCTCCCCCGCCCCGAAACCCTAACCCCTCCTCCTCCTCCATGCCGCCTCCGCCGCTCCCCAAACCCTCGCCGCCTGCCCCGTCGGCGCAGCCGGAAGCGGAGGCCGCGCCGAGGCCTGATGCCTCGATGGCCGAGGCGGACGGGAGTGCTAAACCGAGCTCTTCCTCCTCTATGCCGCCTCCACCGCCACCAAGACCCTCGCCGCCGTCGGAGGTGGACGCTTCGGCCGATGGGAGCGCTAACCCCAGCCCTAGCGTCAGCGACTCGTCGGCGGGAGAGGAAGGGAACCCCGGTGGCGACACCGAGATGGCCGAGGCGCCGCCGCCAGAGCAGCGGCAGCAGCCGCGGCCGCGCGCACCATATGCCATCCCCGACTGGAGCGCCGCCCCGGAACACCCCTTCTTCCTCGAGGTGCTCAAGGAAGGCCGCATCTTCGAAAATCTTGATGTGTGAGTTGCTGTCTCTGCACCAGCATTCGTGCGTTTCTCGTCTTGCTGTGGGGCTGCTTACTCTGATTCCTCTGGGGTTTCTAGCTCATGTACGATAGGAGTGGAGAAGGGCAATGCGTGGTTCCTAGTGCAAACGGTTGATAGTGACTTATTTTTATTTCTAGAATCACTCATGGTTTGTAGTTGCGTGAAATGAGTACTTGCATAGCTACATATTTCATGTTTCAATCCAATGCATTTTGTTATATGTGGATTTTGAGACCTTCACATTCAAAGTTCATGACGTTGTCTGCTACTCCCTCCGTTTCTAAATATAAGCCCTTTTAGGGATTTCAATATAGACTACATACGGATGTATCTAGATGTATTTTAGAGTGTAGATTCATTCATTTTGCTCTGTATGTAGTCAGTATTAGAATCTCTAAAATTTCTTACATTTAGAAAAGGAGGGAGTACATAATTAGCTGGACTACTTAATTTCCTAGATATGGTTGGTGAAGTGACTGGCATTACATATCGCAGGTCCAAGAAAGGAGCTTACATGTTCGGCCGAATTGATCTATGCGATTTCATGCTGGAGCATCCCACCATTTCCCGTTTTCATGCAGGTATATTCATTTTCGGCATGCTCTTGTCAAGTATTTTTCGAAACGGATGCTCTTGTCAACTATGCCATAGATAGAACATTAGAACCAAAATTCAAACTCCAGCTAGTTATTTAATCTAGTTACTAAGTGCAGAGTTAGTTTTTAGTAGACCTTTTCAGTTTGAAACGGAAGCAATTACTAATGCTTCTCACATCAAGGAAGGTCGTCTGTAAACCGCCACCCCATCTCAGTCAACTTCATTACATTAACTAGATGTCAGGATGCTTGCAGTTTTCAAACAGAAGTTGGAATTTTGTTTGAAGCAATATGCTTAGTCACCTTTTTACTGATTCATCGGATAGTTGGCTGGAAACTGGTTGCTGATATTCTGAACATTTGGGATGTCAGTGAACATATGGGGGATGATATGGTGCTAAGATTTTCATGAACATATGGGGGATGATATGGTGCTAAGATTTTCATGAACGTACGGGGGGATGATATTCAGGGAACCGTGAAACTTTGCTGTAAATAATCCTTTTCTTCAGAGGGTAGTATTTGACTTAGAAAAGCTGTTTATTAATTAGTAAAGTTATATGGATAACCTGCTGGTGAAATAGGGTTGAATCAAGACATTGACCATCACCGAAATTGAAGGAATTCTTCCACTAATTTGTCTTAAGGACTTCTATGTGTAGTGCATTGTCCATGTTGTTTTGGCAGAGGTCACAAAATATATGCACGTGGTTAACTGTATTGAAGTTCTGCAGTTGTTTTTTCTTGCATAAGTATGCCATGTACTATATGTATCATTACATAAAGTGTTCTCTTATGAGTAATTGTTCCCTTTGTTTTATCATCTTTCATTATTTTTTTAATAATCTCTGAGTGCAAGTTTTGTGGAGTGGTAAAGCTGCTGCCTTGTGACCATGAGGTCACGGGTTCAAGTCCTGGAACAGCCTCTTACAGAAATGTAGGGAAAGGCTGCGTACTATAGACCCAAAGTGGTCGGACCCTTCCCCGGACCCTGCGCAAGCGGGAGCTACATGCACCGGGCTGCCCTCTGAGTGCAAGTTTTGTGGACATGTGATAATTATTTATTGTTCATGAACCAGAGATGGTAATTATAGGATCCAAGCATTCAGCACTACATAATAATGATATATAATATTTTCTTGGTAAGTCTTATGCGTCACACTTATGACTTCTTTTGTGTTATTTTAGTTCTGCAGTTTAGAAATGATGGGCAGGTTTTCCTTTACGATCTTGGAAGCACACATGGTTCTTCCATCAACAAAACTCAGGCATAGTCTCTTTCCTTTTGTCTTACTTCAGAGCAGAACTGAATATTTCCAATTCATCCAGGACTTTGAATATGTTTGTTTGAAAATGTTGATACCATGCAACTATGTGTCCTTTTCTCATGTATGCACCTTATTGTTCATTGTTTCTCGAACACACGTTTTTGTGTTAAGGAGAAGAGCGTCAATATGACGCAGAATGCATCATTGTTCATACTATTTTGTTTTAAAAAGCACTGCAATGTGCTGATGGCATTCTTATTCTGTTGTAATTGTGTACATCCATCTACCTTTGGCTT
This sequence comes from Aegilops longissima, assembly GCA_021605205.1. Taxonomy (NCBI): domain Eukaryota; kingdom Viridiplantae; phylum Streptophyta; class Magnoliopsida; order Poales; family Poaceae; genus Aegilops; species Aegilops longissima. Next base: position 228,364,400 of record CM038682.1, read on the forward strand.
GCTGAGTCACACTATAAACTGGGGAAAAGATATCTGCCATTTTCTGATATTAGAAATAACAAAAGAGTTGCTTGTGTATCCATTGTTCTTTTCATGCTTAATACACTGCTGCCTTTCTGAGCTAATTTGCTTTTGGGCTATTCCTGTAACATCCTTTCCCCCCACAAAAGGAACCTTGTATTAGCTTGCCAATGTTGCTGTGCTTGTTGGTTCACAATAGCATAACTACTGTTCTGATGAAGGCAAGAATATTGTTCTGATGTCATATATTTAATTAACAGGTCAAGAAGAAGATGTACACACCGATTCATGTTGGAGATGTAATTCGATTTGGGCAGTAAGTTTGTCAGCCAGACAATGTTGTGCATCATTTCTAGCAGATATTGCAACAAATTGCTTTCTGGTGCTCAATTATTTGCAAATTGTGTTCTTCCATCTGACAGAATTTTTAGGTTTCTAGCCTTAAATCTGTTCATTTCATAACCTGCTTATTATGGACTAGCCTTTTCCTTTATAAATTAATAATGATGTTTGGCATTGGCAACCGTTGTGAAACAGTAACATTGGCAAACTGTTGTAAAACAGTGGCAATGAGTTCATGGCTTCAAAAGAAAGCTTAACTTTTATTTTTTCATAGTAAATCATATGGTTACTTATAATTGACTTAATTAACTACATCTGATGGAAAGTTGAATGAAAAGATGTCGAGCCTCATGCATATTCTAAAAACTTATCTAGTAGGAATATTACTGCATTGTTGTTAGTTTAACAAATGCCCTGAAACTGAAAACGAAATATCAAACAAGCAATTGAAGAAATGAATAAAATGGCACTACTGTTGTATTCATTTGCGCTCTTGTCACCCAGTAAATTTGGACTGAATTTTTCTCACTCTTTCCATTTACCAGATCATCACGTTTGTACATTTTTCAAGGACCGTCTGAGCTGATGCCTCCAGTAAGATTCTGAAACTCCTTCAGTTGGCTCATCTGCCACTATGCCATATTTGATTTCTGAAGTATTTGCTAGCTTGCTGCTGCATTCACATCTTATTCAAAGTTATAGTGATGATGCAACATACAGTTTATTGTTCCCAACTAGCAAAGTGCCTGTGCGTTAGAATCGATTCAAAATAGACTAATACATGTTCACAAACTTGAAAAAAAAATCACCCTGTTTTTGGTATAGATCACTAAAAATATGTTGGGTTTCACCCAATTTTATGCCTCTTATCTCCAGCCTACCATGACTTGCTTGGGACAAACCGACTGGGGAGAGACTAAGGAGTTTTCTGCAAATGTGGAGCAGAGTGGCGGGGTCTTTGACTCTTCTCACAAAAATACTACAGCCTACTTCACATCTGTTAGATGCAGATCAAATGGTCAGAAATGATGGATGGCAGACACACACCATCATCACCAACTGGGGTCTTTTCTAGGAGTAGAGATTTGTGCTTTTGTTGAAATGGAAAACACAAATGGGATATACATCATTGAACAGAGTCAACCTCCCCATATTCAGAGTTGTGTGAGTCTTGTATTTACTTGTTTGTCTTATGTAACAGGAAAAAGATATGCAGAAACTCCGTGATGCTAAGATTCGGCAAAACATGCTTGATCGTGAAGCTTCCCTTTTACGAGCAAAAACTCAAGCAGCTTTAGCAGATGGGATCTCATGGGGTATGTCTGAGGATGCACCTGAAGAAGACGGGGAGGTTAGTTTTTTGTTTTTACAAGCATTTGGTTGTGAATATTGAGAATCTTACATTAGTTATCAATCGTATGGAGCCTTTCCATTTTTTTGGTGAAAAACCAACTGTTCCCGAGTTTCAGTTGCATAATTATATATGTTTAGAGATTTTTTCTTTTTTAATTGGTTATGATGGCCCTTGTTTTTTTACTGAACATGTTTTCATATCTTAGGATGAGGCAGATGAGATCACGTGGCAAACCTACAGAGGTCAGCTTACGGACAGACAGGAAAAGACACGCAGCAAATTAATAAAGCGAATGGAAAAGGTAAGCGTTTTTTTTTTACTGAAGAAACGACTACGACATTATCATACTCAGCATTGCATTTTCTATGTGCACCTACAGTATGGAAACATCGAGTGTGGTTGCATTTGAAAAATCACCATTACTTATAGTGATTTGTATGCAGCTATGTCTGGTTCAAATATTACATAATTGCTGTTTGCAGTGCCTTGCCCATCCAATTGTAATTTTGCTGATTTGTGATAATGGCATAATTTTAGGTTTATAATTCTTTTGCATTATACTTGTAGCCGGTAGTTCTGGTATTGATTTCCATTCATGGGGCATTTGGAGCAGCTGTTTATTTTTGAACTGCACAGTATCATTTCCTCAGTAAAATGGTGCTTACATTCTGCATTGCTAGCTCATCAGGGGAGATGTTATTTTGTCCTTTGAATGACCTACTTACCTGTAACCTGATGCTTTGGTCTGGGTCGGTGGGTTGCAGTACATAGTGTGCCAGAAAGAAGGAAATATATAGTTAAGTATACACTGCAAAAATTCCCAGGGGAGATCTTTTTATGCTTGAGTCAATTTATGGCAAATGCTAAAGAATGTAAATTCCGTGTAACGAAATGGGATGGGTTTGCCTTCTTTTCCAGCAATGGTGATGGCATAGTCGCTGCCATAGGAATTCACCCACCTGGTGTGTTTCCAAGTTTCAGTAGTTCATCAAGGAGTGGTGGACTAGCATGTTGGGCGCGCATATTGCAAATCGTATTATCGTAGTGCCATGTGATCCCTCACTATGCTTGTTTCTTGGACCATTTGGAATGAGAGAAACACATGGATTTTCCGACACAAGTCCGCTCCTGCAACCGTCCTTTTGGAGGTCATAAAGGATGAGGCAAAGCTTTGGCGCTCGCGGGCGCTAAGCGTCTTAGGCAAATCTTACCAGGAGAGTAATAACCGTTGTAATTGTTTAGTCTTCTGTGCAATAAAACTCTTTAAACTCCTTAATGGATGAGGCAGAGGTTATGCCTCCGTCTTGAAAAGAAGCTTCAGTAGTTCTTCAGCTTGCAAGTGGGACTGACCTTGGGCTGCCGCCAAAAACCCGCTTGATCCCTGTTATGTGGGCTGCTGCAGTAACCCGCCTATCAGCGGCAGCGAGTATGCAGTGGTCACAAACCCGCATCATCCCACTTCCTCTGTTAGGGGCATCGTGCGCCCCCGGCACTTAATGTCCGGGGACTCAATCTGCGCTGCCATGGTCATGGAGAGGATGGCGTTGCCGCCGACCACGCGGGATCATAAGAGGCATGCTGGTGTTGGACGGCCTACTCCTACTTGCAGCCTGAGGTAGGGTAGTGGCCAATGACATCACCGATCTTGGGTGAGGCTGTGGCAATCGTGGTCTGTGAATTAGATTCTAGAATCTGGAGGTTGTATGATGGCAAGGTGTTTGGCCTCTAGCGGTGACGAAGGGAATAACTTTACTGGTGGGGAGAAAGGGTGGCCTGGAACGTTGAGGCGCTGTGGGCAGCGTGTGGCGGAATATCTAGCGGATCGCGCAGATGTAAGTGGTGATGCTGTTGAATGCAGATGGGAGAGGGAGCAGCGGTTTGTATGTGGGGATGGATGAGACTGCGGTGGTGCTGCATGAGTATGGTGGCTTGTCTATTTTAACTCCCTTCAGGCCATGCCAGTCTTTATCCGCTGCATCATTTATCCAGCAGATTGAAGCTATCTGTCGGATCAACAGGGAAACATATACTGTTTTGTAGTCCTGTCCCCAATTTTTAGGTTGGCTTCATGGACCGTCTGTGTCAGTATTGTCCGCGGTATCATTTGATCCGGCAGATTGAAGCTATCTGTTGGATCTAAGGGGTAGTCATATCCCCAGTTTTTAGGTTAGGGTCATTGAACTGAAACTCTTTGGGTTGCTTTTGCCTTTTCAAATCATCATTTTGAAGAAGATTACGTTAGTATGACTAAATGGTGCACCGTGTTCCAGATGTATGTCTTTCTGGGTCTCTGTGAGCACATGTCATAGTAGCCTCAACATACAATCTTGTTTAGTTTGTAATCGTTAAATCTTCATTGAAAATTTCTGTATCAAGAATTATAAATGGGCCTGGGTAGAATCACATGTTCACATTTCAAACAGAGTTCTCCAGGGGCTTGAGCCTGCAAGTGTGAGTTCTTGTAGAATCCCTCTTCCTGAGCTACCAAGTTCCGTGCATTGGTTCTATGTTCTGGGTGGACAGCTATGTCCTTTTGAGTAGTACTCCCTCCGTTCCGAAATGTAGGTCGCTGGAGGATTCGTTCCGACCAGGTGAAAACGGTGGAATCGGTATCCCCATCGTCTTCTTCCTCCATCGGAGGATTTGAAATTCTCCGCCAGGCCATCGTCCGCCCGCCTCCCCCTGCTTCTCCACGCGCCCAGGTCCCAGGCGCTCCCAGGCCCAGGTCCCCTACTTCCCCTCAGCTCTCCCAGGCCCAGGTCCTCGTCTCCAGCAGCAGCGATCCAGGGGCGCCAAGGAGGGTCCTCGTCTCCCAGAAGGAGCACGCAGCAGCAGTGGTCCCAGGTCCCAGATCCAGATCCAGCAGCAGCGATCCCAGGTCCTCAGGGCCTTCTCCTGATCCTTCTTCTTCTCCTGGGCGCGCTCCTTCTCCTGCAACAGCAGCAACAACAGAGATTAGAGTCATACTGATCAGGAGCAGCAACAACAGCTGCTGGGTTCTTCTGCAGGTGGAGTATGGCAGCAGCAGCAGCAGTAGTTTAACAACAGCAGCAGCAGTAGTTTAACAACAGCAGCAGCAGTAGTTTAACAACAGCAGCAGCAGCAGTTTCAGAGCAGCAGCAGCTTTTCATTTACTGAATTTTTTTATTTGACAGAAAAGGTTCAATGAAAAAAACTTTCATTTACTGAATTGAAAAGGTTTAATTAACAGAAAACGTTTAATTGACTGAGAAGAGAAGAGAAGAAGGTTGCTTGTACTCCTACACTAGTCCTACACTAAAACTGGCAGAGAAGAGAGTAGAAGAGGAGTAGAAGAGCAAGCAGAGAAGAGAGAGAAGAGAAAGGGAAGACAGAAGAAAGAGAAGACAAGAGAAAGAGAAGAGAGGAGAGCAGCTAAACTACTCCTGCAAGAGGGCAAGAAGAGAGACAATTGTTGGAGTGACAACTAAAGACAAGATAAACAACACTTAATTGGGTGTGATAGACCACACACAGTGAGTACTGAGTACTACTGCAAGAGAGCAGTACTGGAGGGCAAAAGATAGAGAGAAGAGAAGAGAAAGAGAAGAAGAGAGCAAGAAGAGAGAAGAAGAGAGAAAGAAGAGAGCAAGAAGAGAGAAGAAGAGAGAAAGAAGAGAGCAAGAAGAGAAAAGAGGGCACTCCAATAATACTGCTACACTTGCAATCCTAATCCTCACTAGTGCAATCTGGAGAAGAAAGGAGAGGAGTAAGAAAGCAAGAGTAGGAGAGAACACAAGCAAGAGTTCTACACTAAACTACTGCAACTGAACTACTGCAAGCAACCAAGCAAGCACCACTGAAACTAAAGCAGATATTTTAGAGATACTTTACGATAACATGTTTTTTACAGAAATAAAATCGCAGATGCAAGCAAAACTACAGCAAAAAACTGAGACATGTTTTTCTCTGTATTTTTCAGAAACAAGGTGTTTTGCTTGTCCTGCTCCTGCATATCACCAATCAACTTGTTTACTCCTGCAGATCACCAAGCATTAATTAAAATTTTATTTAAAGGAGTAATTTTAATTAACTGAAAAGTTTCATTTGGTTTTAATTAAAGGAAAGTTTCCATTTAGTTTTAGTTAATCAAAAGGTTTCATTTACTCTTATCTGAATGGAGTATTTAGTTAAAGGTTTCATTTACTGACAAGAACAGCAAGTAAATGATTGAACAACAAATTTCAGTTAATTTACTTGTAGTAAAAACTTAGTGTCTAGAGCAAAGCATTTGCACCATTTGCAACAAGTTTAACAGTACATAAATGAAGAAAAGGGAATAAATCCATGAGCAAGATGGTTAACATGAACAGTTAACTGAAACTAGCAGTACATAAGCAAGATGTTTACCAAGTGATTGTACAGCAAGACTGCAGCCAGTACTACAGCAACGTAAGAAGAGAAGATTCAAATCCATGATGGCGCCCATGATCTTCCCCTCCCTCTCGTTCTCCATTTTCACTGTTGGTATCCAACCAACCAAGCAAAAGAGACAACTGTTTCAGATCAAACAAATCGACCGGCAGGAAGAAAGACTACCAGGAGTACTTACCGCGGGAGGAAGCAGCTACTCCGCGACGACGACGACGTGGCGTGGCGGGGCAGGGCACCGTGAGGACGATGACGTCGCTCCGCAGCTCCGGCGCCGCTCCAGATCCGCCGCTCGGGTGCTGCTCCCCATCCACGCCTCCGTCGCCCAGATCCAGCGCTAGCACATCCACATCCACGCCTCCGTGGAGTAGAAGCTCGTCGCCGGCGCAAAAGATTTCAATTTTTTTACCTCCGGAGTGTGAGTGGAGGCGGGGTGGTGGAGAAGTGGCGGTGGAAGAGGGAGAGGCCGGCGAGCTACGGGGAGAGGGGGAGGCCGGCTAGTGCGGCTGGGCGAGTGGGAGTGAGTGAGCGCGGGCAGTGCGGCTGGGCGGGGTGGGGGGCAAAATTGGAAAGTGCCGATATTTCGTTACTAGACGAAAGTTGAACTAAAAAACCCCCCAACGACCTACATTTCGGAACATAGGGAGTATTATGATTGGACCTCTGAATTTTGGTTCTTAAGAAAAATCTGCTCTATGTTCTCTGATATGATTTGCATCTCTGCTTGTCTCAGGTTGCCAACATGAAGAAAGAGATCGATGCAATACGAGTTAAGGACATTTCTCAGGGTGGGTTAACCCAAGGTCAGCAAACACAGATTGCACGAAATGAGCAAAGGATATCTCAGGTTAGTGCATAACAGGTTTTACTTACATTTCTAAATATGTTATCACGGTTTCATTTCTTATTAGAAGATCAATACCAAACCTTTTTTTCCAGATCATGGAGGAGCTAGAAAATCTAGAAGAAACATTAAATGACAGTATACAAGAAAGTCTTGGTGCACGTGCTGGAAAACCAAAACGTGGTAGCCATAAAGCAAGTCTCGAGGAAGAAGATGACGTTATTAGGTTTGCACTTCTGATAGATTTGAATTATGACAGCCACATTCGTATTGTGTATCATATCTTAACCTATACTCTACTCCCTCCGTCCCAAAATATAAGAACGTTTTTCATACTACACTAGTATGAAAAACGTTCTTATATTTTGGGACAGAGGGAGTAGTTAAGGACAGAGGATGATATTAGAGATAGCTAAATAATCTTTTCTCCCTAGTCTGCTTCTCCAACTGACACAAGTGCATGTAAAATTGAAAATTTAATCTAGAAGACTAAGCCCATTTGAAATTTATGGACTTTTAGGGAATGATTGGCACCAGTGCACCACTGCACTAGGACATATGTAATTGGAAATTTGTACCATGCTGCCACTTCTGCTTACCTTGAAAAGTCACAATGTGCATGTGAGTTTCTCCATGGAGCGTATATAATTCACTTTCTCGTTGATTCCATACAGCATTTTGTCAATAGTCTGATAGAAAAGTTCAAAGCTTCTTGTGTTTGACTGGTCAAAAAGTATAGACTACTTCAGTTTCTACTAGTGGCCATCTGCAAGTACATGCCTATTACCTTATATTATTCCTTACTGTGGCTGGAATTATAGCTTTGCATTTTTGTTCTCATGTGCTGATTCACTGATTTTGATTTTTTTTTCTAGTGACGACGATGAATTTTTTGACCGGACAAAGAAGAAATCATCTAATCCTCAATCTAGTGGGCAACAATCAGTTGAGACCGCTGATAGTCTTCTTGATAAAAAGGATTTCATCAACAATGATATTGAAGGTAAAAAGAAGTTGCTTGAAGAAGAAAAGATTAAGCTGGCTCAGAGAGATAATGCAGATCTTGGGGATGACCTTGATGCTTACATGAGTGGATTGTCATCTCAATTAGGTATGATAGTGCACTCTGAACCATGTAGTTTACACTGATGAATCTTAGACTATTCTAGGATTTCCTTTTCAAGTCCGAGGTCAGAATGGTACCACTAATGACCCTGACTTTTGCCCTGTCACATACTTTCCGTAGAACCAGAAAAATATTGCATAACGGTTTTATATGTCAGCCATAGTAATTGCCTGATGGTTGTTATCAGTGCATGTGGGAGTTTGCTGAAAATCAAGGAAAAGTAAGTGAGCTACATGTATTGTGTACTAGCTAAAATGCTGGTTTGAGTGTTTTAGTGGCCTGACCTCTGCTTGAAACTTGACAAGTTGACTTGCTAACTATGACAGCGATGCCCTCAGCTACTTCAAAATATCAATAAGTGAAATGACTCATTTATTTCAAAGAGTTGTTAAGGGATCTCGTTAAGACTTGGAAACAAAGTATTTCTGAGTATATTTGCATTTTCTCGGTTAGCAACAACTGAAATTATCTGCATCAGCTTTAAGATCATTTTAGAGTTTAGATTAATAGAGTGGAGATGTTAACTCAGACTGGAATAAAAATTTATTGAGTTGTATCAGTGTCTAAATTTTTTCTGCAACTTTGATTCCTGTGATTTCGTCCAAAACATGATTCCGTGAGTATCCAGCAAAGCTTATAGCCTGTTTTTCTGTCTGTTTCGAGTATCAGGCTTATCCTTTGTAGATGGATGCACGGAGCCTGAAATTATGTATTCATACACACCTATTGCCTGCTTTTCTGTCTGTTTTGAGTATTTCACTGTCTTCTGTTTTCTAATTGATTTGAACTGCTTGACAGTACACGATAATATTGCCAAAATTCAAAAGGAGCTTTCTGATCTTCAAGCTGAGCTGGACAAAGTAGTTTACCTACTGAAGGTGGCTGATCCTATGGGAGAAGCAGCACGCAAGAGGGATTTAAAGCCAAGAGAAGCAAACCCTCAAGCATCTAATGATAATCCTAGACCAGAATCCAAAAAACAGGACAAAATTGCCCAAGACAAAACCTCAATAGAGGAGAACTTGAAGGATTCTTGTTCTACCAAAACAGAAGTGGATAAACCTGCCGAGGTAGAAACAGATGTCCCCCAAAACGAAGAGAATGCCAGCAAACCTGCATTCACCATACCAAAACCTCAGTGGCTTGGCGACAAGAGAATCATAGAACCTGAAGAAAATTGTATAAAAGAAGGAAACACGAATGCTGAGGAGCCTGATGATTTTGTGGACTACAAAGATCGGAAAACTATTCTTTCTAATTCAGCCAATGAAAAGGATATTGAAGGGGCTGCTCCTGGGCTTATCTTACGGAAGAGAAAGTCTGCTGATCAGTCAGCTGGCGTTGAGGTAGAATCGTCTTCGGTTGAATCCGAAGCATCGGCAGCTGATGCTGTGGCCCTTCTGCTGAAGCACACACGTGGTTTACAACCTGCAGAAGACATTGAGGACGAGAATGAACCACAGGCTAGCAAGAGAAAAGGGAAAAAGTCGAAACAAAAACGTGTATTGGGTCCTGCAAGACCAGATTTTCTTGAAGCTGGTCCAGATCATGAAACATGGGTGCCACCTCAAGGTAAGAATAATTTATCAGTAAAGCATACAATCACCAAATGTGTAAATTTATCCCTTGTCAATACTATTATTTGATTATCTGTAGGTCAAACTGGTGATGGGCGCACTTCATTGAATGATCGTTTGGGTTATTGACGTTTTCTCATCCTAGACTTCACCTGTCGCATCACAAAGAGAAACACAGTAGTGATCACCTGTGCTACTGTAATTGGATTGTGAAAACGTGTTCAGAATCATCAGATGGTATCAAGCCTCTTGGGTAGGTGCTTGCGGTATACTGGGACGACACTGGAGTAGAGGCTGACTGACTTAGATTGTCAAATTGTGGTTACTGGTCAGAGCATCAAAGGCACATAGACGACAATCATTTTGTTGAGCTTTCAGGACTTCTGTTTGTTGTCACTAGGATTGGTCACTAGGATTGTAGAAGAGAATGTATGTCACCCTGTCAAGGTTTCAGAAATGGATGAGGGTGTTGTAAGGTTTTGCTGCTTCTCCGGTAGCAGCCTTTGTCTTGCAGTGTGGATTAATCTCTGAACTTCAGTACTTTCTCGGTTAAGCAAAAAAGATCACGTGTTAAAAGGCATTTTTGTGGAACTTTAAAATTTACCAACAAGAATTATCACGTTTGGTGACGTGAAAATAAAGGCTATCCCAAAATAATGTCATAACACTACAAATAATTTGTGCAATTCTGCATATGAAAATAAGACATTCAAATTGAAAGCGGCGATTCGGTGCTCGAGTTCAGCTGAGCCTGAAATCGCTGGCGCCCGTTCCTGCCTTGGGATTCGAATAATCTGGGCTGACGAGTCTGACAGGAGGCGTTGGAAAAAGAGTATATGGCCCATATACGGTGTCGAACAGTGCGTGGTCGTGGCCCCAAATCGTATGCGCGTACAGCCCGTGACGCGCAGGCATCCTGGTCCGTGGCCTAGAAAGTTGCGTTTAACTTTGAGCCGCTGAATCCGTTTGAAGGCCCCAGCGGAACCATACATGCGCATCCCCACGAAGCAACTAAAAAAAAAAAGGTTTCTCGAAACCCCGTCGGCAGCAAAGGTGAAAGTGCAACTATCCGTAGGTGGTTTTGGTAAATTCTAACAACATATAGCTCATTGAGCTAACATCATTCCAAGATGAATATTTCAGGAAAAGCTCAATGGATGGCATGGCATGAATAAGAAAAGTGGATCCCTCAAAATGTTAAGGATAAAAGGATTGGCTCAAGCTCAAGACTCTACATTTTATATTTTAGTGATCCAAGATCACATTCAGTCTATAGGAAAAGCCAATACTATCAAGGAAGGATGAGGTGTTGCTTAATGAGTTTCTTGCTCTACAGTGCTTAGTGATATGCTCCAAAACCCTCAACTACTTTCCCATATCCACATATGACTTAAACCAAAAGTCAAACTCGGCCCTACCGATTCTTTCTACCCAGCGCCACCGAGTTCAAATGCCATAGCCACTGCCACAAACCCTAGGCAAATCGGTCTCACCGATAGGGATCTCAGTCTCACCGAGATGGGATTATAATCTCTCTTTCCCTTAAGTAACGTTTGGTACCACCGAGATGAGCGATCGGTCCCACCGAGATTGCAATGTAAACTCCTGTTTCCTTTTTGTAACATTTGGTCTCACGAAATGGCGAATCGGTCTCACCGAGTTTACGACCAAGCTATCTGGTTAGCTTATTACCAAAATCGGTCTCACCGAGTTTGTATGTCGGTCTCACCGAGATTATGTTATGCCCTAACCCTAACCACATCGGTCCTACCGAGTTGCATGTCGGTCCCATCGAAAATCCTAACGGTCACTAGATTTGCTGAATCGGTCCGACCGAGTTTATCAATTCGGTCCCACCGAGTTTGGCAAGTTGTGTGTAACGGTTAGATTTTGTGTGGAGGCTATATATACCTCTCCACCTCCTCTTCATTCGTGGAGAGAGCCATCAGAACAAACCTACACTTCCAACTTGTTGTTTCTGAGAAGGAACCACCTACTCATGTGTTGAGGCCAAGATATTCCATTCCTACCATATGAATCTTGATCTCTAGCCTTACCCAAGTTGCTTTCCACTCAAATCTTCTTTCCACCAAATCCAAATCCTGTGAGAGAGAGTTGAGTGTTGGGGAGACTATCATTTGAAGCACAAGAGCAAGGAGTTCATCATCAACACACCATTTGTTACTTCATGGAGAGTGGTGTCTCCTAGATTGGCTAGGTGTCACTTGGGAGCCTCCGACAAGATTGTGGAGTTGAACCAAGGAGTTTGTAAGGGCAAGGAGATCGCCTACTTCGTGAAGATCTACCGCTAGTGAGGCAAGTCCTTCATGGGCGACGGCCATGGTGGGATAGACAAGGTTGCTTCTTCGTGGACCCTTCGTGGGTGGAGCCCTCCGTGGACTCGCGCAACCGTTACCCTTCGTGGGTTGAAGTCTCCATCAACGTGGATGTACGATAGCACCACCTATCGGAACCACGACAAAAACATCCGTGTCTCCAATTGCGTTTGAATTCTCCAAAACCTTCCCTTTACATTTCTTGCAAGTTGCATGCTTTACTTTCCGCTGCTCATATACTCTTTGCATGCTTGCTTGAATTGTGCTAAGATTGCTTGACTTGTACTAAGATAGCTAAAATCTGCCAAAGACTAAAATTGGGAAAAGAATAAGTTTTTATTTGGTCAAGTAGTCTAATCACCCCCCTCTATACATACTTTCGATCCTACAAGAGGGCTTCCATCCGTACCACCCGAGGACAACCCTCCCAAATCCGTTCGTGAGCTGCAGCGGCCGCTGCTTCCCGCCGGCGACGAACTAATGGAGGATGCTGGTCTTGAGTTTTTGCTGGATGCCATCGACAGGTAAGTGCCTCCTTCCTTGATTTAGATCTAGTGGTTCCATAGATTTGTTTCAAAGCTGACACATTGGGGGGTGATACCACGACCGGCCGTGCGCTGTAGGTTCCCACTCCGGGAGGAGTTCTCCGACAGCCTAGAACACCCAGATCCGGTCCCTCTCGTTGTGCTGCGGACGGGCGAATCCAACCTTGCTGTAGTGGTTTGCTTGAAAAGTTCAGGTTGTATCTCTGTAGCACCACCTGACATGACGCCGTGTCCCTCTAGGATGAGTGCATTAGAGCAGTTGATTCACAAATACATGGAGGAGCCAAGAAAAAGTGTTATTAGACCAGAACTAGGAGAGGCATACGATTTCTACAACTTGTATTCTTGAGAAATTGGCTTTGGAATTAGGTATCGGAAGAGCATACTGACTGCGGAGAGGATCAAATCAATGCAAGCCGTGAAGGTGTCCATCAGAGCCAAAGGAAAAAAAAAATCCTGTGGGAGGTTTGTGGATGGTGACGAACTGTCGGCCTGGTCCGTCATACCGGCAGGAAGACAAAGGTAATTCGAGGTGGTCCTAACTGTGTATTAGTGTTATCTATGGTCGGCTGACATAAACGTGGGCACTTGTGGTTGCGCCCTACTTTTTGCGTGCAGATGGTGGTGACGGGGCTGCTCTTACAACGAGCCGGACTGATGGAACGAGGTGGTGGCTCATCTTCTAGACTGCATCAAGTTATCATTGTGTCGGTGTACAAAAGTAGGGGATCTCCTTTCGACCCCTTTACTTGTGCACGGGCAGTCAGAGCCGCTCGCCACGACCACGCATAACACAGCAAGGAAGGGAAGCCAGAGGGAAGCCGAAGCCACGAGGAAAAACGAAGCAACAACAAGGACCAAGGCCACAAGGATCGGATGGGCGAAGCAGGTTTTCCCGGCAAGGACCCATGCCGGGGCAGCTCGCCCACGCCAGCCGAGCGAGCCACCCTTGAGCCCACCAATGCTCAACAGACGCATTGGGACAGGGCTCGGGAGGCACTTCCGTGGTGGCACGCAGATCTTTGTGAAGACAAAGAATAATCAAGATCAAGTGAGGATAGGAAGGCAATCATCCTCACCGAAGAAACCCACAAGATCCCCGGCAAGATCCTTGCCGGGGACGCCTACACGTCACGACAAGACCCTTGCCGGGCCACCCGGCAAGGCCCCCGCCAAGGCGCACCGGCAGGGCCACTACCAGGCCCGCACCAACCAAGTCTTCGCCGCCGTTCGCATGCAGCTGCCGGCCCAACCAGCTGGGCATGCACCTGCGTGGCAACATGCAAACCTTCCTGGAGGCTCCACCACTGCGCCACCTTAGCTGCCTGCCTGCCTACATGGCACCGCATGCGTCGCTAGCCAGGGCGCGTGTCGAAGCGAGGAAGAGCGGCGACGGATGGGACGGGCCTCGCTCCCGTCCCCAATAAGGCGAAGGGACACCTAAGCCTCGCATTAAATGCATCTTGTCTTGTGTCGAGGATAACCTCGTGATGCTGTACCCTTTCCACCTCACCTTGCCACTATGGCGACCCTTTTCCTATAAAAGGAGGCCCGAGGTGAGCGGGAGAAGGATTCAACTCTTTCAAACCTCTCGGCATCTAGAGCTAGTTCAAGAGCTCAAGAACACTAAATCGTCCACCAAAGCGGGACTAGGGTTTTACGCATCCTCGCGGCCCGAACACTGGTAAAATCCCTTTGTGTTGTCTCGCTAGTCCGCTCTTCTCACGATCCCGCGCCCGCAACCGTAGAAGGATTTGGTGATCCCATAGGTGTCGTTTCCCACCGACATCTTTGGCGCGCCGGTAGGTGCGCAATTGTGAGAATCTGGTCTAGCAGTTGACCTAGTTGTTCTTCATCTCCATGGCTCCTAAGAAGAAGGCGACCACGGCGATCGGTTCGTCCGAAACCGGGTTGGTACCGGCGCGGACCGGCGATGGGCCAGTCACGGAGAGGACCCGTGGCGCGGCCCGCGAACATCCACATCGCCACGATGGTCCGGGCTGGCGGCGGCGTCGTTCGCGCGCAGCGACGAGCCACCGATCGCGGGCTCTAGAGGCGAGTCGGGCCCCAGCGGCGGCGGGGCCCTCGAGGTGCCACCGTCCTGCCAGGCGGCGGCACGGCGATATCCAAGACGCCAACACCGGCGCCCATGGCGCGCTCCTCTCAGGTTGTGCGTGATGAGCAGCGTCACCCTGCCGGTGACCCTGCGCACCGCCCTGGGAAGAGTCCCGTGCGTCCATCACATGAAGGAGAGGGCCAGCATGCGCGCTGAGGTGCTGATGGAGGTGGCGAACGGCTGCGGAGCCGCGACACAGCTCCTTCTAACGTGGTTAGGAGTCGAGGTGCATCGCGGTCCACCCAGCTTTCTCCGGGAAGCCCTAGCGCGTGCACAGCTGCTCCTCGACTTTCCTCCCGCCGCGGAGAAGCTTGACGAATGGAGGGCCGCCGTCCGGAGCCTCGTCGGTATCGCCAACAATGACGGGCTGCGGCCGGCGGAACCCGTCGGCCGTCGCTCCACCGGGCTGCCACGTGCTAGCGGAGGCCACGCCGGAGGCGACGCGGCCACGGTGTACTCCCCACCTCCATCCCGACCGCCCCGGGCGTCGGCCCGTCGCGGCGACGCTCATGATGATATCTCCATCGCGTCGTCCGACCCGCGAACCAACCGTGATCAGCGCCAAATCCTTCGGGAGCGGGCTCATGAGGACGCTCGAACTATGATCGAGCGCCGACGTGACGCGCGCCACCAGTCGAACAGGCGGGCAGGGCCCGCTACGGACCACCCAGCGCCGGGAGGCTACGGTGGCCTACCTTACGAGGTGGGTTGTCCGGCCTTCATCCGTTAGCTGTGGCAGTTCCAGTGGCCCTCCCACCGTATGTTCAAGCCCGACGTTGGCGAGAAGTACAATGGCGGCTTGACCAGATTCTTTCTCGTTGCCGCGCATTGACCAGATTATTGACTCCACGGCTGGGTGTGACCTCTTATCATTCCTGGACGCCTACTCAGGATACCACCAGATCTTCATGACAAAGGAAGACGAGGAAAAGACATCATTCATCACCCCATGTGGTACGTATTGCTTTTTATGGATGCCTTTCGGGTTGAAGAGTGCTGGCTCGACCTTTGCAAGAGTAGTCCAAATTGGTTTTGAGCCCCAGCTACATAGAAATATGGAAGCTTATATGGATGACATAGTGGTCAAAACCAAGGACAAAGCAACACTCGTGCAAGATCTGGAGGAAACATTTGGGAACCTGCGCAAGATCAACCTCAAATTGAACCCTGAGAAGTGTGTCTTGGCGTCCCGTCCGGCAAGCTTCTCGGGTTACGCCCCAAAGCGGGATTGAAGCAAACCAGATAAGATCAAGGCTATCGAGCAGATTGAGGCACCCAAAGCGGATCAGGGCGTGAGTCAGCTCTTTGGCTGCGTTGCTGCCATGAGCAGTTCATCTCCATGTCATGGGCGTGCCCTTCCTTTTTCAAGATCTTGAAAGCGGGGCCAATGGAGTGGACCCAGAGGCCGTGCAGTGCTGCAAGATTTGAAGAAATACCTCTCCTCTACCCGGTCTGGTTGCACCCAAACCACAAGAACCGTTCTGCTTTATCTAGCGGCAGCGAATCAGGTGGTTAGCGCCGCACTAGTGGCGCAAAGAGAGGTTGATGAGGAGACAGCAGCAGCGACAAAGTCGACGGTTGGTGGGCCAGAACCCTCCCCGGCAGGGCTCAGCCCCGGCAAGGCTGAGTCCCCGGCAAGACTGGCGCCCGTGCGACGGGACCCACCTGACCAGGTGAAGAAGCACATAAGAAGGAAATGGTGCAGCACCCGTTTTACTTCGTCAGCTCCCTTTTGCAGGGGGCTAGGTCGAGGTAATCAGGTGTGCAAAAGCTGCTCTTCGACCTCCTTATGGCTTCGAGGAAGCTGCGCCATTACTTCCAAGCGCACGAGATCACGGTGGTCACCCGACTCCCATTGCAACGGATATTGCATAACCCATATGCAACAGGGAGGATCGTGGAATGGGCCCTGGAGCTGTCAAGCTTCGGTTTAAAGTTCGAAAGTACCTCGACGATTCAGAGCAGAGTCTTGGCGGAGTTTGTTGCAGAATGGACCTCGACACCCGACGAAGAGGTACAAGAGACCACTCTCCCCGGCAAGGAAACGAGTCGCAACTGGATCATGTACTTTGATGGTGCCTTCTCGCTGCAAGGCGCCGGCGCTGGTGTGCTGCTTGTCGCACCCACCGAAGAGCACCTCAAGTACGTCATCCAGATGCACTTCCCCCGGGAGATGTCAACCAACAACACCGTCGAGTACGAGGGTTTGCTTGCCGGTCTCAGGATCGCGGCGGACCTCAGAGTTAAAAAGTCATCGTCAGGGGCGACTCACAGCTCGTCGTCAGGCAGATCAACAAAGATTATCAAAGCCCATTGATGGAAGCTTACGTAGATGAGGTGAGGAAACTGGAGGTTTGACGGTATACAAGCGGAGCATGTCCCTCGGGCGGAGAATGACATTGCCGACTACCTGTCAAAGTGCACTGCCCTCAAGCTACCTGTGGAACCAGGTACTTTTGTTCTTCAGTTAACTCAGCCATCCATTGAGTCGTCGACCGGGCAGAACAAGCGAAGGAAGCTAGGCCCCGGCAAGTACTTCCCCACCGAGCTCCCCGGAGCCGCCGACGAAGATGTTGCCGTGGATGCCGATCCTGCCACGGGGCGACCAACTCTGGCAGGACCTCAGGTCATGGCCATGGAGGCGGCCGCTCCCGTAGCAGAAGAAATGCCTTTGGTCCTTGTCGTCGAGCCACGAGGTGCCGGCATGGGCACAACACACCGTCAATTCCTTGAAAGGAGAGCTTCACGAGGAGCAGGAAGAAGCGGAAAGAGTAGCCCGCCGATCTGCCTGTGTCGATTCGTTGATAATGAACTATGCAGGAGAAGACGAATGGGGTGAAATTGAAGTGCATCTCTCGGGAGGAAGGACTAAAGCTGTTGGCAGAGATACATGGAGGCATATGTGGCTCCCACATAGGGTCGAGGGCCCTTGCCGGTAAGGCTTTCCGGCAAGGTTTCTTCTGGCCCACCGCCCTCCAGGATGCGATGGCACTAGTAACCAAGTGTGAAGCGTGCCAGTTCCATTCGAAGAAGCTCCATCAACCAGCTCAAGCCCTTCAAACTATCCCTCTCTCCTGGCCCTTCCTGGTCTGGGGGCTCGACATATTGGGCCCTTTCCCCCGTGTTGCCGGGGCTTTGAGTACTGTACGCCATAATCGACAAGTTCACAAAGTGGCGGAGGTGGAAGCGATGAGGAAGGTGACAGCTGATCAGCCATCAAGTTCTTCAAGGGACTAGTGTGCCGTTTTGGGGTTCCCAACAGGATCATCACCGACAACGGCACGCAGTTCACAAGCCATGCCTTCATGCAATACATTGAGGATCTTGGCATCAAGGTCTGTTTTGCTTCCGTGGCACATCCACGGAGCAACGGCCAAGCGGAGAGAGCAAATGCTGAAGTCCTGCGAGGCTTAAGAACGAAGACCTTTGACAGGCTGCGCAAGAGTGGAAGGCGCTGGATCGATGAGTTGCCGGCGGTTCTTTGCTCGATCAGAACGACGCCAAATCGAGCCACCGGTCAGACACCCTTTGCCCTGGTTTACGGGGCAGAAGCATTTCTCCCCACGGAACTCATATACGGGTCATCTCGAGTGCTCGCTTATGATGAGCTTGAGCAAGAGCGATTGTGGCAAGATGACGCGACGCTCCTTGAGGAAGATCGTCTCCGGGCAGCTATGAGAGCAGCACGCTACCAGCAAGCCTTGCGCCGCTACCGTAGCCGCAAGGTTCATGCCCGGAGCTTTGAGGAAGGCGACCTTGTTCTTCGGCACGTTCAGTCGGCCAAGAATTCCAACAAGTTGACACCGAAGTGGGAAGGCCCTTATCGGGTAACACGAATCACCAAGCCCGGCGCAGTCCGCTGGAGACCGAAGATGCCATTCGATGAGCAACTCTGGAACATCGAGCATCTCCGAAGTTTTAGCCATAAAGTAGCGGCTTGCGGGCCTCGACAAGCTACCCTTTTGTACAAGCCTTGCCGAAAAGGCATGTAACCCTTTGTACAAAGCCAGGCGCAGACCCTGAGCATAAATAAACGAAGCGCTGGCGCCCTAAGTTATAGCATGCATGCTAGGTTGAGTCTTGTCCTTGGTTAGGGTTGATAGTGCTTAGCGGCGGCTAACACCTAGCTTAGAGGTCGAGTGCGCGTCTCTATGTTCTTCTCTATCTTCTTTGGTTCGCAGGACACATGAACATCCTTGCCGAGCTGCCTTGGAAGAAAGGGGACGGACCGGCGTACGGGTCCCGGCAAGCCAATACTGCCGGGGGGCTACAAGGGCGAAGATCCACCCGCGGCAAGCCAAAGTTGCCGGGGGATGCAGATCCAGATAAGTTCTCTATCCCTTATCATGCGTTTCGTTATGGAGTGAGGGATGTGAAACCTCGTTTTATCCTTAGGCTACCGTGCTCTCCTCATTCCGGACCCTAGGACTCGTCTCCTGGGACCGAATTTGGTCGTAGTCGCGGCATCAAGGAAATAAAACAAAGGGCCTAGGCCCACCTCATCCCTGCCTCCGCCAAGGGTGCGAGAAAGGTCGAGAGAAGTGGGGGGACGGCAAGGTTTGTTGCCGGGCAAAAAAGAACGTTTATCTTAAGGATAACGAGGATTCATTCCTTGTCGTGGGTTCCACCC
Source organism: Aegilops longissima (assembly GCA_021605205.1). Taxonomy (NCBI): domain Eukaryota; kingdom Viridiplantae; phylum Streptophyta; class Magnoliopsida; order Poales; family Poaceae; genus Aegilops; species Aegilops longissima. Next base: position 228,383,680 of record CM038682.1, read on the forward strand.
ATGACGAAAATCGGCAAACATCCCTTTTCATTAAAAACATCCGTGCAGGTGCAGTTCATACGAAATGAAAAACATGAGCAAGGTGATTACAAGCTTTAAATTCTACTAAGGCCCGAAGGCTTACAAACTGAAAAGAGATAAGGTGCCCGTAATCCCTTTCTTGTCCCTCTCCTCAGGAAATGGAACAAGAAAAGCAGGAGGGAAAAAGGGGCGCCTAGGCGAGCTACGAGTGGCAGAAGACACCAAGAGAACATCTTGGTGGCCGTCCAAGGGCTGGATGGTGATGGCGGCGCCGAGGCGAGCTCAAGACGAGGCGGTAGGGCGTCGATGCAGCGTCGAAGGCGTCGGTGCCCGCGTACTCAACAGCGGCCTTGCCGCCGCCCTCTTCCTCCTCCGCAGCCTCCCTCGCCCGGCCGCCCAAGGAGACGACCACGAGAAGTTCAAGGCAGGCGACACGGATGATGGGGTCGCCGGTGCCGCTCGGAGCGGCGCCCGACGCCTAGTCAGACCCGTCATCCTGCTGCCCGCTGCCCTCGTCGTCGCTGTCGTTGTCTTCCTCGCTACTCTCGCTTGAGGAGGAATCTTCATCGTCGGAGGAGCTCTCCACGCAGCATCTCACGCGGGTCCCGAAGTGCCCGAAGATCTTGATGGAGAGGAGGCCGCCCTCCATTAGTTTGAAATGAAGAGCAAGCCCATCCGTCAAGCTGTGGAGGTGAGCGAAGGTCTTCCACCCTCGGTGAAGATACATGACATGAGGGGCGGGGAACTCGACGTCAACCCATGTGCCACTGTTCCCGCAACCCCTCATGTGAAGCCGCAGCGCCTGCGGCGGATCCAGCTCCATCTCCCGCGCAAATGGAGTCGGAAGGCGAAGACGACGGCGCGGCTGATGGCGCAGCCTGACGAAGAATTCACAGGGGTTGTCCCCAGCGTGGCCCTCCATCAGAGGAGGGGCTGCTGGAGGGGACGAAGCGGATCTGCCGCCCCGTCCTCCTCTCCCTCGAGCGCCGCGGCGGCCTCGACCTCGCCCCCTCCCCCTTCCTCTAGCGGCCGGCTCCGCCACTACGAGCTCTTGGGGAGGAGCGACGCGTTGTCTGGCCGAAACCCTCGCCGCCACCGATGAAGCATCGCCATGCCCCTCGCCATGGCAGAAGGAAGGAAGAAACAAGAATGAGGAGAGGCAGATGGCGGAGGGTTGAAAGGCACCGTTCCTCCCGCTCCCCTCTTTATAAAGGGGTGGGGGCGAGACTCGGCCGCCCCCTCTCGGCCAATCCGACCCGCTGAAGTGACAGCGAGCGGGGCCGTCGACCACCCTCCCCGCTCCATTGAAGGCGCGTGGGAATCAACCCACGCGCGCGCACGACTTCCCACGTCCCGCGCTCCTGTCATTTGCTCTGCATTATGCATGCAACGAACATGGTGCAAGGGGCAGCATAGTGGGACGCGTGGAGCGACGGTTCCCAAGCGGGGGCAGTAAACGGGAGGCGGCCCTGCAGTCTCAAAGAGACACGCAAGACGCCTCTTTACTATCCACCGCAAGGTGACGCCAGCATGCTTCCGTCACGCGCGTGCATGACCCCCACGTCGCGCGTTCAGCGCGGGCCATGGAGAAGCGCAGCGGATGGACCAGTTACCGCAGCAAAATCCGCCCCTCCTGCCCGCGCACCATTCTGGGCCTGGCCCAACAACGTGTCACGCTTATGTGTTGCCCAGGCCCGGGGGCTCCTGTCGGTGTACAAAAGTAGGGGCTCTCCTTTCGACCCCTTTACTTGTGCACGGGCAGTCAGAGCCGCTCGCCACGACCATGCATAACACGACAGGGAAGGGAAGCCGGAGGGAAGCCGAAGCCACGAGGACAGACGAAGCAACAACAAGGACCAAGGCCACAAGGATCGGATGGGCGAAGTAGGTTTTCCCGGCAAGGACCCTTGCCGGGGCAGCCTCAGCGGCCCCGACAAGACCCTTGCCGGGGCAGCTCGCCCACGCCAGTCGAGCGTGCCACCCTTGAGCCCACCAACGCTCAACAGACGCATTGGGACAGGGCTCGGGAGGCACTTCCGTGGTGGCACGCAGATCTTTGTGAAGACAAAGAATAATCAAGATCAAGTGAGCATAGGAAGGCAATCATCCTCACCGAAGAAACCCACAAGATCCCCGGCAAGATCCTTGCCGGGGACGCCTACACGCCATGGCAAGACCCTTGCCGGGTCACCCGGCAAGGCCCCTGCCAGGCGCACCGGCAGGGCCACTACCAGGCCCGCACCAGCCAAGTCTTCGCCGCCGTTCGCATGCAGCCGCCGACCCAACCAGCTGGGCAGGCATCTGCGTGGCAACATGCAAACCTTCCTGGAGGCTCCACCATCGCGCCACCTCAGCTGCCTGCCTGCCTACATGGCACCGCATGCGTCGCTGGCCAGGGCGCGTGTCGAAGCGAGGAGGAGCTGCGACGGATGGGACGGGCCTCGCTCCCGGCCCCAATAAAGCGAAGGGACACCTAAGCATCACATTAAATGCGTCTTGTCCTGTAATACGAGGGATAACCTCGCGGTACTGTACCCTTTCCACCTCCTGCTTGCCACTGTGGCGACCCCTTTTCCTATAAAAGGAGGCCCGAGGCGACCAGGAGAAGGATTCGGCTCTTTCAAACCTCTCAGCACCTAGAGCTAGTTCGAGAGCTCAAGAACACTAAATACATCCACCAAAGCAGCACTAGGGTTTTACGCATCCTCGCGGCCCGAACCTGGGTAAAATCCCTTTGTGTTGTCTGCTAGTCCCGCTCTTCTCACGATCCCCGCGCCCCGCAACCATAGAAGGGATTCTAGTGATCCCATAGGTGTCTTTTCCCACCGACACATTGCCAAGTTGGAGAAGTGCGGAATACCATACACGGTGAAAACTAATGTAGCGGGACACGTTGGAGTGGTTGGAGCAGGAAATGCACATGCCTATCATTCTTTTGAGAAGTGAGTTGGGGGAGATGTTGGGGAACGTAGTAATTTCAAAAATTTTCCTACGATCACGCAAGACCATGGTGATGGCATAGCAACGAGAGGGAGAGTGTCCGTCCACGCCCTCGTGAGACCGAAAGCGAAGCGTTATAACAACGCTGTTGATGTAGTCGTGCGTCTTCACGATCCGACCGATCCAAGCACCGAGCGTCACGGCACCTCCGAGTTACGCACGTTCAGCTCGATGGCGATCCCGGACTCGATCCAGCAAAGTGTCGGGATGAGTTCCGTCAAGACGACGGCGTGGTGGCGATGTTGATGCTCCACCGACGCAGGGCTTCGCCTAAGCTCGCGACGATATGACTTCTCCGGCGCAGGACTTCGCCTAAGCTCATGACGATATGACCGAAGTGGAATATGGTGGAAGGGGCACCGACACGGCTAAGGAAAGATCCGTAGATCAACTTGTGTGTCATGTGCCCCTGCCCTCGTATATAAAGGAGCCAAGGGGGTGCGGCCAGCCTTGGGAGGCGCTGGAGGAGTCCTACTCCCACCGGGAGTAGGACTCCCCCTGTCCTAGTTGGAGTAGGATTGGGGAGGGAAGAGGAAGGCGCGCCCCTCTCCTTGTCCTATTCGGACTAGAGGGGAGGGGCGCGCAGCCCACCTGGCCGGCCCTTCCTCTTCTCCCTTGTGGCCCATGAAGGCCCATATACCCCGGGGTTCCGTAACCCCGGTGTTAAATAACTTCTGTTTTCACTCGGAACCCTTCCGAAATCAAACATAGGCTTCCAATATATCAATCTTTATGTCTCGACCATTTGAGACTCCTCGTCATGTCCGTGATCACATTCGGGACTCGAACAAACTTGGTGCATCAATACTTATAAACTCATAATGAACTGTCATCGAAGCGTTAAGCGTGCGGACCCTACGGGTTCGAGAACTATGTAGACATGACCTAGAACCGTTCTCGGTCAATAACCAATAGCGGAACCTGGATGCCCATATTGGTTCCTACATATTCTTAGAAGATCTTTATCGGTCAAACCGCATAACGACATATGTTGTTCCTTTGTCATCGGTATGTTACTTACCCGAGATTCGATCGTCGGTATCAATACCTAGTTCAATCTCGTTACGGTAAGTCTCTTTACTCGTTCCGTAATACATCATCTCACAACTAACTCATTAGTTGTAATGCTTGCAAGGCTTAAGTGATGTGTATTACCGAGAAGGCCTAGAGATACCTCTCCGACAATCGGAGTGACAAAACCTAATCTCGAAATCGCCAACCCAACAAGTACCTTTGGAGACACCTGTAGTACTCCTTTATAATCACCCGATTCGTTGTGACGTTTGGTAGTACCAAAGTGTTCCTCCGTAAAGCGGAGTTGCATAATCTCATAGTTATAGGAACATGTATGGGTCATGAAGAAAGCATTAACATACTAAGCGATCAAGTGTTAAGCTAACGGAATGGGTCATGTCAATCAGATCATTCAACTAATGATGTGACCTTGTTAATCAAATAACAACTCCTTGTTCATGGTTAGGAAACATAACCATCTTTGATTAACAAGCTAGTCAAGTAGAGGCATACTAGTGACATCTTGTTTGTCTATATATTCACACATGTATTATGTTTCCGGTTAATACAATTCTAGCATGAATAATAAACATTTATCATGATATAAGGAAATAAATAATAACTTTATTATTGCCTCTAGGGCATATTTCCTTGATCTCCCACTTGCACTAGAGTCAATAATCTAGATTACAAAGTAATGATCCTCACACCCATGGAGTCTTGGTGCTGATCATGTTTTGCTCGTGGAAGAGGCTTAGTCAGCAGGTCTGCAACATTCAGATCCGTATGTATTTTGCAAATCTCTATGTCTCCCACTTGGACTTGGTCCCGAATGGAATTGAAGCGTCTCTTGATATGCTTGGTCCTCTTGTGAAATCTGGATTCCTTTGCCAAGGCAATTGCACCGATATTGTCACGAAGATCTTCATCGGTCCCGATGCACTAGGTATGACACCTAGATCGGAAATGAACTCTTTCATCAGACTCCTTCATTTGCTGCTTCGAAGCAGCTATGTACTCCGCTTCACATGTAGATCCCGCCACGCGCTTTGTTTAGAACTGCACCAACCGACAGCTCCACCGTTTAATAAAACACGTATCCGGTTTGCGATTTAGAATCGTCCGGATCGGTGTCAAAACTTACATCGGCGTAACCATTTACGACTAGCTCTTTGTCACCTCCATATCGAGAAACATATCCTTAGTCCTTTTCGGTATTTGGGATGTTCTTGACCGCTGTCGATGATACACTCTGGATTACTTTGGTACCTTCCTGCCAAGCTTACAGCTAAGCATCGTCGGTCTGGTACACAACATTGCATACATGATAGAGCCTATGGCTGAAGCATAGGAACATCTTTCATTTTCTCTCTATCTTCTGCTTGTGGTCGGGCATTGAGTCGACTCAATCTTACACCTTGTAATCTGGTAAAAACCTTTCTTTGCTCGATCCATTTTGAACTTTTTCAAAACTTTATCAAGGTATGTGCTTTGTGAAAGTCAATTAAGCGTCTTGATCTATCTCTATAGATCTTGATGCCCAATATGTAAGCAGCTTCACCGAGGTCTTTCATTGAAAACTTTTATTCAAGTATCCTTTTATGCTATCCAGAAATTCTATATCATTTCCAATTAATAATATATCGTCCACATATAATATTAGAAATGCTCTGAGCTCCCACTCACTTTCTTGTAAATCTGAGGCTTCTCCAAAAGTCATACAAACCCATATGCTTTGATCACACTATCAAAGCGTTTATTCCAACTCGAGAGGCTTGCACGGACCATAAATTGATCGTTGGAGCTTGCACACTTTGTTAGCACCCTTTGGATCGACAAAACCTTCGGTTGCATCATATACAACTCTTCTTCTAGAAATCCATTCAAGAATGCAGTTTTACATCCATTTGCCAAATTTCATAATCATAAAATCGGCAATTGCTAACATGATTTGGACAGACTTAAGCATCGCTACGGGTGAGAAAGTCTCATCGTAGTCAACCCTTGAACTTGTCGAAAACCTTTCGCAACAAGTCGAGCTTTGTAAACAGTTATATTACCATCAGCGTCGGTCTTCTTCTTAAAGATCCATTTATTTTCAATGGCTTGCCGATCATCGGGCAAGTCAACCAAAGTCCATACTTTGTTCTCATACATGGATCCCATCTCAGATTTCATGGCTTCCAGCCATTTTGCGAATCTGGGCTCACCATCGCTTCTTCATAGTTCGTAGGTTCGCCATGGTCAAGTAACATGACTTCCGAATAAGATTACCGTACCACTCACAGTGCGTATTTCACTCTGGTTGACCTCTGAGGTTCAGTAGTAACTTGATTTGAAGCTTCATGATCATCATCATTAGTTTCCTCACTAATTGGTGTAGTTGTCACAGAACCATTTCTTGTGATGAACTACTTTCCAATAAGGGAGCAGATCTGATTATCTCATCAAGTTCTACTTTCCTCCCACTCACTTCTTTCGAGAGAAACTCCTTCTCTAGAAAGGATCCGAATTTAGCAACGAAAATCTTGCCTTCAGATCTGTGATAGAAGGTGTACCCAACATCTCCTTTGGGTATCCTATGAAGACACATTTTCCGATTTGGGTTCGAGCTTATCTGGTTGAAGTTTCTTTACATAAGCATCGCAGCCCCAAACTTTAAGAAACGACAACTTTGGTTTCTTGCCAAACCACAGTTCATAAGGCGTCGTCTCAGCGGATTTTGACGGTGTCCTATTCAACGTGAATGCGGCCGTCTCTAAAGCATAACCCCAAAGCGATAGCGGTAAATCGGAAATAGACATCATAGATCGCACCATATCTAGTAAAGTACGATTCTGACGTTCGGACACACCATTTCTCTGTGGTGTTCGGGTGGCGTGAGTTGCGAAACTATTCCACATTGTTTCAAATGTAAACCAAACTCGTAACTCAAATATTCTCCTCCACGATCAGATCGTAGAAACTTTATTTTCTTGTTACGATGATTTTCCACTTCACTCTGAAATTCTTTGAACTTTTCAAATGTTTCAGATTTGTGTTTCATTAAGTAGATATACCCATATCTGCTCAAATCATCTGTGAAGGTGAGAAAATAACGATACCATGGCGTGCCTCAACATTCATTGGACCACAAACATCGGTATGTATGATTTCCAACAAATCAGTTGCTCGCTCCATAGTTCGGAGAACGGCGTTTTGGTCATCTTGCCCATGAGGCACGGTTACATAAGTACCAAGTGATTCATAATCAAGTGATTCCGAAGCCCATCGGTATGGAGTTTCTTCATGCGTTTTACATCGATATGACCTAAGCGGCGAGTGCCACAAATAAGTTGCACTATCATTATCAACTCTGCATCTTTTGGCTTCAACATTATGAATATGTGTATCACTACGTCGAGATTCAACAAGAATAGACCATTCTTCAAGGGTGCATGACCATAAAAGATATTACTCATATAAATAGAACAACCATTATTCTCTGATTTAAATGAATAACCGTCTCGCATTAAACAAGATCCAGATATAATGTTCATGCTCAACGCGGCACCAAATAACAATTATTTAGGTCTAAAACTAATCCCGAAGGTAGATGTAGAGGTAGCGTGCCGACCGCGATCACATCGACTTTGGAACCATTTCAATGCGCGCATCGTCACCTCGTCCTTAGCCAATCTTCGCTAATCCGTAGTTCTGGTTCGAGTTGCAAATATTAGCAAGAACCCGTATCAAATACCTGTGTACTCTGCGAGTATTAGTAAGGTACACATCAATAACATGTATATCACATATACCTTTGATCACCTTGCCATCCTTCTTATCCGCCAAATACTTGGGGCAGTTCCGCTTCGATGTCGATCGCTTGCGGTAAAAACACTCGATTTCAGGCTTAGGTCCAGACTTGGGTTTCTTCTCTTGATCAGCAACTTTCTTGCTGTTCTTTTGAAGTTTCCTTCTTCTTCCCTTTGCCCTTTTCTTGAAACTAGTGGTCTTGTTGACCATCAACACTTGATGCTCTTTCTTGATTTCTACCTCCCATGCTTTTAGCATCGCGAAGAGCTCAGAATTGTCTTGGTCATCCCTTGCATATTATAGTTCATCACGAAGCTCTTGTAGCTTGGTGGCGATGATTGGAGAATTTCATCAATGACACTATCATCCGGAAGATTAACTCCCAGCTGAATTAAGTGATTGTTATACCCGGACATTTTGAGTATGTGCTCCTTGAGAACTATTCTCCTCCATCTTGCAGCTATAGAACTTATTGGAGACTTCATATCTCTCAATCCGGGCATTTGCTTGAAATATTAACTTCAACTCCTGGAACATCTCATATGCTCCATGACGTTCAAAACGTCGTTGAAGACCCGGTTCTAAGCCGTAAAGCATGGCACACTGAACTATTGAGTAGTCATCAGCTCTGCTTTGCCAGACGTTCATAACTTCTGGCTCAGCATCTGCAGCAGCTGTCACCCAGCGGTGCTTCCGGGCGTAATTTTTACGTGCAGCAATGAGGATAATCCTCAAATTACGGACCCGATCCGTGTAATTGCTACCATCATCTTTCAACTTTGCTTTCTCAAGGAACGCATTAAAATTCAACGGAACAACAGCACGAGCCATCTATCTACAAGAAACATAGACAAGAAAAATACTATCGGTACTAAGTTCATGATAAATTTAAGTTTAATTAATCATATTAAAAACCTCCCACTTAGACAGACATCTCTCTAGTCATCTAAGTGATTACGTGATCCAAATCAACTAAACCATGTCCGATCATCACGTGAGATGGAGTAGTTTCAATGGTGAACATCACTATGTTGATCATATCTACTATATGATTCACGCTCGACCTTTCGGTCTCGTGTTCGAGGCCATATCTGTTATATGCTAGGCTCGTCAAGTTTAACTGAGTATTCGCGTGCGCAACTGTTTTGCACCCGTTGTATTTGAGCGTAGAGCCTATCACACCCGATCATCACGTGGTGTCTCAAAGACGAAGAACTTTCATAGCGGTGCATACTCGGGAGAACACTTCTTGATAATTTTGGTGAGAGATCATCTTATAATGCTACCGTCAATCAAAGCAAGATAAGATGCATAAAGGATAAACATCACATGCAATCAATATAAGTGATATGATATGGTCATCATCATCTTGTGCTTGTGATCTCCATCGCCAAGCACCGTCATGATCACCATCGTCACCGGCGCGACACCTTGATCTCCATCGTAGCATCGTTGTCGTCTCGCCAACTATTGCTTCTACGACTATCGCTACTCCTTAGTGATAAAGTAAAGCAATTACATGGCGTTGCATTTCATACAATAAGCGACAACCATATGGCTCCTGCCGATTGCCGATAACTCGGTTACAAAACATGATCATCTCATACAATAAAATATAGCATCACGTCTTGACCATATCACATCACAACATGCCCTGCAAAAACAAGTTAGGCGTCCTCTACTTTGTTGTTGCAAGTTTTACGTGGCTGCTACGGGCTGAGCAAGAACCGTTCTTACCACGCATCAAAACCACAACGATACTTCGTCAAATAGACTCCGTTTTAACCTTCTCAAGGACCGGGCGTAGCCACACTCGATTCAACTAAAGTGAGAGAGCAGACACCCGCCGGTCACCTTTAAGCAACGAGTGCTCGGGCGGTGAAACCAGTCTCGCGTAAGCGTCTGGCGTAATGTCGGTCCGGGCGCTTCATCTCACAATACCGCTGAACCAAAGTATGACATCTTTGGTAGGCAGTATGACTTGTATCGTCCACAACTCACTTGTGTTCTACTCGTGCACATGACATCAACGCATAAAACCAGGCTCGGATGCCTTTGTTGGGGAGCGTAGTAATTTCAAAAATTTCCTACGATCACGCAAGACCATGGTGATGGCATAGCAACGAGAGGGGAGAGTGTCCGCCCACGTACCCTCGTGAGACCGAAAGCGAAGCGTTATAACAACGCTGTTGATGTAGTCGACGTCTTCACGATCCGACCGATCCAAGCACCGAGCGACGGCACCTCCGAGTTTCGCACACGTTCAGCTCGATGGCGATCCCGGACTCCGATCCAGCAAAGTGTCGGGATGAGTTCCGTCAAGACGACGGCGTGGGCGATGTTGATGCTCCACCGACGCAGGGCTTCGCCTAAGCTCCGCGACGATATGACTTCTCCGGCGCAGACTTCGCCTAAGCTCCATGACGATATGACCGAAGTGGAATATGGTGGAAGGGGCACCGACACGGCTAAGGAAAGATCCGTAGATCAACTTGTGTGTCATGGGGTGCCCCTGCCCTCAGATATAAAGGAGCCAAGGGGGTGCGGCCAGCCTTGGGAGGCGCGCTGGAGGAGTCCTACTCCCACCGGAGTAGGACTCCCCCTGTCCTAGTTGGAGTAGGATTGGGGAGGGAAGAGGAAGGCGCGCCCCCTCTCCTTGTCCTATTCGGACTAGAGGGGAGGGGCGCAGCCCACCTGGCCGGCCCTTCCTCTTCTCCCTTGTGGCCCATGAAGGCCCATATACCCCCGGGGTTCAGTAACCCGGTGTTCGATAACTTCTGTTTTCACTCGGAACCCTTCCAAGTCAAACATAGGCTTCCAATATATCAATCTTTATGTCTCGACCATTTAGAGACTCCTCGTCATGTCCGTGATCACATCGGGACTCGAACAAACTTGGTGCATCAATACTTATAAACTCATAATGAACTGTCATCGAAGCGTTAAGCGTGCGGACCCTACGGGTTCGAGAACTATGTAGACATGACCTAGAACCATTCTCGGTCAATAACCAATAGCGGAACCTGGATGCCCATATTGGTTCCTACATATTCTCTGAAGATCTTTATCGGTCAAACCGCATAACGACATCGTTGTTCCCTTTGTCATCGGTATGTTACTTACCCGAGATTCGATCGTCGGTATCCAATACCTAGTTCAATCTCGTTACGGTAAGTCTCTTTACTCGTTCCGTAATACATCATCTCACAACTAACTCATTAGTTGTAATGCTTGCAAGGCTTAAGTGATGTGTATTACCGAGAAGGCCTAGAGATACCTCTCCGACAATCGGAGTGACAAAACCTAATCTCGAAATCGCCAACCCAACAAGTACCTTTGGAGACACCTGTAGTACTCCTTTATAATCACCCGATTACGTTGTGACGTTTGGTAGTACCAAAGTGTTCCTCCGTAAGCGGAGTTGCATAATCTCATAGTTATAGGAACATGTATGGGTCATGAAGAAAGCATTAACATACTAAGCGATCAAGTGTTAAGCTAACGGAATGGGTCATGTCAATCAGATCATTCAACTAATGATGTGACCTTGTTAATCAAATAACAACTCCTTGTTCATGGTTAGGAAACATAACCATCTTTGATTAACAAGCTAGTCAAGTAGAGGCATACTAGTGACATCTGTTTGTCTATATATTCACACATGTATTATGTTTCGGTTAATACAATTCTAGCATGAATAATAAACATTTATCATGATATAAGGAAATAAATAATAACTTTATTATTGCCTCTAGGGCATATTTCCTTCAGTCTCCCACTTGCACTAGAGTCAATAATCTAGATTACAAAGTAATGATCCTCACACCCATGGAGTCTTGGTGCTGATCATGTTTTGCTCGTGGAAGAGGCTTAGTCAGCGGGTCGCAACATTCAGATCCGTATGTATTTTGCAAATCTCTATGTCTCCCACTTGGACTTGGTCCCGAATGGAATTGAAGCGTCTCTTGATATGCTTGGTCCTCTTGTGAAATCTGGATTCCTTTGCCAAGGCAATTGCACCGATATTGTCACAGAAGATCTTCATCGGTCCCGATGCACTAGGTATGACACCTAGATCGGAAATGAACTCTTTCATCCAGACTCCTTCATTTGCTGCTTCGAAGCAGCTATGTACTCAGCTTCACATGTAGATCCCGCCACGACGCTTTGTTTAGAACTGCACCAGCTGACAGCTCCACCGTTTAATAAAAACACGTATCCGGTTTGCGATTTAGAATCGTCCGGATCGGTGTCAAAGCTTACATCGGCGTAACCATTTACGACTAGCTCTTTGTCACCTCCATATCGAGAAACATATCCTTAGTCCTTTTCGGGTATTTCGGGATGTTCTTGACCGCTGTCGATGATACACTCTGGATTACTTTGGTACCTTCTGCCAAGCTTACAGCTAAGCATCGTCAGTGTCGGTACACAACATTGCATACATGATAGAGCCTATGGCTGAAGCATAGGAACATCTTTCATTTTCTCTCTATCTTCTGCTGTGGTCGGGCATTGAGTCGACTCAATCTTACACCTTATGTCTGGTAAAAACCTTTCTTTGCACGATCCATTTTGAACTTTTTCAAAACTTTATCAAGGTATGTGCTTTGTGAAAGTCCAATTAAGCGTCTTGATCTATCTCTATAGATCTTGATGCCCAATATGTAAGCAGCTTCACGAGGTCTTTCATTGAAAACTTTTATTCAAGTATCCTTTTATGCTATCCAGAAATTCTATATCATTTCCAATTAATAATATGTCGTCCACATATAATATTAGAAATGCTCTGAGCTCCCACTCACTTTCTTGTAAATCTGGGCTTCTCCAAAAGTGCATACAAACCCATATGCTTTGATCACACTATCAAAGCGTTTATTCCAACTCCGAGAGGCTTGCGGACCATAAATTGATCGTTGGAGCTTGCACACTTTGTTAGCACCCTTTGGATCGACAAAACCTTCTGGTTGCATCATATACAACTCTTCTTCTAGAAATCCATTCAAGAATGCAGTTTTACATCCATTTGCCAAATTTCATAATCATAAAATGCGGCAATTGCTAACATGATTTGGACAGACTTAAGCATCGCCACTGGTGAGAAAGTCTCATCGTAGTCAACCCCTTGAACTTGTCGAAAACCTTTCGCAACAAGTCGAGCTTTGTAAACAGTTATATTACCATCGGCGTCAGTCTTCTTCTTAAAGATCCATTTATTTTCAATGGCTTGCCGATCATCGGCAAGTCAACCAAAGTCCATACTTTGTTCTCATACATGGATCCCATCTCAGATTTCATGGCTTCCAGCCATTTTGCGAATCTGGGCTCACCATCGCTTCTTCATAGTTCGTAGGTTCGCCATGGTCAAGTAACATGACTTCCGAATAAGATTACCGTACCACTCAGTGCGTATTTCACTCTGGTTGACCTCGAAGTTCAGTAGTAACTTGATTTGAAGCTTCATGATCATCATCATTAGTTTCCTCACTAATTGGTGTAGTTGTCACATGAACCATTTCTTGTGATGAACTACTTTCCAATAAGGGAGCAGATCTGATTATCTCATCAAGTTCTACTTTCCTCCCACTCACTTCTTTCGAGAGAAACTCCTTCTCTAGAAAGGATCCGAATTTAGCAACGAAAATCTTGCCTTCAGATCTGTGATAGAAGGTGTACCCAATGATCTCCTTTGGGTATCCTATGAAGACACATTTTCCGATTTGGGTTCGAGCTTATCGGTTGAAGTTTCTTTACATAAGCATCGCAGCCCCAAACTTTAAGAAACGACAACTTTGGTTTCTTGCCAAACCACAGTTCATAAGGCGTCGTCTCAGCGGATTTTGACGGTGTCCTATTCAACGTGAATGCGGCCGTCTCTAAAGCATAACCCCAAAGCGATAGCGGTAAATCGGAAATAGACATCATAGATCGCACCATATCTAGTAAAGTACGATTCGACGTTCGGACACACCATTTCTCTGTGGTGTTCGGGTGGCGTGAGTTGCGAAACTATTCCACATTGTTTCAAATGTAAACCAAACTCGTAACTCAAATATTCTCCTCCACGATCAGATCGTAGAAACTTTATTTTCTTGTTACGATGATTTTCCACTTCACTCTGAAATTCTTTGAACTTTTCAAATGTTTCAGATTTGTGTTTCATTAAGTAGATATACCCATATCTGCTCAAATCATCTGTGAAGGTGAGAAAATAACGATACCCGCGCGTGCCTCAACATTCATTGGACCACAAACATCGGTATGTATGATTTCCAACAAATCAGTTGCTCGCTCCATAGTTCCGGAGAACGGCGTTTTGGTCATCTTGCCCATGAGGCACGGTTACATAAGTACCAAGTGATTCATAATCAAGTGATTCGAAGCCCATCGGTATGGAGTTTCTTCATGCGTTTTACACCGATATGACCTAAGCGGCGATTGCCACAAATAAGTTGCACTATCATTATCAACTCTGCATCTTTTGGCTTCAACATTATGAATATGTGTATCACTCTTGTCGAGATTCAACAAGAATAGACCATTCTTCAAGGGTGCATGACCATAAAAGATATTACTCATATAAATAGAACAACCATTATTCTCTGATTTAAATGAATAACCGTCTCGCATTAAACAAGATCCAGATATAATGTTCATGCTCAACGCGGCACCAAATAACAATTATTTAGGTCTAAAACTAATCCCGAAGGTAGATGTAGAGGTAGCGTGCCGACCGCGATCACATCGACTTTGGAACCATTTCAATGCGCATCGTCACCTCGTCCTTAGCCAATCTTCGCAATCCGTAGTTCTGGTTTGAGTTGCAAATATTAGCAATGAACCAGTATCAAATACCTGTACTACTCTGCGAGTATTAGTAAGGTACACATCAATAACATGTATATCACATATACCTTTGATCACCTTGCCATCCTTCTTATCCGCCAAATACTTGGGGCAGTTCCGCTTCGGTGTCGATCTGCTTGCGGTAAAACACTCGATTTCAGGCTTAGGTCCAGACTTGGGTTTCTTCTCTTGATCAGCAACTTTCTTGCTGTTCTTTTGAAGTTTCCTTCTTCTTCCCTTTGCCCTTTTCTTGAAACTAGTGGTCTTGTTGACCATCAACACTTGATGCTCTTTCTTGATTTCTACCTCCATGCTTTTAGCATCGCGAAGAGCTCGAGAATTGTCTTAGTCATCCCTTGCATATTATAGTTCATCACGAAGCTCTTGTAGCTTGGTGGCGTGATTGGAGAATTCATCAATGACACTATCATCCGGAAGATTAACTCCCGGCTGAATTAAGTGATTGTTATACCGGACATTTTGAGTATGTGCTCCTTGTGAACTATTCTCCTCCATCTTGCAGCTATAGAACTTATTGGAACTTCATATCTCTCAATCCGGGCATTTGCTTGAAATATTAACTTCAACTCTGGAACATCTCATATGCTCCATGGCGTTCAAAACGTCGTTGAAGACCGGTTCTAAGCCGTAAAGCATGGCACACTGAACTATTGAGTAGTCATCAGCTCTGCTTTGCGGACGTTCATAACTTCACGGCTCGGCATCTGCAGCAGAACTGTCACCCAGCGGTGCTTCCGGGGCGTAATTTTTACGTGCAGCAATGAGGATAATCCTCAAATTCGGACCCGATCCGTGTAATTGCTACCATCATCTTTCAACTTTGCTTTCTCAAGGAGCATTAAAATTCAACGGAACAACAGCACGAGCCATCTATCTACGATAAACATAGACAAGAAAAATACTATCGGTACTAAGTTCATGATAAATTTAAGTTTAATTAATCATATTAAAACCTCCCACTTAGACAGACATCTCTCTAGTCATCTAAGTGATTACGTGATCCAAATCAACTAAACCATGTCCGATCATCACGTGAGATGGAGTAGTTTCAATGGTGAACATCACTATGTTGATCATATCTACTATATGATTCACGCTTCGACCTTCGGTCTCTCGTGTTCGAGGCCATATCTGTTATATGCTAGGCTCGTCAAGTTTAACTTTGAGTATTCGCGTGCGCAACTGTTTTGCACCCGTTGTATTTGAGCGTAGAGCCTATCACACCCGATCATCACGTGGTGTCTCAAAGACGAAGAACTTTCGCAAGCGGTGCATACTCGGGAGAACACTTCTTGATAATTTTGGTGAGAGATCATCTTATAATGCTACCGTCAATCAAAGCAAGATAAGATGCATAAAGGATAAACATCACATGCAATCAATATAAGTGATATGATATGGTCATCATCATCTTGTGCTTGTGATCTCCATCGCCAAGCACCGTCATGATCACCATCGTCACCGGCGCGACACCTTGATCTCCATCGTAGCATCGTTGTCGTCTCGCCAACTATTGCTTCTCGACTATCGCTACTCCTTAGTGATAAAGTAAAGCAATTACATGGCGTTGCATTTCATACAATAAGCGACAACCATATGGCTCCTGCCGATTGCCGATAACTTCGGTTACAAAACATGATCATCTCATACAATAAAATATAGCATCACGTCTTGACCATATCACATCACAACATGCCCTGCAAAAACAAGTTAGGCGTCCTCTACTTTGTTGTTGCAAGTTTTACGTGGCTGCTACGGGCTGAGCAAGAACCGTTCTTACCTCGCATCAAAACCACAGCGATACTTCGTCAAATAGACTCCGTTTAACCTTCTCAAGGACCGGGCGTAGCCACACTCGATTCAACTAAAGTGAGAGAGCAGACACCCGCCGGTCACCTTTAAGCAACGAGTGCTCGGGCGGTGAAACCAGTCTCGCGTAAGCGTCACGCGTAATGTCGGTCCGGGCCGCTTCATCTCACAATACCGCTGAACCAAAGTATGACATGCTGGTAGGCAGTATGACTTGTATCGTCCACAACTCACTTGTGTTCTACTCGTGCACATGACATCAACGCATAAAACCAGGCTCGGATGCCATTGTTGGGGAGCGTAGTAATTTCAAAAATTTCCTACGATCACGCAAGACCATGGTGATGGCATAGCAATGAGAGGGAGAGTGTCCGCCCACGTACCCTCGTGACCGAAAGCGAAGCGTTATAACAACGCGGTTGATGTAGTCGTGCGTCTTCACGATCCGACCGATCCAAGCACCGAGCGACGGCACCTCCGAGTTACGCACACGTTCAGCTCGATGGCGATCCCGGACTCCGATCCAGCAAAGTGTCGGGATGAGTTCCGTCGACGACGGCGTGGTGGCGATGTTGATGCTCCACCGGCGCAGGGCTTCGCCTAAGCTCATGACGATATGACTTCTCCGGCGCAGGACTTCGCCTAAGCTCATGACGATATGACCGAAGTGGAATATGGTGGAAGGGGCACCGACACGGCTAAGGAAAGATCCGTAGATCAACTTGTGTGTCATGGGGTGCCCCCTGCCCCCGTATATAAAGGAGCCAAGGGGGGGTGCGGCCAGCCTTGGGGAGGCGCGCCTGGAGGAGTCCTACTCCCACCGGTAGTAGGACTCCCCCCCTTGTCCTAGTTGGAGTAGGATTGGGGAGGGGGAAGAGGGAAGGGGCGCCGCCCCCCCTCTCCTTGTCCTATTCGGACTAGAGGGGGAGGGGCGCAGCCCACCTGGCCGCCCTTCCTCTTCTCCCTTGTGGCCCATGAAGGCCCATATACCCCCGGGGTTCCGTAACCCGGTGTTCAATAACTTCTGTTTTCACTCGGAACCCTTCGAAGTCAAACATAGGCTTCCAATATATCAATCTTTATGTCTCGACCATTTGAGACTCCTCGTCATGTCCGTGATCACATTCGGGACTCGAACAAACTTGGTGCATCAATACTTATAAACTCATAATGAACTGTCATCGAAGCGTTAAGCGTGCGGACCCTACGGGTTCGAGAACTATGTAGACATGACCTAGAACCATTCTCGGTCAATAACCAATAGCGGAACCTGGATGCCCATATTGGTTCCTACATATTCTCGAAGATCTTTATCGGTCAAACCGCATAACGACATCGTTGTTCCCTTTGTCATCGGTATGTTACTTACCCGAGATTCGATCGTCGGTATCCAATACCTAGTTCAATCTCGTTGCGGTAAGTCTCTTTACTCGTTCCGTAATACATCATCTCACAACTAACTCATTAGTTGTAATGCTTGCAAGGCTTAAGTGATGTGTATTACCGAGAAGGCCTAGAGATACCTCTCCGACAATCGGAGTGACAAAACCTAATCTCAAAATCGCCAACCCAACAAGTACCTTTGGAGACACCTGTAGTACTCCTTTATAATCACCCGATTCGTTGTGACGTTTGGTAGTACCAAAGTGTTCCTCCGTAAGCGGAGTTGCATAATCTCATAGTTATAGGAACATGTATGGGTCATGAAGAAAGCATTAACATACTAAGCGATCAAGTGTTAAGCTAACGGAATGGGTCATGTCAATCAGATCATTCAACTAATGATGTGACCTTGTTAATCAAATAACAACTCCTTGTTCATGGTTAGGAAACATAACCATCTTTGATTAACAAGCTAGTCAAGTAGAGGCATACTAGTGACATACTGTTTGTCTATATACTCACACATGTATTATGTTTCCGGTTAATACAATTCTAGCATGAATAATAAACATTTATCATGATATAAGGAAATAAATAATAACTTTATTATTGCCTCTAGGGCATATTTCCTTTAGGAGAAGTATCCCCCTTCAGTTGGACTCAACCATATTGAACCATCTGATCATGATGTTTTGCGGTTCTATGGCAACATGACATGATGTAGTGAAAACGTCTTGAGAAAGTAAAGGCTTTTTCCTGTTTTCAACATTAAATGCGCCTTGCTTCGATGGCTAACTCTTATTGTCACAATAATTTTTGTTATCTTGCAAGAAATGGTTCCGACACTTTCATCCAATAGTTGCGGGGGCGTCTGGTCAGGACCTGAAGGACGAGCTGACTCCAGGTGGTGAGCTGGTTTGGTCAGGACCTGAAGGACGAGCTGACTCCAGGTGGTGAGCTGACGATAAATGTCTGGAGATGCATACATCACATGTTAAATGCAAAGAAGAATACCGGTGGTAGTTTGCGAGATTTGTAGGAATTTTCGATCTGCGTTTTGTGGTACATGCTTTGCTTGTTGGCATTTTTTTGTGTGTCACTATCTCTATTTTTTGGGTTCAACTAATTCTGAGATGTTGGAAATGCTGCATGAAGAGCCTTGCAAGGCAGACAACAAAGTGGACTAGGATTATATCAACATGATGATGAACTCCAATCTGATGGTGTACAGAATTGATTGGCTGAAGAAGGTAATCATACTTGATTGGATACTGATGAGTTACTGAGGGGTATGCTTTCTTGTGATTGATTTCTGACTGCTTTGTACAAATTGTTGGCTTTTGATCCCTAGATCAAATCACCCGGAGCTGTATACACACGTACAAGCTAGCAAGCACACAGGCACACTGCTTGATGGATAAACAGTGCACTGTCCCGCTCTATAAGCTAGCTAGACTTTCTTCGAGCAATCAACTTTTCCGTCGCCGTCGGCGGAACACAGCGACTTGTAAACTTTGACGAACAAAATGTGAGGACACCGAATCGATATGATGGCCAAAGACTCGTATCGAGCCTTGTATTTCTTCTTTCTTTTCTGCTGATTGTTTACACGGGGGTTACATGGTATATAAAGGAGCTAAACAGCCCAAGACTAATCCTACTCGGCCACTGTTTTGAGTACTACTCAGACACACCAGTACGAGTACTACTCGGACACTCGTAGACGACATGTTTAGCTCTAACATTTACCCCCCTAAATATGACGTTCTCGGTGCGATCTGGATCCCATATGCGATGACTACTACTCATAGGTGTCATCGTCGACATTGCCTTCGTCGTTCCTCGCAGCATTTCAGGGACCGTCTTTGCTGTTGTCGGCTCGTCCGTAGCTTGACGCCAGCACTCTTCCTTGGTCGCGTCTTCAACCTTCACCTGTTCTTTGGTGCTTGATAGACTGTCTCTGGGATTCTCATGGAGACATCTTTTGAATCCGAGCGGGACGAAATTTTCGTCTGACTTTGAGTTCCAAGCTCTTGGCGCTTGCTTCAGCCTGTAAAGTACCTTCTTGAGCTTGTAAACTTTCCCTTTTTCGCCTTTCTTCTCGTAGCCGAGGGGTTGTTCCACGTACACTTCTTCTTTGAGGTCGCTGTTGAGGAAAGCGGATTTAACATCCATATGATGAACCTTCCAATCCTCTTGTGCTGCCAAAGCTAGGAGCACTCTCACCGTCTCGATTCGAGCAACCGGTGCAAACACCTCCTCATAGTCAACTCCTTGACGTTGTACGTAGCCCTTTGCAACGAGTCTTGCCTTGTGCTTCACAATGGCACCCTTCGTGTCCTTCTTCAACTTGTAAACCCACTTCAAACCTATGGCCTTTTGGTTCGGAGGTCGGGTTACCAAAGTCCACGTGCCATTGCTCTCGACCGCCTTCATCTCCTCATCCATGGCGTGCATCCAACTTGAACTTTTGCTCGCCTCTACGAAGTTCGCCGGCTCCTCAACTCCGAGTAAACACAAATCGGAGTACTCAAGCGTAACTGGCTTTGCGTACTTGTAGACTTTCTTGAGGGTCTTGTAGCAACGAGGCCCAGAAGAATGTGCTGTGGCTTGCGAAGGAGGCGACACAAATTGTGTCGGCGTCGATGCACTTGAGGAAGACCGTTGAGTCTCGGGCGTGGTAGATGCCGGATTGTTGGCATCCTTGTCGTTGGCGTAGTCATCGTGATCGTGACCATCATCTTGATTGTCATCATCACTATGCGCCTCATTGTCGAGATCTCCGCCCGTGTCGTGCGCGTCGTTGTCGCTATCACCTTGCGACCCATGCGCGTCGTCGTTGGTGTCGGCACCATGATGATCACTACCATTGTGGTCACCTTGATTGGGCGTCTTGCAACCACCTGGACGTCCTCCCCTGCATCATCATCAGTTGGAAATTCAACCGTGAATATATTACCGTTTGGAGCATCGTTGGCTGTTGCGCTTCAATTCCACGCTTGGTTTTCTTCAAACACGACGTCGCGTGAAATCTGTAGACGCTTGGTTCGTGGATTGTAGAAGCGTTATGCCTTGGTGCCGGAACTCCTCTCGTATCCGATGAACACCATCTTGGTGCTACAATAGGCAAGCTTTGAGAGATGCGGCTCCGCCATCTTCACATGCGCCACGCACCCAAATGTCCGTAGATGAGACGCATTCGGCTTCCGTCGGTAAATTGATTAATACGGAGTCTTGCCGTTCACCGCCTTCGTTGGAGCTCGGTTGAGAAGATAGACCGCCGTCGAGACAACTTCTCCCCAAAAAGTCCCCGGCAAGTTCTTGCTCTTGAGTAAACTTCTCGCCATGTCAACGACGGTTCGATTGCGCCTTTCAACAACCCCGTTCTGCTGCGGCGTATAAGGTGCCGTGAGGAACCTCTTTATGCCAATCTTCTCGCAGTAGTCGTTGAACTCGTTCAATGTAAACTCTCCGCCGCGATTTGTCCATAGAGCGCGAACCTTCAGCTTGTGTTCCATCTCCGTTGCAGCCTTCAGCTTCTTGAACGCTTCAAACGCCTCATCTTTAGATTGTAGGAGAACGACCCACATGTATCTCGAGTAGTCATCTACCACAAGGAAGAAGTACTTCTTTCCTCTGTGAGTTGCTGGGGTGATAGGGCCACAAAGATCACCATGAAGCAGCTCAAGTGCATCACTTGCACGATAGGTAGACTGAACAGGGAACGGTCTGCGGTGCTGTTTTCCAACCAAGCACCCGTCACATACTCGATCAACATGGTCGATTAACGGCATCCCAGATACCATCTCCATCTTCGACATCTTCTTCAAGGCGTAGAAGTTAACTTGTCCAAATCTAGCATGCCATAACCATGAATCATCATCACTCTTGGCGAGCCAACACTCCGGTTGAGATTGATCAAGGTTAAGGATATAGAGCCTGTTCCGCGTGCGATTCACACGCGCTAGCACATTTCGGAGGTTGTCGAAGATCGTCATCACTCCGTTCTCAATATCCACCTTGCATCCATTCTCATCAAGTTTCCCGGCAGAGATGATGTTGTTGCGAAGCCGTGGGATGCAGTACACTCCGGTGAGTATACGATGTTCTCCTGTGAGACCCTTGAAGAGGACAGAACCTTGCCCGCAAATCTCCACATTTGAACCATCACCGAACTTGACCGAGCCTTGAACATCATATTCTAGCTCGAGAAACTTCTCCTTGCACCCCGTCATGTGGTAACTGGCACCCGTGTCGAGATACCACGGCACGTTCTGGCTCCCGGATAACTTTGGTGTTACCTTTTTCTCATGAAGTAGCACCTTCCGGTTTGGTTTCACAACCGCTGTTTGGACGAGATCACAAACTTCGGCCATTAGAAGACCTGGACGTTCGTCTTCCTGCTTTGCCAAATTTGCCTTGATCTTCTGCTTGTTAGGCTCCGGACAATCCTTCGCAAAGTGACCCATCTCGTTGCAGTTATAGCACTTGATCTCGGACATATCCAAGTTCCGTGGCTTCCGCTCTTTAGATCGGTCCGCCTTACCACGACCTTGTGGCTTGCCTTTTCCTTTGCCTTCTTTGGTTTGTCCGCCACGCTTCGCGTTGCTTGAGCCTTCGCCAACGTTGCGCCTTCCTTTGCTACTTGGGGACTCCCAATCTGCGCATGAGTACATGAGTTGGTCACTACCTCCTCCATTGCCTTTTCGACAACCACGAGCATTCTCTTCCCATGTTCGCAAGTGTCCGATCGCCTCCGTTATGGTCATGTCGTCGATGTCGTAAAGCTGCTCGAGCGTGCTGATGATGTACGTGAATTTATCAGTCACCGAACTGAAAAACTTCTCCACAATCTCAGTCTCCTCGAGCTTTGCACCAAGCGCGCGGATCTCTCCCACCAAAGTAGTCAGACGCATGGCATAGTCGTTCACCGATTCAGTTTCCTCCATCTGCAACTTGTGAAATTGGCGCTTCAGCACTTGTGCCCGAGCCTTCGTGACGCGATCTTCTCCGATCCTCATCTCTTTGAGTGTGTTCCACGCCTCTCTTGCTGTCTCGAACTCCGCCAATGTCATCAGCACGAAATCCGGCACAGACTGGGCTATGGCGGCCATGACACCTTCGTCGCACTCCTTGTCGACGTTGTCGTCTGTGATGGCCTCCCACACTCATAGGGTTCGGAGAATAATCTTCATCTTGACCGCCCACACGCCGTAGTTGGCGTCGGTGAGCATGTGGTACTGGATGGGGATGTTGCGATGTGCCTGTACGTTGGCGCTGCCCGTTCCACCACCAAAGATCGCTGACTTGCCGCCCTTCTTCACCTTGTCGCCGTTCTTGTTCGCCTTGGAACCACCGTTGCCGGACTTGACCGACTCCTTGTCGCTGTCCGTCATCGTAGATCGTCGAGTCTCTGATACCAATTGTTGGCTTTTGATCGCTAGATCAGATCACACAGGATCACTACGTACATGCAACCAGCTAGCAAGCAAGCTAGCAGGGAGCTTATTCGATTCTGGCCGTACGTGCCCGTACGTATGGTGTAGCCGGTGACTCTCCCGACGGAAACTTGCGATCCGAACTAGACAGAGGAAAAAACTTTTGGTGATTGCCAAAGGCTCTTGACGTGCCTTGCTCTTGCTTTATATTGCTTTCGTTGTGTGATTACAGGGCTGGGGTGGACACACACACACACACACACACACACACACACACACACACATATATATATATATATATATATATATATAATCCTACTTGACTTAGAATACTAATCATACTAGGACTCATGTACGTGCCGTGCAAAGTTAGATCGTGCTATAACTGCAACGAGATGGGTCACTTTGCGAAGGATTGTCCGGAGCCTAACAAGCGGGAGATCAAGGCAAATTTGGCAAAGCAGGAAGACGAACGTCCAGGTCTTCTGATGGCCGAAGTTTGTGATCTCGTCCAAACAGCGGTTGTGAAACCAAACCAGAAGGTGCTACTTCATGAGAAAATGTAACACCAAAGTTATCCGGGAGCCAGAACGTGTCGTGGTATCTCGACACGGGTGCCAGTAACCACATGACAGGGTGCAAGGAGAAGTTCCTCGAGCTAGAATATGATGTTCAAGGCTCGGTCAAGTTCGGTGATGGTTCAAATATGGAGATTTGCGGGCAAGGTTCTGTCCTCTTCGAGGGTCTCACAGGAGAACATCGTATACTCACCGGAGTGTACTACATCCCACGGCTTCGCAACAACATCATGTTCCCGGTGCTTTTCATGGATTGCTGGTCCTTGTACATTCTAGACACTGAGAAGAAGATTGTGATGATGCTTAATCCAACCGAAACTCGGATGAGATGAAGAGGAAGCATGAGGCATTCGCGAGGAAATTCCAGCGTAGATTCTGCCACGTTTACAATGACATATTTGGTGCAGGTTTGCTCGAGACAACTGGACATTTGTGTACATTTTAAGGGCTCAACTCGAACCATGCGAGAGGTGAGCTTGTCTGTGTGGATCATGGAACGTACGGAAATAAAAATTATACCCACGTTCACACTAATAAGCATGTGCCATGCATATAGGGAGGACAGCGGCGTTTAATGTCGTGCACTCTATTATGGAGTTCATTGGTCTTTACCTCCGTTCGACGCTTACCAAGGTGAGAAAAGGTGTCAAGCCTGTTTGTTTGCTTTCCTAGTTGTGTAAACATGTGTGAAAATGTACAGCAGGATGAATGTCATTGAATCATTGTCTCCCTTTTGTTATTACCGGAGTCGTAGATTGAGCAACTAAAGAAGAAAATGTTGTATGGCATTGTGATCATGAAGGGGAACAAAGGAGATATCCCGGATTTCCTATACGAGGAGATCCTGGACTGAATGGAACGAATAGTAGTTCGGAATTCGTATGGCACGGTCAGAACTTTTGGCCTCGCATGTGTTTGCCGGTGCAAATTCCCAGGGTTTATGTTAGTAATATTTTTTTTGCAGCTACACACCGCCCCTCGGTCCCCAGTATGGACCAGTATTTGAATTTGTACTTCCAGACTTATAAGCAGACTAATTAGAAGTACGTACGTGGTATTGCAGTTGTATGGACAAATTGCCTCTCCATGTGAATTTGAATTCGTAATGGTAGTTCTATTTATATCAATTTGGTCTCTTACTATGCAAAGTATGATTTCTCATCAGTGTGCTGGCACACATGCTTGGCGAAACCTTTCATACAGGTTGAATAATAAACTTCTGAATAATTAAGTTCTAGCCGCGCGACGGCGCTGTTTGTTTCGTAGGGTAGACACATGCGTGCTGGTCTTGTGTGCCATGCCTGATGCGGACCTGCGTATTTATAGAGACGGCTCAGTCGAGCACAGAAAATAGCCTGAGCCGCTGCGGCTGTTTCTGTTCCGTCTCCACCTCTGTTAGGAATAACCACGACGTGTACGTGGCCGTATCCAGTTTAGTGTCCGGTTTAGTATATGTGCCTGTACGAGTCCGTGTAGCTTTCTAATAATTCACCGAGTAGGAGTAATATTAGCCAGGTTAGCTAATATATATACCTATGTACCCCAGGTTGTAAACCACCGTGAGTTGAAGCAATAAAGAAACGCACGATACGTGCTTCTGGCCATCAGATCGATTCTTTGTATTGTGCTGGTTACGTGAGATAGCTAGATCGATTGGAACGCTTCCGGCTAGAAGTGCTCATACGTACTAGTACTAGTAGATCAGACAAAGGATTGATTACTAGCTGAAGGCTAGCTTTGCTACGGTGCGCCTCGGCGTAAAAGCAGCTCGTCGAGTTCGTCAGTGTTGGTTCGCTTCGTCGTCGTTCGTCGTCGGTCGTTGCCGTCGCCGGAAAGTACTCGGTGTCGGGTCTGGGCCAACAATTGGTATCAGAGCAAGGTTGATCCCCTAGTAACGGGAGGTCATATCGGACGACGAGAAGACCAAGCAGTTGACGGAGTACTCCGGTGTGGCTAAAGTAATTGCTGCTCCGATGAGATCGGAGTATCCACGATTCGACCGTGGGAACTTTGTGGTGTGGGCGACCATGATGGAGTGGGCGTTCGAGGCCAATGAGCTCTGGGAAGCCGTCGACCCCGGCGGTGACGAGTACCTGAAGGGTGGTGCCTTGTATCGGAAGGATCGCCAGGCTATCACGGCCATCTGCTCGGTCATGCCGGTGGAGTGCAGCAGCATCTTATCTCGAAGACATCAGCGAAGGAGGCATGGGACACGCTCAAGACGTTGCATCTAGGGCACTCGCGTGTGCGCGAGGCGAACTTGCAAACTTTGTTGAAGAGTTACGAGAATCTGAGGATGGGAGAAAACGAGACGGTGGGCGCCCATGGCGAGGTTGCTTCCATGGTGAGCAGGATTCACGATCTCGGAGAGAAGTTAGAGGACATCTCCGTGGTCCGGCGTTTTCTACGTGCCGCTCCATCGCGCTACATGCCGATTGTGTCAGCGATCGAGCAGTGTGTTGATCTCAAGACTCTCACTTTGGATGATCTGGTTGGTCGCTTCAAGGCCCATGACAAGCGGATGAAGCTGAGTTACGGTGATGCAAAAGAGGATGAGTACCTGATGCTAACGCGTGCTCAGTGGCTGGCATTGGTTTCCAAGGAGAACAATTTCGACAAGGCGTCTGGTAGCGGCGGAAAGTACCGTCCCGCAAAGGACACCGACGAACAGTCGGAGAAGCCAAGGAAGAAAAAGTTCGACAAGAGAAAGATCCGCTGCCACAACTGTAATCTGCTCGGACACTTCAAGTCGGAGTGTAAGAATCCCCCGAAGGAGAAGGCGCTCATGGCCCAGCAAGGTGATGAAAGTGACATGATGTTGATGTGTGAACTCGTGGACAAGGAGAATCCAGTTCTTCAAGCGTCGGCTAAAGAAATTGTCGTGCTCCGTGAAGAAAAAGTTCACTGTCAAGATCATGGTTCAGAAACTCATGTCGATGCTACGGACATGGGGGTGATTCCGAAGCTTACATTGATGTTACGGATATAAGTGCTAACTTCACTGGAGCGGATGCAGCAATTGCCGCGTGTGCTCGGTCATGAAAAAGTTGTTTTCGTAAAACAAAGACGCACGTGGCGCCGAAAGTCTACGAAGCACAGTTTGCTAATGACAAGATGGACATGGTTGCAGCCACTACAGATGTACCGAAGGAAGATGGTGCATCGAGTCATGAAGCTAGCTTGAGACATGCACATGTGTGCACTAGAAGCGTGGCCAACTTGATGATGGTTGGTGGTCAGTGCGTATCACTCATGCCACGTGGCTACTTAGAACAGCAGCCTGGAAACCAAGAAGATGCAGCAGCAGCGCAGCTGGTTCGGCTACAGGATCGTAGCCCATGTGTGCCTGCTGCACCGCTGATTTGTATGCAAGGAGGAGGAGGCCCAGTAAGATGTGCTCCACCTAGGAGCCTTGCAACAGAGTCAGAAAGCCTAGCTGAACGCGGCGAGCTACCACTGCAAGGTGGTTCGTTCAGTGGAGGTCTAGGACAGATCGTGTGTGCAGTTTTGCCACATACGACCACTGCAACACGAAGAGACAGGAACAGCGAGGTAATGCTAGTGCCTCTGGAGGAAGAAAAGACACGTCTACCTACAACCGACCATCTACGACTGGTGTTCGACATACATCCGGAGAAATTTCTTCGGAGAATAGACCCGGAAAAGATGCAAAGAAGTGGGAGGCCGTGTCTAAGCGCCGAGGAACCGACTGATTTTGAGGACGCGAATACGAAGTGGTGTTGGCGTCGCGCTATGGAAGAGGAGTTGAGGCCGATCCACGACAACAATGCATGGGAGCTTGTGGTTCTCCCCAACAATGAAAAAGTCATGGATCTCAAATGGGAATTTAAGATCAAGAAAGATGCCGGAGGGTCCCTGAAGCACAAAGCAAGGCTAGTAGCCAAAGAGTACGTGCAAGAGGAAGGTGTGGACTTCGAAGAAGTGTTCGTTCCCATTGAAAGGATGGAATCGGTGAGATTACTCATCGCTCTCGCGGTTCAGGAATCACGGAAGATACATCACATGGATGTAATATCTGCGTTTTTGAATGGCAAGTTAGAAGGAGATGTGTATGTGAATCAGCCACCGGAATTCATCAAAGAGGGAGAGGAACACAAGGTACTGAAGCTACACAAAGTCTTGTATGGGCTACGGCAAGGCTCTCGGGCGTGGAACATCAAACTTGATCAGACGATGATTTCTCTTGGATTTGAGAAAGCTCCACTAGAGCATGCGATGTATAAGAGAGGTAAAGGAAGGGATCGTCTACTAGTTGGCATCTATGTCGACGACTTGTTGATAACTGGAGCAGATGAAGAGGTGATTGCAAAGTTCAAGCTACAAATGAAGGAGCTTTTCAAGATGGATGATCTTGGTATTTTGAGTTACTACCTCGGGATGGAGGAACATCAAAAGCCGGAGGGGATCACACTATGCTAAGAGGCATATGCAAGGAAGGTACTTGAAAGCCGTGACATGAAATATTGCAATCGCATTGTCGCTTCAATGGAATCTCATCTTGAGCTGAGCAAGAAGGAGATGGTGAAACTACTCAGCTACAGTGGTAGTGACAATGAAGGAATTGTCGATGACCGTAAGTGTACCTTGGGCATGGCATATTTCCTTGGTGAAAGCGTAGTAAGCTGGCTATCACGAAGACAGAAAGTGGTGACATCGACTTCAAGTGAAGCAGAGTGTCAAGGTGTGTGGCTAGGATGGCTACACAGTGATCTCATGGATCGAGATCCAGAACAAGTGGTGCTCAACGTTGACAGTGAGTCTACGTTTTTTCTACGCGAGGATCCAATGCGGCATGACAGGAGCAGGCACATAGATACGATGTATCTTTACATAAAGGATTGCGTGGAAGAAGGGATGACGAAGGTCAACTACGGTTGCACGGATGATCAACTGGCGGACATCCTAACCAAGGCTTGGGTCGGCGTCGAGCTGTGAATGATGACGTTGTGTTTAGGAGGGTGATTGTTATGAATAACCACGACGTGTACGTGGCTGTATCCGGTTTAGTATATGTGCCTGTACGAGTCCGTGTAGCTTTCTAATAATTCACCGAAGGAGTAATATTAGCCAGGTTAGCTAGTATATATACCTATGTACCTCAGGTTGTAAACCACCGTGAGTTGAAGCAATAAAAAAACGCACGATACGTGCGTTTGGCCATCAGATCGATTCTTTGTATTGTGCTGGTTACGTGAGATAGCTAGATTGATTGGAACGCTTCCGGCTAGAAGTGCTCATACGTACTAGTACTAGTAGATCAAGACAAAGGATTGATTACTAGCTGAAGGCTAGCTTTGCTACGGTGCGCCTCGGCGTAAAAGCAACTCGTCGAGTTCGTCAGTGTTGATTCGCTTCGTTGTCGATCATTGCTGTCGCCGGAAAGTATTTGGTGTCGGGTCTGGGCCAACAACCTCAATAATTGTTATCTCATTTAATGCACCCAGGACCTGGATTTCTTTCTTACCATACATGTGATATACAGGAAGAAATACATCGCCCAACACATATCCACACAGTAGCTGACGGAGGAGATTTCAGGAGCATCTGAGCTTGGGCTCAGAAACGAATATCCCATTCAAATTTTATTTCTGTGACTACTGGTAGAAGTTATCTGCAAACTCCACATGATTGTTCAGGAAAGATGATCAGATGAACTACTACTCCCTCTGTTCCTAAATATAAGTCTTTTTAGACACTTCAAATGAAGTACAACATACGGATGTATGTAGACATATTTTAGTGTAGATTTATTCATTTTATTCCGTATGTAGTCATTTCTACAAAGGCTTATATTTGGGAATGGAGGGAGTAGATAGTAAATCTGAGAATAATGGATATCATCAACTAAGCATCGGCATGCAATTTTTTGGACATGTTCAGTAAAAGCATTCCACTTCAATTCAACCTAACAAAAATTCCAGGTCCATGTACACCACTAAATCAATTATTTCTAGCCAAATGTCACAACATGTGATGATATGTTTTAGGTCTTCCCCTTTTTTCGACAACCTTCGGTCAGATAAATTCATAGTAGACCAATGAAGCCTCTTAGGATCTGTTCGGAACAAAGGGAAGAAAACCCTAGGATTGTGGAAATGCAGAGGTAATGGAAAGGAACAGAGGAACAAAAAATACAGGAAGGAAAATCGTTGTACTGCATGTAGAGTTGTGTTTCCTGTGGGTTTTCCTTTGACTTCCCTACGTCCCAGAGAGAGTTTTAGTTTTGCTTCCTTTCTTGATGCCTCCTAGTCCTACTTCTGCCAGTATGTGCTACCAAAAGGTAGATGGTGATCATTTGGTCTCACTACCACAAGCGATCGAAGGAGCCTTCCCTTTTATCTGAAGATGACTAGCAGTGGAATTTTGGAATGGTTTGTTCACAAGTGCCATGGGAATACCAGACTACTCGGCTTATGTATTTGCCCACCTTCCTTTCTCATGTAAATTGGCACCTTTGCAATCCTGAACCGCTTCTCAGCTTCCTACTGCCCTTAAATGATAGCTCGCGCAGCACCGTGCATGGTTGTGAAGTTTGGATGTCGTCAGCCAAATGGCCCGCAATGCATTAATTTGTGATAAGCACTTACTATGCTTCACTGCCATTTTGACCAACTTTATATCATGAAATTTGGCTTGCATTTAATTGTTGGTAAAGTTTCTTTACCTACTGTTTGACGATGTTTTTTATCTAATACATTTCTTTTGTAGATGCGTCCTATTTTTTCCGAAATAGAGGCAAACGTTTTTCCTAAATGTATTGATTATGAAAGGTTTTAGATAATTTAATTACACCACCCACCAGGGGAAATGGCCAAAAGAACAATTCATCTCCCAGTTTAAGTAGTGGCCGAAGTATTTCGCACCCACTTGGCTGCCTCTTTCTTTATCTTTGCAAGGATGATTGATGAAATTGTCGATGTCCTAGAGACCCCCAGCACATTCCAAATCCCCCAAAAGACAAGCATGGTGATGAGACCCATCGCCTTTATGTAATGCTCTCCAGATTTGCCCACTAACTTCTCATAGAGATTTCATATGCCCATTGATTAATATCTAGGTTGTTAATCCCATTGGCAGACCGAGTAATGGACAAAGGAGGGGGCTGGCTTACGATATGTCTATTTTTTCCAGATAACAAAATTGCACATTGCAATGGTACATAATAAGCATGATTTTCTAACTTACTGTATTTTTTAAGTGATCTAGCTTATTGTTGATTACGAGATTTTAGTAGATGCAGCTTGTACAGAAGGACAATTCTATCCAATAAACGACAAATTATTTTGCAGCCTTAACCAATACATTTACAGAGTCCTTCACAAAACGCACTTCCAGTACTGTCAATATTAAAAGATCACAACCTTCAATTTCGTGAGTAATACGAAATGCTATAGGGGTCAAACAGGAGCTAAACAACTGCCGTGAAAACTGATCAACTTACCATGGTGTGTTTGGTTTGAGCTCAAGCCAACCCCACTAAAATTTGCCTAGCCACTATTTTGGTTAAGGTTCTAGTTTCCTATATTTTATTCAATTTCAATGTCCGTAAGCAAGATGAACTAGAGTTTCTTCGAGCGCAATGGCATCCCAAAATATTGGCAACTAGCCAAATAAGTACAAAAAATATTGCTACGACCAAAATTTTCCTAGAAACGTCAAGACCATGCCAAGTTGTACACCTTCATCAACAACCTTCACACCAAATGCTCCAACTTCAGAAGGCCTCAAGGGCAGCAACGCAGAGCTAAGGTGGTTGGTTTCTCGGTTGCTGTGGACGCGCTGCGTCGCGAGTTAGGTCATAACTGACCTTGTAACGTTTTATAGCGTTTTGTTTCCTTTCATTTTTCTTGTACTTTGCTTTTTGACGGTTGTAAGGGTCTTATTTTAAGGCCGGGCAATATCCTGTCATCTAAAGAAAAAGTTTGGACTCCAATCAAAACATACCACTAGCTTGCTCTCACATTGATAGGGCCTCCAGCCTCCTCAAACACTACTTAATAGAACTTCGACAGGTACAACCATGAGCTGCTGATCCCATTCAAGCCGAGCATGTTGGTGGCTTAGGATATTGGCAGGTGTTGGTTCTAGCGAAACTGGGAGACTTTGGCATGCTACTTGAGCTCATCACGCCGGTCATGCTAGGCCAACTTGCTTTTGGTACAAGAACCATGTTGCTGCGTTTCTCGACGCCTCATATTCCGACACTCTTATATCGGACCCTGGTTTCCTACAGTTCAGTGGCATTACCAACGAAGATTCTTCATTGGGTTTTGCATACATGGGATGCCGATGTACCGGGGTTGCATATATACTACATGGGCGAGTCAATGCAGTGTCCAATATCTTTCCACCTACCATTGTCTAGTTTTGGTGGGCTTCTTTAAAACTCTGCATGCATCATCCCTCCTCTCGTTCTTTGTTAAATATAAGAAGCACACTTACTTCAGTTTGGTTTGATTTAACGCAACAACTTTGACTGGGTTATGAAATGATTTTGATCCAGTAAGTTGTAGTTAAAAGGGGTTCATAGATAAGACTTATATGTGCAGCCTTGGCGAAAGTCCATTCTGCACCCGAGCTCATATGCTCCGCATGAACAGTAAAATAAAATAAAATCGAAAAAAATTCCAATTTTTTTTTGAGAGAAACATTGACAAAAGTTCTAAGTGCCTGCAAAAATTCATCATGAAATCACATTCCTGTAAGGCGTGGCAAAAAAAACAAATTCAGTGCTTCAAAATGCGTTTGAAAGTAGCTTTTTCAGAGTACTATTTTTGTATTTTTGCCACGCCTTCTAGGAATGTGATTTCATGATGAATTTTTGCAGGCACTTAGAACTTTTGTCAATGTTTCTCTCAAAAAAAATTGGAATTTTTTGAATTTTTTTCGGTTTTTTATTTTACTGTTCATGCGGGAGCATATGAGCTCAGGTGCAGATTAGCCGCGTCCCAGCCTTGGGCCATCTCCAACGCCTGCCACAAAACAAACGTAGTATTTGTTTGGACAGTGATATGAGAGGCGGTCATCCAAGCTTGCCCCAAACCTCCACCCGCAATAAAAATAAATCAGGACAAAATTCATGCAAACAAGCATAAGTTTGATATAATTTATATAAACCGGACGATATATTTCGTCCGTTCAACTAAAAATTAAGAAAACTAAACTAATTTGTAGTGAATTGTGACCTAGATTGGCCGGAGGCACCTTCCTCGCCGCCCGTGCCGCTGTCATTGTTGGAGTGATCCTTCCAGCGGCCAAAGGGCACAGGGGGCACGGCAGCCCTGCCCGGCCACTGCCTGGAGCTCGCCTTCCTCCTACGCCGTGCGTAGGGCTGCGTCAGCCAACACCGACCACGTTTGGGGAGCCCTGCCCTTGCTCTTGCCG
Organism: Aegilops longissima; assembly: GCA_021605205.1. NCBI lineage: Eukaryota > Viridiplantae > Streptophyta > Magnoliopsida > Poales > Poaceae > Aegilops > Aegilops longissima. Next base: position 228,416,990 of record CM038682.1, read on the forward strand.
GTGGCGGCGGAGGTGTCACTCAGTGACCACTCCACACCGATCTTGGCGAGCATCTCGTCGAGGCAGCACACTCGCTGCACGGACGTCTCCATAGTGGTCACCGACCGGTCCCGGACCCAAGCCTCCATGAGGTCGGAGTCTGCAGGGACCCATGCCGGCGTGATGTCGAACTTCGTGAACACCACCCAACACGCTACGTTGCGTCGATACCTCCATGCAGCCTCCTGGCCGCCCTCTCCTCCGTCGTCACGATGCTCCGTGATCAGGAGCCACGACCGAGGTAGTGCAGGAGGCGCCCACGCGCCTTCCCGATAATAGGATGCACCTCCTCCTTCATGGCATTGTCGCGCCAAAAGCAACGTGGCGGTAATGCTGGCTCATCGATGCGGGCGTACCGGCTGTGCGGCGGTGACGCCGACTCCTCCTTCACGTAGCGTCTGATTTGGATGCTGCAGTTGCGCCTGGGGGAGGGAGGCTTCGCCTTGATGCATCGGAGAGGCGACGACGCCGGCTCCTCCTTGACGTAGTGGAGCGGCGGTGGACTGCGGTCCTTGAGCGACCGTTCGACGAGGAGTTCTAGGTGCGCTAGGTACTCCCCGTCCATTGCCGCGGCCTCTGCTAGGAGGCACAACCGCAGCAGCTTTGGACCCTGGTCCTCCTTGTCGCTAGAGGAGAGGATGATCTCCTCCTTCCCGGAGGAGCCAGGCGCCATGGAGGCCGATGGCCCCGGAGAGTGACGGTGGCGGCGACACTATGGATCTGGAGTCAGGACATGCCGGTGCGGAGAACCAGGATTTCAGCATCGTATACAGCGCTGAACGAAGATGGAGAGGAGCAGACATGCGGTGAGCAGAGAGGAATGGATGTGAGGTGTGGTGCGGACAACAACAGAGCCATGCTTAAATAGCCATGCCCAGGCGAACATACGGGTATCCAGTTTCAATGTGTCGCGCCGACCAGAGCAGGCTTCTCGATCACCGCCTCAGCATTGAAGCGGCACCGCCCGCTTGTCTGGTCGCGTCGCTCTGACCGCATCAATATCATGGAGTCATGTCTGTTTTGGAGTGGCTGGACCAAGATGAATGCGCGGCAACCGCTTCGCCCGGGAGGGTTTTTTTTTTGGGCGGAGAAGGTTTTGGGTGGGACGTGGTGGTCATGCATGTAAATGGCGGACGTCTGGACTCACGCAAACCTCCCTCTGTTTTGCTCCGGTTTGCGGTATTTCAGACATGCGGATGCTCCTGTGGACTGGTGTGGTGGGGCACCACTTTGGATGGCTTGCATCATCCGGACACGTCAGTCTGGACGTTTGCGGGCATTTTAAGGGTCCATGTTGGAGATGCCGTTATATCCTACTTAGTTACATCAGTTCAAGATCACAGTTAATTAGTAATAGCTATGATATTTTATACTACATAACACCTGTTACAAATATGTGAACTGTCGAGGCTCGAGATTCCATTGTTCCTTATCAAAGAAGTTAGTGAAGAACATGAGACAGAGAGGTGTTCATAATATACAACAGTTTCCTCTTAAGTATATTTTTGTTTCTTCGTTGCAACACACTTACCTATGTTTTTTGTTAGGCTTGAAAAGTGTCAGTAGCTTTGTTTAAGTCCTGATGATCAGGTTCATCCTTTGTAGAGGGATGTATAGAGCCTGAAATCATGTGTTCATACACTCCTATTGTCAGCTTTTCTGTGTGTTTGTATTTCATTGTCTTCTGTTTTCTAACTGATTTGAACTGCTTGACAGTACACGATAATATTGCCAAAATTCAAAAGGAGCTTTCCGATATTCAAGCTACTGAAGGTAGTTGATCCTATGGGAGAAGCAGCTCGCAAGAGGACGCGGAGGAATTGATCCCGAGCACACAGGATCTCGGTATCGGGACCGCTGGGTACGGTGTAGCGATTCGCACGAGAAGGCGCATGTGACTCCGCGCTGGCACATGTGAGGACGTGGCGAAGATAAATTGAGGGAGTAATCCTCCTGGGCGGTGGGCCAGAACATGGTTTACATTCCAGGCCATGGCTGTGTTGCCGTCAGAGCCGTGGCTCGACACGGCGGCGAATTCCTGATCCGTGGATTACTGTGGGCTAACGTCGTCAATGAGGCAGAGTAAATGAAGATGGATGGTAGGTGCGTCTGGATAGGTCATTACTCGGGCGCTCGTCGGTGGCCTTCTATCGGGGTCCATAGGCGGAGTCAGTGGCGGAGATTCTTGGGTTCCTAGGCGGAGTCCTTGGCGGCGATTCAGGCGTTCCTGAATCTATCTGCCGGCGGCCATGGAGTTCTTCATGCAGCCGTGCAACAGGTGCGTAAAATCGTTCTTTGCTCTGTGCGGCCTTGGGTCAGATAGAGATGGGAGATCTAAATCGATAGCACAAATTTGTTTGTTTGCAGTAGAACTTTGATTGAAGAGGTGACGGTCAGTGATTTGGCAATGCAACCGGCTCATCACACTGCACACGGATTAGCAGCCGCGTTTCAAGTGTGTGTGTGTGTGTGTGTGTGTGGCGGGGTGGGGGGGGGGCAGATCTGTGCGGAGTCGGCCTTAGCACAGGCAGGAAGTGGAGACAAGCCACAGGCTTCAGAAAACTCAATCGATCAGATTGATCCGAAGACACCTGAGTGGACACGCAGGTATGGAATTATAGAATTAGACTGGAGTAATTTATGGTCATGCATACCATGGGGAAGCCTGAATCTTGTTCGCTTGTTTTAGAATTGGGACAGAAGTAAAATTAGTAAACTAGTTGGATGGTGGTAGCTTGTATGAACCTAGCAACCAACCATCAGCTCGTAGGAATGGTGGTCTGCCACCCGGGGACGACATCGGATTGTTGGCTGCAGCAGTGCAGGGATCTTCAACATCAGCAGCTCCGACCATGAGTCTCCAAACAGCGACCCATGGCACTCGGTCCAATCTACTTTGCGCAGCACATACACAGGCGATATCCCATGTTGGTGAGCGTCCTTATTGCAATTTTTTCTTACCAGACTTCATTGCTTGCTAAGTTTCTTCGCATACACCATGTCTCTTACACCACTGGTACAGGCTGCATAAGGGTATGTCGTTCTCTCATATCTATTTCTGCTTCCTTACCTGCAGGCATCGGATGTCATCTCCATCTTACTGAAGGAGCAGAATGCAAGGTGCCAACGTGAAATCAATACTGCCCGCTTTAATGTGCAAGCCAATATGATTAAGTTCGTAGACAAACTAATGGATGCGATTAGCAAGAGTTGCATATGTTGCACTGCAAGGGGTTTTACCGACTGCCCAGCTAGAGCTGTTGATCTGAACATTGGTGCCCAACCTGTTGTATTCAAGACACCGGCCGGTCCTAAAATCCCTGGTGTCCGGCTTGACATGTCAGCATGCTCTGGTAAGTACACGTCATGTTGATCCATTCGGCACGATACAGCCAGTGCTACCTGCCAAAACGCAACAAACTAAACACGAATGTTCATTCATACAGCTGGCACCTCAACTGTATGGAGACTCCATGAGGAAACAACCCCCAGCCAGCAGGAGAAGAGGCAGCGGACTGATGAAGATTTTTTGTCTATAATTACCGAGCAAATTTTATCATTTGTGAAGCAGACCCTTCAGGCAATTAGTGAGCTCTTCATCGACCTCCCGAACGATGGGAGCACTACTGTGCTTGGCGCGAGGAAAAAAGAGCTTCCTGGACGAAAATATGTACACAGGCCTGGGTTCCAAAGAGATCCCTGGACTGGACAAAGAGATCTACATTTTCATCACATATACTTTTTTCTCAACCCTACTGACCTTTCTGGCATACATCCACATGCTCATTGCAGCAACTACCTTGTTCACGAGCCTCCAAGGTTCATACGGATATCAGGTGTCGCCTTGAAAGAACAGCTCGCAGGCGAGGTGGCAATTGACCATGAGCTCATGTTAGTTATCCTACGATGATATTCTCAGGCTGACCAAGCAGCAGATCAAGAATCCCCGTATTTATCATGGAGGCACCCAATCGAGCCCGACTTCTCAGTGAGCATCGTGCACGCTTGTAATTTTGATGGAACTATGTGGCAATGTACTCACACCATTTTCTTTCCAAACGATTTCATTTGCAGACTCTTGTGCTGTCAGACTCCGACTATCTTCATAGTGTGTGCATTCAGAAGCAACTGGGAGCTGATGATATCAAGTACAACATCACCTCATCACAGATGGTACGATCACATAGGTTCATCCTTGTTACATTTCACACCAGGGTTCTACAACAAGGCTAGTTTTCAATGGTCCCAACATAGACATGATTCCAACTTTTTTCCTGTTTTCAGTTCTTCACACCTGTGCGGCGACCCGAAGGTTGGATGGTCCTTTTCTGGGACATGGTCAGACGGATGATGACCGTCATCGATCTGATGTACTCAAAGAAATTTCCAAAACCTCCACGCAGCTTGAGGCGAAGCAATAGCTTGGAATCTAAATGATCGGTGTTGGCAAGTGCCACGTCTCCACTCCTCTGGTTCTCTGATCTAGCTCTCCGGTGAATGTAAGCTGCGGCCTGATGAGGCACTGCAGCCGGATCTGCAGCAATCTGGTTGCTCAGCTCAGCCCGGTACTCCTCGCTGGAACGCATGTATCCACACAGCCCCTTCTGCAAAATTAGAATGAATTAAGAGATGCAGAAAGATTAGAAAGCATGAATCCAGCTGACCAGCAAGAAATCTATGAAAAATCGATTTTGTGTATAGAACTTACATCCCTATTGACACACCTGTAGAATCGACGACCGCCATTTACACCGCTCCGAGCAATCCAAGTGTACACCTGGTCCTTGAAGTCCCTGCAGGGCACTAGAGGCAAGATCTCGTCATGGCCTGCGGTGGAGGGAGATGAGGACATGCCTAAGAAGCGTTGGAGCTAACAATGGCTGGAACCAGAATCTGGTTGGATCTGGAAGAGAGATCGGGTGGATGGGTGGACTTATGTAGATGAGGACCACGGCGAAGGAGGTCGGTAGGTCCAACGGGTGGATGCATTGAATGTAATTGGCGTTAGCCCGAACCTCGATCGACGCGGCTCATATCGTGCAGGTATTCCTGATCCGCTACAAGCGTTCCTGACGGCGTAACAAATGGGCTGGCACACATGTGGGCCAATGCGTTAATAATTACAACATAATCTTGGACAACATCTAGGCCCACACTGACATCAGCACACATCGCGAGATATTCATGCGGTACAGATTCCGGGACTCTGTGAGCTCGGGCTCACATTAGCACATTCGCTCGCAAGAGGGATTTAAAGCCAAGAGAAGCAAACCCTCAAGCATTTAATGATAATCCTACACCAGAATCCAGAAAACAGAACAAAATTGTCCAGGACAAAACCTCAATAGAGGAGAACTTGAAGGATTCTTGTTCTTGTAGTTGCCGCTCTCTCTCACGCCGGACTGGAGGTAGATGAAGCACTTTTTTTCTGGCGACCAATGCCCCCACTAGTAGAAAACAGGGCTTTGGTTGGGGCCTGACCAGCCCATTAGTCCCATTTCAGTCACGAACCGGGACCCATGGGGGGCATACGTCCTGGTTTGTGCGCACAGGGGGGCGGCTGGGCCTCGTGGGGCATTGGTCCCGGTTCGTCTGGACCCATTTGTCCCGGTTCCAGGCACGAACCGGGACCAATGGTCCTCGCTCCTGGCCCACAGCCATTGGTCCCGGTTCATGGCTGGAACCGGGACAGAAAGAGGGCCTTTAGTCCCGGTTCCAGCCACGAACCGGGACCAATGAGGTGGCTATATATACCCCCTCGCCGGCGAGCAGAGCACTCCACACTGCTCTATTTTTTCTGGCCGGCGAGGGGACAACTTTGTGGTGCTCTAGCTCACCTCCTATGCACATGAGGTGTTCGATGAAATGCCTGAGCCACACTAGTTAAGCTTTCTCCTCTCGAAGCTCGACCTCAAAGCTCCATTTTCCTCGAGATTTGTCTAGATTTAGCAGTCCGTCACGTCCCGTCCCCGTCCTCACCGCCGTCGATCGCCCGCGCCGATCTCGTCGCTGACACCACGGTGGTGAGCCTCTTGTTCTTATCTTCTTTCTGAAAGAAAAAAATTCTTACTTTAGATAGATACTTGTTTAATTTTCTTACTTTTATTGTTGCTTGTTATTATATAGTGCGATGGTTTTGGTATCCGCCCCCGTCGGCCGTTGTCCTGTCTATGATTCGGATGTGGTATATATTATCTTTTATAACTATTTGGTTCATTTATTGTTTATGACAATTATGCCGACCAACGTGACATAGATTTTATTTATCTAGGAGGTATGTGAACCGGAAATTCCAACCGACCCTATTATCGAGAGGTTAAATTTAGTTGAAGAAGAAAACAATTACTTGAAGGAAAAAATAAAAAAATTGAGGAGGAGAAGATGATATTGAAGTTGCATGTTGCGGATGTCGTCGATGATCACAAGATCAAGATGGACGCAATGCGTTTGAAGATTAGAAAGATTAGAAAATATGCCATTCATACCGAGGCTTGGTATCATTATGCCGTTGGATCAATTGTTACCTTGGTTGCGATTATGATCGCATTTGTTGTTGCAATGAAATGTTTTACATAGTTTCAATGTATGGTTTAATTAGATACTCTGGAGAGCTATATGTTGTTCAATGAGAACTATGTATGTACTTTGGTTTTAATGTGATGATGAACTTCTATTAATTTGGTCACTTATCTATCCATGATGTTCTGTAATGGTTTTTGACAAACTTAATTATATATAATGCACGCAGATGAACCGACAATGGATGTACGGTGACAGACACACCTCCGAGTACATTAAGGTCGTGCATAATTTTCTCGAAGTGGCTGAGGCAAACAAGTAGAATGGTTTTATGTGTTGTCCATGCCCTATATGTGGGAATACAAAGTCTTACTCTGACCGGAAAATCCTTCACAGCCACCTGCTTTAGTTTCATGCCACACTATAATGTTTGGACCAGGCACGGAGAAATAGGGGTTATGATGGAAGACAACGAAGAAGAAGAGAAAGATGACAACTATGTGCCCCCGGAATACAGTGATGCTACAGCGGGGGAAGCTGCTGAAGATCAAGAGGAACCAGACAATATTGTGCCCGATGATGATCTCCGCCGGGTCATTGTTGATGCAAGGAGACAATGCGAAAGTCAAAAGGAGAAGCTGAAGTTCGATCGCATGTTAGAGGATCACAAAAAAGGGTTGTACCCCAATTGCGAAGATGGCAACACAAAGCTCGGCACCGTCTTTGGAATTGCTGCGGTGGAAGGCAGAGAAATGTGCTGGCAAAGGATTTGACAAGCTACTGAAAATATTGAAGAAGAAGCTTACAAAGGATAACGAATTGCCCGACAGTACGTACGCAGCAAAGAAGGTCGTATGCCCTCTAGGATTGGAGGTACAGAAGATACATTCATGCCCTAATGACTGCATCCTCTACCATGGTGTGTACGAGGATTTGAACGCATGCCCGGTATGCGGTGCATTGCGGTATAAGATCAGACGAGATGACCTGGTGATGTTGACGGCGAGCCCCCCAGGAAGAGGGTTCCTGTGAAGGTGATGTGGTATTCTCCTATAATACCACGGTTGAAACGTCTGTTCAGAAACGAAGAGCATGCCAAGTTGATGCGATGGCACAGAGAGGACCGTAAGAAAGACGGGAAGTTGAGAGCACCCGCTGACGGTTCGCAGTGGAGGAAAATCAAGAGAAAGTACCGGGCTGAGTTTGCAAGTGACCCAAGGAACGCATGGTTTGGTTTAAGCACAGATGGCATTAATCCTTTCGGGGAGCAGAGCAGCAATCACAGCACCTGGCCCGTGACTCTATGTATGTATAACCTTCCTCCTTGGATGTGCATGAAGCGGAAGTTCATTATGATGCCAGTTCTCATCCAAGGCCCTAAGCAACCCGGCAACGACATTGATGTGTACCTCAGGCCATTAGTTGAAGAACTTTTACAGCTGTGGAATGGAAACGGTGTACATGTGTGGGATGAGCACAAACAGGAGAATTTAACCTGCAGCGTTGCTGTTTGTAACCATCAACGATTGGCCCGCTCTCGGTAACCTTCGGGACGGAGAAACAAGGGATACCACGCATGCACGCTTTGTTTAGGCGACACGAAAGTCTATACCTGGACAAATGCAGGAAGAATGTGTACCTGGGCCATCGTCGATTTCTTCCGACCAACCATCAATGTTGAAAGAAAGGTAAGCATTTCAAAGGCGAGGCAAATTACCGGAAGAAGCCCGCCATGCGTACCGGTGATCACGTACTTGCTATGGTCAATGATTTACACGTAATCTTTGGAAAGGGTCCCGGCGGACTATCTATTCCGAATGACGCTGAGAGACGCACACCCATGTGGAAGAAGAAATCTATATTTTGGGACCTATCCTACTGAAAAGACCTAGAGGTCCGCTCTTCAATCGACGTGATGCACGTGACGAAGAACCTTTGCATGAACCTGCTAGGCTTCTTGGGCGTGTATGGGAAGACAAAAGATACACCGGAGGCACAGGAGGACCTACAACATTTGCACGAAAAAGACGGCATGCCTCCAAAGCAGTATGAAGGTCCTGCGAGCTACGCTCTTACCAAAGAAGAGAAGGAAATCTTCTTTGAATGCCTGATCAGTATGAAGGTCCCGTCTGGCTTCTCGTCGAATATAGAGGGAATAATAAACATGCCAGAGAAAAAGTTCCAGAACATAAAGTCTCATAACTGCCACATGATTATGACGCAACTGCTTCGGTTGCATTGAGGGGCTTCTACGAAAAGCGTCCGATTAGCCATTGTGAAGCTATGTGCATTCCTCAATGCAATCTCTCAGAAGGTGATCGATCTAGAAGTCATACCAAGGCTAAGGAGTGATGTGGCACAATGTCTTGTCAGTTTCGAGCTGGTGTTCCCACCATCCTTCTTCAATATCATGACGCACGTCCTAGTTCATCTAGTCGACGAGATTGTCATTTTGGGCCCCGTATTTATACACAATATGTTCCCCTTTGAGAGGTTCATGGGAGTCCTAAAGAAATATGTCTATAACCGCGCTAGGCCAGAAGGAAGCATCTCCATGGGCCATCAAACAGAGGATGTCATTGGGTTTTGTGTTGACTTCATTCCTGGCCTTAAGAAGATTGGTCTCCCTAAATCGCAGTATGAGGGGAGACTGATTGGAAAAATGCGCTTGGAGGGACTCAATAATATGCGAGAGGACGGGCATTCTTGGTCTCAAGCACACTACAGTTCTATAGAACTCTACCTTGGTGACCCGTATGTCGATGAACACAAGAACAGTTTGCGCTCCAAACACCGGAGGCGGTGGACGGACGATTGGATTACATGTGAACACATCGGGACTTTCGGCAGTTGGTTGGAAACACGTCTCGAGGTGACAACACTGTTTGTGATGAGTTGTACTCGTTGTCCAGGGGACCATCTTCGACTGTATTGACTTACAAAGGATACAAGATAAATGGGAATACATTTTACACGATCGCCCAAGATCAAAAGAGCACCAACCAAAACAGCGCTGTCCGCTTTGATGCAACAACCAAGAGGGGAAAGGACACATACTACGGTTACATAGTGGACATATGGGAACTTGACTACAGACATGATTTTAAGGTCCCTTTGTTTAAGTGCAAATGGGTCAATCTGTTAGGAGGCGGGGTATAGGTAGACCCATAGTACGGAATGACAATAGTGGATCTGAATAATCTTTGGTACACAGACGAACCGTTTGTCCTAGCCAATGATGTGGCGTAGGTTTTCTATGTGAAGGACATGTCTACCAAACCGAGAAAAAGAAAAGATAAGGAAGCAAACACATCATACGATGAGCCAAAGCGCCACATAGTCTTACAGGAAAAAGAGACATCGTGGGAGTGCAGGGCAAGATAGACATGTCTGAAGATTATGAAAAGTTTCATGAAATTCCTCCCTTCAAAGTCAAGGCTGACCCAAGCACCCTGATAAACTATGAAGATTATCCATGGTTACGGCGCAATAAGCAAAGGACACAAGCGAAGAAAAGTGAAGACTTTCTCTCCACAACTATTATGATGATGCCTTTGATCTAGAATATCACTGTAGTTACATGTGAATAATGAAATGCCTGTTGTAACAGACGAGTTTCCGTATGAAACCTTGAGACCTCGAAATAGATTGTCCGTTTTGTACACGAAGTGCATCCAGTTTTTTCTGTAACCCTCTCAACTTTTTAGCACATTCTATGTGGGTGAAATGATGATGCCATGCCAACTTTCAACCTTTTCAGAGTTCATTTGAAATGCTTTTCAATTTCAGGGTCATATAGCTAAAAAAATCAGTAAATGCATGAAAAATAACAAATCAAGTCATAAAGGGTTGAAAATTGATAATGTGGCTTTGAATGGTGTATTTTGAACACACAAAAAGTCTGGAGTTCAAATAAGTTCAAAAAAATGAAATCCCTTTATAAAAGATAAGTTTTCGTCCAAAACCCTGATACTTCGAAAGAGATTGTCCGTTTTGTACACGAAGTGCATCCAGTTTTTGCCGTAACCGTCTCAACTTTTTAGCACATGCTATGTGGGTGAAATGATGATACCATGCCAACTTTCAACCTTTTCAAAGTTCATTTGAAATACTTTTCAATTTCAGGGTCTTATAGCTCAAAAAAATTAGTAAATGCATGAAAAATAACAAATGAAGTCACAAAGGGTTGAAAATTGATGATGTGGCTTTGAATGGTGCATTTTGAACACACAAAAAGTCTAGAGTTCAAATAAGTTCAAAAAAATGAAATCCCTTTGTAACAGATGAGTTTCCGTCCGAAACCCTGATACTTTGAAAGAGATTGTCCATTTTATACACGAAGTGCATCCAGTTTTTGCCGTAACCCTCTCAACTTTTTAGCACATGCTATGTGGGTGAAATGATGATGCCATGCCAACTTTCAACCTTTTCGGAGTTCATTTGAAATGCTTTTCAATTTTAGGGTCATATAGCTAAAAAAACCAGTAAATGCATGAAAAATAACAAATGAAGTCAGAAAGGGTTGAAAAATGATGACGTGGCTTTGAATGGTGCATACTGAACACAAAAAAGTCCGGAGTTGTAATAAGTTATTAAAAATAAAAGAGAGGCGCAATGCTCACCTGCACGTTGCTTAGCTTCAGGCCTTGAGAAACTACACATAGCTCCGTGCAGTCTACACCATTTCAAGGCCTGAAGCTAATCAACGTGTAGGTGAGCATTGCGCCTCTCCTTCATCGTCTCTGCACTCAGGGCTTATAAACCGCTGCGAGTGCCTCTCGCTTGGCGAGGTGGGACTAAAAAACAGCAGCAGAGATAATCAACTAAAAAACTCTATTACCAGTTCATGCCACGAACCGGTACTAAAGGTGCTCATGGGGCCCCAGCCTTAGAACCGGTACTAAATGAAATGCCTTTGTAACAGCCTTATAACCGGTACTAAAGGAATCAACTAAAAAGCTTTTATAAACCTCTAGTATTATTGAAACTAAAATTATATAAAATTTATGCAACTAAAATTATCAATGTATTTTACATTAAAAACATTAAAAGGAAAAATAATTTTCATAAAATAAATAAAAAGCAAAAAATAAAATAAAATAAATAAGTAGAAACAAAATAAAATTTAATAAATAAGTAGAATAAAATAAACTTTAATAAAATAAATAAGTAGAAACAAAATAAAATAAACTTTTATAAAAATAAATAAGTAAAATAAAATAAAATTTAATAAAATAAAATAACTAAACTTTAATAAAATAAATAAAAATAGCAACAGTAAGTATTTTGTTGTAAGTAGAAACAAAATAAAAAATAAAGAAAAAAAGAAAACAAAAACAGGAAAACAATTAAATAAATGCCACCTACTGGGCCACCACGACCTGAATACGACTAGAAACCCAGCTAGTTGGGCCAGGATTCAGGCCCGCAGAAGGCCCAGCAGGCCCACAAGCATAGCCCATAGGCCTGCAGTTTAGAGGAGTTCGAGAGGGAATAGGCAACGGAGCTTATAAACAGGTGCAGGGCGCTCTCAACTAGCGAGGTGGGACTAAACTCCCACCAACACACAGCTGTGCAAGGCCATTGGTCCCGGTTGGTGGCACGAACCGGGACCAATGCCACCATTTGGTCCCGGTTCGTGGCACCAACCGGGACCATGCACCCCCTTTAGTCCCGGTTTGTGCCACCAGCTGGGACCAAAGGTCTCTGCTTCCCGCCCTTTGGCCTGCTGAAAAGAGACCTTTTGTCCCGGTTGGTGGCACCAATCGGGACTAAAGGGGGGCATTGATCCCGGTTGGTGCCATGAACCGGGAACAATGCTCTGTCTATATAATCAACACCTGTGAAATTTTCATTTCAGTTCTTCAATCCCTCCGAACGCCGCCCGGCTGCCCTCTACCCGCCGCTGCCGCGCCTCCCTGCCCGACACCGTTGTTGCGGCCGCCCGTGCCTTCACCGCCTCGCGCCTTCACCGCCCAGCGCCACCCAGACGCCGTTGCCTTGAGCCACCCAGCGCCGTCACCGCCCGACACCGTCGCCGTCACCGCCCAGCGCCACCCGACGCCGTCGCCGCCCGCGCCGCCCACGCCGTCGCCGCCGCGCCACCCCTACCCGACAACATCGTCGCGCCGCTCCAGCGCCACGGTCCGTGACCTTTCTTTGATGTTTTTTTGTTCATATGATTTTTTTTTTGTTCATATGATGTTTCTTTGTTCATATGATCATATGATATTTTTTTGTGCATATGATGTTTTTTCATATATGAATTAGTTTTTTTATTTAGGTTGTTAGTAGATATCGATTTTAGGTTAGTGCATTTTAGGTTAGTGTAGAGGAAAAAGTAAAATAAGGAAAAGGAAGAAAAGAGGAAGAAGGAAGAAGGAAGAAGAAAAAGAAAAAAGAAGGAGAGGAAAAAGGAAAATAAGAAGAGGAAGAAGGAGAAGAAGATGGAGAAGAAGAGGAGAGGAAGAAGAGGAGAAATAAATAAGAAGAGGAAAAAAACAAAAAAAAGAGGAGAAGAAGAAAGGAATAGAGGAGAAGAAGAAAAAAATAGAAAATATTCTTCTTCCTCTTCTTATTTTTTATCTAGTATGTCGTTGTCTATATACCCCCTCCCCGATAACTTCAACATGAGGGGGGGGGGGGGGCGATATACACCCTCCCCGATAACTTTGACATGAGGGGGGGGGGTCGATATACCCCCTCCCTGATAACTTCGACATGAGGGGGGGAAGGGGTCGCCGAGGGATTGAGGGGCGAGGGTCGGGAACTAGCTAGGGTAGAGGGTCGAGGGTCACCGAGGGGCCGAGGGTCGAGGGTTCGAGGGTCGAGGTTCGTTGACGGGTCGAAGGTCGAGGATCACCGAGGGGTCGAGAGGTTGCCTAGTGTCAAAATATTGAAGAAATCCATGCCTTCATCATTAGCCAGAAGTAACCGGGGCATGTTGGTACGAAGTTTTGCAAAGTTGTTCTGGAACGGAATCCCGGATAGGATAATCCGCCTTTTGGTACGAATTTCAGCAAAGGCCTTCCAAATAGCGATATTCGGAAGGCTCTTGCTGAACTTTGTACCAAAAAGCGAATTATCCTATCCGGGACTCCGTTCCAGAACAACTTTGAAGAGCTTCGTACCATCATGCGCCTGTTACTTTCGCCTAATGATGAAGACATGGTTTTGTTGAATCCTTTGGCACTATACAAACGTGACATGAGGGGGTCAAGGGTCGGGAACTAGGGTATAGAGGGTCGTGGATCGCCGAGCGGTCTAGGGTCGAGGGTCGTCCAGGGGTCGAGGGTCCAGATTTATCATGAATGCCCCCATTATGGATGTGCACAAGTTGATCCAATTTTTTTCTGATCTCATATATATATTCTTCTATATGTCACGTTGTCTGTCAAAGTACTGAAGAAATCCATGGCTTCATCATTAGCTGGAAATAACAGGCGTATGATGCTACGAAGCTCTTCAAAATTGTTTTGGAACGGAGTTCCTGATAGAATAATTCGCCTTTTGGTACGAATTTCAACAAAGGCCTTCCAAATAGTGATATTCGAAAGGCTCTTGCTGAACTTTGTACCAAAAAGCGAATTATTCTACCGGGAACTCCGTTCCAAAACAACTTTGTAGAGCTTCGTACCATTATGTGCCTGTCATTTCCGGCTAATGATGAAGTCATGGTTTTCTTGAATTCTTTGACACTAGACAACATGACATATAGAAGGGTAGACGAGATCAGGAAAAATATGTACCATTTTCGGCACATCCAAAATGGCACCATTTTGTTAAATCCCTTGTCGGTCCGGACGTCGGACAATCATGAGAGATGCGGTCCGGCCCAAACCCTAGAAGCGATGTCGAAGCCACCCAAGTTTACCAAGTTAAAAGAGCGTTGTCGTGGAGGCCACCCCGAACCCTAGAAGCATTGCCGAGGCCACCCCAAACCTTAGAAAAGTGTCGAGGCCACTAATATGATTCCTTGTTGTGACTAGCTAGCTAGGTCTACGTTTGCCACTAATATATCCATCTTTCATGTTTTGTATAATAATTTCCATGTTGTAATATTTGCAGAAACTATGGAGCACCGAGACCTGGAAGCAGAACATGTGTTGGGGGACATAATCGCAGCCGGAGGTGATGTATCGTACTATCTCAACGACACCGATGGTCTGGAAGGAGAGGGTAAAGTAGGCTACGGTGATCGAACAATGGAGGAGGAAGGACATGATTATGATGGCTCCGGTGACCGAATGCCGGTGGAAGAAGGACACCGTGATGACGGCTCCGGTGACCGAACGGAGTCCGGCCAGGTATATATATTAATTAAGCCTGTGCTGAAGCTAATTGATGCATTAATTGTTTTGGTATGTACACATATTAACTCTCTTCTTTCTTCTTTTCTAGCCCTCAGGATCGAGCCAAACTTCGGTAACGAGACGAGGCCCGAAGAAAAAGTTGCGCTAGGATGAAAGGTTCACGATCACAGAAATCGCGCGCAATGGCCAACCGATTGCACCCATCCAGACCAAGGAAGCATTTTCTGCTTAGTGCGGGGTTCTTGTTAGGACATGATCCCGATCAGCATCCACCAATGGTATAAGCCTAAGAAGGAAGACCCTGAGGTGTCCTATGTCAACGATAGGGAGAAAGATGATCTTTGGACCGCGCTGAAGGCAAATTTCACCCTACCCCAGAGGAGGATCCGGAGAAGCCAGCTATTATAGAGCCATTGGTCAAGGCTCATGCTCTTAAGAAGATGGCAGATCTATTCAGGAGGTGGAAGAATGAGCTGAAAACAACGTTTGTCGACAAAGAAAAGACTCCAAAATTCACCAGCCGGTTTGAGAAGATCAGAGATCACTGGGACGCATTTGTGGCCCACAAGACATCGGACAAGAGTAAGAAGATGTTAGCGACAAACAAGAAAAATGATGCGAAGAAGGAGCATCACCATCGCACGGGGTCAGGTGGCTACCTCAAAGCCCGACCGTTGTGGGAGAAGGCTGAGAATGACCTGCTTGATAAAAGGGTCAAACCAGAGACATTGAACTGGCCAGACCGTTCTAGGACTTGGTTCTTCGGGGTTGGGGGAACCTTGGACCCTGAAACAGGGAAGTGCGTTTGGACGAACGAGCAACTGCGAATACCAGTCACGAAGCTTCAGGAGTATATCTCCGCAATGCAGCAAGGGACGTTCGTTCCCGATAGAGAGAACGACGAGCTCACAATGGCCCTCGGGAATCCTGAGCACCCTGGACAGACACGAGGCACGCTAGGCTCCATTTCATGGAAGCCTGGTTTCCCGACGCAGGCGGTTACAAAGGCCGGGAGAGGAAGAGGAAAGTGGAGCAGACCGAACTGCAGGCGCTGCACGCTAGGGTACAAGCGCTAGAGAAACGAGAAGCAGTTCACAGCAAGCGACCTGCCGAAGCTACCCCGCCATCTCAGCAGAGAAGCAGCATGGCTTCCACCGAGCTGCTTCAAGAGCCTGTCTTCACAGCTCCTGCTAGCTACCCCGTGGATGCTATCACGGAGTCTCAAGATTGCCACCTTATGATGCAATGGCAAAACTTCAAAGTCAAGGCGGCTGTCGGCTCTGTTGCACCTCCTGAACCCGGCGCAACTTTTCACTGCCGTCCAATTCCAGAAGGATATGCTACTATGATGGTGGATGAAATAACGAAGGGATTTGAGGAGCTCAAGCTTGACCACCCTACCGGTGAAGGGAGGCTCGGCTGGGTTCTGCTGTGAAGACTCCATGTCTATGGCGGAAGGAGCTCATCACATTCCGAACTGGACGCCTCTGCCTCCTCCTCCTCTGGGAGTCAGGGCACTCTGCCTCCTCCTCCGCTTCCTCCTCCAGTGAGTGATCAGGGCACTCCGCCTCCTTCTCCGACGCGTGGCAGCACTCCGCCTCCTTCTCCGCCTGCGCCGGCGCGTCCGAGCAACCAACCTCCTCCTTCTTTGCCTCGTCAGCAAGGGCAGAAGAGAGCCGCCTCCGCTCTGGCTGCTCCGACGCGTCGTAGCAGTCCGCCTCCTTCTCCTCCTCGTAAGCAACAAAGGAAGATAGCCGCCGCCGCTCCGGCGTCTAGCAGTACAGCCAGAGGCGGGAGGCAATACAGATACGGTCCATCTCTCAAGCCTCTAGAGAAGTTACCATACGAGATGACCGAGAAGGAAAACGCGGAGATATGTCAAGCCCAAGTGAGGGACTTCTTTGAAACGCAAAGAGCTAACAAACATCCACCTCCGGAGGAAAATATAGATTCGGTGAAAGCAAAGCGCACTATCGATGCCCTGAAGAAACCACCACCGTTTCCGCCAGATGACAACCATGTCCCCGCTCTTAAAAAGGCAGCGCAAGAAGCACGCCGGTCGGGAACTACTTCAAGTGACAAAAGGTTACAAGAACAAAGAAGTGGGAAAAAATTCCCCATCTCGGCGAACAGGCGAACCAATCGTGCCCCCCGCTGAATGTGTCTAGCGATATCGCCGTTAATGATCCGAGGATGGTGCCCGGTTATACCAATCCTGGTGATTACCTGCCCGACTCTGCACATTTTGATACAATGGAGGTGGACGAACACAAATACCGATACGGTCGGCCTCTCGCCAAACCTAGTCATTTGAAAACGCTAACAACAATGATGCGAAGATTCCGTAAGTGGTACATGGACACCTGCAAGTCTGAGAAGGATATTTTGACGCTGAGAGTTAAAGAGGAGCACGACCTCGTTCGAATTGATCTGTTATCTGTTCCATTTGAGGAGTTCTTCCAGTTTTTCAATCAAAAGGCCTTCGATAAAATAATCATCACTTGCTACTGTCTGTAAGTTCTACTTATGTAATTAAGTCTCTATATATAGCTCAGCTCTTTCATTGCATGTATATATAATTATCCTCACTATATTATGCAGATTGAAGATTGTCGAATGCAAGAAAAGACAAATATATGATATTGGGTTCATTAACACAAATATCATAGATGAATGGACAGTTAAACATGATGCCAAAGAAGCCGAGGCCAACTTGCTAAAATCGTTGCTTCAAAATCAAAACAAAGATAAAATACTCTTTCCTTACAACTTCAAGTGAGTGTTACTGTCTTGTGCATATTTGGTTTCCCTTATCACTCTAGGTTATAGTAATGTAATTTATGAGTTATGCATGCATGTGCAGCTTCCACTTTATTCTCCTATAGGTTAAACTTGAGCAGGGACAAGTAACCGTCTTAGACTCAATACGAAAAGATCCCAAGGAGTATGCGGCCATGACTGAAATGCTCGAGAAGTAAGTTCAATCGATCATTATCGCACCATATTGGCAACTTTGTTCATTTCCTCATATCAAGTAATAATTATTTTCTTTGTCTCGCAAGGTTTGGAAAGTGTTCACCGCAAAAGCTCCGAGACTACCGAAGAAGCTGTGATTTACAGACCCGAAAGTAAGTACTACTAGCTAGTTCCGCGCATCTCCCATTGATTCTACCTAGTTTCATCAATACCATTTATAATGCTTGATTATCAGTTTGATTGACCTCTATTACTCGTAAAGTGGTTGTGGCAGGATGGCGGGAATAATTATTGTGGATACTACGTTTGCGAGTACATCTACAACGCGACGACCTCTAAGCGAGGCTACTCTAAAGAAGATTTTGAAGTGCGTAAGCAATAATATTCACAATTTTATTTTAATACCATCATTTGTGTTGAGTTTCATCATATATATATATATATATATATATATATATATATATATATATATATATATATATATATATATATATATATATATATATATATATATATATATATATATATATATATATATGACCCTTCTTCAAATTAGCTTTGAGAGCTGCGGGAGGAACTTCTACCACAAGATCGCATACGAGCAATTAAGGAGGAATTAGCGGGATTCTTTCTTGACCACGTCATAGATAAAGACAGAGAATGCCATGTGGAAGTTGACATCATATGCTAGGGATTGTAAGATATCTTATATTGTATATATGTAGCTAGTAGCGTCAGATAGATGTACGAAAATTTATTGTTCGACCAATCTCTCGGAGAAAGAGAGGTCGATGATAACCCACAAGTATAGGGGATCGCAATAGTTTTCGATAAGTAAGAGTGTCGAACCCAACGAGGAGCTAAAGGTAGAACAAATATTCCCTCAAGTTCTATCGACCACCGATACAACTCTCACATACGCTTCGTTCGCTTTACCTAGAACAAGTATGAAACTAGAAGTACTTTGTAGGTGTTTTTGGGTAAGCTTGCAAGAGCGTAAAACACGAAAATAAAACTAGGGGCTGCTAAGGTAAAGACACAACTAAAGTAAATATAGCGAGTGTGGAAAAGTGGTGGTAGGAGTTGTGGAATTGTCCCTAGGCAATGACTATGTTACTAGACCGATAATCGTTATTGCAATTCTTTTTGAGGAGAGGCATAAGCTAACATACTTTCTCTACTTGGATCATATGCACTTATGATTGGAACTCTAGCAAGCATCCGCAACTACTAAAGATTCATTAAGGTAAAACCCAACCATAGCATTAAAGTATCAAGTCCCTTTATCCCATCACGCAAACAACCTACTTACTCGGTCTGTGCTTCATCACCACGCCACCCACCATAAGCAAATCATAAACATATTGCAAACCCTACAGCGGCAACCCCTCATGCTTGCGCGACACGGAGGGCACAATAGGACAACACCAATAATAAAACATGCAACTCAAACCAATCATAGCAATTCATCAATCACCGATAGGACAATAGAAATCTACTCAGACATCATAGGATGGCAACACATCATCGGAAAATAATATGAAGCATAAAGCACCATGTTCAAGTAGAGGGTACAACGGGTTGCGGGAGAGTGGACCACTGTAGATAGAGGGGGGAAGGTGATGGAGATGTTGGTGAAGATCGCGGTGATGATGATGGCCCCCGGCGGCGTTCCGGCGCCACCGGAAGTAAGGGGGAGAGAGCCCCCCTTCTTCTTCTTCTTCTTCCTTGACCTCCTCCCTAGATGGGAGGAGGGTTTCCCCTCTGTTCCTTGGCTCCCATGGCTTGGGAGGGGCGAGAGCCCCTCCGAGATTGGATCTATCTCTCTGTTTCCGCGTTCTCTGCGTTGGCAGATTCTACCCCTTCACCGTTTCCTTTATATCTGGAGATCCGTAACTCCGATTGGGTGAATCTTTCGCTCAGATCTTCCTTGTAAAATTAGCTTTCTTGCACGGAAGGAGGCGTCAACCGCCTTACGGGTGGACCACGAGGTCGGCGCGCTGGGGGTAGGCGTGCCCGCCTACCTCGTGACCACCACGACACCGTTGCGTTGATTTTACTTCGAGAAAATCATAAATATTCAAAAAAATCTCCGTCGTTTTATCCCATTTGGACTCCGTTTGATATTGGGTTTCTCTGAAACAAAAACATGCAATAGACGAGGCGGCGCTTTGAGCCTGGATCAATATGTTAGTCCCAAAATACTATAAAAATTGCCAAAAGTATATGAAAGTGAATAATATTGGCATGGAACAATCAAAAATTATAGATCTGACGGAGACGTATCAGCATCTAAGCTTAATTCCTACTCGTCCTCGAGTAGGTAAATGATAAAAAGATAATTTTGATGTGGAATGCTACCTAGCATAATCTTGATCATATGTCTAATCATGGCATGAATATTAAGACACGAGTGATTCAAAGCAATAGTCTATCATTTGACATAAAAACTATAATACTTTGAGCGTACCAATAAAGCAATCATGTCTTTTCAAAACAACAAGGCCAAAGCAAGCTTATCCTACAAAATCATACAGTTTGGCCATGCTTCATTTTCGTCACACAAAATGCCCCATCATGCACAACCCGATGACAAGCCGAGCAATTGGTTCATACTTTTTAAGCGCTTCAGCTTTTTCAACCCTCACGCAATACATGGCGCAAGCCATGGATATAGCACTATAGGTGGAATAGAATATAATGATGGAGGTTATGTGGAGAAGACAAAAAAGGAGAAAGTCTCACATCGACGCGGCTAATCAACGGGCTATGGAGATGCCCATCAATTGATGTCAATGCGAGGAGTAGGGATTGCCATGCAACGGATGCACTAAGAGCTATAAGTGTATGAAAGATCAACAAAAGAAACTAAGTGGGTGTGCATCCAACTTGCTTGCTCATGAAGACCTAGGGCATTTGAGGAAGACCATCGTTGGAATATACAAGCCAAGTTCTATAATGAAAATTCCCACTAGTATATGAAAGTGATAACTCAAGAGACTCTCTATATGAAGAACATGGTGCTACTTTGAAGCACAAGTGTGGTAAAAGGATAGTAACATTGCCCCTTCTCTCTTTTTCTCTCATTTTTTTGTTTTTTTTGGGCCTTCTCTTTTTTTTGCCTTTCTCTTTTTTTTCGTCCGGAGTCTCATCCCGACTTGTGGGGGAATCATAGTCTCCATCATCCTTTCCTCACTGGGGCAATGCTCTAATAATGATGATCATCACACTTTTATTTACTTACAACTCGATATTACAACTCGATATCTAGAACAAAGATGTGACTCTATATGAATGCCTCCGGCGGTGTACCGGGATGTGCAATGATCTAGCGTAGCAATGACATCAAAAAACGGTAAGCCATGAAAACATCATGCTAGCTATATTACGATCATGCAAAGCAATATGACAATGAATGCTCAAGTCATGTATATGATGATGATGGAAGTTGCATGGCAATATATCTCGGAATGGCTATGGAAATGCCATGATAGGTAGGTATGGTGGCTGTTTTGAGGAAGATATAATGAGGCTTATGTGTGACAGAGCGTATCATATCACGGGGTTTGGATGCACCGGCGAAGTTTGCACCAACTCTCAAGGTGAGAAAGGGCAATGCACGGTACCGAAGAGGCTAGCAATGATGGAAGGGTGAGAGTGCGTATAATCCATGGACTCAACATTAGTCATAAAGAACTCACATACTTATTGCAAAAATCTATTAGTCATCGAAACAAAGTACTACACGCATGCTCCTAGGGGGATAGATTGGTAGGAAAAGACCATCGCTCGTCCCCGACCGCCACCCATAAGGAAGGCAATCAATAAACACCTCATGCTCCGACTTCGTTACATAACAGCTCAACATACGTGCATGGTACTGGACTTGCAAACCTCAACACAAGTATTTCTCAATTTCACAATTACTCAACTAGCACGACTCTAATATCACCACCTTTATATCGCAAAACTATTGCAAGGAATCAAACATATCATATTCAGCGATCTACAAGTTTTATGTAGGGTTTTATGACTAACCATGTGAATGACCAGTTCCTGTCATCTCTCTAAATAGATATAAGTGAAACAAGAGAGTTTAATTCTTTCTACAAAAGATATGCCCGTGCTCTAACAAATATAAGTGAAGCAAAAGAGCATTCTATAAATGGCGGTTGTCTATGTAAAGAGAAACAGGCAATCCAAACTTCAAATGATATAAGTGAAGCACATGAAGCATTCTATAAAGCCATACTCGAAAGATATAAGTGAAGTGCAAAGAGCATTCTATAAATAAACCAAGGACCATCTCATACCAGCATGGTGCATAAAATAAAAATAAAAACCTAAATGCAAAAGAAGCTCCAAGATTGCACATATCACGTGAACGAAACGAATCCGAAAACATACCGATATTTGTTGAAGAAAGAGGGGATGCATCCCCAGCATCCCCAAGCTTAGACGCTTGAGTCTCCTTGAATATTTACTTGGGGTGCCTCGGGCATCCCCAAGCTTGAGCTCTTGCCTCTCTTCCTTCTTCTCACATCGAAACATCCTCGATTAGACACTACATCCACACAAAACTTCAACAGAAAACTCGGTAAGATCCGTTAGTATAATAAAGCAAATCACTACTATAAGTACTGTTGCAAACCAATTCATATTTTGTTTTTGCATTGTGTCTACTGTAATATAACTTTTTCATGGCTTAACCCACTGATATAAATTGATAGTTTCATCAAAACAAGCAAACTATGCATCAAAAACAGAATCTGTCTAAAACAGAACAGTCTGTAGAAATCTGAACATTCACCATACTTCTGATACTTGAAAAATTGTGCCAAAATTAGGAAAAATAAACAAGTTGTACAGCAAGACAGTGCAAAAAGAATCAGAACCATTTGACGTTTCAGCTAAATAATAAAAATCGCACACTACAGCCAAAGTTTCTGTCCTGCACCGTACAAACCAACAAGTATCGTAAACATCCTAAAGGCAAACCTTGGCGCCAGAAAAAGGTCTTGATAACCCACAAGTATAGGGGATCGCAACAGTTTTCGATAAGTAAGGGTGTCGAACCCAACGAGGAGCTAAAGGTAGAACAAATATTCCCTCAAGTTCTATCGACCACCGATACAACTCTACGCACGCTTGACGTTTGCTTTACCTAGAACAAGTATGAAACTAGAAGTACTTTGTAGGTGTTTTTGGGTAAGTTTGCAAGAAAGTAAAGAGCATGAAAATAAAACTAGGGGCTGCTAAGGTAAATACACAACTAAAGTAAATATAGCGAGTGTGGAAAAGTGGTGGTAGGAGTTGTGGAACTGTCCCTAGGCAACTGACTATGTTACTAGACCGATAATCGTTATTGCAATTCTTTTTGAGGGAGAGGCATAAGCTAACATACTTTCTCTACTTGGATCATATGCACTTATGATTGGAACTCTAGCAAACATCCGCAACTAATAAAGATTCATTAAGGTAAAACCCAACCATAGCATTAAAGTATCAAGTCCCCTTTATCCCATACGCAAACAACCTACTTACTCGGGTCTGTGCTTCTGTCACTCACGCCACCCACCATAAACAAATCATAAACATATTGCAAACACTACAGCGGGAACCCCTCATGCTTGCGCGACACGGAGGGCACAATAGGACAGCATCAATAATAAAACATGCAACTCAAACCAATCATAGCAATTCATCAATCACCGATAGGACAATAGAAATCTACTCAGACATCATAGGATGGCAACACATCATCGGAAAATAATATGAAGCATAAAGCATCATGTTCAAGTAGAGGGTACAGCGTGTTGCAGGAGAGTGGACCACTGTAGATAGAGGGGGGAAGGTGATGGAGATGTTGGTGAAGATCGCGGTGATGATGATGGCCCCCCGCGGCGTTCCGGCGCCACCGGAAGCAAGGGGGAGAGAGCCCCCCTTCTTCTTCTTCTTCCTTGACCTCCTCCCTAGATGGGAGGAGGGTTTCCCATCCGTTCCTTGTCTCCCATGGCTTGGGAGGGGCGAGAGCCCCTCCGAGATTGGTTCTATCTCTCTGTTTCTGCATTCTCTGCGTTGGCAGATTCTACCCCTTCACTGTTTCCTTTATATCTGGAGATCCGTAACTCCGATTGGGGTGAATCTTTCGCTCAGGTCTTCCTTATAAAATTAGCTTTCTTGCGCCAGAAGGAGAGCGTCAACCGACTTATGGGTGGACCATGAGGGTCAGGGGCGCGCTGGGGGGGGGCAGGCGCCCCTACCTCGTGACCACCACGGACACCGTTTAGCGTTGATTTTACTTCCAGAAAATCATAAATATTCCAAAAAAAATCTCCGTCCGTTTTTATCCCGTTTGGACTCCGTTTGATATTGGGTTTCTGCGAAACAAAAACATGCAACATGACGAGGCGGCTTTGGGCAATTGGATCAATATGTTAGTCCCAAAATAATATAAAAAGTTGCCAAAAAGTATATGAAAGTGAATAATATTGGCATGGAACAATAAAAAATTATAGATACGACGGAGACGTATCAGTTGATCACTTCTCTTTGTATATGATCATGACGATCTTGTGTACTTAATGGTTCCCTTCATTTTCTTACTAGCTAGTGTGTCGAGTCCTCTCTATACGTATAATATGCAGCATCGACCAAGCACGGAGATAAGAGAAGACACTTCTTTCTATTAGCTAACTAACACAATATATGAAACCCATAAATTAACCCTACAAAACCCCCAAAAACCCCAACCCCCCCACCCCTTAAAAAAACAAAAATCCCAGCCCCTGAACTGCTGACGCGTGGACGCTTATTGGTCTCGGTTGGTGCTACCAACCAGGACCAAAGGCCCCCCTGCCTGGGCAAGCCAAAGCGGCCACGTGGAGCCCCATTTGTCCAGGTTCTTATAAGAACCGGGACTAAAGGTATTGGGCTTTAGTACCGACCCTTTAGTTCCGGTTCCCGAACCGGGACAAATGTGCCTTATGAACCGGGAGAAATGGTTCTTTTTCTACTAGTCCCCAGCGCTTCAACGCCCCGGCGCACAAACGCCCTTTTTTCCTTTCAGCTCAAACTCAAGTACAAACACACACCCACAACAGCAACTTTGTAGGCCTACAACAAACGCAACGCCCACGTTTCTCCTAGCTAGCTATCCGATGCATGCAAGCGATCAGCCCGACCATGCACGCTACGCGCGCTACGCGCACGACACGGCCATTGATACGTCTCCGACGTATCTATAATTTTTTATTGTTCCATGCTATTATATTATCTGTTTTGGATGTTTAATGGGCTTTATTATGCACTTTTATATTATTTTTGGGACTAACTTATTAACCGAAGGCCCAGTGCAAATTATTGTTTTTTTTGCCTATTTTAGTGTCTCGCAGAAAAAAAATATCAAACGGATTCCAAACGGAATGGAACCTTTGCGAGGATCGTTTTTGGAACAAACGCAATCTAGGAGACTTGGAGTGGACGTCAAGAAAGCAATGAGGCGGCCACGAGGCAGGGAGGTGCGCCCCCACCCTCGTGAGCCCCTCATAGCTCCACCGACCTACTTCTTTCGCCTATATATACTCTTATATGCTGAAAACATCCAGGGGGGCCACGAAACCTATTTTCCACCGCCGCAACCTTCTGTACCCGTGAGATCCCATCTTGGGGCCTTTTCCGGCGCCCTGCCGGAGGGGGAATCGATCATGAAGGGCTTCTACATCGACACCATAGCCTCTCCGATGATGTGTTAGTAGTTTACAATAGACCTTCGGGTCCATAGTTATTAGCTAGATGGCTTCTTCTCTCTCTTTTGATCTCAATACAAAGTTCTCCTCGATCTTCTTGGAGATCTATTCGATGTAATACTTTTTGCGGTGTGTTTGTCGAGATCCGATGAATTGTGGGTTTATGATCAAGATTATCTATGAACAATGTTTGATTCTTCTCTGAACTCTTATATGCATGATTTGATATCTTTGCAAGTCTCTTCGAATTATCAGTCTGGTTTGGCATACTAGATTGATCTTTCTTGCAATTGGAGAAGTGCTTAGCTTTGGGTTCAATCTTGCGGTGTCCTTTCCCAGTGACAGCAGGGGCAGCAAGGCTCGTATTGTATTGTTGCCATCAAGGATAAAAAGATGGGGTTTATATCATATTGCTTGAGTTTATCCCTCTACATCATGTCATCTTGCCTAATGCGTTACTCTGTTCTTATGAACTTAATACTCTAGATGCATGCTGGATAGCGGTCGATGTGTAGAGTAATAGTAGTAGATGCAGAATCATTTCGGTCTACTTGTCATGGACATGATGCCTATGTTCATGATCATGCCTAGATATTCTCATAACTATGCCCTTTTCTATCAATTGCTTGACAGTAATTTGTTCACCCACCATAGAATTTGCTATCTTGAGAGAAGCCACTAGTGAAATCTATGGCCCCCGGGTCTATTTTCCATCATATTAATATCCCATCAACTAGCTATTTTTGCCGCTGTTTATTTTGCAATCTTTAATTTTCAATCTATGCAACAAAAATACCAAAAATATTTATATTATTATCTTTATCAGATCTCACTTTTGCAAGTGGCCGTGAAGGGCTTGCCTACCCCTTTACCGCGTTGGTTGCAAGGTTCTTGATTGTTTGTGCAGGTACTAGGCGATCTGTGTGTACTTGATGACCCACAAGTATAGGGGATCTATCATAGTCCTTTTGATAAGTAAGAGTGTCGAACCCAACGAGGAGCAGAAGGAAATGATAAGTGGTTTTCTGCAAGGTATTCTCTGCCAGCACTGAAATTATCGGTAACAGATAGTTTTGTGATAAGGTAATTTGTAACGGGTAACAAGTAATGAAAGTAAACAAGGTGCATCAAGGTGGCCCAATCCTTTTTGTAGCAAAGGACAAGCCTGGACAAACTCTTATATAGAGAAAAGCGCTCCCGAGGACACATGGGAATTATCGTCAAGCTAGTTTTCATCATGCTCATATGATTCGCGTTCGTTACTTTGATAATTTGGTATGTGGGTGGACCGGCGCTTGGGTGTTGTCCTTACTTGGACAAGCATCCCACTTATGATTAACCCCTATTGCAAGCATCCGCAACTACAAAAGAAGTATTAAAGTAAACCTAACCATAGCATGAAATATATGGATCCAAATCAGCCCCTTACGAAGAAACTCATAAACTAGGGTTTAAGCTTCTGTCACTCTAGCAACCCATCATCTACTTATTACTTCCCAATGCCTTCCTCTAGGCCCAAACAATGGTGAAGTTTCATGTAGTCGACGTTCACATAACACCACTAGAGGAGAGACAACATACATCTCATCAAAATATCGAACGAATACCAAATTCACATGACTACTTATAGCAAGACTTCTCCCATGTCCTCAGGAACAAACGTAACTACTCACAAATCATATTGATGCTCATAATCAGAGGGGTATTAATATGCATAAAGGATCTGAACATATGATCTTCCACCAAATAAACCAACTAGCATCAACTACAAGGAGTAATCAACACTACTAGCAACCCACAGGTACCAATCTGAGGCTTTGGGACAAAGATTGGTTACAAGAGATGAACTAGGGTTTGAGAGGAGATGGTGCTGGTGAAGATGTTGATGGAGATTGGCCCCCTCCCGATGAGAGGATTATTGGTGATGACGATGGCGATGATTTCCCCCTCCCGGAGGGAAGTTTCCCTGGCAGAACAGCTCTGCCGGAGCCCTATATTGGTTCCGCCAAGGTTCCGCCTCGTGGCGTCGGTGCTTCTTCCCGAAAGCTTGCTTATGATTTCTCGGACGAAAGACTTCATATAGCAGAAGATGGGCACTGGAGGCCTGCTAGGGGGCCTACGAGGCAGGGGGCGCGCCCAGGGGGGTTGGGCGCGCCCCCCACCCTCGTGGCCAGGGTGTGGGCCCCCTCTGGTGGATTCCTTCGCCAGCATTTTTTATTAATTCCAAAAATTACTTCCATGAAGTTTCAGGACTTTTGGAGCTATGCAAAATAGGTCTCTAATATTTGCTCCTTTTCCAGCCCAGAATTCCAGCTGCCGGCATTCTCCCTCTTCATGTAAACCTTGTAAAATACTCCCTCCTTCCCATTTTATTAGGCGTATTAGCTTTTGCATGCAGTCCCAATATATAAGACACATGCAGTCAATTTTCTCTATAGACTAGTCATTGAGGATCGCTAATTTTCTGGAGATGGTCACAAGAGATTGTGCATGCCTCCTTTCCTTTTTTCTGAGTCATGGACGCTTCCTGCTAGGATGGCTCAACTAGGGATAAGTGTTGTGTTAATTTCCGTGCTAAAACTAATATGCCTAACAATATGGGAAGGAGGGTGTAAGAGAGAATAGGCATAAGTATTGTGACATAACGTGTAATAACAGCCCATAATGCAATAAATATCAATATAAAAGCATGATGCAAAATGGACGTATCAACTCCCCCAAGCTTAGACCTCGCTTGTCCTCAAGCGGAAGCCGATAACGATAAATATGTCCTGATGTTTAGAGATAGAGGTGTGATAAAATAAAATACAGACATGAGGGCATCATGATCACTCTTATAACAGCAACATATATGGATATTGTCATATGATTTCTTATGCTCAAGTAATAATCTATTCACAATGTCAAGTATGAATCAAAAACTTCATTGAGAACCAACAAACTATAATCTCAGTCATTGAAGCAATTGCAATTTATCATAACATCAGAAAGAGTAAATATAAGAGCTTTTCAGCAAGTCCACATACTCAACTATCATTTAGTCTTTCACAATTGCTAACACTCACGCATAATACTTATGGGTATGGAGTTTTAATCGGACCTGAGAGAAAGATAGGGGCTTATAGTGTTGCCTCCCAACCTTTTACCTCAAGGGTAATGTCAACAATAATAATTCATGCTAACTTACATCCAATTGGATATATATATATCAGGATCTTTCCAACACAATGTGCTTGCCAAAGGATAAAATGTAAAAAGGAAAGGTGAAGATCACCATGACTCTTTCATAAGGTAAAAGTAAAAGATAGGCCCTTCGCAGAGGGAAGCAGAGGTTGTCATGTGCTTTTAGGGTTGGATGCACGAAATCTTAATGCAAAAGAACGTCACTTTATATTGCCACTTGTGATATGAACCTTTATTATGCAGTCCGTCGCTTTTATTGCTTCCATATCACAAGATCGTATAAAGTTTATTTTCTCCATACTAATAGATCATACATATTTAGAAAGCAATTTTTATTGCATGCAACATGACAACTTACTTGAAGGATCTTACTCAATCCATAGGTAGATATGGTGGACTCTCATGGCAAAACTGGGTTTAAGGATATTCAGAAGCACAAGTAGTATCTCTACTTGGTGCAAAGAATTTGGCTAGCATGAGGGGGAAAGGCAAGCTCAACATGTTGGATGATCCGTGACAATATACTTTATTTCGGATATAAGAAAACATAACCCATTACGTTGTCTTCCTTGTCCAACATCAACTTTTTAGCATGTCATATTTTAATGAGTGCTCACAATCATAAAATATGTCCAAGATAGTATATTTATATGTGAAAACCTCTCTTTCTTTATTACTTCCTATTAATTGCAACGATGACCAAAACTATGTTTGTCAACTCTCAACAATTTTTATTAATCATACTCTTTATATGTGAAGTCATTACTCTCCATAAGATCAATATGATCTCTATACTTCTTTTTATTCTTTCTTTTTCTTTAATTCCCTCACGATCATAGCAAGATAATCAAGCCCTTGACTCAACATTAATCTTTATTATATATAGCTTACGGATTCGATTACATAGAAGGATCATACGGCAAAACTCAAAACTAAATCATACTAAAACTTTATTCTACTAGATCAAGATATTACCAAAAGGATCGAACTAGGAAAACGGTAAAGATAGGAGTGTGATGGTGATACGATACCGAGGCACCTCCCCCAATCTTGGCAGTTTCCAAGGGGAGTGCCCATACCCATGTGATTATGTCTCCTTTGCTGGTGAAGAAGACGGTGGTGATGATGGATAGTCGCACATCGAGCGTAGGAGATCCTCCAATTTGCGGATAATGCCCTTGAGTGCGATGATATGCTCCTTCAAAAAAATATTTTCACGTGTGAGATACTTGTTTTGTATACGAGCTAACTCAATCATCTTGAAATCTTCGATCTCAGTTGGGGTAAGAAGATGGTGATCAAGTTGAAGGATGCCTTCTTCTTCTGCTGCCGGGGCTTAATCCTCTGTGGCCTTCTTGATCCCATCATCCTTGTTGATCTCCATGGGTTCTTCCCTCTATAGCTCTATCTTCATTAGCCAAGCATCATTGTCACCACTGTTGGAGGAGGGGGACGACATGATGCCTGGCCTTGACAACTCTGGCAGAAAACAGCTTGAAACAAAAACAGAGGATATTTGCGTGGTGCGGTGGTCAAAACCTTCGAGAGATTATATAATGAATTTTTACCGACCAAAAGGAGTATCGTGCAAGAAAATGGAGTCCGGAGAGCACACGAGGTGCCCACGAGGCAGGGGGCGTGCCCAGGGGGTAGGCGCGCCCTCCACCCTCGTGGAAGCCTCGTGTCCTTCCCGGACTACTTCTTATTTTCCTATTTTCTTAAACATTCCAAAATGGAAAAAATTGCCATTAGAACTGTTTTGGAGTCGGTTTGCTTACCGTACCACATACATATTCCTTTTCAGAGTCTGAAACGTTCTGGAAAGTGTCTCTTATGTATTCCTCCGGGGTTACGGTTTCAATAACATTAGTTTCAACATATATAGGATTACCTGAGATATAATGTTTGATTCTTTGACCGTTCACCACCTTCGGAGTTGTTCCTTCGAAGTTGTTGATTTTTATGGCACCGGAACGATAGACCTCCTCGATAACGTAAGGACCTTCCCATTTAGAGAGAAGGTTTCCTGCAAAAAATCTTAAACGAGAGTTGAATAGCAACATATAATCACCTACATTAAACTCATGCTTTTTTTATCCTTTTGTCATGCCATCTTTTAACTTTTTCCTTAAACAGTTTGGCATTCTCATAGGCTTGAGTTCTCCATTCATCAAGTGAGCTAATGTCAAATAGCCTCTTCTCACCGGCAAGTTTGAAATCATAATTGAGCTCCTTAATGGACCAATATGCGTTACGTTCTAGTTCGAGAGGTAAGTGACATGCTTTTCCATAAACCATTTTATACGGAGACATACCCATAGGATTTTTATATGCAGTTCTATAGGCCCATAATGCATCATCAAGTTTCTTAGACCAATTTCTTTCTAGATCTATTAACAGTCTTTTGCAAAATTAATCTGAGCTCTCTATTACTCAATTATACTTGACCACTAGACCGCGGGTGATACGTGAAGGAAATATGCCCTAGAGGCAATAATAAAGTTATTATTTATTTCCTTATATCATGATAAATGTTTATTATTCATGCTAGAATGTATTAACCGGAAACATAATACATGTGTGAATACATAGACAAACAGAGTGTCACTAGTATGCCTCTACTTGACTAGCTCGTTAATCGAAGATGGTTATGTTTCCTAACCATAGACATGAGTTGTCATTTGATTAACGGGATCACATCATTAGGAGAATGATCTGATTGACATGACCCATTCCGTTAGCCTAGCACTTGATCGTTTAGTATGTTGCTATTGCTTTCTTCATGACTTATACAAAGTTCCTGCAACTATGAGATTATGCAACTCCCGTTTACCGGAGGAACACTTTGTGTGCTACCAAACATCACAACGTAAATGGGTGATTATAAAGGTACTCTACAGGTGTCTCCAAAAAGTATATGTTGAGTTGGCATGAATCGAGGTTAGGTTTTGTCACTCCGATTGTCGGAGAGGTATCTCTGGGCCTTCTCGGTAATACTCATCACCTAAGCCTTGCAAGCATTGTAACTAATGAGTTAGTTACGAGATGATGTATTACGGACCGAGTAAAGAGACTTGCCGGTAACGAGATTGAACTAGGCATTGGATACCGACGATCGAATCTCGGGCAAGTAACATACCGATGACAAAGGGAACAAAGTATGTTGTTATGCGGTTTGACCGATAAAGATCTTCGTAGAATATGTAGGAGCCAATATGGGCATCCAGGTTCCGCTATTGGTTATTGACCAAGAATAGTTCTAGGTCATGTCTACATAGTTCTCGAACCCGTAGGGTCCGCACGCTAAGGTTTCGATGTGAGTTATATTATGAGTTTTGATGTACCGAAGGAGTTCGAGTCCCGGATGAGATCGGGGACATGACGAGGAGTCTCGAAATGGTCGAGGCGTAAAGATCGATATATTGGACGACTATATTCGGAGTTCGGAAGGTTCGAATGATTCGGTATTTTTGAGTACCGGAGAGTTACGGGAATTCGCCGGGAGAAGTATTGGGCCTTATTGGGCCCTGCGGGAAAGAGAGAGGGCTGCCTAGGGCAGGCGCGCCCCAAGGCCTAGTCCGAATTGGACTAGGGAGGGCCGCACCCTTCCTCCCTTCCCTTCTCTCTTCCCTTACTTGTCTCCTACTCCTAATACATGGAAGGACTCCTAGTTGGACTAGGAAAGGGGAATCCTACTCCGGTGGGAGTAGGACTCCCCATGGCGCACCCTACTAGGGCCGGCCTCCTCCTCCCTCCCTCCTTTATATACGGGGCAGGGGCACCCCATGGACACACAAGTTGATCTACGGATCGTTCCTTAGCCGTGTGCGGTGCCCCTCCACCATATTCCACTTGGTCATATCGTCGCGGAGCTTAGGCGAAGCCCTGCGCCGGTGAAGTCATATCGTCGCGAGCTTAGGCGAAGCTCTGCGTCGGTGGAGCATCATCATCGTCACCACGCCGTCGTCTTGTGGAACTCATCCCCGACGCTTTGCTGGATCGGAGCCGGGGATCGTCATCGAGCTGAGCGTGTGCTGAACACGGAGGTGCCGTGACGTTCGGTACTTGGATCGGTCGGATCGTGAAGGCGCACGACTACATCAACCGCGTTGTTATAACGCTTCCGCCACGGTCTCACGAGTGCGTGGACAAACCTCTCCCTCTCGTTGCTATGCCATCACCATGATCTTGCGTGTGCGTAGGAAATTTTTGAAATTACTACGTTCCCCAATAGTGGTATCAGAGCCTGGTTTTATGCGTTGATGTCATATGCACGAGTAGAACACAAGTGAGTTGTGGGCAATATAAGTCATACTGCTTACCAGCATGTCATACTTTGGTTCAGCGGTATTGTGAGATGAAGCGGCCCGGACCGACATTACGCGTACGCTTACGCGAGACTGGTTTCACCGCTTCGAGCACTAGTTGCTTAAAGGTGACCGGCGGGTGTCTGTCTCTCTCACTTTAGTTGAACCGAGTATGGCTACGCCCGGTCCTTGCGAAGGTTAAAACAGCACCAACTTGACAAACTATCGTTGTGGTTTTGATGCGTAGGTAAGAACGGTTCTTGCTCAGCCCGTAGCAGCCACGTAAAACTTGCAACAACAAAGTAGAGGACGTCTAACTTGTTTTTGCAGGGCATGTTGTGATGTGATGTGGTCAAGGCGTGATGCTATATTTTATTGTATGAGATGATCGTGTTTAGTAACGAGTTATCGGCAATGGCAGGAGCCATATGGTTGTCGCTTTATTGTATGAAATGCAAGCGCCATGTAATTGCTTTACTTTATCACTAAGCGATAGCGATAGTCGTAGAAGCAATAGTTGGCGAGGCGACAACGATGCTACGATGGAGATCAAGGTGTCGCGCCGGTGGCGATGGTGATCATGGCGGTGCTTGGCGATGGAGATCACAAGCACAAGATGATGATGACCATATCATATCACTTATATTGATTGCATGTGATGTTTATCCTTTATGCATCTTATCTTGCTTTGATTGACGGTAGCATTTTAAGATGATCTCTCACTAAAATTATCAAGAAGTGTTCTCCACGAGTATGCACCGTTGCTAAAAGTTCAGTAGTACCCGGACACCACGTGATGATCGGGTGTGATAAGTTCTCGTCCATCTACAACGGTGCAAGCCAGTTTTGCACACGCAGAATACTCAGTTAAACTTGACGAGCCTAGCATATAACAGATATGGCCTCGGAACACGGAGACCGAAAGGTCGGCGTGAATCATATAGTAGATATGATCAACATAGTGATGTTCACCATTGAAACTACTCCATCTCACGTGATGATCGGACATGGTTTAGTTGATTTGGATCACGTAATCACTTAGATGACTAGAGAGATGTCTATCTAAGTGGGAGTTCTTAAGTAATATGATTAATTGAACTTTAATTTATCATGAACTTAGTCCTGGTAGTATTTTGCAAACTATGTTGTAGATCAATAGCTCGCGTTGTTGCTTCCCTATGCTTTTATATGATTGTTTTGATATGTTCCTAGAGAAAATTGTATTGAAAAATGTTAGTAGCAATGATGCGGATTGGATCCGTGATCTGAGGATTATCCTCATTGCTGCACAGAAGAATTATGTCCTTAATGCACCGCTAGGTGACAGACCTATTGCAGGAGCAGATGCAGACGTTATGAACGTTTGGCTAGCTCAATATGAGCAGATGCAGATATTATGAATGTTTGGCTGGCTCAGTATGATGACTACTTGATAGTTTAGTGCACCATGCTTAACGGCTTAGAATCGGGACTTCAAAGATGTTTTTGAACGTCATGGACCATATAAGATGTTCCAGGAATTGAAGTTAATATTTCAAGCAAATACCCGAGTTGAGAGATATGAAGTCTCCAACAAGTTCTATAGCTAAAAGATGGAGGAGAATCGCTCAACTAGTGAGCATGTGCTCAGATTGTCTGAATACTTCAATCGCTTGAATCAAGTGGGAGTTAATCTTCCAGATAAGATAGTGATTGATGAATTCTCTAGTCACCATCACTAAGTTAGTAAGAACTTCGTGATGAACTATAGTATGCAAGGGATGACGAAAAGGATTCTCAAGCTCTTGGCGATGCTAAAATCGCGAAGGTAGAAATCAAGAAAAACATCAAGTGTTGATGATTGACAAGACCACTAGTCTCAAGGAAAAGGGCAAAGGGAAGAAGGGAACTTCAAGAAGAGCGGCAAGCAAGTTGCTGCTCGAGTGAAGAAGCCCAAGTCTGGACCTAAGCACGAGACTAAGTGCTTTTGCTGCAATGGAACTGGTCACTAGAAGCGGAACTACCCCAAGTATTTGGCGGATAAGAAGGATGGCAAAGTGAACAAAGGTATATTTGATATACAGATTATTGATGTGTATTTTACTAGTGTTCGTAGCAACCCCTCGGTATTTGATACTGGTTCGGTTGCTAAGAGTAGTAACTTGAAAGCAGGAGTTGCGAATGAGCAGAAACTAGTTGAAGGGAAGTGACAATGAGTGTTGGAAGTAGTTCCAAGATTGATATGATCATCATCGCACACTCCCTATACTTTCGGGATTAGTGTGGAACCTAAATAAGTGTTATTTGGTGTTGAGCATAAATATGATTTAATCATGTTTATTGCAATATGGTTATTCATTTAAGTAAGAGAATAAATTGTTGTTCTGTTTACATGAATAAAACCTTATATGGTTACACACCCAATGAAAATGGTTCATTGGATCTTGATCATAGTGATACACATATTCATAATAATGAAACCAAAAGATGCAAAGTTAATAATGATAGTGCAACTTATTTGTGGCACTGCCGTTTAGGTCATATTGGTATAAAGCGCATGAAGAAAACTCCATGCTTGATGGACTTTTGGAATCACTTGATTATGAATCATTTGATGCTTGCGAACCGTGCCTTTTGGGCAAGATGACTGAAACTCCGTTGTTCGGAACAATGGAGCGAGATCTTGACTTCTTGGAAATAATACATACCGATGTATGCGATCCAATAAGTGTTGATGCTCGTGGCAAGTATCGTTATTTTCTGACCTTCACAAAATGATTTGAGCAGATATGGGTATATCTTCTTGATGAAATATAAAGTCTGAAATAGTTGAAAGGTTCAAAGAATTTCAGAGTGAAGTGGAAAAATCATCGTAACATGAAAATAAAGTTTCTGCGATCTGATCACGGAGATGAATATTTGAGTTACGAGTTTGGTCTTCAATTAAAATAATGTGGAATAGTTTCACAGCTCACGCCACCTGGAACACCACAATGTTATGGTGTGTCCGAACGTCGTAACCGCACTTTATTGGATATGATGCGATCTATGATGTCTCTTATCGGTTTACCACTATCATTTTGGGGTTATGCATTAGAGACAGCTGCATTCACGTTTAAAAAGGGCACCATCTAAATACGTTGAGGCGACCTTTGTATGAACTATGGTTTAGCGAAGAAACCTAAGTGTCGTTTCTTAAAGTTTGGAGTTGTGATGCTTATGTGAAAAAGTTTTCACCTGATAAGCTTGAACCCAAATCGGAGAAGTGCGTCTTCATAGAATACCCAAAGGTAACTATTGGGTACACCTTCTAACACAGATCCGAAAGCAAGATATTTGTTGCTAAGATGGATCCTTTCTAGAGAAGAAGTTTCTCTCGAAAGAAGTGAGTGGGAGGAAAGTAGAACTTGATGAGGTAATTGTACCTTCTCCTTATTGGAGAGTAGTTCATCACAGAAATCAGTTCAAGTGATTCCTACACCAATTAGTGAGGAAGTTAATGATGATGATCATAAAACTTCAGATCAAGTTGCTACCAAACCTCGTAGGTCTTCCGAGTAAGATCCGCACCAAAGTGGTGCGGTAATACTATTCTAGAAGTCATGTTACTAGACCATGATGAACCTGCGAACTATGAGGAAGCGA
The DNA here is from genome assembly GCA_021605205.1 of Aegilops longissima. NCBI lineage: Eukaryota > Viridiplantae > Streptophyta > Magnoliopsida > Poales > Poaceae > Aegilops > Aegilops longissima. Next base: position 228,453,698 of record CM038682.1, read on the forward strand.
TGATGAGCCCAGATTCCGCGAAATGGCTTGAGGCCATAAAATCTGAGATAGGATCCATATATAAGAACAAAGTGTGGACTTTGGTTGACCTGCTCGATGATCGACAAGTCATGTTAAATGAATGGATCTTCAAGAGGAAGACGAACACTGATAGTAGTGTTACTATCTAGAAAGCTCAACTTGTCACAAAAGGTTTTTGACAAATTCAAGGTGTTGACTACAATGAGATTTTCTCAAGCTGTAGCGATGCTTAAGTCTGTCCGAATCATGTTAGCAATTGCCACATTTTATGAAATCGGCAAATGGATGTCAAAACTACATTCTTTAATGGATTTATTAAAGAAGAGTTGTATATGATGCAACCAGAAGGTTTTATCAATCCTAAAGGAGCTAACAAAATGTGCAAGCTTCAGCGATCCATCTATGGACTGGTGCAAGCATCTCGGAGTTGGAATAAAAGCTTTGATAGTGTGATCAAAGCATATGGTTTTATCTGAGACTTTTGGAGAAGCCTGTATTTGCAAGAAAGTGAGTGGGAGCACTACAGCCTTTCTGATAAGTATATGTGAATGACATATTGTTGATCGGAAATAATGTAGAATTATTCTGAAAAGCATAAAGGAGTGTTTGAAAGGAGTTTTTTCAAAGAAAGACCTCGGTGAAGCTGCTTACATATTGAGCATCAAGATCTATAGAGATAGATCAAGGCGCTTGATAAGTTTTCAATGAATACATACCTTGACAAGATTTTGAAGTAGTTCAAAATGGAACAGTCAAAGAAAGAGTTCTTGCCTGTGTTACAAGGTGTGAGATTGAGTAAGACTCAAAACCCGACCACGGCAGAAGATAGAAAGAGAATGAAAGTCATTCCTATGCATCAGCCATAGGTTCTATAAAGTATGTCATGTTGTGTACAGATCTATTGCATACCCTACCACTAAGCTTGGCAAGGAGTGCAATAGTGATCTAGGAGTAGATCAATGGACAGCGGTCAAAATTATCCTTAGTAGAATAAGGATATGTTTCTCGATTATGGAAGTGAAAAAAAGGTTCGTAAGTAAGGGTTACGTCGATGCAAGTTTTAACACTAATCTAGATGACTCGAGTCTCAATCTGGATACATATTGAAAGTGGGAGCAATTAGCTAGAGTAGCTCATGCGAGCATTGTAGATATAGAAATTTGCAAAATACTTACGGCTCTGAATGTGATGAGACCCGTTGACTAAAATTATCTCACAAGCAAAACATGATCACACCTTAGTACTCTTTGGGTGTTAATCACATAGCGATGTGAACTAGATTACTGACTCTAGTAAACCCTTTGGGTGTTGGTCACATGTCGATGTGAACTATGGGTGTTAACCACATATAGATGTGAACTATTGATGTTAAATCACATGGCGATGTGAACTAGATTATTGACTCTAGTGCAAGTGGGAGACTGAAGGAAATATGCCCTAGAGGCAATAATAAAGTTATTATTTATTTCCTTATATCATGATAAATGTTTATTATTCATGCTAGAATTGTATTAACCGGAAACATAATACATGTGTGAATACATAGACAAACAGAGTGTCACTAGTATGCCTCTACTTGACTAGCTCGTTAATAGAAGATGGTTATGTTTCCTAACCATAGACATGAGTTGTCATTTGATTGACGGGATCACATCATTAGGAGAATGATCTGATTGACATGACCCATTCCGTTAGCCTAGCACTTGATCGTTTAGTATGTTGCTATTGCTTTCTTCATGACTTATACAAAGTTCCTGCAACTATGAGATTATGCAACTCCCGTTTACCGGAGGAACACTTTGTGTGCTACCAAACATCACAACGTAAATGGGTGATTATAAACGTACTCTACAGGTGTCTCCAAAAAGTATATGTTGAGTTGGCATGAATCGAGATTAGGTTTTGTCACTCCGATTGTCGGAGAGGTATCTCTGGGCCTTCTCGGTAATACTCATCACCTAAGCCTTGCAAGCATTGTAACTAATGAGTTAGTTACGAGATGATGTATTACGGAACGAGTAAAGAGACTTGCCGGTAACGAGATTGAACTAGGTATTGGATACCGACGATCGAATCTCGGGCAAGTAACATACCGATGACAAAGGGAACAAAGTATGTTGTTATGCGGTTTGACCGATAAAGATCTTCGTAGAATATGTAGGAGCCAATATGGGAATCTAGGTTCCGCTATTGGTTATTGACCAAGAATAGTTCTAGGTCATGTCTACATAGTTCTCGAACCCGTAGGGTCCGCACGCTTAAGGTTTCGATGACAGTTATATTATGAGTTTATGAGTTTTGATGTACCGAAGGAGTTGAGTCCCGGATGAGATCGGGGACATGACGAGGAGTCTCGAAATGGTCGAGACGTAAAGATCGATATATTGGACGACTATATTCGAGTTCGGAAAGGTTCGAATGATTCGGTATTTTCGAGTACCGGAGAGTTACGGAATTCGCCGGGAGAAGTATTGGGCCTTATTGGGCCTGCGGGAAAGAGAGAGGGCTGCCTAGGGCAGGCGCGCGCCCCAAGGCCTAGTCCGAATTGGACTGGGGAGGGCCGCACCCTTCCTCCCTTCCCTTCTCTCTTCCCTTACTTGTCTCCTACTCCTAATACATGGAAGGACTCCTAGTTGGACTAGGAAGGGAATCCTACTCCGGTGGGAGTAGGACTCCCATGGTGCACCCCTACTAGGGCCGGCCTCCTCCTCCCTCCCTCCTTTATATACGGGGCAGGGGCACCCCATGGACACACAAGTTGATCTACGGATCGTTCCTTAGCCGTGTGCGGTGCCCCCCTTCCACCATATTCCACTTCGGTCATATCGTCGCGGAGCTTAGGCGAAGCCCCTGCGCCGGTGAAGTCATATCGTCGCGGAGCTTAGGCGAAGCTCTGCGTCGGTGGAGCATCATCATCGTCACCACGCCGTCGTGCTGACGGAACTCATCCCCGACGCTTTGCTGGATCGGAGCCCGGGGATCGTCATCGAGCTGAACGTGTGCTGAACACGGAGGTGCCGTACGTTCGGTACTTGGATCGGTCGGATCGTGAAGACGTACGACTACATCAACCGCGTTGTTATAACGCTTCCGCTTACGGTCTACGAGGGTACGTGGACAAACACTCTCCCCTCTCGTTGCTATGCCATCACCATGATCTAGCGTGTGCGTAGGAAATTTTTGAAATTATTACGTTCCCCAACAATACGGAGATGCAATTCTATGATTAACATCATACTTAGCAAGCATTTTACGAAAAGCACCATGAATAAAATGCGAACCACCATCAGTCATTAAATATCTAGGGACTCCAAACATCGGAAAAATAACTTTGTTAAGCATCTTAATAGAGGTGTTATGATCAGCACTACTAGTTGGAATAGCTTCTACCCACTTAGTAACACAATCAACAACAACTAAAATATGTGTATAACCATTAGAGGAAGGAAACGGTCCCATATAATCAAAGCCCCAAACATCAAATGGTTCAATAACAAGTGAATAATTCACATGAATTTCTTGACGTCTACTAATATTACCAATTCTTTGACATTCATCACAAGATAAGACAAACTTACGGGCATCTTTGAAGAGAGTAGGCCAATAAAAACCGGATTGCAATACCTTATGTGCAGTTCTATCTCCAGCGTGGTGTCCTCCATAAGCTTCGGAGTGACACTTGTGTAGGATCTGTTCCTATTCATGCTCAGGTATACAACGTCTAATAACACCATCTACTCCTTCTTTATAAAGGTGTGGGTCATCCCAGAAGTAATGTCTTAAATCATAGAAAAACTTTTTCTTTTACTGGTATGTGAAACTAGGTGGTATATATTTAGCAACAATATAATTAGCATAATCAGCATACCATGGAGCACTATGAGAAGCATTTATGACAGCCAATCGTTCATCAGGAAAGCTATCATCAATAGGTAGTGGGTCATCAAGAACATTCTCTAACCTAGACAAGTTGTCTACAACGGGGTTCTCAGCTCCCTTTCTATCAATAATATGCAAGTCAAATTCTTGTAGCAAGGAAACCCATCTAATAAGTCTAGGTTTAGCATCTTTCTTTTCCATAAGATATTTAATAGCAGCATGATCAGTGTGAACAGTTACTTTAGAATCAACAATATAAGGTCTGAACTTACCACAAGCAAATACAAGTGCTAAAAATTATTTTTCAGTGGTTGCAAAATTTCTCTGGGCATTGTATAGAGTTTTACTAGCATATTGAATAAAATTTAATTTCTTATCAACTCTTTGCCCTAGAGCAGCACCTACAGCATAATCACTAGCATCGAACATAATTTCAAAGGGTAAATTCCAATCAGGTGGCTGAATAGCAGGTGCAGAAATCAAGGCTTTCTTAAGTATTTCAAATGCTTCTACGCAATCATCATCAAAGACGAAAGGAATATCTTTTTGTAAGAGATTAGTCAGAGACCTGAAGATTTTGGAGAAGTCCTTAATGAACCTCCTATAAAACCGGCATGACCAAGGAAACTTCTTATACCTTTAATGTCCTTGGAACACGACATCTTTTCAATAGCATCAACTTTAGCTTTATCAACTTCAATACCTCTTTCAGAAATTTTATGCCCCAATACAATACCTTCATTAACCATAAAGTGGCACTTCTCCCAATTCAAGACAAGGTTAGTTTCTTCACATCTCTGCTAAACTCGATCAAGGTTGCTCAAGCAATCATCAAAAGAAGTTCCATATACGGAGAAATCATCCATGAAAACCTCAACAATATTTTCACAAAAATCAGAGAATATAGCCATCATGCATCTTTGAAAGGTAGCAGGTGCATTGCATAAACCAAAAGGCATACGTCTATAAGCAAAGGTGCCGAAAGGGCAAGTAAAAGTGGTATTTTCTTGATCCTCTTTGGACACAGGTATTTGATAGAAACCAGAATAACCATCTAGAAAGCAAAAATGTGTATGTTTGGATAGTCTTTCTAGCATTTGATCAATAAAAGGTAAAGGGTAATGATCCTTTTTAGTAGCTTCATTTAATTTGCGAAAATCAAGTACCATTCTATAACCTGTAACAATTCTTTGTGGGATCAATTCATCTTTATCATTAGGAACAACAGTAATACCTCCCTTCTTAGGGACACAATGGACAGGACTTACCCACTAACTATCAGCAACGGGATAAATTATACCTACCTCTAGAAGCTTTAGTATTTCTTTTCTTACCACTTCTTTCATCTTAGGATTTAACCATCGTTGGTGATCAACAACCGGTTTAGCGTCTTTCCCCCAATTTTATTTTGTGCTAGCATAGAGTGGGACTAATGCCCTTAAGATCATCAAGAGTATATCCAATAGCAGCTCGGTGCTTCTTCAGAGTTTTCAATAAAAATTTTTCTTCATGCTCTGAAAGGTTAGCATTAATAATAACAGGATATATCTTCTTTTCATCAAGATAAGCATATTTAAGAGTATCAGGTAATGGTTTAAGCTCAAACACGGGATCACCCTTGGGTGGAGGAGGATCCCCTAGGATTTCAACAGGCAAGTTGTGTTTCAAAATAGGTCCTTGTTTAAAGAATACTTCATCTATTTCCCTTCTTTCATTCATAAACATATCATTTTCATGGTCTAGCAAACATTGTTCTAAAGGATCATTAGGAGGCACGACAATAGAAGCAAGACCAATAATTTCATCTTTACTAGGCAATTCCTCATCACGGGGTTGTCTACGAAATTTAGCAAAGTTAAACTCATGATACATATCCCCCAAACCAATAGTAACAACATCCTTTTCGCAATCTATCCTAGCATTAACAGTATTCAAGAAGGGTCTACCAAATATAATGGGACAAAAGTTATCTTGTCAGGAACCAAGAACAAGAAAATTAGCAAGATATTTAACTTTCCCACACAAGACTTCAACATCTCTAACAATCCCAACTGGTGAAATAGTATCTCTATTGGCAAGCTTAATCGTAACATCAATTTCTTCTATCTTAGCAGGTGCAATATCATGCATAATTTCTGTATATAGAGTGTAAGGTATTGCACTGACACTGGCACCCATATCACACAAACCATGATAACAATGATCTCCTATTTTAACAGATATAATATGCATACCTACCACATGTCTATGTTTATTTTTAGTATCCGGTCTAGCAATTCTAGCAGCTTCTTCACAGAAGTAAATAACATGCCCATCAATATTATCAGCCAAGAGATCTTTAACCATAGCAACACTAGGTTCAACTTTAATTTGCTCAGGGGGTTTGGGTGTCTTAATGTTACTTTTATTGACCACAGTTGAAGCTTTAGCATGATCCTTTATTCTAACAGGGAAAGATGGTTTCTCAATATAAGCAGTAGGAACGACAGAATCATTATAAGTGATAGTCTTTTCTTCAACTTTAATAGATGCGACTACTTTTACTTCAATGGGAGGATTATATTTAAACCACTTCTCCTTAGGGAGATCAACATGAGTAGCAAAGGATTCACAAAAAGAAGCTACTATCTCGGTGTCAAGTCCATATTTAGTGCTAAATTCACGAAAAACATCGGTATCCATAAAAGATTTAACACAATCAAACTTAAGTGTTATACCTGGCTCCTTACCTTAGTTGAGGTACCAATCTTCAGAATTGTGTTTAATTCTTTCCAATAAATCCCATTTGAAATCAATAGTCTTCATCATAAAAGAACCAGTACAAGAAGTATCGAGCATGGAGCGATTATTGAGAGAAAGCCGAGCATAATTTTTTTGAATAATCATTTCTCTTGAGAGCTCATGATTTGGGCATCAATATAACATTGAATTAAGCCTACCCCAAGCTTGAGCGATTCTTTCTCCTTCGCGAGGTCAAAAATTATATATATAATTACGATCACGATGAAAAAGATGCATAGGATAAAACTTCTGATGAAATTTCAATTTCAATCGGTTGTAGTTCCATGATCCCATATCATCACATAGCCTGAACCATGTCAATGCACCTCCCTTCAAAGATAAAGGGAAGAGCTTATTCTTGATAACATCCTCGGGCATACCTGCAAGCTTAAATAATCCACGAACTTCATCCACATAGATTAAGTGTAAATCAGGATGCAATGTTCCACCTCCTGCAAAAGAATTAGCTAGCAGTTTCTCTATCATACCCGAAGGAATTTTAAAGTAAAGATTTTCAGTAGGTTCAGTAGGTTGAGGAGCAACTCTTTGCTCTACTGGTCGGGGTGAAGATACCCCGAACAAGCCCCTCAGAGGATTACTTTCCATAGTAACAAGTGACAGTAAATTTCAGCACACTGTATAAATTTTTCCTTACCAAATTCCACCAACCAAAGGCGCTTCACTCCCCGGCAACAATGCCAGAAAAGAGTCTTGATGACCCACAAGTATAGGGGATCTATCATAGTCCTTTCGATAAGTAAGAGTGTCGAACCCAATGAGGAGCAGAAGGAAATGATAAGCGGTTTTCAGCAAGGTATTCTCTGCAAGCACTGAAATTATTGGTAACAGATAGTTTTGTGATAAGGTAATTTGTAACTGGTAACAATTAATGAAAGTAAACAAGGTGCAGCAAGGTGGCCCAATCCTTTTTGTAGCAAAGGACAAGCCTGGACAAACTCTTATATAGAGAAAAGCGCTCCCGAGGACACATGGGAATTATCGTCAAGCTAGTTTTCATCACGCTCATATGATTCGCGTTTGTTACTTTGATAATTTGATATGTGGGTGGACCGGTGCTTGGGTTCTGTCCTTACTTGGACAAGCATCCCACTTATGATTAACTCCTATTGCAAGCATCCGCAACTACAAAAGAAGTATTAAGGTAAACCTAACCATAGCATGAAACATATGGATCCAAATCAGCCCCTTACGAAGCAACTCATAAACTAGGGTTTAAGCTTCTGTCACTCTAGCAATCCATCATCTACTTATTACTTCCCAATGCCTTCCTCTAGGCCCAAACAATGTGAAGTGTCATGTAGTCGACGTTCACATAACACCACTAGAGGAGAGACAACATACATCTCATCAAAATATCGAACGAATACCAAATTCACATGACTACTTATAGCAAGACTTCTCCCATGTCCTCAGGAACAAACGTAACTACTCACAAATCATATTCATATTCATAATCAGAGGGGTATTAATATGCATAAAGGATCTGAACATATGATCTTCCACCATATAATCAGAGGGTGTTTCTTCCCGAAAGCTTGCATATGATTTTTTTTCTCGGACGAAAGACTTCATATAGCAGAAGATGGGCACCGGAGGCCTGCCAAGGGGCCCACGAGGCAGGGGGCGTGCCCAGGGGGTAGGGCGCGCCCCCACCCTCGTGGCCAGGGTGTGGGCCCCCTCTGGTGGATTCCTTCGCCATTATTTTGTATTAATTCCAAAAATAACTTTTGTGAAGTTTTGGGACTTTTGGAGCTGTGCATAATGGGTCTCTAATATTTGCTCCTTTTCCAGCCCAGAATTCCAGCTGCCGGCATTCTCCCTCTTCATGTAAACCTTGTAAATTCAGAGAAAATAGGCATAAGTATTGTGACATAACGTGTAATAACAGCCCATAATGCAATAAATATCGATATAAAAGCATGATGCACAATGGACGTATCAGTAGTCTCCTACTGGATTGATACCATGGTTCTCAAAAACTGACAGAAATACTTATGTTACTTTGATGCATCATCCTTTCCTCTTCAAGGGAAAACCAACGCATGCTCAAGAGGTAGCAAGAAGGATTTCTGGCACCGTTGCCGGGGAGATCTACGCACAAGTCAAGACATACCAAGTACCCAACACAAACTCTTATCCCTCGCATTACACTATTTGCCATTTTCCTCTCGTTTTCCTCTCTCCCACTTCACCTTTGCCTTTTGTTCGCCTCTTTCCCGTTTGCTTTTATTTCACCATGGTCGAGTAAAAAATGGCTAAGGGTTCTCTCCCGGGTTTTAGTACTTTGGATAGTCCCTCTGTCCTCTCTAAGCTCATAAATAGTGATGCTATGGAAAGACCTACCGGGGTTATCAATGAGGGTTTGAATAATTTCGATGAAGATGATCCCGGAATTTTTCATTATTTACTTGATGAGTCTTTGAAAGATGCTTGGGATAGGCTATTAAGGATCCGAGCTAGCTATGTGCCTCAATATCAAATTGAGATATACCTAAAAAGCTTTTATGTTGGCTTACCCTCTTCGTTCAAGCAAGTTTTAGATTCTATTTTTGAAGAAGGTTTTCTTGAGGGGGATGCCATAGATACCTATGAATAGATCAAAACCATATTTGGGCACCCCATGAGTGAGAAGGTTGAATCCGCCTCGCTTTTATGCTTTTATCAAAATGAAATTATCAAAGAGATGAAGGCTAGCTTAGATGTAAATTCCCGTAGCATGCTTAATCTTTCTTCCACCATTAATGGCCATGTGCTTTCTCAAAATAGAAAGATAAATGCTACAGATAAGAAATTTTCTCTTTTCTTTCCCAACACCAAAGATGGTAATACCTAGATCTATTCTTGTTTTTGTGCCTAGCTAGGGGAGTTAAACGATAGCGCTTGTTGGGAGGCAACCCAATTCTATTTTTGTTCCTTGCTTTTTGTACCTGTTTAGTAATAAATAATTCATTTAGCCTCTGGTTAGATTTGGTTTTATGTTTTAATTAGTGTTTGTGCCAAGTAAGACCTATAGGATCTTCTTGGGTGATAATTATTTGATCTTGTTGAAAAAAACAGAAACTTTCTGCTCATGAAAACAATTGTTAAAAATCAGCAGAAAGTGATAAATACTGATTCCAATTCCAGTAGATCAATAATTAAATTACCTAGGTCATCCTATTTTGGCAGATTTTTCTGAGTTACATAAGTTTGCTTTTGATAGAGATTACTACACACTGTTCTGTTTTTGACAGATTCTGTTTTTCGTGTGTTGTTTGCTTATTTTGATGAATCTATGGCTAGTATCGGGGGGTATGAACCATACAGAAGTTGGAATACAGTAGGTTTAACACCAATATAAATAAATAATGAGTTCATTACAATACCTTAATGTGGTGGTTTGTTTTCTTACACTAACGGAGCTCATGAGATTTTCTGTTGAGTTTTGTGTTGCGAAGTTTTCAAGTTTTGGGTAAAGATTTGATGGATTATGGAATAAGGAGTGGCAAGAGCCTAAGCTTGGGGATGCCCAAGGCACCCCAAGGTAAAATTCAAGGACAACCAAAAGCCTAAGCTTGGGGATGCCCCGGAAGGCTTCCCCTCTTTCGTCTTCGTCTATTGGTAACTTTACTTGAGGCTATATTTTAATTCACCGCATGATATGTGTTTTGCTTGGAGCGTCTTGTATGATTTGAGTCTTTGATTTTTAGTTTACCATAATCATCCTTGCTGTACACACCTTTTGGAGAGACACACATGAATCAAAATTTATTAGAATACTCTATGTGCTTCACTTATATCTTTTGAGCTAGATAATTTTGCTCTAGTGCTTCACTTATATCTTTTAGAGCATGGTTGTGGTTTTATTTTATATAAATTATTGATCTCTCATGCTTCACTTATATTATTTTGAGAGTCCTTTAGAACAACATGGTAATTTGCTTTGGCTATAAAATTAGTCCTAATATGATAGACATCCAAGATGGATATAATAAAAACTTCCTTATAAAGCGTATTGAGTACTATGAGAAGTTTGATACTTGATGATTGTTTTGAGATATGAAGATGGTGATATTAGAGTTGGGCTAGTTGAGTAATTGTGAATTTGAGAAATACTTGTGTTGAAGTTTGCACGACCTATAGCATGCACGTATGGTAACCGTTGTGTGACAAATTTGAAACATGAGGTGTTCTTTGATTGTCATTCTTATGAGTGGCGGTCGGGGACGAGCGTTGGTCTTTTCCTACCAATCTATCCCCCTAGGAGCATGCGCGTAATGCTTGGTTTTTTATGACTTGTAGATTTTTGCAATAAGTATGTGAGTTCTTTATGACTAATGTTGAGTCCATGGATTATACGCACTCTCACCTTTCCATCATTGCTAGCCTCTTCGGTACCGTGCATTGCCCTTTCTCACCTTAAGAGTTGGTGCAAACTTCGCCGGTGCATCCAAACCCCGTGATATGATACGCTCTATCACACATAAACCTCCTTATATCTTTCTCAAAACAGCCACCATACCTACCTATTATGGCATTTCCATAGCCATTCTGAGATATATTGCCATGCAACTTTCCACCATTTCGTTTATTATGACACGCTTCATCATTGTCATATTGCCTTGCATGATCATGTAGTTGACATCGTATTTGTGGCAAGGCCACCATGCATAATTTTTCATACAAGTCACTCTTGTTTCATTGCCCATCCCGGTATACCGCCAGAGGCACTCATATAGAGTCATATTTTGTTCTAGTATCGAGTTGTAATCATTGAGTTGTAAATAAATAGAAGTGTAATGATCATCATTAATAGAGCATTGTCCCATGAAAAAAAGATAAAGGCCAAATAAAAAAGGGAAAGGCCAAATAAATAAATAAAAAGGAAAAAAAGAAAGGCCAGGTAAAAAAAGGAAGGCCCCAAAAAAAGAAGGGACAATGCTACTATCCTTTTTCCACACTTGTGCTTCAAAGTAGCACCATGATCTTTATGATAGAGTCTCTTATTTTGTCACTTTCATATACTAGTGAGAATCTTTCATTATAGCACTTGGCTTGTATATTCCAACAATGGGCTTCCTCAAATGCCCTAGGACTTCGTGAGCAAGCAAGTTGGATGCACACCCACTTAGTTTCTTTTGTTGAGCTTTCATACATTTATAGCTCTAGTGCATCCGTTGCATGGCAATCCCTACTCCTTGCATTGACATCAATTGATGGGCATCTCCCTAGCCCGTTGATTAGCTGCATCAATGTGAGACTTTCTCCTTTTTTGTCTTCTCCACACAACCCCCATCATTATATTCTATTCCACCCATAGTGCTATGTCCATGGCTCATGCTCATGTATTGCGTGAAAGTTGAAAAAAGTTTGAGAATACTAAAGTATGAAACAATTGCTTGGCTTGTCATCGGGGTTGTGCATGATGAGAGCATTTTTGTGTGAAGAAAATGAAGCATGGCCAAACTATATGATTTTGTAGGGATGATCTTTCTTTGGCTATGTTATTTTGAGAAGACATAATTGCTTAGTTAGTATGCTTGAAGTATTATTATTTTTATGTCAATATTAAACTTTTATCTTGAATCTTTCGGATCTGAACATTCATGCCGCTATAAAGAAAATTACATTGAAAAGTATGTTAGGTAGCATTCCACATCAAAAATTCTGTTTTTATCATTTACCTACTCGAGGACAAGCATGAATTAAGCTTGGAGATGCTTGATACGTTCCAACGTATCTATAATTTTTTATTGTTCCATGCTATTATATTATCTGTTTTGGATGTTTAATGGGCTATATTATGCACTTTTATATTATTTTTGGGACTAACCTATTAACCGAAGGCCCAATGCAAATTGTTGTTGTTTTTTGCCTATTTCAGTGTTTCGCAGAAACGGAATGAAACCTTCGCGAGGATCGGTTTTGGAACAAACGCAATCCAGGAGACTTGGAGTGGACATCAGGAAAGCAACGAGGCGGCCACGAGGCAGGGAGGCGCGCCCCCCACCCTCGTGGGCCCCTTGTAGCTCCACCGACCTACTTCTTTCGCCTATATATACTCTTATACCCTGAAAACATCTAGGGGAGCCACGAAACCTATTTTCCATCGCCGCAACCTTCTGTACCCGTGAGATCCCATCTTGGGGCCTTTTCCGGCGCTCCGCCGGAGGGGGAATTGATCATGGAGGGCTTCTACATCAACACCATAGCCTCTCCGATAATGTGTGAGTACTTTACCACAGACCTTCGGGTCCATAGTTATTAGCTAGATGGCTTCTTCTCTCTCTTTGGATCTAAATACAAAGTTCTCCTCGATCTTCTTGGAGATCTATTTGATGTAATACTTTTTGCAGTGTGTTTGTTGAGATCCGATGAATTGTGGGTTTATGATCAAGATTATCTATGAACAATATTTGATTCTTCTCTGAATTCTTATATGCATGATTTGATATCTTTGCAAGTCTCTTCGAATTATCAGTTTGGTTTGACCTACTAAATTGATCTTTCTTGCAATGAGAGAAGTGCTTAGCTTTGGGTTCAATCTTGCGGTGTCCTTTCCCAGTGACAGCAGGGGCAGCAAGGCACGTATTGTATTGTTGCCATCGAGGATAAAAATATGGGGTTTATATCTTATTGCTTGATTTTATCCATCTACATCATGTCATCTTGCCTAATGAGTTGCTCTGTTCTTATGAACTTAATACTCTAGATGCATGCTGGATAGCGGTCGATGTGTGGAGTAATAGTAGTAGATGCAGAATCGTTTCGGTCTACTTGTCACGAACGTGATGCCTATGTTCATGATCATGCCTAGATATTCTCATAACTATGCGCTTTTCTATCAATTGCTCGACAGTAATTTGTTCACTTACCGTAGAATTTGCTATTTTGAGAGAAGCCACTAGTGAAATCTATGGCCCCCGGGTCTATTTTTCATCATATTAATCTCCCATCAACTAGCTATTTCTGCCGCCGTTTATTTTGCAATCTTTACTTTTCAATCTATACAACAAAAATACCAAAAATATTTATCTTATTATCTTTATCAGATCTCACTTTTGCTAGTGTCCGTGAAGGGATTGACAACCCTTTATCGCGTTAGTTGCAAGGTTTTTGATTATTTATGCAGGTACTAGGCGATTTGCATGTAGTCTCCTACTGGATTGATACCTTGGTTCTCAAAAACTGAGAAAAATACTTATGCTACTTTGTTGCATCACCCTTTCTTCTTCAATGGAAAACCAAGGCATGCTCAAGAGGTAGAAGCCATCTCCACCGGCCGCTGGTAACAACCTGCTAAACACCGCAACTAATACATGCATGCACTCTCCCGTCTAGCTAGCTCACGCGCTAACCACCACGTCACGCATACCACGAGCACACACACACCTACGACACTGGGTCCCGCGCGCACCTGACGCGCTCGACGAGTCCGACCGCACCAGTGCGTCCGGCATGTCCCGCGCGCACCTGACGCGCTCGACGAGTCCGACCGCACCAGTGCGTCCGGCATGTCCCGCGCGCACCCGGCGTGCCCGACAAACCCAACACACCACACGCTGTGGCTTATTCCAACAGTTCTACCAAAACATAAGTGGATAAACCTGCTGAGATAGAAACAGGTGTCCCCCAAAATCAAGAAAATGCTAGTAAACCTGCATTCACCATACCAAAACCTCAGTGGCTTGGTGACAAGAGAATCATAGAACCTAGAGAAAATGTATAAAAGAAGGAAACACGAATGCTGAGGAGCCTGATGATTTTGTGGACTACAAAGATCGGAAAACTATTCTTTCTAATTCAGCCAATGAAAAGGACATTGAAGGGGCTGCTCCTGGGCTTATATTACGGAAGAGGAAGTCTGCTGATCAGTCAGCCGGCATTGAGGCAGAATCGTCTTCGGTTGAATCGATGCTGCGGCCCTTCTGCTGAAGCACACACGTGGTTTACAACCTGCAGAAGACATTGAGAACAAGAATCAACCACATGCTAGCAAGAGAAAATGGAAAAAGTCGAAACAAAAATGTGTATTGGGTCCGGCAAGACCAGATTTTCTTGAAGCTGGTCCAGATCATGAAACATGGGTGCCACCTCAAGGTAAGAATAATTTATCAGTAAAGCATACAATCACCAATGTGTAAATTTATCCCTTGACAATACTATTGTTTGATCATCTGTAGGTCAAACTGGTGATAGGCGCACTTCATTGAACGATCGTTTGGATTATTGACGTTTTCTCATCCTAGACTTCACCTGTTGCATCACGAAGAGAAACGCAGTAGTGATAATCTGTGCTACTGTAATTGGATTGTGAAAACATGTTCAGAATCGTCAGATGGTATCAAGCCTCTTGGGTAGGTGCTTGTGGTATATACTGGGACGACACTGGAGTAGAGGCTGACTGACTTAGATTGTCAAATTGTTGTTACTGTTCAGAGCATCAAAGGCACATAGACGACAATCATTTTGTGCTTTCAGGACTTCTGTTTGTCGTCACTAGGATTGTAGAAGAGAATGTATATCACCCTGTCAAGGTTTCAAAAATGGATGTATTTCATCAGGTCTCACTATGAGGGTGTTGTAAGGTTTTGGTGCTTTTCTGGTAGCAGCCTTTGTTTTGAAGTGTGGATTAATCTTTGAACTTCATTACTTCCTCGGTTAAAAATATCACGTGTTCAAAGACATTTTTGTTGAACTTTTAAACATTTACCAAATTCAAATTTTATTCCTGCCCCTGCATGCAGAAGTTTTCAGTAAACTCAGATAAACCTAGATGGTAAAGCTAAGAACAACGAATATCAAGCATCGACATACAACTTTTTGGACATGTTCAGTAAAAATGGCAGCCCACTTCAACGTAACAGAAATTCTTGGTCCATTTACATCACTTTATTGATTCTTTCCAGCCAAGTGACAACATGTGATGATACATCACTTTATCGATTCTTTCAAGCCAAATGTCACAACATGTGGTGATGTGTTTTAGGTCATCCCCTTTTTTCCACAACTTTTGGCATGACAGATTAACAACAGATGTAGGCTCGGGGTGTCAGGAGGGGCTGCCTCAAATGGTATCAGAGTCTCTTCATCAGGAGGCGGGTTCTTCACGGAGAGAGGGCGTGGTCTTGTGCAAAAAGTAGAAAAAGGTGCATAGAAATAGAGATGTATGGCGTGCATGCATGTCCAACTATTTTTTCTCTTTTCGATGACGAGCCCCACCAGTGGCAGCTCGTGTTGGAGGAAAAAATGCATTTAGCTGTCCGAAGCTATCAACAAGGCAATGTCACCATAATTCATGCCCTTAGTTTTGCTTCCTTTCCTGACGCCACCTAGTCCTAGTTCTGTCAGTGTGTGCTACCAAAAGGTAGATGGTGACCATTCAGTTTCACTACCACAAGCGATCAAAGGAGCGTTCCTTTTTATCTAATAAAGATGACTGGAGGTGGAATTTTGGAATGGTTTGTGCACAAGTGCCATGGTAACACGGGACTACTGGGCGTATGTATCTTCCCACCTTCCCTTCTCATGTAAAATTGGCACCTTTGCAATCCTGAAGCGCTTCTCAGCTTCCTGCTTCCCTTAAATGATAGAACGCGCAGCATTGTGAGCACGGTTGTGAAGTTTGGCTGTCGTCAGCCAAATGGCCCGCAATGCATTAATTTGTGATATGCATTTATGCTTCACTACCATTTTGACCAACTCTATATCATGAAATTTTGCTGCATCTAATTGTTGGTAAAGTTTCTTTACCTACTGTTCGATGACGTTTTTTTATCTCATACATTTTATTTGTAGTTACATCCTATTTTTTTCCTAAACGTATTGAATATGAAAGGTTTTAGATAGTTTAATTACATCACCCACCGGGGGAAATGGCCAAAAGGACAATTGATCTCCCAGTTTAAGTAGTGACTGAAGTGTTTTGCACCCACTGTTGCCTGTCAGAGACGCTGGTCATTGGGCGTTGCCAGTGACTTTAGTCCCACCTCGGATATGGGAGGGGGCTAGAACCACCTTATAAGGAGGAGTGCCACACTCCCTTCAGGCTAGTCTTTTGGGATGTAGTGGGCTCTTTGCTTGTAGTGGTGTGTCCGATGCGCACCGAAAACGTCCAAACATATGCCGGAGGTTGAGAGCTGGGCCTGGGACGCTAACAATTGGTATCAGAGCTGGGCCCCAGTCTGCTCTATTTAGGGGGATGGGGTGTCAGAGACGCTGGCCATTGGGCGTTGCCAGTGACTTTAGTCCCACCTCGGATATGGGAGGAGGCTAGGACCACCTTATAAGGAGGAGTGCCACACTCCCTTTAGGCTAGTCTTTTGGGATGTAGTGGGCTCTTTGCTTGTAGTGGTGTGTCCGATGCGCACCGGAAACGTCCAAACATATGCCGGAGGTTGGGAGCTGGGCCTGGGACGCTAACAATTGGTATCAGAGCTGGGCCCCAGTCTGCTCTGTTTAGGGGGATGGGGTGTCAGAGACGCTGGCCATTGGGCGTTGCCAGTGACTTTAGTCCCACCTCGGATATGGGAGGGGGCTAGGACCACCTTATAAGGAGGAGTGCCACACTCCCTTCAGGCTAGTCTTTTGAGATGTAGTGGGCTCTTTGCTTGTAGTGGTGTGTCCGATGTGCACCGGAAACGTCCAAACATATGCCGGAGGTTGGGAGCTGGACCTGGGACGCTAACATTGCCCGGGTAGCCGCCTCTTTCTTTATGTTTGCAAGGATGATTGATGAAATTGTCGATGTTCGAGAGACCCCCAGCACATTCCAAATTCCCCAAAAGACAAGCACGGTGATGAGAACACAGGACGACCATCACGGCACAACTATCCACGAGCCAAGCTCTAACCTATGCCCCCCCAACATCACTTGAAATAATGCCGACTAGAATAATTCAACTTCATCGCATCCTAGCATATGAAAAAAAATACTGTCTAATCCCAGGATGTCAACAACTACACAATATCCACTCTTTCTTGAGCGCTTCAGCGAACGAAACCTAGAGATACTGGTGTGGCAGGATTTAAAGATGCACTGATAATCATGGTGAGCCTGGTTTTGGGTGCAAGTAGTTTGCAGCATTATTTTCTGATGCCTCAGAGTCCCATGCTCTCATACTGGTCCTTGCTTTCTACTAGAATTGTTTGCATCACCGATGACACTTTGTATTGGGATAGTTGCATACACACACAAAGATGTGTGTGTGTGCGCGCGCGCGTTTGTTCTGGACTCACTCTTAAATAGAAGTATTGCAATAACTTTCACTTTATTCGGTATAAATAAAGATTTGCTATTGTGGAGTAGACACGAGTCTTATTATGCTAGGCAATGAATAAGTTTGCCAATAATTATTGAATAGTTTGTCTTGGTTCCACTTCAAAAAGAAAAGGTAGCTGGTTTGCTGATATATAGTTACTCAATAGTTGGTCTTTCTTCCCCTTCGAAAAGAAAAACTAGTTGGGGCTCAACTAATTGTCGGAAACCTATTCCATTTGATGGCATTTCACAGTTCCCATTATCCTCCAGTCTTACTCCACCTCTCTAGCTTGCAATTTGCACTTTCAACTAATATACAAAGTAAATGATAGTGTGTTAGAAATTCGTGTACTCATATATCTTTACACCGTCTCTTCAATGTGTATTTGGTTTCTTTGAAACGATAGCTCAGTGCAGCACTACTCGATATCTTTTATTCTCTTTCTTATAAAGTTGGATTTAGTGATGATTTTACCCCTCTTTCTCATCCTAGACTTCACCAATTGCATCACAAAGAAAAACACGGTACTGAACTAGTGATCATCGGCAGCCTTGAGATGCCCTAACAAATGTGTACCTTCGCTTTTTTCCCTCCCTCCCGCTCGCCTCCCACGAGGCGATGGGAGGAACCCTACCGCGCCGCCGCCAACACCTTTCCCCGCCCCCTCCTCCTCCCTCGCCACCGCCAGAGGGCAGCCTGGCGAAGCCTGGCCGGCACAGGCGGCGGCGAGGCCTCCTCGTTCCCCTTCCAGCGGCCTTGGCGCGGGTCGACGCGGCTGGATCGGGGTGCCTCATTGTCCCAGGGCGAGGTGGCATTGTGGCGCGGCGACGTGGTGATGGCGCTGCGCGTGGCGGTAGCGCGACGAGCTGGGTGTCGGAGGGCGCGCCGGTGCGTGGAGCGGCCGGGGCGGTGAGCGGCTGGTGCGGACGGTCATGGCGGCGGTCGCGACGAGGCAGGGCGTCGGTGGTGGGATCCGGTGGCCTGGGCCGGCTCCTGGCTTGGCGCTGCGATGGTGCGGGTCGCGGGCAACAAGGATCTACGGGCGGCCGCCCCTGCCCTGGCTTCGGGCTGGTGGGGGTGGCAACGCAGTGGTAGTGGCTGGTGGGGCGTGTTGGTCGAGTCCGCGTCAGATACTTCCTGGTCTGGCGCTCGGACGTCGGCGAACGGCGCGAGGAGGCATCTCCGGCGAGCTTCCATGGCTGCAATTGCGGGTTGATTTGGTCTCCCTTGTCGGCGGGCACGCGGTTGCCGATGGCCTCGCGGAGATGTGTGTCAGCTACCATGGTGGGGCGACATGGGGGCGCGGGGGAGCTTGGTAGGAGGGATTGGTGGCCTTGATGCGGTCCCACCACCTGTCGCCGGCACGTTTGCCAGTCCGGATGCGTCCGATCCTCCTTCTCCCCCTTTCCCCGTGTTCGGCGGGGAGCTTGGTTGGAGGGATGGGTGGCCTCGATGCGGTTCTGTCACCTGTCGCCGGCATGATTTGCCGGTCCAGATTCGCCCGCTCCCCTTTCTCCCCCTTTCCTCGGCCGCGGGCGGGTTGGCGCAGGTTTACCAGTGGAGCGTCTGCGGGTGGTTCCGTCGGTCGAGGGCCATCGGTTGGTCCAAAGCTGGGGCCTTTGTATAGGTCTCGGAGTTGTATGGTTGCAGGGCGGCGGCTCTAGCGGGGGGAGGCGCGACGTTCGTGGGCGGAGCATGCGTCTCAGGTGCGGGCAGACAATCATGGCCATGTGGGTGGCGTGGTTGCGGGTGGTTGACGGAGTTAAGGTTCAACGGTGGGGTGTGGGTGTCGGGGTACACCACTTGTCCAGTCCTTTGACTGGCCGCCGGTGGCGGTGGCCGTTGCCACCATACCCTTCCTGAAGGCTCTGTCGCGGCGTTCCCACTCTTGTCGTCTTGCTCCGGGTGAAAACCCGATCTTCGCTGATCGGGCGGTGGAGGCTTTCCATGGTCGTATCCTTCTTGGAGGCACCGCTTTGGAGGCATGGCTTCATTTTGGTCTAGTTCACCTCTCTATTGGTAGTCGGTGGGGTGGTGTATCGGTGCCTGGCACCTTTGTATCTTGCCTTGGGTGTATGCAGTGTGTGTGTTGTTCGGTATCTCGAATGTACTCGCTGATGTTTCCTTTATAAAATTAGGGGAAACCCTTTTTTGGTAAACTAGTGATCATCTGTGCTACTGTAGGTGGATTGTGAACGCGTGTTCAGAATCATCAGATGGTATCAAGCCTCTTGGGTAGGTGCTTGCGATACACTCGGATGACATTGGAGCAGAGGCTGTCTGACTTAGATTGTCAAATTGTGGTTAGTGGTCAGAGCATGAAAGGCACATAGACGACAATCGTTTTGTTGAGCTTTCAG
Organism: Aegilops longissima; assembly: GCA_021605205.1. Lineage (NCBI taxonomy): Eukaryota > Viridiplantae > Streptophyta > Magnoliopsida > Poales > Poaceae > Aegilops > Aegilops longissima. The sequence goes on from CM038682.1 coordinate 228,474,000, forward strand.
GACTTCTGTTTGTGGTCGGTAAGATTGTAGAAGAGAATGTATATCACCCTATCAAGGTTTCAAAAAAGGATGTATATCATCAGGTCTCACTATGAGGGTTTCGTAAGCTTTTGCTGCTTCTCTGGTAACACCCTTTGTTTTGCAGTGTGGATTAATCGCTGAACTGCATTACTTCTTCGGTTAAGCAAAAATGATCATGATTTAAAAGGTATTTGGTGGAACTTTTAAACATTTACCAACAAGGATTATCAAGTTTGGTGACGTGAAAATAAAGGCTATCCTAGAATAATGTCATAACACTGCTAATAGTTTGTGCAAATCTGCATATGAAAATGGGACATTCAAATTTGATTTCTCTGACTGCCTGTAGAAGTTTCCAGAAAACTTTGCATGATTGTTCGTGAAAGATGATCAGATAAACTAGATGGTAAAGCTAAGAACAATGGATATCAACTAAGCATAGGCATACAATTTTTTGGACATTTTCAGTAAAAATGGCAGCCCACTTCAAGTTAACAAAGATTCTGGGTCCATTTACATCGCTTCATCAATTCTTTCGAGCCTTTTTTTCCACAACTTTCCAGCATCTTACTTTTGCTTCCTTTCTTGACGCCTCCTAGTCCTAGTTCCTGTTTATTTAAAGATGATGGTGACCATTCGGTTTCACTACCACAAGCGATTGAAGGAGCCTTCCTTTTTATTTAAAGATGACTAGCGGTGGAATTTTGAAATGCTTTGTGCACAAGTGTCATGGTAATACAAGAGTATTGGGTGTATGTATCTGCCCACCCTTCCCTTGTCATGGTAATACCCGACTTTGAGGCATCGATGCAATCCTGAAGCACTTGTCAGCCTCCTGCTGCCCTTATATGATACTCCCTCCTTCCCAAAATATAAGGCGCGATTGACTTTTTACGGTCTTTGATGCACAACTTTGACCACTAATATATATCAAAGTATATGGATTGAACATGTATAAATGACATCGCTGTATTTGTCTTGCAAAGCAATTTTATTTCATATGTATGTATAATAATCTTATAGACATATAATACATAAAAAATATAGTCAAAGTTATGCAACGAAGACCAGAAAAGTCAAACCGTGTCTTATATTTTGGGAAGGAGGGAGTAGCTCGCGCAATACTGTGCATGGTTGTGAAGTTTGCCTATCGTCAGCCAAATGGCCCTCAATGCATTAATTTGTGAGATGCACTTATGCTTCACTTCCATTTTGGCCAACTCTATCAAGAAATTTGGCTTCATTGAATTGTTGGTATGTTTCTTTACTTACTATTCTATGATATTTTTATCTAATACATTTCATACGTAGATACATGCCTTTTTTTGAAATAGAGGCGAAAGTTTTGCCTATACCTGTTAATTGTGAAAGGTTTTAGATAGGTTTTGTGCTTTTTTGGTAGCAACCTTTGTTGTGAAGTGTAGTTTAATCTCTGAACTTCACTACTTCCTCGGTTAAGGAAAAAGGATGACAAGTTGGGAGGGATTTGGTGGAACTTCTAAACATTGGCCAACAAGAATGACCAAGTCCGTTCACGTGAAAAATGAAGACTACACCATCTCCAAAATAATTTCACGACACTACAAGAATGACCAAGTCCGTTCACGTGAAAACTGAAGACTACCCCGTCTCCAAAATAATTTTCACGACACTATAAGAATGACCAAGTCTGGTCACGTGCATACTATTAATATGTGAGCCTTTCCAGAACAAACACGGAGTATTAATATTACATTTGTACAAGTTTATTAATCAAAATTGGGTCATGGAGGTTGGGTTAGATACCTTAGGGATTATAAAACACCTAACGTTTATTTATAACCTTTAGAGGACTCAATTAACCTGATGATGAGAGATCCTAGTAGCCGCCTCCGTGCGTTAAATAGACGCGACTTCGCTGAAGCCAGGGCAATTGGGCCAGCCCAATCTGATGCACGATTGGTTATTATAATTATTTTTCTTTGGTTTTTAGACCCAAAAAACGCTTGTTGTTTTTAGTAGCTATAGACACTATTTAAGAACCTAATAAAAAATTAAAAATATTTTAGAAAAGTGTTCAGTCTATGTTTATATAAGGGTCCTGATAACGCCCACATGTGTGGTATACTAGACATCCGCCCACATATCATGTATGACGTGAGCTGAAGGCAGCCCATACGGGCTGTGTGTAGGTGAACATCAGAATTATCCACACGTATGAGCGCAGCTACTTCTGCCACACGCCTAACAAATATTACTCATCCCCACCCGTGCGTGTGGCACAAAACAAATATGCCCACACGTCCTAGCACATCTACGTTAGGTACCCGCGGGATGACGATTTAGTTGCCATCCTGGATGGCAGGTGTAGTTATCCAGGATGGCAAATATAGTTGTAAAAACATGACAACCCTCTCTGTTTTGGTTAACTATAGTTGCCATGTCTAATTTATGATAGTTGCCGTGTGTGATTGACGACTTGCCACATATGGTCAAACAATAGTTGCCATGTGTGTTTACCTAGTTGCCACGTGTGGTCCAACTATAGTTGTCAAGTATGGTTAATCACGGTTGCCATGTGTGATTATCTGGTTGTCAAGTACGTGCAACTGCAGTTGCTGTCTAGCAACGAATCATAGTTGCCATGTGTGTTTACCTAGCTGCCACATACGCGCAACTGCAGTTGCCATCCAACAACGTACGGGTGTTGTGTGGGCGAAAAGCAGTTCGCCCACACGCGCATGAACTATGTGTCGGCTGTGTGGGCAGAAACTAGTTCGCCCGCACAACGCAGCTAGCAAACCGCGTGCTGCGGGACGTGTAGGCGAACTCTCCAACGCCCACACACACGATGATGCCCACGTGGCACTCGGATTCTAACATTCTTTAGGATTCATGCAAAACAGAATCAACGTGGATCAAGACGTGTGGGCAACGTGCAAACATGCCACACGTGTGGGCATTATCATTTTATTTATATAAAAAAAGTTCAATGTATATGAAAAAAGTTTACCGTGCATTAAAATTGATTCAGCGTGTATTCAAACAAATATTCATCATGTAACTAAAAAATGTTCCAGCACATATTAAAAAAATGTTCAATGTAGATAACAAAAATTGTTCAGTGTGGATTTGAAAAAATGTTCACCGGATGCTAAAAAGAGTTCAGCGTGTATTTGGAAAGGGAACGTGTGCATCGGGATAGCGACGCGTGATTTTTGCACGCTGGTAGCGGGTTTCCCGGACGCGGCTTTGCCTCCTCCCTGGATATGGGAAAAAAATTATATCATGGATATGCTCCGATCCTTGCTCCCGCCTCGTTCATTTTGCATCTAAAGCTCGCATTATTTTTTTCCTCCTCTACCGGCTTCTCCTCCGGCCGCCGAACATAGCCTCGTGCTGCCCCCGCACGGCGTCATCTGCATTTGCCTCCGGTAGAAAGCGCCCCTGGCCGACGCGTAGATGTGAAGCTGCGGGGACTTCCTCACCGGCGCCTTAAGTCAGCCGAGAGCATCGCATGCAACGTGAAACATCGCCGCGTTCGACGTGCGCGGCCGGCGAATAGAGTAGCGGACAAAGTGAGCAGCGAGAACAGCAGGTTATGCCACCGCGGGACCGGCTTCCTGTCGCAGTGCACGCCGGATATGACGACAACGCAGGGAAGATCTTGGGCGGGAGGGTGTACAAAAAGGAAAACAGTTTGGGGAAGGAAGGAGAGGCAAGCCGCGTCCGATTCTCACAAAGTAGTCGCGGAGCACGTACAGATGCAAGCCGCGTTTCTGGCCGGCCACGGTTTCCCCTGCCGAAACGAATTCCAAGAATCAAGCTAAGCGTGACCGGATCGGATCCCATCATCACGAGAAAACAACGATAAAACCAGTAGTGGTAGGCGCTGTCAGTAAGATCGATCCGCAAAAGATAAATCCGCAAATAATTTCTCGATCTGTCTTGAACCTTCTTCGTGCCGATCGCATCATGGGTATTGGGTGGCTGCTTCACCAAGCCACGCAGACGTAGCCCTTCCTCACCGTGGCCGGACCTTCCGCCGGATGTTGCGGGGCTCATCCTCCGTCGACTGCCGTCCTACGCCGACCGCCTGAGCTTCCGGGCCGTCTGCCACCAGTGGCGAGTCGCCGCGAAACAGCAGCGGCCGGTGCTGCCGCCGGCTCTGCCGTGGCTCCACCAGCGCATGGACACTTACCAAAGCCTGCCGGACGGCAAGGTGCACCGCTTCGCCGTGCCGCGGGCGCCATGCAACTCGTCCGGCCGCGACGCCTTCGATGGGATGCTTCGCAACTTCGGGAGCTGGGTCCTGTACGAGCACCACCACGCGGACGACAAGAGCTATAGGCGGCGATGCTTGCTGCGTAATCCGTTCTCCGGCGTCACCGTGCACATACCGTGGCGCTCCATCGACGGCGGCGAACGGCCGGTCATGGAGTTTATTTTCAAGTTGATCGTGTGCTCGCCCGAGCTCGTCGCGGCGCTGGTCTTCGTGCCGAGCGGGGTCGCGTTTTTCCGGCCGGGCGCTGGCTTCTCGTGGTCGTTCAGCCCGGCTGATGATAGTCATATAACGTACAAGGACATTGCCTTTTTCCATGGAAACCTGTATGCTCTCAACGGGAGAGGGGAGCTCTTCCTTCATCACCATGACTTGGCTCGCCAAGTCTGAGCATGTCATCAAGACACCGCCTCCGGCGACGAAATTCAGTGATCTTCCTGACGACTGTCGGTCCTTCACCCAGCACCTGGTTGTATCATCGTCATCTGGCAAGCTACTGATGGTGCGGTGGGGAATCAATCCTCCTAATTATGGGGTGAAAAGGACGGCAATTGATCACGGCATTAGGCTGGACGTGTTCGAGGCAGATTTTGAGAAAAACCAGTGGTCGGAGGTCAAGGACTTGGGCGACCAGGTTCTCTTCATTGGCAGAACAGGCTCTAGGTCGATTTGTTCGTCCCATTACGACGAAAGATTTCGAGGGAACCGTGTGTTCATTTTGGGCCTTGAATGGAATCAGACAGCCAACCATGCGCATGGTAGCTCTATGTACAATAATAATCATGTTACTCCCAGCTATCTTGTGTATGACGTCAAGAGCGGCACAGTTACTGCAGTTTCACTGGACGGTGCACCGCCTTCTTACAAATCCGTGTCTGAATGGCTCTTCCCTTGTGACTAAGAGATTCACTACATATGTACTAAATCAAAGTTATTTTGGTTCAATATTAGTTTTTGTGATAAACAATTTAGATATATACTTCCCTTCGCAAATCTGTATGGTGGACAATGAAATTATTCTGTGTGAATTATTTGTAAATATTTTTGTTGTCGTCACTAGTCAACTTCCTCAGTCAATCTTTCTTTATTTGAGAAAAAGGTACTCAAAAGGTATCTTAGATCTAATAATTATCAAAGAAAATGGTTGTCATTAAGAAAAGACTATTGGACGCGTGTGGCACGAAACAATTTTGCCCTGACTTTTTTGATGGTAACTTTAGTTACCCGAGAATGACAACTTTAGTTATGAAGCATGTCAACTTTTTGTTTGGGTGGCAAGTTTTAGTTTTTTTAGGTTTTGTTTTTTTTTCAGACGTCAATTTTAGTTGTAAGCACGGCAGGGCGGTGTTACTTCATGCCACACATGTGGCACTTATCATTTGAGAAGATAATATTTCATTAAAACTCATAGGAGCATTTTTTCTTGGATGGTACGTCGCCCGACAGGGATTAAAAGTTGTGCTGAACCAAAAGTAACAAAAAGCACACCTGCCCTCAGCATATGATGCTTTTTTTAAGGAAGGGTCTTTTAAAGATTTTGTGGGTTTTCCCTCGTGACAAAGAGATTCACTACATATATATTGTGTACCACTTCTCAGTTGAATTTGAGTTTATATATCATGGCTACTTCTGTTTTGGTTCCATTTTTTTAAACCGAGGCAGAAGATTTGCCTCATCCATTGATTCAGAGAGAAAGATTTCATAGTATTACATCGGATCCACATCATAGCCCGTCATTACAACACCATCAATAAAAAAGGATTACTTTCGTGACATGATGGCGCTCAGGTGCCTAGCCCGTGCGGTGATCCACGGTATGGCCTTGTCATGGATGAGCTTGAGGATGTAGAAGGGGGCGCGCGGGGAGGGGGGTGGGTGGGTGTGGAATTCTTTCGAAACACCCTACAATTTCTCTCGTTCCAGAGGACACAACAAACAAGCATGGTGAGGGAAGTCATAGCCGTCCGGTGTGCGATATTGGGCTTTGACATATTGGTCCACCAACTCTTAGTACTGCACTTTGTTTCCCATCTATTAATCTCCGGTGCTCCTAACCCCAGCCACACCTTCAATAGTCGCCAAACGCGCATCGTGTATCGACATTTGTACAACAAGTGGTCGGATGTTTCGTTGTCCCGCTTGCAAAGGGTGCAGAGGCCACAATTTTCCCATCCTCTCTTCGTCAACCTGTCAGTCGTCCAAATTATGTGCTGTATCGCAATATAGGAGAAGAACTTGACCTTTCGTGGTGCCCAAACCTTCCAAATACTCTTGTTCATGGTAGTCCACATTGACCCAAGAATTGGGCCATGTACACGGAAGTAGCAAAATGTTCACCATTCGTCTCAAATTTTCAAGTGATGTCGTCCTCGACATCCTCAAGGAGCAGCACTTGCTCCAGCTGGATCCAAAGGCCCACAAACTCAATAATGTGATTGACTGTGACATTAGTGGACGTGTTGATATTGTGCACCCAAGCATGGTCCCGCAATGCATCCCTCACCAACCACTTCTTCCACTTGGAAGCCGCAGAAATGAGTGGGGCGATATCCTTCGACCTCTTCCCTTGCAACCAAGACGCTTCCTAGAACTGTGTCTTGCCACCATTACAATGGAAATAACAGTCGAAGCTAGAAAAGGTCCATGTCGACGTCATGAAGATGCAATAACGGTTTAGATCGGATCGTTAACAACTCCGAGTTGCAACAGAAGAAGAGGAGTCAGTGTAGAACGTACTTGAAGTCCCTGGAACCGTTCACAAATGATCCCTCAAATGGAAGACCGAAATCACGGGTTCTCCACATTTTGCAAGCGTACGGTCTTCACGATCCGGCAACGCTTCACTGTCCAGAGTTAATCGCCACCAAAGAATTAGAGGGAGGATATTAGAACCATACTGGACTTCTAATTATGAGTATTAGAGAGGATCTAGACCTATCTCTAACTAGGTCAACTAGAACTAGAAACTATAATCAGAGAACTAGAGGTGGCTCCAAAACTTGCGTGTACAAAAGTTTCCAAAACCTCTAGTATATATAGGTTGGAGGAGAGGAGAGGGGGCGCCACAAGGGGGGAAGATCCCCCCTATGTCGGCCAAGAGGAGGGGAAATCCCCCTCAGTTCGGCCTCCCCCTTCCTTCTTCAAGAAGAAAGGGGCGCCACCTCCTATTGGTCCCAAGTGGCCCAATATCCTTTCCACCACTTGGCCTTTTAACCCCGTTAATATTTAATTAAATAAAAAAGGCTCCTAACTATTATTAGAGTCTTTTATTATTAACTTAACATCTTCAAAAATATTTTTGACCTATATATTATTTGGGATTTTTATTTATGTTCCCCTAGTTCCTTAGCTCTACTCATTCATCCCCACGCTGTTAACTTTGCTCACTTTTCCCCACTCCCTTGCCCGAAACCCTCATAACAGGTTATAACGGACGTTGCCGTCGGGTCAATGCCTTTGACCGTTAGCTGACGAGTGGGGCCGCGTATACGTGGGCGCATGCAAGACCGCGGTCGTGGGGTAGCATGTGTCCATGGACATGTCCGAAACGTCCCATCATATAAAGAGGGCAACCACCTCCATCGCCCCTACCATTTTTCCCCAAATCCACTCGCTGTCGCATCGTCTTCCTCTGCACGTCGTCGTCGTCTCGCTCTCACCCACAGCATCCTCTTCCTCATCTTCATCGCCTCCATTTGTCAGATGGCCGACGCTTGTGGCGACGCCGGTGATACGTCTCCAACGTATCTATAATTTATGAAGTATTCATGCTATTATATTATCCATCTTGGATGTTTAATGGGCTTTACTATGCACTTTTATATTATTTTTGGGACTAACTTTTTAACCTAGAGCCCAGTGCTAGTTTCTGTTTTTTCACTTGCTTCAGTGTTTCGCAGAAAAGGAATATCAAACAGAGTCCAAACGGAATGAAACCTTCAGGGAAGTTATTTTTGGAACAGAAGCAATCCAGGGGACTTGGAGTGCACGTCAGGGAATCAACAAGGAAGGCACGAGGGAGGGGGCGCGCCCTCCACCCTCGTGGGCCCCTCGTGGCTCCCCTGACCTATTTCTCCTCCTATATATACCAATATACCCTAAAACCTTCGGGGAACAGAATAGATCGGGAGTTCTGCCGCCGCAAGCCTCTGTAGCCACCAAAAACCAATCGCGACCCTGTTCCGACACCCTGCCGAAGGGGGGATCCCTCACCGTTGGCCATCTTCATCATCCCAGCGCTCTCCATGACGAGGAGGTAGTAGTTCACCCTTGGGGCTGAGGGTATGTACCAGTAGCTATGTGTTTGATCTCTCTCTCTCTCTCTCTCTCTCTCTCTCTCTCTCTCTCTCTCTCTCTCTCTCTCTCTCTCGTGTTCTTGAGGTGATACGATCTTGATGTATCGCGAGCTTTGCTATTGTGGTTGGATCTTATGATGTTTCTCCCCCTCTACTCTCTTGTAATGGATTGAGTTTTCCCTTTGAAGTTATCTTATCGTATTGAGTCTTTAATGATTTGAGAACACTTGATGTATGTCTTGCGTGGGATAACCGTGGTTACAATGGGTTATTCTATTGATTCACTTGATGTATGTTTTGGTGATCAACTTGCGGGTTCAGTGACCTTGTGAACTTATGCATAGGGGTTGGCACACGTTTTCGTCTTGACTCTCCGGTAGAAACTTTGGGGCACTCTTTGAAGTTCTTTGTGTTGGTTTGAATAGATGAATCTGAGATTGTGTGATGTATATCGTATAATCATTCCCACGGATACTTGAGGTGACATTGGAGTATCTAGGTGACATTAGGGTTTTGGTTGATGTGTGTCTTAAGTTGTTATTTTACTACGAACTCTAGGGCTGTTTGTGACACTTATAGGAATAGCCCAATCGATTGATCGGAAAGAATAACTTTGAGGTGGTTTCGTACCCTACCATAATCTCTTCATTTGTTCTCCTCTATTAGTGACTTTGGAGTGACTCTTTGTTGCATATTGAGGGATAGTTATATGATCTAATTATGTTATTATTGTTGAGAGAACTTGCACTAGTGAAAGTATGAACCCTAGGCCTTGTTCCCTGGCATTGCAATACCGTTTACGCTCACTTTTATTACTTGTTACCTTGCTATTTTTATATTTTCATATTACAAAAACCTATATCTACCATCCATATTGCACTTGTATCACCATCTCTTCGCCGAACTAGTGCACCTATACAATTTACCATTGTATTGAGTGTGTTGGGGACACAAGAGACTCTTTGTTATTTGGTTGTAGGGTTGCTTGAGAGAGACCATCTTCATCCTACGCCTCCCACAGATTGATAAACCTTAGGTCATCCACTTGAGGGAAATTTGCTACTGTCATACAAACCTCTGCACTTGGAGGACCAACAACGTCTACAAGAAGAAGGTTGCGTAGTAGACATCAAGCAGTTTCTGGCGCCGTTGCCGGGGAGGTGATTGCTTGAAAGTATATCTTTCTTTTTCTTTCTTGTTTTATCACTAGTTTAGTTTATAAAAGAAAACTACAAAAAAATGGAATTGAGTTTGTCTTATACGCTTCATCTTTTTAATATCTTTCGTGAGAATAATGGGAAAGAAAATTGTGCTCAAGTGCTAGAAGAAGAATTACATAGAATGCTTGGCACTAAATCTTTGTATGATGAGCAAGATTGCAATGTTGTTAGTATGGATTCTATGAATATCCATGATTCTAATGATATGCAAAGCCACAAGCTTGGGGAAGCTATGTTTGATGAAGATGATATTTTTTGTCCCCCGAGTTTTGATGAGCAAATTTATTATGATGAAAGCATGTCTCCTATCTATGATGATTATTTTGATGACACGTATGCTATAAAGAATAATGATAACCATGAAACTTGTCATCTTGATCTTAATTTTCAATCATATGATAGTTATTTTGTTGAATTTGCTCCCACTACTATTCATGAGAATAAATTTGCTTATGTGGAGAGTAGTAAAATTTCTATGCAAGTTGATCATGAAAAGAATGCTTTAGGTGCTGGTTATACTGTTGAATTCATTCATGATGCTACTGAAAATTATTATGAGAGAGGATCATATGCTTCTACATATTGCAATAATATCAAGTTTCCTCTCTATGTGCTTAAAGTTTTGAAGTTATGCTTGTTTTGCCTTCCTATGCTAGTTGATTATTGTTCCCATAAGTTGTTTGCTCACAAAATCCCTATGCATAGGAAGTGGGTTAGACATAAATGTGCTAGTCATATTCTTCATCATGCTCTCTTTATGTTTCAATTCTTATCTTTTATGTGAGCATCATTGAAATCATCATGCCTAGCTAGGGGCGTTAAACGATAGGGCTTGTTGGGAGGAAACCTAATTTTATTTTAGTTCTTTAAATTTTGCTCATGTTTAGGAATAAATATTTGATCTAGCCTCTGGTTATATTTGTTTTTATGTTTTAATTAGTGTTTGTGCCAAGTAGGACCTTTGGGAAGACTTGGGTGAAGTCTTTATGATCATGCTGTAAAAAACAGAAACTTTAGTGCTCACAAGATTAGCTTTTTATTGTTACTGGCGAGTGCTATTTAGTTGATTCTTTTTGCAAGTGATTACTAGACAAATTCCTCAGGTCCACCAATTTAGTTTAGAATTTTTGGAGTTCCAGAAGTTTGCGTTAGTTACAGATTACTACAGACTGTTCTGTTTTTGACAGATTCTGTTTTTCGTGTGTTGTTTGCTTATTTTGATGAATCTATGGCTAGTAAAATAGTTCATAAACCATAAATAAGTTGGAATACAGTAGGTTTAACACCAATACAAATAAAGAATGAGTTCATTAGAGTAGCTTGAAGTGGTTTTTTGTTTTCTTTCGCTAACGGAGCTCACGAGTTTTCTGTTGAGTTTTGTGTTGTGAAGTTTTCAAGTTTCGGGTAAAGATTCGATGGACTATGGAATAAGGAGTGACAAGAGCCTAAGCTTGGGGATTCCCAAGGCACCACAAGGTAATATTAAAGGACAACCAAGAGCCTAAGCTTGGGGATGCCCCGGATGACATCCCCTCTTTCGTCTTCATTCATCGGTAACTTTACTTGGAGCTATATTTTTATTCACCACATGATATGTGTTTTTCTTGGAGTGTCATTTTATTTTGTTAGTATTTGCTTGCTGTTATTTATAATAGTGTTTTGCATCTCTAGTTTCAATAAAAATGTCAAGGATAGCCTTTACCATGCTTATTTTGCAAGTATACATGTTGCTGTTTTGAAACAGAAAGTTTACCGCTGTTGCAAAAATTCCCTAGAAAAGTAAGAATGTGATAAAATGTTGAAACCTTTTGCATACTAAGATCTAATAAAATTAATACAGTGGGAATTTTCTTTCATAATTTTTGGAGCTAGGGAAGTATGATGAATCTTGCATTCTTTACAGACTATACTGTTTTGGCAGATTGCTGTTATGTTTGCATTGTTTGCATATGTTTGCTTGTTTAATGATTCTATTTGAGGATAGTAGTATTAAATATGCAGAGGCATTTAGTATGCAATTTTGAATTATAATTTTAGTGATTTGCTACAGTAGAGTATGATAAAGTTTTTGCATTGGTTTATACTAACTTATCTCACGAGTCCTTGTTGAGTTTTGTGTGGATGAAGCTTTTGAGATTTAGGGAGACTGTGATATGAGAGGAATTAAGGAGACACAAAAGCTCAAGCTTGGGGATGCCCAGGGCATCCCAAGAGAATATTTCAAGAATTCTCAAGCGTCTAAGCTTGGGGATGCCCCGGTAGGCATCCCACCTTTCTTCTTCAACAATTATCGGTTAGTATCGGTTGAGCCTAAGTTTATGCTTCTTCACATGATGAGTGCTATCCTTGAAATGTCATTTTATTTAGCTTTGCTTGCTGTTTGAATAAAATACCAAGATCTGAAATTCTTAAATGAGAGAGAGTCTTCACATAGCTACATAATTATTTAACTACTCATTGATCTTCACTTATATCTTTTTGGAGTAGTTTGTCATTTACTCGTGTGCTTCACTTATATCCTATGAGTAAATGGTTGAATGATTTGAATGTCATAAATCTGAAATTATACATGTTTCATATGCTTATCCCATGGGGAGTAATGACTTTACATATAAGAAGTAGAGGTGGTAAATTTATTGAAGGTTAGCAAACATTGTATTGGTCACTTGAACAATTCATGAAAGAATATTGAAGGAAGAGAGATTTCACATATAAATATACTATCTTGGATATCTTTTGTAATTGTGAGCACTCATTAAAATATGACATGATAAAGGGTTGATGTTGGACAAGGAAGACAACGTAATGGGTTATGTTTTCTTATATCCGAAATAAAGTATATTGTCATGGATCGCCCAACACGTTGAGCTTGCTTTTCCCCCTCATGCTAGCCAAATTCCTTGCACCAAGTAGAGATACTACTTGTGCTTCCAAACATCCCTTAAACCAGTATTGCCATGAGATTCCACCATACCTACCTATGGATTGAGTAAGATCCTTCAAGTAAGTTGTCATCGGTGCATGCAATAAAAATTGCTCTCTAAATATGTATGATCTTTTAGTGTGGAGAAAATAAGCTTTATATGATCATTGTGATATGGAAGAAATAAAAGCGACGGACTGCATAATAAAGGTCCCTATCACAAGTGGCAATATAAAGTGACGTTCCCTCGCATTAAGATTTTGTGCATCCAACTATAAAAGCGCATGGCAACCTCTACTTCCCTCTGCGAAGGGCCTATCTTTTACTTTTATGCAAGAGTCATGGTGATCTTCACCTTTCCTTTTTACATTTTATCCTTTGGCAAGCACCTCGTGTAGGAAAGATTCTGATATATATCCAATTGGATGTAAGGCATCATGAGCTATTATTGTTGACATTACCCTTGAGGTAAAAGGTTGGGAGGCGAATCTATAAGCCCCTATCTTTCTCTGTGTCTGATTAAAACTTTGAACCCATAAATATCGCGTGAGTGTTAGCAATTGTGAAAGACTAAATGATAGTTGAGTATGTGGAGTTTGCTAAATCAAAGCTCTGACATAGACTCTTCCTGAAAATAAGATGAATTGTAATTGTTTGATGACTAATAACACGGTTTGTTAGTTTTCAAGAAGGTTTATGATCTATACTTTAACATGTGAATAGCTTGTTACTTGATCATGAGAAGCTTTATGAGTTGAGCTACTGTTATGACATATAATGATGCTAGAAAATGTGATTGAAATTATCATTGATCAAACTTATGCACATGCTAGCATTCACACTTCATAAATTCTTTCTTTTATCATTTACCTACTCGAGGACGAGCAGGAATTAAGCTTGGGAATGCTGACACGTCTCCAACGTATCTATAATTTATGAAGTATTCATGCTATTATATTATCCATCTTGGATGTTTAATGGGCTTTACTATGCACTTTTATATTATTTTTGGGACTACCTTATTAACCCAGAGCCCAGTGCCAGTTTCTGTTTTTTCCCTTGTTTCAGTGTTTCGCAGAAAAGGAACATCAAACGGAGTCCAAACGGAATGAAACCTTCGGGAAAGTTATTTTTTGGAACGGAAGCAATCCAGGGGACTTGGAGTGCACGTCAGGGAATCAACGAGGAAGGTACGAGGCAGGGCGCACCCTCCACCCTCATGGGCCCCTCGTGGCTCCCCTGACGTATTTCTTCCTCCTATATATACCAATATACCCTAAAACCTTCGGGGAACAGAATAGATCTGGAGTTTTGCCACTGCAAGCCTCTGTAGCCACCAAAAACCAATCGGGACCCTGTTCCGTCACCCTTCCGGAGGGGGATCCCTCACCGGTGGCCATCTTCATCATCCCGGCGCTCTCCATGACGAGGAGGGAGTAGTTCACCCTCGGGGCTGAGGGTATGTACCAGTAGCTATGTGTTTGATCTCTCTCTCTCTCTCTCTCTCTCTCTCTCTCATGTTCTTGAGGTGATACGATCTTGATGTATCGCGAGCTTTGCTATTATAGTTGGATCTTATGATGTTTCTCCCCCTCTACTCTCTTGTAATGGATTGAGTTTTCCCTTTGAAGTTATCTTATCGTATTGAGTCTTTAATGATTTGAGAACACTTGATGTATGTCTTGCGTGGGATAACCGTGCTGACAATGGGTTATTCTATTGATTCACTTGATGTATGTTTTGGTGATCAACTTGCGGGTTCAGTGACCTTGTGAACTTATGCATAGGGGTTGGCACACGTTTTCGTCTTGACTCTTCGGTAGAAACTTTGGGACACTCTTTGAAGTTCTTTGTGTTGGTTTGAATAGATGAATCTGAGATTGTGTGATGTATATCGTATAATCATGCCCACGGATACTTGAGGTGACATTGGAGTATCTAGGTGACATTAGGGTTTTGGTTGATGTGTGTCTTAAGTTGTTATTTTACTACGAACTCTAGGGCTGTTTGTGACACTTATAGGAATAGCCCAATCGATTGATCAGAAAGAATAACTTTGAGGTGGTTTCGTACCCTACCATAATCTCTTCGTTTGTTCTCCTCTATTAGTGACTTTGCAGTGACTCTTTGTTGCATGTTGAGGGATAGTTATATGATCCAATTATGTTATTATTGTTGAGAGAACTTGCACTAGTGAAAGTATGAACCCTAGGCCTTGTTTCCTAGCATTGCAATACCGTTTACGCTCACTTTTATTACTTGTTACCTTGCTATTTTTATATTTTCAGATTACAAAAACATATATCTACCATCCATATTGCACTTGTATCACCATCTCTTCGCCGAACTAGTGCACCTATACAATTTACCATTGTATTGGGTGTGTTGGGGACACAAGAGACTCTTTGTTATTTGGTTGTAGGGTTGCTTGAGAGAGACCATCTTCATCCTACGCCTCCCACAGATTGATAAACCTTAGGTCATCCACTTGAGGGAAATTTGCTACTGTCCTACAAACCTCTGCACTTGGAGGCCCAACAACGTCTACAAGAAGAAGGTTGCGTAGTAGACACCAGCCGGCACAGCGGCCGGAGATGTGGTGGAGCTGCAGGGCCAGGGCGTTGTGACCGCGGATGTCGGCGGCGTCCACGGCGGTGCGGGAAAACTCGCAACCGCTGCGGATGTGGCGGGCTCTGCCTTATCGGTGACGGTGTCGAGCGGCGCAGTCCATCCCGATGCCCCCGTTGCGCTGCCTGCCATGGAGGAGCAGGTATTCATTTGCACTTGCTTAGCTTGTAGAGTTATTTCGATTGTGATTCATACCGTAGTTCAGATGGTTAGAGTAGTTGGTTTGACGGATGGGTCGGGGTTTTTTGTATGGGTCGGGGGGATGGGGGTTTTTGGACTAGGGTTTGTTGGATAAATTGGTTGCAAAAATGCTAGCTAGATGTTGTGAACTATGATTTTAGGTGCTGCAATGATTGGGGTTTTCAGATTTGTTTTTAGATTTGGATAAAATCGTTGCAAAAATGCTAGATGTTGTGAACAAATTGGGGTTTTTAATTCTATGATGCTTATTAGATTTGTTTTTAGTGCTCACAGATTGGGGTTTTTAATGCTACTCAAGTTATTTGCTTCAAGTTATATTAGCTCTGTTGTTCAATGTGTGTGCATGACAATGGAAAATGCAAATAGGATAATAGTATATTAGCCCTATGATCAAGTGTGCATATCTAAATTTCAATATGTAGTTATATTAGCTCTTTTGGTCAATGTTTGTGCATGACAATGGAAAATGCAAATAGGATCGTAGTATATTAGCCCTATGATCAATGTGTCATCTGTGCATATCTAAATTTTCAATTGGCTTATGTATTTACTAGTGATGGATGTAATTGTATATTCAGGAGGATGATGGTAGGGGGAAGAGGAGGAAGATAGACTATACTTTCGACGACCCGTACGATCCAGCGTATGGTGACGACGAAGAGTATGAGGTAAGCCTACTTGAAATTTAGATTGTTTATTTAGTTCGTTTGACATGGTGTATTCCCATGAATCTATAATGTACTAATGTAATTCATTCGTGTGTGCAGTATGTCTCTGGGGAAGATGTGGATGTGGACCGCGGCAACTTCGCCTCCTTCAAAGAGAAGGAAGAGGAGAAGATCAGGATCAAGGGCATGGATTACTACTACAAGAGCAAGACCAAAACTTGGCGCTGCCCCTACTGCGCCACCAAGCCAAAGCCAAAGTCCGGCCGCTTCGTTCACCTTCTAGCTCATGCAGAAGATGTGGCCATCCACAGCGAGGACTACAAGATCATGGGGCAGCATGCTGCCCTAGCCAAAGTCCTGTCTCCCCCCCCCCCCCCCTTCCCTGATGTTATGATGTTATAATGTGTTTTAAGTACTTTAGGTTGTTTGCTGAACTATGTGGGTGAACTATGTTTGTGAACAGGATGTGGGTTACCTTTTGGTGGTTGGATGAATTTTATATGCATGTGGCTATCTATGTTGGGTATTTATGTGTTTTTAAATTTATCTGCTATGATTTGTTTCAGTGTTCTGAAAGTTCAGGTGAAGCAATGATCACACATATGCTGCAAATCTTCATGTGCGTGAAGGTTTTCTCATGAAAATTTATCTGCTATGATTTGTTTTTAAATTTATCTGCAAATATTTATAGTTCAAAACACTGAAAGAGGATTTCATAGAGTGTTTTATCAAGGGTTCCCTTTTATCAAATATTCCAATAACAGAGCAAAAAACAACAGTTTAATGAAGATGTATTATCAACTATCTATGTTTTTGTAGGAGATCATGTGTGTAAAATTTGAGGTGATTTAGAGGAGGTCAAAGAAATTTGAACTCTATGAAATCTTGTAGGTGATAGCTCATATGTGCGAAGGTTTTCTCATGAAAATGACCATAGGACAAGTTTATGATTTTTGGTTGGTAACATGTCACATAAGACAACATTAATATAAAACTATAGGCCAAGTTTATTATTTTTGAATTAATCTTCATATTTTTACATTTTCTTTTGAAAACATATGCTTTAATATAAAAACTATTAAAAACACGTTTTGAAATATGAAAATGGAAAACTAACTTCAGATCCTTCTTATTCACTTTAAAATAAAGTTTTAGTGATTTTTTTGATTTTTTTAAATTTTTCAAAAAACAGAAGGTAACACCACCTCCTCTCCTTGAACTCTATCAAATCATGTACATGATAGCTCATATGTGTGAAGGTTTTCTCATGAAAATGACCATAGAGCAAGTTTATAATTTTTGGTTGGTAACATGTCACATAAGACAACATTGTGAGCAGGTTTTATATTTTTTTGATTTTTTCAAATTAATGGTGCTCATTTGACCTCGATCATGCCAGCTAGGGTTTTTTCATGAAAATGACCATAGACAAAGTTTAGTATTTGTCCTTGTTAGTGTGTCTTATAAAACGACGAATGGCGAAGGTTTCATATTTTTTTCAATTTTTTTTAAATTAGTTATGCTCAGTCAAAGCCTTCGAAACCCCGTTGACCAGCTCAAAACCCCTCTAAACCCCGCCGGGTCTCGCCTAACCCTAACTCCCAACACCAGCCGTCCGATCATACCCTCTCGCCAAGAAAAACCCTCAGATCTAGCCTTCTAGAAGGAACTAGGTGGGCTGGCTGTGTGCAGGCTCCACGCCGTTGGATCACAAGGATGGCTCCGCATCGTTGGATCGTGGGGCGATCCGCGAGAGGCGATCCTATTGGTTGTGCTCGGCTGCTCGCCCACCACTGACTCCGTCAAAAAAAACGTTGTTATTGGGCCCAAAAGGAAACCAAGCTCTAGTTGGGCCGTCGAATTGTGTCGTTTTTTTGCATCGTTTGCTCTATTTTTTGTGAACGTGCTGGCTCTGTATTTTTGCATCATTTTTTGCATCGTTTGCTCTATTTTTTGTGAACGTGATGGCTCTGTATTTTTGCACCGTTTTTTGCATCGTTTGCTCTGTTTTTGCATCGTTATTTTTGTTCTATACAAATGTAAAATGACCAAATTTATAAGGGCTAAATTTACTTTTATCATGTAAAATAGCCACAAACTATCAAAAATGGGTCATTTTGCATTTGTATAATGTCCACAAGCCCTCTATCTCTTTTTATCATGCAAAATGACCAAATTTTTAAGGGCCAAATTATTTTTGTCATTCAAAATGGCCACAAGCTCTTCAAAAATTGTCTCTTTTTGTTCATACAATATAGGGTTTGACCACGGATTCCCACGCGTGCAATTAGCCTGTTTTTCTTCTTATTTTCAAACCACCTTTTCCCACGCGTGTACACTCCCGATGCTGCGGTGGGTTTGTAAACGGGCTACTAACTTCACATTTGACCCCGTTATTGCCACGGCCAAATAACACGTAACACTACGGCTATTTAAGCCACCCTCTGCCTCTGCCATCCCTCATCCATCTGCCATTCTTGCTCTTCGACCCCTTCTCCGTCTTCTGCACATCCCTCGGCCATGCAGTAAACCGGACCAACGTACCGCTTCCCACCCACCATGCCGGAGAGGCTCTACCCTACCGGCATGTACGTTGATCGCACACTACGTGTGTGGGCGATATCAAGGCTGAGGATCGCAAGGAACTTCACCGAGTTCTTCCTCGCGTCCGGCTACCACCACCTCCCGAGGGGATCTTCAATGATGTTCCACGTCGAGGAGGTCATCCAAAACCGGGTGGTGGTTGCTCTCCTTGCCCACTTCACCAACACACATTCGACGCCTTCTACCTCCTCGGCCGGGTGTTTTGGTGTGGCTCCGAGTTCATCACTTTCACCACCCACAACAGGTTCACGGAGTACAACAACATCTTCCCCACCGCGACGCGCATGCACACTCTTCCGTACCCCATCGACAACGCCCCGGATGAGCAGTGAAAAGGGCGCCTGGAGGAGGAGCGAGGTGGAGAAGGCGGCGGCTAGGGTTATAAACCCTCTATCTTTTTTTAGTCTATGTTATGTTAAGTTGTAATTTAACTATGTTGGAGTTGCTTTGGGCTTGTTGGCCCTTTTCTTATTAAGTTTTCTATCTATTCTATTATGGGAGTTCTTCCTAGTTTGAGCTATGTGATCGTGCTATGGGCTTGTCGGCCCTATCTACATATTGGGACTACATATTTGTTGATTATTTTCTTACAGAGCTCGCCTTGTTAGTAGGGTCCCCTTATTAGTAACCACCTAGTGCATGCAAGCAAGCTTTGTTAGTAGGGATGAATAAGTACAACGAAGCAAGGGAGTGGCTCTTTTTTTACACAAGCCACATATATGTAGCCACCTAGCTAGAAGAGAGGAACCAGCGGCAGTGACCGTCGTTGCATCCGTGGCGGCTGGCGTGCAAAAAGCTGCTCGGTCACAGCATAGTGGCGGATGCATCGGGCATGCATGCTCGGTCGGCGCATCGTGGGATCCTGGCATCGGTGCATGCAGGCTCGATCGACGCATGCAGGCAGGGTTTGCTGGGTGCATGCATAGCAGACTTTTGTCCTGGCAGCGCACGCAGACGTTTAATTCAAGGGACGGCCCAACGAAACCACGGCCCAATGGTCGAATAGCGACACCACCCAACGCGGCCCCACTTGTCAAGTCGAACGGACGACATAGTCCAGCATGGCCCCGCTAGTCAGAGTTAACGGTCAAGCCTTTGACCCGACGGCAACGTCCGTTGTGCCCAGTTATGAGGGTTTCTTGCAAGGGAGTGGGGAAAATTGAGCAAAAGTTAAGAGCACGGGGATGAATGAGTAGAGCTAAGGAACCAGGGGCACAGATGTAAAAAACCCATATTATTTATCGGTATTACCCGATAAACCCCAAAACCCTTGATAACCTACAAGTGTAGGGGATCGCAACAGCTTTCGAGGGTAGAGTATTCAACCCAAATTTATTGATTCGAGACAAGGGGAGCCAAAGAATATTCTCAAGTATTAGCAGTTGTTGTCAATTCAACCACACCTGGATAACTTAATATCTGCAGCAAAGTGTTTAGTAGAAAAGTAGTATGATAGTAGTGGTAACGATAACAAAAGAGTAATGAAAGCAAAAGTAATATTTTTGGTGTTTTGTAGTGATTGTAATAGTAGCAACGGGAAAGTAAATAAGCGAGAACCAGTATATGGAAAACTCATAAGCATTGGATCAGTGATGGATAATATGCCGGATGCGGTTCATCATGTAATAGTCATAACATAGGGTGACACAGAACTAGCTCCAATTCATCAATGTAATGTAGGCATATATTCTGAATATAGTCATACGTGCTTATGGAAAAGAACTTGCATGACATAGTTTGTCCTACCCTCCCGTGGCAGCGGGGTCCTAATGGAAACTAAGGGATATTAAGGCCTCCTTTTAATAGAGAACCGGAACAAAGCATTAGCACATAGTGAATACATGAACTCCTCAAACTATGGTCATCACTGGGAGTGGTCCCGATTATTGTCACTTCGGGGTTGCCGGATCATAACACATAGTAGGTGACTATAGACTTGCAAGATAGGATCAAGAACTCATAAATATTCATGAAAACATAATAGGTTCAGATCTGAAATCATGGCACTCGGGCCCTAGTGACAAGCATTAAGCATAGCAAAGTCATAGCAACATCATTCTCAGAACATAGTGGATAATAGGGATCAAACCCTAACAAAACTAACTCAATTACATGATAGATCTCATCCAACCCATCACCGTCCAGCAAGCCTACGATGGAATTACTCACGCACGGCGGTGAGCATCATGAAATTTGTGATGGAGGATGGTTGATGATGACGACAGCAATGAATCCCCCTCTCCGGAGCCCCGAACGGACTCCAGATCGGCCCTCCCGAGAGGTTTTAGGGCTTGGCGGCGGCTCCGTATCGTAAAACGCGATGATTTCTTCTCCTTGATTTTTTTCTAGGGGGCTCACGAGGTAGGGGGCGTGCCTTAGGGGGCAGGCGCGCCCCCACCCTCATGGATAGGTGGTGGGCCCCATGGCCTTCATCTTTTGCAAGGATTTTTTATTATTTCCGAAAAGTTGTTCCGTGAAGTTTCAGGTCATTCCGAGAACTTTTGTTTCTGCACATAAATAACATCATGGAAATTCTGCTGAAAACAGCGTCAGTCCGGGTTAGTTCCACTCAAATCATGCAAGTTAGAGTCCAAAACAAGGGCAAAAGTGTTTGGAAAAGTAGATACGACGGAGACGTATCAACTCCCCCAAGCTTAAACCTTTGCTTGTCCTCAAGCAATTCAGTTGACAAACTGAAAGTGATAAAAAAACTTTTACAAACTCTGTTTGCTCTTGTTGTTGTAAATATGTAAAGCCAGCATTCAAGTTTTCAGTAAAGATTATATCTAACCATATTTGCAATAATTCTCAGATCTCATGTTTACTCATATCAATGGCATAATCAACTAGCGAGCGATAATAATAAATCTCGGATGACAACACTTTCTCAAAACAATCATAATATGATATAACAAGATGGTATTTCGCTAGCCCTTTCTGAGACTGCAAAACATAAATGCAGAGCACCCTTAAAGATCAAGGACTGACTAGACATTGTAATTCATGGTAAAAGAGATCCAATCATACTCATACCCAATATAAATTAATAGTAATGAATGCAAATGACAGCTGTGCTCTCCAGCTAGTGCTTTTTAATAAGAGGGTGATGACTCAACATGAAAGTAAATAGATAGGCCCTTCGCAGAGGGAAGCAGGGATTTGTAGAGGTGCCAGAGCTCGATTTTGAAATAGAGATAAAGAATATTTTGAGCGGCATACTTTCATTGTCAACATAACAACTAAGAGATGGCGATATCTTCCATGCTACACACACTATAGGCGGTTCCCAAACAGAATGGTAAAGTGTATACTCCCCCTCCACCAACAAACATCAATCCATGACTTGCTCGAAACAACGAGTGTCTCCAACTAGCAACAGTCCTAGGGGGAGTTTTGTTTGCAATTATTTTGATTTGGTTTGCATAAAGCATGGGACTGCGCATCCCGGTGACCAGCCATTTTCTCGTGAGTGAGGAGCGGAGTCCGCTCCTCTTGAGAATAACCTGCCTAACATGGAAGATAAGGGCAGCCCTAGTTGATACATGAGCTATTCGAGCATACAAAACAGAATGCTTATTTGAAGGTTTAGAGTTTGGCACATACAAATTTACTTGGAACGGCAGGTAAATACCGCATATAGGAAGGTATAGTGGACTCATATGGAATAACTTTGGGGTTTAAGGGATTGGATGCACAAGCAGTATTCCTGCTTAGTACAAGTGAAGGCTAGCAAAAGACTGGGAAGCGACCAACTAGAGAGCGACAACAGTCATGAACATGCATTAAAACTAATAAACATTGGATGCAAGCATGAGTAGGATATAATCCACCATGAACATAAATATCGTGAAGGCTATGTTGATTTGTTTCAATTACATGTGTGAACATGTGCTAAGTCAAGTCACTTAAATCATTCAAAGGAGGATACCACCCCATCATACCACATCACAACCATTTTAATAGCATGTTGGCACGCAAGTTAAATCATTATGACTCATAGCTAATTAAGCATGGCACAAGCAACTATGATCTCTAATTGCCATTGCAAACATGTTTATCCATAATAAGCTGAATCAGGAACGATGAACTCATCATATTTACAAAAATAAGAGAGGTCGAGTTCATACCAGCTTTTCTCATCTCAGTCAGCCCATCTTATATCATCATAATTGTCTTTCACTTGCACGACTGAACGGTGTGAATAATAAAACAGTGCACATGCATTGGACTAAGCTGAAATCTGCGAGCATTCAATAAACAGGAGAAGACAAGGCAATGTGGGCTCTTGGTTAAATCAACAATAATGCATATAAGAGCCACTTCAACAATTTAATCATGGTCTTGTCCTATCGACCCCCAAAGAAAATAAAATAAATAAAACTATTTACACAGGAAAGCTCCCAACAAGCAAAAGAAGAACGTCAAATCTTTTTGGGTTTTCTTTTAATTATTACTACTACAGCAAGAAAGGTACACTACTACTATTTTTTTCTTAAGGTTTAATAAACACACAAGAAGAAAGCAAGAAAAGAAAAATAAACTAGCATGGATATTACAATGGAAAAGTATGAGCACCGACATCTAGCAATGAGTGTGTGTGAACATAAATGTAATGTCGGTGGGAAATACGTACTCCCCCAAGCTTAGGCTTTTGGCCTAAGTTGGTTCATTGCCAAGGATGGCCTGGCGGATACCCGTAGGTGTAGCTGGGGTCGTACTGAGATGCAGCGGCTATCGCCTCCTGAGCTGCAGCATGGCGTCGAGCTGCCTCCGCTCTCCTCTCGTACTCATCTGCCTCCTCTCTGGTAATAACATATCTTCCTTTTGCCTGATAATCAAAGAAGGCAGGAGCAGGGAGAGTAATACGGATAACACGTCGTTTATCAAAGATTAGTCAATACTGGAGAGGTGATTCATTCCTCTCGACAAACTGGTGGTGGGCCATAGAATTAAAGTCTAAATAAGTAGGAGGCAACTCCATATCATCCTCACGAACGTCCACATTAAGAAAATTAGCTAAGCGAGTTGCATAAATTCCTCCAAAGAAATCTCCATTAAATCTATTATGATGCAACCTAGGTGCAACAATGGCTACCATATTATAAGATTGGTCTCCCAACACAGCACTCCTAAGAATACTGAGATCAGGGACACACATGTGACATGCTTCATCTTTACCATTTATGCATCTACCTATGAAGAGAGCAAAATAATGTATAGCAGGAAAATGGATACTCCCTATGGTAGCTTGTGTTATATCTCTAGATTCCCCCACGGTTATACCAGCAAGAAAGTTTCTAAATTAAAATTTACGGGGATCACTAATACTACCCCATTGTGCAAGTTTGCAAGCAGAAGTAAAATCCTCTAAGTCCATGGTATAAGATTTTTCATAAAGATCAAACATGATTGTTGGAGAATTACGTGAAGTGAAAATTCAAACCTCCTCACAAATGAGCTAGTGAGTTGATGGTACTAGGGGCATTTGTCTGCCTCAAAGCTCACAAGACCGGCGTTACGCAAATATGTGTTAAATTCTTCTTTGATCCCCGCTCGATCCATAAAATTTTCCGAAGGCCATTCACAAGGCCGTACTGGAGCGTCTCTTGGTGGTTCCTCGTCAGCATCACGTATTGCAAGCATGGGTCCTTGCTTTCTTGAAGAACCTCCTTGGAACATGTTCCTAAACATATTTCTTCCTCTGAAAAATTTCTGAAATTTTTAGTAACTTCAAACAAAAGTAAACCAAGCTCAACAAAATTGATAGCAACTACTCCTACAAGTGCCTAGAGCCTATATCAAGCATTAGAACTACTTGGAACCACATAAATTTGACATGCAAGCTCAAGAACATGGTCACCTAGGCAGCACAAATTTGCAATGAATAAAGCACTAGAACAAAAACTAATTGGATCAATGGAGGAGTCACATACCAAGGAACAATCTCCCCAAGCAGTTTTGTGAGAGGTGCTTTGAGCAAGGAGATCGAAAATCACAACAAAGTGAGCTAGAACTCATGCTTGAGCTGGATGTTGGTGTTTGTGGGAGGAAGAAGAATTGTATGAGTGCAGGAATAAGTGGAGGAGGGCCACCGTGGGCCCACAAGGCAGGGGCGCGCCCTCCACCCTCATGCCCAGGTGGTTGACCCTCCTGTTGTGTTCTCAGTTCCATAAATCCTCAAATATTCTAGAAAAAATCATATTTCATTTTCAGGGCATTTGGAGAACTTTTATTTTTGGGGCATTTTTATATTGTACAGATAAATCAGAAAACAGACAGAAAAATATTATTTTTACTTTATTTCAACTAAATAACAGAAAGTAGAAGGAGGGTAGAGAAGGTTGTGCTTTCTAGTTTCATCCATCTCATGGTCGTCAAAAAGAATCCACTAACAAGGTTGATCAAGTCTTGTTAACAAACTCATTCCGAATAACATGGAACCGGAGAAATTTCGAATAACACTATGTTACCTCAACGGGGATATGCACATCCCCAATAATAAGAATATCATATTTCTTCTTGACAGTAGGAAGAGGAAATTCAAAACCTCCAAATATTATCGATGGAGTTTTTCCAATAGAGTTGATGCTATAAACCTGAGGTTGTTTCCTCGGTAAGTGTACCGTATGCTCATTACCATTAACATGAAAAGTGACATTGCCTTTGTTGCAATCAATAACAGCACCTGCAGTATTCAGAAAAGGTCTTCCAAGAATAATAGACATACTATCGTCCTCGGGAATATCAAGAATAACAAAGTCCATTAAAATAGTAACGTTTGCAACCACAATGAGCACATCCTCACATATACCGGCAATGTATAGCAATTGATTTATCAGCCATTTGCAAAGATATTTCAGTAGGTGTCAACTTATTCAAGTCAAGTCTACGATATAAAGAGAGAGGCATAACACTAACACCAGCTCCAAGATCACATAAAGCAGTTTTAACATAGTTTCTTTTAATGGAGCATGGTATAGTAGGTATTCCTGGATCTCCAACTTTGGTATTCCACCCTTAAAAGTATAATTAGCGAGCATGGTGGAAATTTCAGCTTCCGGTATCTTTCTCTTATTTGTAACAATATCTTTCATATACTTAGCATAAGGATTCATTTTGAGCATATCAGTTAATCGCATACGCAAAAAGATAGGTCTAATCATTTCAGCAAAGCTCTCAAAATCCTCATCATCCTTTTCCTTGGATGGTTTGGGAGGAAAAGGCATGGGTTTCTGAACCCATGGTTCTCTTTCTTTACCATGTTTCCTAGCAACAAAGTCTCTCTTATCATAACGTTGATTCTTTGATTGTGGGTTATCAAGATCAACAGCAGGTTCAATTTCTACATCATTATCATTACTAGGTTGAGCATCATCATGAACATCATCATTAACATTTTCACTAGGTTCATGTTCATTACAGATTGTGTTTCAAACATCGAAATAGAGATATCATTTGGATTCTCGGTGGTTCAGCAATAGGTTCACTAGAAGTTTGCAAAGTCCTATCATTTTCTTTTCTTCCTTTTAGAAGAACTAGGTGCATCAATATTATTTCTCTCGAGAATCTTGCTCAATTCTCTTAGGGTGGCCTTGAGGATACAAAGGTTCTGAGTCATTCTACCAGTTCTAGTAGCCACTCTAACAGCATAATCATTTTTCTTACTATTCATTTCATTGAGCAAATCATTTTGAGCTTTAAGTACTTGTTCTACTTGAGTGGTAACCATAGAGGCATGTTTGCTAACAAGTTTAAGTTCACCTCCAACATTAGCCATATAGTCACCCAAGTGTTTAATCATATAAGCATTTTGTTTTAATTGTCTACTAAAATAAGCATTGAAGTCTTCTTGCTTAAACATAAAGTTATCAAACTCATCCAAGCACTGACTAGCAATTTTAGTAGGAGGGACTTCAGCTTTATCATATCTATAGAGAGAATTTACCTTTACTACCTGTGTCGGGTTATCAAGACCATGAGTTTCTTCAATAGGTAATGGATTAAGATCATAAGTTTCTTCAACAGGCGGTAAATTAAGACCATGTATTTCTTCAATAGGAGGTAAATTCTTAACATCTTCAGCTTTAATACCTTTTTCTTTCATAGATTTCTTTGCCTCTTGCATATCTTCAGGACTGAGAAATAGAACACCTCTATTCTTCGGAGTTGGTTTAGGAATAGGCTCAGTAATTGGCTCAGGAGCTGGCTCAGGAAGTGTCCAATTATTTTCATTTGCTAACATATTATTCAATATAATTTCAGCTTCATCCGGTGTTCTTTCCCTGAAAACAGAACCAGCACAACTATCCAGGTAATCTCTGGAAGCATCGGTTAGTCCATTATAAAAGATATCAAGTATTTCATTTTTCTTAAGAGGATGATCAGGCAAAGCATTAAGTAACTTGAGAAGCCTCCCCCAAGCTTGTGGGAGACTCTCTTCTTCAATTTGCACAAAGTTGTATATTTCCCTCAAGGCAGCTTGTTTCTTATGGGTAGGGAAATATTTAGCAGAGAAGTAATAAATCATATCCTGGGGACTACGCACACAACCAGGATCAAGAGAATTAAACCATATCTTAGCATCACCCTTTAATGAGAATGGAAATATTTTAAGGATATAAAAGTAACGAGATCTCTCATCATTAGTGAACAGGGTGGCTATATCATTTAATTAGTAAGATGTGCCACAACAGTTTTAGATTCATAACCATGAAAAGGATCAGATTCAACCATAGTAATTATATCAGGATCAACAGAGAATTCATAATCCTTATCGACAACACAGATAGGTGAAGTAGCAAAAGCAGGGTCGGGCCTCATTCTATCATTAAGAGATTGCATATTCCATTTAGCTAATAACCTTCTAAGCTCATCGTATCTTTGCAAGCCAAAATAGCAGCAGAAGCTTCTTTATCAAAAATAAAACCTTTAGGAATAACAGGCATGTTTTCATCATCAATTTCATCAACATGTTGAGTTTCAATAATTTATTTCTCTCTAGCCCTAGCAATTTGTTCATCAAGAAATTCACTAAGTGGCACAGTAGTATCGAGCATAGAAGTAGTTTCATCATAAGTATCATGCATAACAGAAGTGGCATCATCAATAACATGCGACATATCGGAACGAATAGCAGAAGCAGGTTTAGGTGTTGCAAGCTTACTCAAAACAGAAGATGAATCAAGTGCAGAGCTAGATGGCAGTTCCTTACCTCCCCTCGTAGTTGAGGGATAAATTGTTGTCTTAGCATCTTTCAAGTTCTTCATAGTGACCAGCTGATATAAATCCCAAGTGACTCAAAGAATAGAGCTATGCTCCCCGGCAACGGCGCCAGAAATTAGTCTTGATAACCCACAAGTGTAGGGGATCGCAACAGCTTTCGAGGGTAGAGTATTCAACCCAAATTTATTGATTCGACACAAGGGGAGCCAAAGAATATTCTCAAGTATTAGCAGTTGAGTTGTCAATTCAACCACACCTGGATAACTTAATATCTGCAGCAAAGTGTTTAGTAGCAAATTAGTATGATAGTAGTGGTAACGGTCACAAAAGAGTAATGAAAGCAAAAGTAATATTTTTGGTGTTTTGTAGTGATTGTAATAGTAGCAACGGGAAAGTAAATAAGCGAGAACCAGTATATGGAAAACTCGTAGGCATTGGATCGGTGATGGATAATTATGCCGGATGCGGTTCATCATGTAACAGTCATAACATAGGGTGACACAGAACTAGCTCCAATTCATCAATGTAATGTAGGCATATATTCCGAATATAGTCATACGTGCTTATGGAAAAGAACTTGCATGACATCTTTTGTCCTACCCTCCCGTGGCAGCGGGGTCCTAATGGAAACTAAGGGATATTAAGGCCTCCTTTTAATAGAGAACCGGAACAAAGAATTAGCACATAGTGAATACATGAACTCCTCAAACTATGGTCATCACCGGGAGTGGTCCCGATTATTGTCACTTCGGGGTTGCCGGATCATAACACATAGTAGGTGACTATAGACTTGCAAGATAGGATCAAGAACTCACAAATATTCATGAAAACATAATAGGTTCATATCTGAAATCATGGAACTCGGGCCCTAGTGACAAGCATTAAGCATAGCAAAGTCATAGCAACGTCAATCTCAGAACATAGTGGATACTAGGGATCAAACCCTAACAAAACTAACTTGATTACATGATAGATCTCATCCAACCCATCACCGTCCAGCAAGCCTATGATGGAATTACTCACGCACGGCGGTGAGCATCATGAAATTGGTAATGGAGGATGGTTGATGATGATGACGGCGATGAATCCCCCTCTCCGGAGCCCCGAACGGACTCCAGATCAGCCCTCCTGAGAGGTTTTAGGGCTTGGCGGCGGCTCCGTATCGTAAAACGCGATGATTTCTTCTCCTTGATTTTTTTCTCCCCGAAAGCAAATATATAGAGTTGGAGTTGGCGTCGAAGGAGCTCCAGGGGGCCCACGAGGTAGGGGGGCAGGCGCGCCCCCCACCCTTGTGGACAGGTGGTGGGCCCCCTGGCCTTCATCTTTTGCAAGGATTTTTTATTATTTCCGAAAAGTTGTTCCGTGAAGTTTCAGGTCATTCCGAGAACTTTTGTTTCTGCACATAAATAACATCATGGCAATTCTGCTGAAAACAGCGTCAGTCCGGGTTAGTTCCACTCAAATCATGCAAGTTAGAGTCCAAAACAAGGGCAAAAGTGTTTGGAAAAGTAGATACGACGGAGACGTATCAACCCTTCTCGTGACCCTGAAACGCTTCTGGTTCCTCTCGAAACTATTTCAAATACTAACGAAACTATTTCATAAATATTTTCTCATTACTCATGTCCTACTAATGCTTAGCAGATCATGATTACCTTAAGCTTGTGATCCTATAGGTTCGGTAAAACATAGGCATGAACAAAACCCTTTTCGTTCAATGACCGATAGCAGAACCGTGAACAACCATATCGATCCCTATGAGTATACGAA
Source organism: Aegilops longissima (assembly GCA_021605205.1). NCBI lineage: Eukaryota > Viridiplantae > Streptophyta > Magnoliopsida > Poales > Poaceae > Aegilops > Aegilops longissima. The sequence continues at coordinate 228,503,813 of CM038682.1, forward strand.
TGACATTTGAGTGAACCTTTGGTTATCATGTGCTATTCCCTTTGCTTCACGATACTTTACAAAACTCGAGTTGAGATATATCGGTATCCTCTTGAGTCATACATGCACATGCACTATACCGGTCTCCTTGTTACCAATTTTGTTCTTATTTCTCGTTGACATGTTCCGGCATCCCCGTGACCTAGTCATCTATGTATGGCCAGATGATGATGGATTTCGTCACACCGAGAGGGCTCTAAAACATCTCTCCATCGTTGCAGGAGAAAATCCCACTCCTGAGCCATCTAGTCCCTTGTCAAACTTTTCGATGAACCTATAAGTTGTCATTATGATCACCATGTTACAAATGACATTTGAGCAACCCCAAAGCCCACTGTACGGTAAGAAGTGACTACGATACTCTCATGATCTAAGGAACTAAATCACACGTTAATAACTCTCTGTGTTATAGAAATTGAATTTTGACGATTGTATCTCAAAGTATAACAAACAAGTTTTGGGTGGATTCAATATGATTGTTCTTCTAACGTCATATCGTAAAAGTTGTTTTAGGACTATTATTACACTTAACGATATCCTAAGATACGGAAAACATGATCACCAACAACACTTGAGCTAGTCTTAGAGGTGAGACTAGTAATCTTATTTTACCCTTTATCATTCCACACATTCATATGAGTTTTCCACCGAATCACATGTTTCAGGATCATAGCAGTTATAGCATAGAATATAAACTCTTAATTTTAAACATGAAAAATATAACAATACAATATTATTGCCTCTAGGGAATATTTCCAACACCCACAACTTGGTGGGATCCTTTCATTCCAACCAAGGCCATCTCAAATGAAGAGCTCTCGCTAATTTTCCCAAGTGAAGAATCCCCAAACCACCCAAGTCAGTGGGGCGGTAGACGGTCTCCCAGTTGACTTTGCATTTTGCACCGGTGGTTTTCTCTTTGGCTGATCACAGGAAGGCGTGCTCAATTTTGTTGACACTCTACAATACGCTAGGAGGGATGACTAGTGGATGATGTGGTACACGTCTTGTGAAGTGAGGACCGATTTGACTAGCGCTCTCTCCCGATCATGGTGATGTTCCTCCCTTAACAGGGAGGCAGCCTTGCAGCAACCTTGTCCTCAGGGTGCTAGAAGTCGTCCCTCTTCAATTGTCAGATGGATAGAGGAAGCCCAAGATACTTAAGCGGGGAGGGCGTCCTCATGGTGGGGATGCTCTGAAGGATGTCATCAAGGTTTAGCTCCTCACAATGAATGGCGATGACAGAGCTCTTCTAGGAAGTTAGTGGACAACCTGGTAACCTTGCTGAAAGAATCAAGAATGGCAACAAGGTTGTGGACATCCTGCCTAGCTGACATGACAAAAACCGCCACGTCATCCATGTAGAGAGGAGTACGAATGGCCGGACGCCGCCCCCCGTTCTTGTGGAGGAGGTTGTGGCTCGTAGCGGCATCTAGAATCCCTTGGAGAGGTCAATCGCGAGGACAAAGAGTAGGGGGAGAGCTCCCCCCCTGTCCGAGTCCAAGGCCAGGGATGATCGGAGGCCCATGAACACCATTAAGGAGAACACGCGAAGAGGAAGTGCAAAAGGAGACCCAGGTTCAACATTAGTTTCCCTTAGCAAATTTGTATGTCTACAATTAGATAGTCCACTATGAGTTATTTTCTGCTTGTACTGTTTTTGTGGTCACCAATCAACTTCCAAAGCCAATCCATAACTTCCATCCATTGTCAGCTATATTACCTTTTGTTCATGGTAGATCCAACTTGAATTCATAGTTTGATTCTATGCGCTTCTCAATCTCCTAACCTTGTCTATATGGCCTATTGCCAGTCATCCATTATGAATCCTGATTGATCTTGACGGTTTGCCTGCATTGCCTAACCTGCCATCGGTTCACTCCTTCTCATTGGATGTGGAGCATATCCTCCTGAGGGCTCTTCTTTGTATGATTGCTCTAGAGGTGTCTGAATGTATCGAGTTAAATCCATAAAACCATCACAATATACACATCATTAGTGAAAAACCACCACTTTACAAAACGTGGCAAAAGTCACCAAACTGAAAAATTGATAGTGAAAAAAAACAATGACGGTAAATGCTAAATGCTAAATGCTTTGATGACATCAGTAATTTTCTAGGCCCACCAGCCAGGCTGAGTTGCAAAAAAAGTGCCACGTGGACACTTGGACTTGGTCTTCTTCTTCCTCCTCCTCCCCTTCTCCATGGCATTTCATAAAAAATGAGATGTGCCTCTCACTCGTCCATGTGGCTTGCATCTGCCATGGCTGGTGCGTCGTACTTCCTGGGCCCTGTGCCTAGAAGCTCGGGTGCAGCCGCTCGGGATGCCACGCTATTCCCATGTGCCGCAGCGCCATGCACAGAGGAGGCATGAGCTGGATCTGTGGGTGGCGCAATGGACTCCGGGACACGATCTCGAACCCTAGCAAAAAAACATGGGAAGGAGGCAATATGTCCGATGTCGATGAACTCTCCCTCATGAAGCGAACGTACATCCACCACCCCACCCCTGGAGTTGAGGAGGATGAGGCGAAGCGCGTCATGCCAGAGGAGTAGCTCGCCGTTGATGAGCTTGACAGTGCGAGCAGTCTGGAAATCAGGCGTGTAGGAGATGCGCCACCGGATATCACTCGCCATCCACAACGGCGCCATGCACCAAGTGGGCACGAGCCTGACCGTCTCCATGGCCATGCACCCGATCTGAGGGGGGGCTACAATAGAATTTGCTCTTTGGGTGAGATCGTAGGATCAACCCAAAAAATTCATATTTAAGCAATTCGAAAAATTAAGAAATTATTTGACAACATACCTCGATGTATGTCTACAACTCCAAAATGATTGAGCCCAAAACTCAATTTACAGTGAGAAATACAAAAATGAAAAATTGAACTATGAATAGTGTCTGCTTTGGATGAATAGTATTTGACACTATTCATATCCGATTTTGTCTTTTTTGTTTCCACAAGTGTAGGTCGAATTAGGAGCTCAAACGTTTTGAGGCTATACATCAAACATGGATAAATATTTTGGACATGTTTATTTTCACAAAAAGGTATCTCAACTAAAACCAGATCCTATGCTAGTCTCCCCTGATCTTGAGGGTGGCGCAACGGCGTCATCTACACGCCCCAACATCGATGCTCGTAGAGTTTAATGTCCTAAATTCGATCCCCATTCACGAAAGGGGTGACAGCTGCTGAACTAGATTGTAGTACTTCTGGTAAGGCCGGACGTGCCACTACATTTTCTGGCTGTGAACCGATTATTTGGCCTCCATTCTTTCCTGCCTGATTCTGTAGCCGTGTTTGCTTGCTCCGCTTCACAATCTTCATGTCTCACAAGTGACAACTGCATAGGAGAAAAGAAAATCATCTGGTCCAAGGTTCAAAGTACATGCTGGCGTGCGGTTAGCGTAGCATCATTGTCGTGTATTTCCCGATGCCTCTCAGCCCTATATACCTACAATACGTGAACTGCTAGATAGTAAAAGCCCTCAGATCTGCCCTCCATCTTGCCAAAAATAAAAATAAGAAGGTCTGCTCTCCATGATCGAATGATCTCAGGACGTCTGTGTGCATAAACGACATAGTTTAGCATCCACCATACTTCGCCTGGCCTTTCACTTTCAAAGTTGACTACTAGAGACTGAGCTGTGATGCCCTTGGTTTGGCCTTGCTCGAACCAGCCACGACGGTACTTATAGCTCTCAGACGAACTCTGCTTTAAAGAAATCCTACTACCAAATTTGTACCACTATATGTTATTGTGCTATTGATACGTGTAACATTGCTGTGGTGAATAGAAAACTGGACGTGACATAAAGGCCCAACACCTTTTTTAGTTTTTTTACGTGCAATGTTGAAACACTGCGACCCGGGGCAGCAAGCCAACAACTTTAATTAGACTAGTGTTGCTCTGCACACTGGGATTTGGTGGTGTTAACGCAACATAATGCATCAAGTCTGACTTGCATGAAATGTTACTAGATGTTAGCCTATTGCCCTAAAAAAATATGTTTAGCCTATCAAACACTGGCATGTACATCTAAAAAAAACATCGGCATGTAAATCCTCTATCAACTTACCCAAATCTCTCACCTTCCCTTTTCCCTGTTTTCCTCCATTTATAAGATTATTAATGGATATGTTCTTGATTTGATATATATGATTCACTACCATGTATTCCAGCTTAATTAATTAGGTTGTACTACTGGCTAGCAAAATGAAGATGATATGGGACACGGCATTTTGGTGCCCAAGCGCAGCTGGTCCTGATATCTCGGTGGTTGGTTGAGGCTTAGCGATTCGGGTCATGGCCATTATGAGACGGTTGGCGCAGATATCAGGAGTAGGTGTGCTCGAGCACAGTTTCGAATTTCCGAAGAACATGCTAGTATTACACGATAGGTATGAACTAACAAGCAGAATCAGTAACCTTTAAATCAAACCACCAAAATTCTCTTTAATTTTACATTTATTTGCCGCAACCGAATATGGGCTGCATTTGGAAGGGAAAATGGGGTCTTCAAACCACAGATTATTATGATAACATTAGCAGCAACTCAAGAATACTACAAATGGAAGTGGCAACAAAACCTATGGATCGATATGATATGATAAGTTGCCTATCATCTGTTCTTTCTAAACAGCTGATGGCAGTGACCCATAAAAGAATGAACGCCGAGAGATGATACTGGACTACCTGTCATATAAATCCTCTTAGTATGGAGAAATCTAGCAGGAAATACAACTCGGAAGACATGAGCGTATGTCCATCAGCGTGTCGAAATCCAGCATGAAATACAATGTAAGTGCTGGTTGCACGAGCATCTCTTTTTCTTCTCAAAAATGGGATTACCCCGGCTTCTGCATTACAGGATGCACATAGCCATATTATTAAACATGAATCAAGTTTCAGTCATCGAGTTTCAGACAGTAAAATAAATAAATAAACACGACCACAATCGGTTAAACTCGAGATTACATAGCTCATGCACATAATCTATGAGTGGCTCACTATGGTTGAATAAACCCTACGCGATCGATTCCTCCCGGGTGCACCCAAAGGCCATAGGCGCTCACCTGTCCACATGATGCAGTGATGAGCACATGTTGCATAGATAACCTGCAAGAAATTAGGAATAGACGATCTATTAAAAACACAATTATTCCGCAATTCCATATTGCCCAGAGAATGGCGCTAAGCTCCCACATAGATTGGCCCTTCAGCTTATGATGGATACCATCCAATCAGTTTCGAAACAAATTTGATATACTCGTTGGCGGTGCTAAATTATATGTAACATAATTCACAAGATCAAAGTAGTAAATGGAGATGACAGAAATAAATGATGTATTGCCTCCTCTTGATCACAAAAACAACATTTCTTGTTACCATGTCAGTTACGCTTAGCAAGGTTATCTTTGGTAAGGACTACCTCCTTCTGCAAAAATCACATAAAAACATTGGTCTTGGAAGGGACCTCGGTTTTCCAAATGTGTTTTCTGCGGATAATAGGGCTGAATCTATATGCCGCATGCATAGACTTCACAATGAAGATACTATTAGTGGTTAACCTTCACTGAAACGAATCTAGCATCTGAGTTAGGTTAATCAACATCAACTTAGAAACCAAATGGATCCACTTAGTCCCTTTGTCGCCCAGTAAAGCCCTACAGATGTTCAAAGGGCTAGCCCCAAGGACAGAGGCCATCGAACCCGCCTTTCTAAATACAATATATACAATGTCATGTATTATAGAGCTAATGAAGTATCACTTGCGCAGGTACCTTCCCAAAAAAAAATTGATTGGCCATCACCGACCTTAAAGGAACCTCCCTTAAAAAATGATGACTTGACCTTGATCAAGTCCCTCCAAGCAGTGAATCGGTAGGCTTAACATCTACTTGAGATAACGTATTGGAGTTTAGGTATTTGTTATGCAGTAACTCTTGCCAACACCTTCCTTGTTAAGTAGCTTATATGGCCATTTGCTAAGTAAGCATTTGTTTTTTTTATTTTGAGGTTTTCAAAGCCCAAGTCTCCTTGATCCTTAGGCCTACACAAAATATCCCATTTAGCAAGCATGTACTCCCGCTTCTACTCCTCACATTGCCAAAAGAATCTAGACCAGTAAAAGTCTAACCTTTTCAACACCCCTTTAAGTTTCTCGAAAAAGGATAGCACGAACATCACAAGTTTCATCACAAAGGTTGTGCGAGCATCTACACCCAATTGATCGTCCTCCTTGTCACCGGTGAGCCACCTCTCCTCTTCCAGTCATCACATTGGTTCTGCTGCTTTGCTTCTCTCCTCGCTCAAGGAGAAGCTGAGGTGGACTGGGCTCAATTCGTTTGGGTCAACTAGGACATTCTGGATCGGAAAAGATCAGCTCACGACAAAGATTAAATTTTCCATCCAATCCATCTATGAAAATCTTGCTCACGATGGGCTTGACCATTTGCGATGACATTTGTGATAAATAAAAAATCCCTCTTATCAATATGTTCAAATGGATGATAGTAGTACAAGTACCATTGCAAGTCAGGTAATATGAACCAACAACAGTGACCTCTAAACCAAACCACCAAAACTCTCTTTAAATTTCACATTATTTGCCGCAGCAGGATTCATTTGTGAAGAAACAAAAGGGTGGCCACTTAAATCGACCACATGATTTTTTTTATGATAGCATTAGCAGCTTAAGAATATAATATAGAATGGATGTGGCAAAAAAACCTATGGGTGCATATAATCTAGCAAGTTACCCGTCATCTGTGTTTTCTATACAGTTGCTGACGGTGGCCCATAAAAGAATGAAGCGCGGAGAGATGTTGCTCGTCTGGCTACAACTTCGGGGGTGAGTGCAAGAGGGCATAAGCAATGAGAAACATGAACAGGTCAAGCACTACCTTGTGTCCCGTAACGTTCTTGTGTTGTCCTATTCCTCAATGCCTCCCAAGCATAGACATGAAATGCGCTTTACAAGGACAACGTGGGCGCTCAATCTCACATCCATTAGCAAGACAATCTATATGAACTTGCATAGAGGATTTGTATGGTTGACATAGATATGTATCTCCTCTGCGCCAAAATCCAGGGCAGATAAATTTCTCTCGATTGCTGAAACACCCATTCTCTGTCAACTTTAAATAAGGGCAGAGTCTTCAAGTGAATCTGGTCCAATCCAACGACCATGGGAATAATGCAACAATGTGACGAGATATTGACATAGTTATTTATGTGATATCATGTCACTAGCTAGCATCAAATGTGGTGTGCATTCTATAGTCCTTGCCAAGAACATGCTAGTACAATTGCATGTTAGGTATGAACCAACAATCAGTGACATTTAAATCAAACCACCAAAACTCTCTTTATTTTTTACATTATTTCCGCAACAGGTTACATTTGCATAGAAGCAAAAGGGTGGCCAGATGAATCAATCACAGAATTTTATTACAACATTAGCAACTTGAGAACAATCCAAAATGGAAGTGGTAGAAAAAACTATGTGTGTGTATGGTAACGGCATCTCTAGTAGATCCCCAAAAGATATATTTGAGGGGATTTTTTTGTTTACAGGATTAAACATCATCTAGCAGATCCTCTAAAAAGTTTAGTGCCTCAAAAATCAGCCTTTGATCTCTTAAACTTTGCCTCTCTAGCCCATTTTTGCTCTAGAAGTGGACACTCTCGGTAAAAATGCGGAGACTACTCCCCTCCGTATTCATGGTATGGCGACCGGCGCACTGGCCGATGGGCCCGGCTCCAGCTATAAAAACCTAGCACCGCCCACAAACCTTAGCCTATTGCTCCACACCCATTTTCGTTGTCGCCACCCTTAATTTGGGCCCTCTCCAACTACCTTCCTCGAGGTTGTGACCACTTGTGAAGCTCCGCCGCCTCCAGAGCCCTGCAACCTCCGGTCAAGCTCCACCGCCGCCAGAGCCCGTTGCCACCAAAATAACCCTTTGATCGTCCTTATCATCACGAGCGAGCCATGTCTCCTCTTCCATTACACTTGAGACAATATCATCTAGGCTAGAGCATTCTAGATTGGACAAGATTAGCTAACGACAAAGATTAAATTTTCCATCCAATCCATCTAAGAGAATCGTGCTCAATGGGCTTGAACCACTTGTGATGAATAGTCAAATTCCTATTATCAAGATGTGCAAATGGATTATAGTAGTGTACGTCCATGTACCACTTTTTCATCTCAGAGGCAAACTCTTATGGATCTTGAGGCTTGATTCAGATTATTTCACTTATAGTTATACATAATGCGAGTAGCTTGCATCATATTTGACTTTGATGTGAATTTTATTCCCAATTATGACCGCACTTGTTTTGCCGTTGTCATAGTCTTTGCTTGTTCACGAATGGGTGGCTCAATACTTCCCAACAACCATACAATTACCCTGATTCTAATTTGATCATCAGCGGAGCCTCTTCTTTTGACATCTTCCTCTTCATCGACAAGATCATCATGTCCACGTGAACTTAAAATTGGACGAGCACGATGAGCCAACTAATATAGTTTCCTAGCCCCAACAATTTATTTAGGTTAGGCTCAAGAGTATGCTCGAGGGCTTCAAGAATGACTTGTAGCTGTTAGTGTTGCTGAAACATTTTTTCGAGCATTTCACACGGTTGACAACACTAGAGTCTCACAAATCTTGTCTTCAATTTTATCTCTCAAACAGTCCAAGTCACAACTAGTTCACAAGTTTCACCAAGGACTCAAGTTCCAGTAAGATACACTTGCTTTTTCTCGATCAAGAAAATTCCATTAAATCATTATATCGACATGTACAACAAGTCAACAACTTACTAATAGTGAGCAAGATAACTGTACTTGAGAAGGTAGCAGCAGCACGCGCAGCAACTTCATGGCGCAGATCACATGTAACCACACAGATCGGCAACACACCAGGTGGCAGCAGGCATAAATCCGATGGTCTTGGATGGCGGCAGGGTGGTCGGCGGACAACACAGTTGGGGGTCAACGACGATGGATGCTCTCTCGGTGACACCACCACTTACAGCTCACGGTGTCACAGCACCGTGCTCACTCGAGTCGGGGTAATATCGCACAGGATCGACCTGCTCTAATGCCATATCATGAGACTTGGGGATTTTGGTGTTGGGATTTGAGAGGAGAGAGATACCTGAATAACATTTTGGGAGAATTTCCACGATCTGATGCTCGCTTGCTCTCTCTGTTGCTTCTCTTATTTTCTGCGCATCTATACATTTAGTTCCGATAGAACTTTAGCTCATCATATCAGTACACGCACCAATAGTAAATTAGTAATACAGGTTTGGCATTATCTAAAACACGAAGGATTTGTGAGCCAACTACTCCATTTGATTGAGTTGCAGCAACCGCAGAGAGTGGAAGAGGACAGAAGCGGTGAGCAACATGGACAGGCCAGGCACTGCCTTGTGTATGCTGGGGCTTGTGTATGGCCATATTCCTCGATGCCTCCCAAACATATACATGAAATGTACTCTATTACTACACCGTGGCTGCCCAATCTCACATCCTTTAGCAAGACGATCTACATGAACTTGCAAAGATGATTGATTGGTATGGTATACATGGATATGCATCTCTTCACTAACAAAGTCCAAGTAAGGTTAATTTCCATCGGCTGTTGAACCACCAGCTCTCCTTTGTAATCTTTAAATAAAGGCATAGTCTTCAAGTGAATCTGGTCGAATCCAAGTATCCAACAACCATGGAAATGATGCAGCAATGTGAAAAAATGGTGCAGTGATTTATGAGCTATCATGTCACCAATTGGTATCAAATGCGGCGAGCACAAAATAGTCCTTTCTCCTTTGCCCAAGAATATGCTACTCCCTCCATACTAGTGCAGCCACATTACGAAAATCAAATAATCTCAAAACACTTGCACGTGATGCATTAACTCTCCATCTCGTTCTCTATTTCTTAGCACGAAAAAATGAATAACCCAATAGAGGACATGGGATGTGTATGCCTTCAATGACTTACTATCTAGCATGGAATGCAGTGGTCAGTTCTCTGCATGCAATGATATTAATTAGCAAATAAATATCAAGTTTTCTCTTTTTTCCTTAGCCTCGGTCGCGGCACACAACCTAAGATGCCTAAATGCACATGTACAGTGCTATTGCAATCACCTAATATGAACCAACAATCAGTGACGTCTAAGCCAAGCCACCAAAACTCTCTTTAAATTTTACATTATTTGCCGCAGCAGGATACATTTGCAAAGAAACATAAGAGTGGGCACTTGAATCGACCCAGAATATTATGATTAACACTAGCAGCTTAAAAATACTACAAAATGGATGTGGCAAAAAAAACTATGGGTGTATATTATCTGGTAAGTTGTCCGTCATCTGTATTTTCTATGCACCTGCTGACGATGACCCACATAAAAATAATGCACATAGAAATGCTGCTTGTCTGCGTGTATATACTCTCTTTTATATGAGGGATTACGAAGAAATCCAGCAGGAAATACAACTCAAAAGACATGAGCACCTGCGTACATGTTTTTTTTTTTTGGAAAAAGAGAATGACCCCGTTCTCTGCATCTGGGAGATGCATACGTCCATTTTATTGATTATTCTCGAGGATCTTATAAAGTACAACAACAATATGCCTGAATCCGTCATCTTGGCAACATCTGCTGCTACTCCTATCCAAATGATGAAGGGGTGCAAACTAGGCCACATACCCAGACCTCTCACCTAAGCCTAACATCTAAAGCCGGAGGCCTCGACCAAGCCATCTGCCGGGTCCGGGGCTCAAACCGGTTCGACGCATGTCGTCGCCATCATCTTCCACTGGTCCATCTTCAGAGCAGATTGAGGTGACAACTTTGGCAGGTCATCCGACATCGACGCCACCACGACGCCAAACGACGACCTCCACCTACGCGAGCCTTGGCAGGTCCTCCGCCATTAACGCCACCACTACGCCAGCCAACGACCTTCACCTACACGAGTCCATATCCAAGCAACGGACGTAAATCCATGCTAGGATAGGGCCGCACCATCGCCGTCGCCCACCACCCACAAGCGCCACCCAACCCCAAGGTTCCCAAAGCGGCGCCTTCAAGAAGGGAACAGCGCCATGAGCGTCGCTGCCGCCCAACAAAGTTAGGGCTTTCGCCCGAGAGACCTAGGGAAAGGTGAAGTGAGGAGATCAGTCCATACCGACGCCTCCAAGGAGGGGAACGGTGCCCTCAGGCGTCGCCTTCAGCACGGCCGGTCATATGGCCGGCCAGGGATTTCGCCCGAACTAGATCCCCGCCACCACCAACGCCTCCTGTACAAAACCAGCGACCAAGAGGAAGCGCGGCCCGACCAAGCTGACGCGCAAGCCGAACAGGGGAGGAGGGAAGGCGCCAGAGTGCGCCCACCGACCGCCGCAGAAGCCGCCATCGGCCGCCAACGACCACCGGATCTCGCCGCCCGCGCGGCTGGGACACCAGATCCACCGCCTGCATGGCTGCTAGCCGGCCGTGCCTTGCCAATGGAGCCGCCACTCCAGATCCGGGGTTCCCCACGCAGATGCAGGGCAACCAAGGCCCCGCTGCCACCATCCTTGGCGCCCCGGGCTTGCCCGGCGGCTGCCTCAGGCGGCGGCGAGGAAGGGAAGAGGGGGGTGAGGAGGAGGGGCCTGCGCACATGTTTTATATGCTTATTAATTGACCGGCTGTCCTTTCACGCATGGGGGCCCATATAATAGTCAAAAAGCATTACCGGAATTACCGGCAGCAGCTAGGTGCACATAACCACTTGAATAAGTACTGATTGCTCATTCTTAGCGCTGATCCACTCAGAATTTTGTGACGAGCTTGACACTGACCTTTGTTTTGTTTTTTTTTGAACCGGGCCTTAACCCCTTTCCATTATATTCATAACGGAAATACACATAGTTCAGTGACCAAATACCCCACATCGAACCGGATAAAGGAAACTAGAAAGGGCAAAAGGTGAGTCCAACGCATCACTGGGAAACCCATCATGGGCACTCGTCATCGAGCAGCCCACTGTGAGGCGAAAACCCAGTAACACCATCGATCACGCAAACCACTAGGACCTAAACAGAAAGGCTGAAACACCAAAGGAAGCCAACAACAGTTCATAAACCCCAAGGCTCACAAACGAGCAGGAAGAACACTCGCGCAGGAGTGGGACAACTATCCTGGCAAAAGTAAGATCGTAGCGTCAGCAAGAAGCATCAATCGATCGCTGCTTTGGTTGGAGTCGCACAGATTCTCATCATAGTTGAAGCGTTCGACCTGAGCATCTTGGCACCACGCTCCATGGCCTCCCGATCATCACCAGCCATCAAACCTGCCCAGTATGTCAAAAAACCACAAGCAGCATACACCACATTAAATGGGGTTTTAAGTAGTTTTTGTTCAAAAGTAGTCTGGTTGCGACAGTCCCAGATAGCCCAGCATACGGCTGCCAAACCAAAGGTATAAAACTTGGCCCCATCAGGTAGGAATATGTAACACCAGGAAAAATATTGCCAAATGTTGTTCGGGCACATAGATGTGCCCAACACACACCCAACCGTCCTCCAAACCACTCGAGCAACAGGACAAGTGAAAGGAAGATGTTGCGAAGTTTCAACATCTCTGCAGAACGAGCATCTAGGATTGCCTGCCCAATTCCTTCTCTTCATGACTTCACGAGTCAGAATCGCATCTTGAAACAATTGCCAGAGAAATATTTGAATCTTAAGGGGAATCTTAGCTCTCCAGATCCACCTGTAATCACACCCAGCCAAGTGTCTTTCCAAATAAGTGTAGACCGATTTGGTCGAGAATTTGCTTTTTTTTTCCAAAGCCCAGCTAATCTGATCAGGTTCATCAGATAAATGCCAGGAGTTTACCACCTTAACAAGATCGTTCCACTGATCCGTAAGGGGAGGATGTAGGTTTCTTCTAAAGAGATCGTTGCCCTCGAAGTTTCTAAACTCATCAACCGTGATTTCCTGATAGTTGCAAATGATGTACAAGGTAGGAAATTGATCCCGCAAAGGAGTATCACCCCTGATAGGGTCGTTCCATACTCTGGCAACATTACCAGAATTCAAAATCACTTTTCTTCCAGCCAAATACACATCCTTCACTTTCATAATAGCTTTCCAAATGGGTGAATCCCCAAACTTACTTTTCACCGAGGATATCGTATCATTTCTGAAATATTTAGCACGGATCACACCCTGCCAAAGGCCTTGTTGAGTTTCCAGTTTCCACCACCACTTGGTGAGTAGACTGATATTCTGTCTATGTAGATCTTTAACTCCTAATCCTCCTTTATTCTTAGATCTACAGATTCTTGACCACTTGACCAAGTGATATCTTTTACGGCCATTAGTCTCTTGCCAGAAGAATTTTTTTTCTATGCTTGTCTAGTTTGTCAATAACCTTCTTAGGAAGCATAAACATAGACATGTAATAAAAGATGATACTAGTAAGGGAGGAGTTGAGTAGGGTCAGTCTTTCCCCTGAAGACACTGAACTTTGTTATTCAGAGCTTGTGCAAGTTTCCACATTGCATCTGTGACAACTGATCACTTAATGCCATTTCCACCGCAAAAAAAATGACATTCAACGGGCTCTACATTTTTGTTAGTTTTCCCCCTTTGGTCGATCAAACTTCCTGACATTTTTATTCGTCAGATACTTCAGAGCACGCTCAAGTGTAACCTTCTTTGGGTCTTGAGTCTGCCATTAGTCAATTTCAATGCATTGTTAGACTTGCAATGAGAAAGTCCAAATTGAGAACTGTATAATTGTAACATCATATGATTTTTATTATAAAAAATGTAACAATGGACAGCAATGCCACCAACATGGGAATCCCATTTCATATTGTTTCTGGTCTTAAAAAGTATAATGATAAGAATACAACAACAACTACTACTACTACTAAGCGTACTGCGCCCAACTAATATAGTTTTCTGTCCCCAACAATTTAATCAGGTTAGTCTCAAGAGTACCCTTGGGGGCTTTGAGGATTATTTGTAAATGTTATTGCTTACTGAGCATTTCATGCAGCTAGTCAACCCTTACCAAAAAACTTATCTTTAACTTTATCCCACACAAGTTCCACGAGGACTTAAGTTCCATAAGGTATGCTTGTACTAATTGCGTGCAGAGACTGAACTGTACTTGTACTCCACAGTGTCCACACCGTAGCCAAATCCTGGTGATGTACTTCCTCCGTCCCAAAATAATTGTCTCAAACTTAATACAACTTTGTATTAGAGCTAGTACAAAGTTGAGATGCTTATTTTGGGACGGAGAAAGTACTAGATACACGTGCTAGTATCAATCAGCTAGCACTATACCTCGGGCCGGGCCTAGCCAAGCCCGACGCAAAAAACCCAGGCCCGGCCCGGCCGTCGGGTCTGTTTTCTGGGCCCGAGCCCGGCCCGAACAGGTAAAAGCCCATCGGGCTTCAGGCCGGCCCGGCCCGGCCTTAGGCAAACACAAGAACGATGGGCCTGGGCTTGGCCCGGCCCGGCTTTCAGGCTCAAAATCTAGGCCCGGCCCGGCCTGGGAGCAGCGTCGGGCCGGGCCGGGTCGGGCTTTTCCGGGCCGGGCTGCCCATGGCCAGGACTACTTGCAATCAATTGGATACCCAGCTATCCGGCCGGCCGACTGGTGCAGTAGCACTGGCAGCCTCAAAGAACGGCAATGCAACAGGCACCGGGAGACACAAATCTGACGTCCCGCGCGTGCTACCCGGCGGACAACACAGTTGGGGGTCGACGACGATGGATGCTCCCCCCTGACCTTGTGCACAACTTAACTGGGACGATTCCACAAGTCGCAGCTCCCGGCGTCACAGCACCGTGCTCACTCGTCGTGGTAAACTAGTAACACTTCTCCTTCGGTACACCCTCCTTAAACATATCAAGGACTGAGATCTGCCCATACCCCTTCGTTGTCAGGGGCATGATCGTCTTATGTAAAAAATTCCCCCCGCGCGTCCACGCCGATACCCCCCGCGCGCCTGTGTATACGGGGCTGCTGCACGAGCCGAGCCGCTTGGCAGCCGTGAGGACGCGAGCCGAGCCGAGCCGTTAGCATCCATGGGCCCACAATGTCAGATGCAGGGCGTGTCGGTGGGGGCGTACGTGTGGTCGTGGCGCAGTCGTGCAGTTAACTGCGCACTAATTGCGGCGTTGACTGCTCGCGGCCGATCTCCTGCCGCTAGCCTTCTGCTGTCGTAGTCCGTGCCCTCCATTGCCGCGCGTGCGGCGACCGGGCGCCTTCCGCCTCGGGCGGCGGTATGACGCGACGGTCGGCTGCCGCCGCTGCGGCGACCGCCGCTGCCTTGACGCCACCAGTAACCGATTGCGCAGCGCGTGCCCCCGCGCCTTCCCACGCCACCGATGCCTCGCCTGCCGCGTCGCGCCGCCTTCCCACACCATCGATGCCTCGCCTGTCGCGTCGCGCCTTCACACGTCGTCGCTGCCTCGCTTTCACACGGCACCGCTGTCGCACGTGCCGCCAGCCGCCCGCCTCTCCCTCGAGGCGCGCGCCACCGACGGCTCGCCCGCCCACCTCCCTCCCCTGTCGTCTATAAAAGGCCGCGCCAGCCCTGAGCAGGCCGTGCCATCTCCCTCGCCCCGCCCCTCTCTTTTCCTCTCCTCGCACGCCCATCTCCCTCTCCTCGCCGGCAATGTCTTCCAGTGACTCCGACGAGGGAGCGTGGCCGACCGGCGTTTGGCCGCTGAGCCTCACCGTCGGCGACACAGAGGATCTGGCCCGGTACGGCGTGATGGTGCCGCCGGCAGCCAAAGTGTCGCGGCCGTGGCGGATCGGGGCGGACGACATCCCCACCATGGGACCGCCGCCGACGAGGCAGCAGCTCCACGCGTTCCCTGGCGGCTGCTACAACCAGAGGGCCCGGCGCAGGTTCTGGTGCGGGAAGAACTTCGACATCGTCCTCGGCGCGTTCAGGGACGCGGCGGCCGGCCGCACCGTCGGGGACATTACCGGCGAGGCCGGCACTTCCCGTGGTCGCGCCGCCACGCCCACCTCCAGCCGCCCCCATCGCCCGGCAAGCAGCGCCGACCCGGCTGGTCGAGATCCCGCCGGCGCAGCCGCCCTCGAAGAGCGGAGACCCGACGACACGCCGGGGCTACTTGATCTGCTGGACCGGTCGGCGAGAGGAGGCGGCGGCGGCCACTCGTGAGGAACGAGCGGTGGCGGCCATAGCGGCGGTGTAGGAGCAGCAAGCAGGAAGACAAGTGGTGGGATTTCGGCGACGACGACGACGGTGGCGACGATGGCGGCGACGGCGGCGAAGGAGAGGCCGGCGGTATGGCGCCGGTCGTCGACCTCACCGGCGCCAGCGACGACGAGTAGTCTAGTTTTAGGGTTTTTATTTAAATTTTGGTCTAAGTTATGTAAGAGCAGTGCTCGGTTATGTTTAGTGTTATGTAAGGTAGTTTGAATTATGAATGAACTCGGAATGGCTTATCTGGAAAAAAAACCTTAGTTTAATTTGATGTTAGTCGTGCAACTTTAAAAAATAAACGGAAACATGCATTTCAACGTTACCAGAAAAATCAGTGCTCGGTTACGCATGCATGGGGCCTTCACTCATACTCGAACGGTCTCTGAAAATTTCTTAAAGCGATAAAAAAGCCAGAAAACTTTTCATGCATCCTAATGATGATGGTGGAACACTATAAAAAATGTGGGTACATTTGAAGGCTGTCGGAAAAAACTCCTTTCAGACGGGGCCTTCGGTCCTGCCCAAACGGGGTCTGGAGAAGGAGGCCAACTTGTCGACATATTCGGAAAAATTATAGAACATTCATAAAAAGATAAAAAATACAAAAAACTTGGCATGCATCCTACTGATAATGGTGGAACACTATAAGAAAAATTTATAGAAGGAAAAAACAATTATAAGAAAAATTTATAGAAGGAAAAAAACAATGATAAAAAAATTGCCTCCTGTGCTTGCAGGCCACAACTGCGCTTAATCGGTCCGGCCCGATCAAGCCGGGCGGCGAAACGGCCGGCCTTTCGGCCCAGCTACGGCCTGCAGCACAGTCAATCGGGGCAGTAGCGAGACGGGGCGGGAATCAGAGGAGTTCGAAAGGGAGGTGGGAGGCAGGTATATAAGGCGGTCGCGGCGTCGTTTGGCGGGCGAGGTGGGACTAAACTTTAGTCCTCACCCCCGCCGACCCTACCCCCGCACCGCGCGCAGAGTCAATGGGCCGGCCCACGCGCGTCGTCGCGCACAGTCACTGTGCCGTCGTGGATAGTCAAGACTTTTTTTTAAATAGTAATAAGTTTTTTAGGTATTTATGCCTTTCATTATCGTATAAAAAATCCATACGTAATATAGAATTGTTAACTACATTTATTATAATAATAATGAGTTGTTTATTACAATTTATAGGAAAAAATAATGAGTTTTTTATAATTAATTGTTAAAACAATAATGAGTTTTCAGATAATTAATTGATAAAGAGTTTGTTTGTAATGAATATTTTAATCAGTTTTTTAGATTAGTAATTACAATTTTATATTTTTGTAATGTTAATTAACGTCTAAAAATACTTAACATATATGCAAAGTTTAGTACTGCAATGTGTTGCATTAATGGCTAAGTGTTTATACATAATAACAATGTGTTGTTTTTATAACTTATAAGTAAGAATAATGAGTTTTGTATTACAATTTATAGGTAAAAATAATCAGTTTATATTTTGAAAGGCATAAATCTTGTTAACAATTGTACAATACGTAGGGCTTTTCATTAATTATAAAACATATATTAAATGATAACGAAAGGCATAAATAACAAAAAAACTTAATATTATTTTTAAAACAAAAACAAAAAGTCTTCGACAGCATGCATTGGCGGCACAGTGACAGTCTTGACGGCGGTAGCGTGGGCCTGCCCATTGACTCTCTTGCGGTCTTGGGGGCAGGGTCGGCGGGGTGAGGACTAAAGTTTAGTCACACCTCGCCGCTTGAGCACGCCTTGACCGCCTTTATATACCTGCCTCCCACCTCCCTTCGAACTCCTCGATTCCGCCCGTCCCCGCCACTGCCCCGATTGACTGTGCTGCAGGCCGTAGCTGGGCCGAAAGGCCGGCCCTTTCGCCGCCCGGCTTGATCGGGCCGGACCGATTACGCGCAGTTGCGGCCTGCAACCACGGTTGGGCTAGTTTTTTTTTTTTGCATCACTATTTTTTTGCCTTCTATGAGTCACGGCACGGGGGGAGGTGGGAGGGGCGCTTTTTTAGTCCCACCTCATGCGCCGAGGGACGCCACGACCGGCTTATATAGCCGCGTTCATGCTCTTTGTTAGATATAAAATAGCTAATACTAAAGAGATTTGACGTTACATACCTGCCCGGGCGGCTGCTGCCCGGGCAGCTATGTAAAGTCAAATCACTTTATTAACTAGCTATCTTATTTTTTTTCATTTTGTCCCTCCGTGCACTTTTAAAAAAAACCGTATGTTTAATTTGATGTTAGTCGTGCAACTTCAAAAAATAAACAGAAACATGCATTTCAACGTTACGAGAAACATGTTGCGTCACGTCCGGGGGTGTGGTATGTGGTGTTTTCACTGAAAAAATTATTGAAAATTCATAAAGTAAAAAAAAGCCACAAAACTTGTCATGCATCTTAGTGATGATGGTGGAACACTATGGAAAAAATTTGAGTTCATTTCAAGGATGTTGAAAAAAAACTCCTTGAGTCCTTCAGTTTTTTTCGACATATTCGACATATTCGGAATGACCTCAACTATTGCAAGTGAGTTGATATGGTCATCCTGACATTCAATCCAAGAATTGAACGTATTTGAACACCAAAGACATGTTGTGTCACGTCCGGGGTGTGCTAGGTGTTGTATTCACTGAAAGAATTATAGAAAATTCATAAAACGATAAAAAAGATAGAAAACTTGGCATGCATCCTATTGATGATGGTGGAACACTATAAAAAAATGAGTTCATTCCAAGGATGTAAAAAAAAACTCCTTTCGGACGGGTCCTTCAGTCCTGCCCGAACGGTCTCCGTAGAAGGAGGTCAATTTTTTGACATATTCGGAATGACCTCAACTATTGCAAGTGAGTTTATATGGTCATCCTGACATTCAATCCAAGAATTGAACGTATTTGAACACGAAAAATATGTTGTGTCACGTTCGGGGTGTGCTCTGTGCTGTTTGCATCGAAAAATTTATAGAACAATCATGAAGCGATAAAAAATAAAGAAAACTTGGCATGCATTGTGGATAGTACTAATGTGGTAAAAAAAAATGAGTTCTTTATTATACTTTATAGAAAAAAATAAGTTCTTTATAATTAATTACTAAAACAATACTGAGTTTTCTGATAATTAATTGATAATGAGTACTTTTATAATGAATATTATGTTCAGTTATTTGTGTGAATTAGTAATTACATTTTTTATATTTATGTAATGTTAATTAATGTCTAAAAAATACTTAAAATGTGTGCAAATTTTAGTACTGTACTGTGTATTGCATTAATGACTAATTGTTTTTTCATAATAATAATGAGTGCACGAAACGTTCATATCAGATCAGTGCTGGTTGTATTGGTGATACGAGGTGGCATGCACGAAACGTGACCCAATTTTGGGAGGCAGTGGGCATGCCCATCTTAGGGCCCCACGCAAGAGTTGAACGAATTCGGACACCATACGCACGTTGTGTCACGCCCGGTCAGTGTTTTCGATGCGTTTCACGAAGAAAACCATAGGAAATTCATACGGTGCCGGAAAATTATGAAAACTTGCACGCATGATGGACCTGGCGATGGGTGCGTGTCCAAAAAGTTTGGGGTCCACCGGCTGAGTCAGAAAAGAGAACGCAGTACGGGGCTGACATCGGCCATATCAGATCAGTGCCGGTTGTGTTGGTGGTACGAGGTGGCATGCACGAAACGTGACCCAATTTTGGGAGGCAGTGGGCATGCCCATCTTAGGGCCCCACGCAAGAGTTGAACGAATTCGGACACCATACGCACGTTGCGTCACGCCCGGTCAGTGTTTTCGGTGCGTTTCACGAAGAAAACCATAGGAAATTCATACGGTGCCGGAAAACTATGAAAACTTGCACGCATGATGGACCTGGCTATGGGTGCGTGTCCAAAAAGTTTAGGGTCCACCGGCTGACGTTAAAATGGTTGCATTAAAAAATGCATTAATAATTTCTGACGTTAAAAAAATCGAAGATAATGGCTCTCTTTTTGAAGAATATGCATGATCCATGTGAACCTTCACAAGCTCTGAGCAGGTGAAGACTCACATTGATCCTGCATATCCTCCAAATAGAGTCCCACAAACTGAGATGTTTGTGCATTGACCGAAAGAAAATTATATAAAGGAGTCAGCGCGCTACCGCTTAGCGATGTGGTATTAAACTACAATGCATGTTTTTAATAAATGCATCGTGGGCCAGCCGGCGGTAGTTTTACGGGACGGGCCAAGTGGCCCACTATGGCGTGACCACGTCGATGACGCCGTACGTGCGTGCATGGCATGGAAACCAAGCCGCCATTACCTCGCCCCAGGACCGCCTACCCCCGCCACCTCCACGCACGTCCTCACCCATCCCCGATCCGACGGTCGCACCGCCGTGGCCGTCCAAATTCCCTTCCCTGCCGGCCTGACGGCGGCCATACAATCCGTCATCTGCGCGCACGACTTGGATCTCAGGCCCGGCCGTGCCGTCTCGGCAAATTCGCCGGCACCCTAAACCCTAGGACGGGTCGTCGGCCAGCGCGCTCGTGTGGGCAGAGGGCGCGCGGCTGCCACGACTAACCCACACCGGGTCGGGTTTGGCAACGGGGGCTGCCGGTGCTCGTCGAGACGCCGGAAGGTATGGTATTAAACCATATGTAATCTTTTTTGAATCTCGTAACTAGTTAGATAACTGGCATCTTATTTAGAATGCAAGAATTGGGAGATGTGTACTGCTCGGTTGAGAAGTGGTGCGAATTGGTGGGAAAATTCACACCCAGACAGCGCATGATGCTACGTGGCACAAATTTGGACTGTATGTTGAGAATTCCTTCCGTGAAAATGAGGAAAAATTTATTGGAATTTATGATTACAACGTATGACAGTACTAGAAAGCAATTTATTATTCGGCCAAATACTGACGGCATCAGTGTGCTTAATGAAGATGTTTACGACATATTCAGGCTACGTAACGAGGGTGATGATGTCAGTAGCATGATAGCAACAGTACAACTAGATGCCAAAAAAATTGTTCTGAATCGGTTTCTAGACAAAAGAACAGGCCTAATCCTCATCGATGAGTTGATAAAAAATATTGTTGATACTCAGTCATATGATGATGATTTTGTGAGAAGGGTCGTACTGGTTCTTATGGGTACAGTCTTAGCACCACAATCCACCAAGTTTGTTCCTTATCGTTATTACAAAATGGTGGAGGACGTGAACGCTATCAAGTCATACAATTGGAACGATTTCACGTTGGGGGTGTGCACGGATGCTATTAAAAAATCGGTCGAAGATCTTGAAAAATTCAAGTGGCCTATCGGGAACTTGGCTCTTCTTCAGGTACAAGTCATTTCGTAATAGTTGTATGTACATATAATTTTTATGTGATCTATGTGTCTGACTAGTTGTGTTTACTATCATGCAGTATATATACTAGGAAAAAGTTGAGCCAATTGGTGTGGATACATTTGATCCTTTGTCTCATGAATACCCACTAATGGTTAACTGGCCAGAAACGGAAGGGAAAAAGAGAGACGACTATGACAACATGCACGGGCGTGGCACCGGCAATGTAAGTCAATAAGTATAGTCCTTATTGGTTGCACATAGTAATTAACTATAGTTGTTATTTAATTTATTTATTTTTTTGTTGTATAGCTTGAAAACTGCGTTAGCGAAGAGTACAGACGTGCTAAGGTAGCACGTGAAGGGACTGTCCCAGATGAAGAAACGAAGAAACCTAAACGGAAAGGTGGTGGCAGGAGTAGAAAGCCAAGCACGTCAGGGGTTTCATCGAACACGACTAACAGTATGGACCGTGTGATGACATACATAAAGCTGCTTCACAAGGAGGTTCTCAATATACCCGAAAGATGTGCACAGGTAATTTAGAAGTTATATTAAACATGTTTTAGTTGTTCAAGTACTTATCGTGTTTCATTTGTGTTTGTAGATGGTAATGGAAAAGTTGAACACGGAAGATGTGTTGTACAAACCCAATAAGAGGGACACCAATGACGAATTTGATAATGTAGGTGAAGGAGTTGGGATGGAGAATGGCCAATACAAGTCATCAAAATATTGGCCAGATATTGATTCACCTACCGACGTGGAGCTAGTAACATCTTTCACGGGTTTCAGTGATACCTACGTGCCCGTTGATGACACGGGTGCTCCGGCGACGACACCGGGTAAAGGTGACGCTACTGATCCTTTTATTATAGACGATAATGGAAAGTCTCCATGTTCGTCATCAACTGTACGTACAAAAGAATTTCCGTCCATGTCCCGAACCCCGCAAAATGCTGATATTTCTGGTGAGTCTATGGGTGGTTTGTCACCAACAAAGTCTGAAGACATGTCTGAGAGTTTCCCGGCAAAGAGCAACATAGGTAATGGTGAGGCAGTCAGGACAATGAAGGTAAACGCAAACGAAATCCGTCGAAATATTGTCAATCCCCGTACGACCTTCTCATTACCCGCAAGAAACGTGTTAAAAAAAGTAAGTCAAGTACTACTTTATAATTCATTCACGCGTTATGTAAACTTTTTATTATTTTTAACGACTGTAGCTGCATTGTTTTAGATATGTTTGCATCGTCACCACATTCAATTCTGGCAAGTTTCCTTAATATGACTCCGGATCACATAGAGGCAGCCAGAGTTTTTGTTGAGACTCTCGCATCGACAAAGAAGCATGCACACCTCGAACCGTGGTCGATATGCCGCCACCAGATGGGGACATATGCACGCCAGCTATGCTTCACGATGTCCTGACATTTAAATGGTTGAATGGCGCTGTAAGTATGAGTTTGGTTTTAACAAAACTCTCATTTGTACTTCACAAGTTGATAGAAATTTTTTGTTTATGTATGCAGATAATCAATGCATATTGTAAACACCTACAACACCGTGATTTCTCTGACCGTTTCATATCAACAACGTGGTTCCCCAAATTTATGTTGGGTAGGGCTAGGGGCAAGACCAAGTCAATTAATGATTTAGATTCAGAACAAGTTACAAAGAAAGCAAAAGTCCTCGCAACAGTAATGGATGAGTATTTCAGACGGGACAAGGTATTCCTTTCATATTTATTTGTTTTTGTTAGTCATTACTATTTAATTGCACTAACATCATTTGATTACTATATAGGCGTATTTTCCTATGCACGTTAATGATAATCATTGGATAACCATAGTGATGCACACCGTCAAGGAGGAGTTTCAAGTTCTTGACTCAAATTCTAAAGGCGCAATTAGCCAAAGAATTCGCAATATGATTGCCACCCTGGTACGCTATAATTTTCACACTCGCATTCAGAAAATTATTGAGTCATACATTAAATTCTGGTTTGTTAATTTGTTTCAGAGAGCTGAAATTTCTAAGGATATTATGGAGGCCAACTCTATTCTTGAATCAAAAAAATTTCCAGATGTCTCATCATGGCCAATTAATGAGTATAAAATGCCGAGACAACATGATGGGTAAGTTAAATGAGTACAAGAAAGTGCATGCTATATCCTAAGCTTATCACACATGTTTATTGCAGAGTGTCTTGTGGACTTTTTGTGATGTGGTGCATAAAATACTGGGAGGGAGATCGCTGGACACATGAATTTGACCAGCAAGAGATTAATGAGTCAAGGCCACGTATTGTCACGGAAATCATTTTTTCTGAGGTCAACAGATTAGAGAAAGTGAAGATGAAAATTGTTAAAATCATGGAGAAGGAGTAGGTATTAGCATCGGTAGGGTTTTAGTCCTGTAGAAGGTTTCCCTACCGTTGTTGGATACTTTGATCGATTGTAATGCGGCATGGGACTGGGATAGATTTTGACAATTTTTCACGTTTTATTTATTGCTTTCATGAGACACTATACATTTAAATGCGTGTGGGCAAGTAATATTTTTTCCGTCCTAAAATGTATCAGTTTGCCTCTACGATATTACATGTACTGTTGTTGTTGTTCCTACTCGCGGCGGTCATTTTTTTATTAAAAAATATGCCCGCCGTCCTGAGTTGGTGCGATGTGGATAAAACCTGCACAATTTCCCACGTCGATTCTGGTGGCAGCAGCGGCGCTGGATCCGACGAATATTCCAGCCCATGCGGTGGTCGACAGCCGAGGCAGTGGCGGGCCCGCGCAGTCCAGCTAGTGCGGGCTGGCGCCATTCGCCGTGCGCCACGCGCGGGTCTGCTGGCCCAGCAGCCGACCGACCGACAGCCGCGCGCCCGGTGGCACACGTCTCGTCCCGCCCCAGCCATCGGGCACATGCAACGATCCCGAGGGGGAATATGGCGATCTGTCGGCCCATAAACGACGCACGTCAGGCGCGTGGGCCGATCCTCTTCGTGTGTGGATACGGACGCTGGCGCGTTGTGCCGAGTAGGTTTAGTCCCACCTCGCCCGCGGAGAGACGCGCCGACCGGTTTACATACCCGCATCTTCGCCTTCTCACAAGCTCGCTACAGAACATTAATGAATACCCTGCTGTGCGCCTCCCCGCTCGGCGGCCGAAAGGCCTTGCCAGAAGGCGTTGTAGTTTAGTGTCCGTGCGCGCGCCCGGCCACGGCTGGGGCTTTTTTTAAAAAAAAATTGTCACATACATTAAATTTTAAAAATGTTCATAAGTTGACTAAGTCATGACAGCAGTAACACATTCATACAAATATAATATGATTCACACATAATAATATAAATCGCATGTCTTAATATAAATCACATGTCTCATAACATTGAACAAGGTGGCATAAACATTAACTCAAAGTGCCATGTCTATTATTCTTAAACAAATAAACTGAAAGTGCTAATGACTTTCATCGAACAAGGTGGTTTAAAGAATAAACTCAAAGTGTCATGTCTCTTATTCTTAAACAAATAAATTGAAATTGCCAGTGCCTTCAATTGATTATGAATACTTCAT
Organism: Aegilops longissima; assembly: GCA_021605205.1. Classification (NCBI taxonomy): domain Eukaryota; kingdom Viridiplantae; phylum Streptophyta; class Magnoliopsida; order Poales; family Poaceae; genus Aegilops; species Aegilops longissima. The sequence continues at coordinate 228,529,061 of CM038682.1, forward strand.
ATTTATGCCCGGTTCCTACATAACAAATTGTAAACAACTCATCAGACAATTGTGAAGAGAGAACAAAAAATAATTGAAATAATGAAAAACTTACTTTTCATTCTCAGGGCACGTTTGCCGTCTATGGCCCTCTTTCTTACAAATGCCACGAAGAGGGCCGGGTTTTTTCTCAGAAAATGATTTTGGTCTTCCATTTTTTGTAACATTTGGATCTTTCTTTGCCTGCCCTGTCCTGCTCTGTTTAGGGGCGCCCTTCGTGGAAACTTTCACGGGATCACCTATGACATCAACATGTTGTTCCGGCTGACGTGGCTCCTCATGCACATTTCTTCTACTACCAACAGCATCATCATCAGGGACCTTTTTCTTCGCTATTATATTCTGCAGACACTGCATCAACTCATCATAGACGAATGGATCATTTGAAGCAACATGAAAAGCTTCAGCTCCTGTTATACTGAGTTGACTATAGCGAGCACGCTGCTCTGCCCCTGTCCAACCCCAGCCAAACAAGTCACTCTTTCGCTGTGCAGGTAGCCCACCTCTCGCAACTTTCGACATCCTCTTAAGGATGCAACACTTAGGTATTTTAGATATTTTGAGATGAACCAACACATACAGAATGTGTTTGCAAGGCAATCCTTTCCAAAGCATTCGTCCACAACTGCAGTCTATCGTATTCTCAGAGTTTTCAGCTCGATAATTCACGCTGAACTGAAATTTTCGGTTATTTCTCCATGTCACGATGAAGGTGTGGCAGTCAACTCCCACTAGCGTCTCAAAAATCTCAAGCTCTCCCATCTTTTTCAGATCTTGTTGAAGAATATAAAAATTGGAATGAGTGAATACTTCGGCGGCATGCTTCTCAATATCCTTATATTATGTGAAGGATGGTGGCAATGACTGATTTGAAACACAGTCATCATGCGTCTCGTTCTCACGTAGTCGGACTATGCAATTCTCATAATGCACAACTAGGTCAACAATAGTCATACCGCCGTCCAAGTGTAGGTGAAGACAAGAGTTAAGACTTTCACTCCTCTGATTACTGCGCATACCCAGAAAAAAACCATCTGACAGATATGATGCTGCCCACAGACTCCTCTTCCTGTACATCCTACTCAGCCACTCTTCTGTTTTATCAGTCTTCCATTTACGGACGAAAGTGTGCCATCTCGCCTCAAAGTTGGCTGGAGAGGTGGAGTAGTACAAGAGTGCCCTGAACTCACTTAGCGATTTGTAATTAAGGTGCTTCTGCATGTTTTTTTCCACGTGCCATGAGCAGAGATGGTGCAACACATCAACCAAAACCAACCGAATAGCTCGTATCATTGCAGCGTCTCCATCTGTGATGATTGACCTTGGCTTTTTCTGACAATTGGCCTTCAGGAATGTCTGGAACAGCCACACGTACGTCGCTTCGGTCTCGTCGGACACAATGGCACAACCAAAAACTGTGGTGCAACGGTGATTGTTTACACCAACAAAGGGGATGAACGGCATACCATATCTGTTCATCTTATACATGATGTCGAACACCGTCACATCTCCATACAATTGATAGTCCCGCCGCGACTGTGCATCGCACCAGAACATGCTCTTCAAACGGCCCTCCTTATCGAGCACGTACTCAAAGAAAAACTCTGGATCCTTCTCCTTTCTGCTCCTCATAATCCCGATTGCCGTGTTAGCATCACCCTTCGCAATCAACTTCATTTTTTCTCGGCAACATAGGTTGTACACGTCTCGTCTCAGAAACCCACACTTATCATACGAGTCATGCCTGCTAATGAAGTTGTCAATGATGATATGCTTTCTGATCCCTGCTCCTTCCATCGCCAAGATCTTAGCTATCTGGTGATCTCCCATCACTCGATGTGACCGCAGAAATACCACCTCATCTGGTCTAGCCAACAAATGGTTGTGATCATCCATAAAAGCTACCATGAACCAAACTTCACGTCCTTTGTCCAACTTCACGACTAAATGTGCGCCACACTCGCAACGAGTCTCTGGTCTTAGCCTGCGGGTACGGCCCTCCGGGTTTAAAAATTTACTGAGACGTTTTCCTACCCTCGAGCAAACGTATCTCCTATACCGAACAGTGGTTGAAAGTCCTTTTCCTCGTTTCACCTTATCTTTTTTGATACTGAATCCACGGTCTTTGGCGTAGTTATTATAGAACATGTGAGCCTCCCATTGTGATGCAAATGTCATACCCATAACCTTCAACTGTGTCTCCAGCGCACGTTGCTGATTTCAGCTTCCTCAATGTCCATATTAGCTCCATCCTCATGCTCATATCCATCTTCACCACTCCAACCATCAAAGTTAGCCTACAATATTCCACATAAGCAAGTGTAAGTTGTCATTACCAACTTTTTATTATTCAATGACATCTTAAATTTTGGACCGAACCTGGCTTATGTTATCCCCGAAAGATTCAACACCATGATTTTCCTCGTTTTGAACGTCAATATCCTCCTGCACATAAAAAAATCATATGCACGTGTAAGTACCATATGGTTCTTTATCCGACGAAAAGAATGTACATGACACTTACGTTTTCACTACAAGCACCCTCCTCCTTCTTTTCAAAATCCTCCTCAGGTAAATTATCGTACGACGACCAGGATTCATTGTCGCTGCCATCATCATCATCTTTACTATCATTACCATTCGTACGATCAACACTAACGCTACCATCCCACTCACTCGTGTCCAAAAACAGATCCGTAAATCCAGTTTCTTTATCCATTAAATGATCTCTCAACCAACACTGCAATATTATAATAAAAATTGATCTATCAATTTTAAATCAAATTAAATGTACTACGATCATACAGATGAGAAATTCTTATCTAACAAGTGATTGCACATAATTATTTACAGATTCAATTTTTTTGACAAACTAGAAGGCTTACATGGCATGCACGTGCACTTCGGCCGGCCTGGCGTGGCTGCGGACGGCGAGGACGTTCCCGGAGAGGTTGATCACGGAGTTGCGGGCGGCGACGGCGTCCACGTAGGCCACGTCACCACGACGACCTGCACGGAGGCGACATCACGTACGCGGGCGACTCCAAGATCTGTCCGCGCCGGCCAGATCCCGGGTGAAGACGGGGAGAAGGCGGCGATCGGCCGAACGGGAAGACGTTGGAATTGGCAGCGTGATCACGGCTAGATCGGCGGGGAAAGGCGGCTACCGGCGGGTAAGGGCGGCGATCGGTGGGGCGGAGCGACGTTGGAATGGACCGCGTGATCAACGCAGGTCGTGGGTTTTTTTTTCGCACGACGGGGAGAGGGTAGGTGCGAGCCGGCCGTATCGGCTCGAGCCGTGCGCTCGGCTCTACCTGTATGGGCACGCCGCATACGGCGCGGGATACGTTAAGCACCGTATGCCCAAAATGCCCTTATACGTTAAGCGGCGGCGGGGGGGGTGTGTGTGTACCGAAGCAGATCTCAACTAGTAATATCACACAAGATTGGCCTGCTTTAATACCATGTTGTGAGACTTGTTGATTTTGGGTGTTACTAGTACTGTATTTTGGAGGGGATTGAGAAGACATGAACAAAGACATTTGGGGAAATTTCTAGATGGTCTAATTCCCTCTCTGTTGCTACTCACTTTTTGTGCGCATCTTACATTTTTAGTTCCTATAGAACTACATCTAATCACATCAGTACACACACAAACAGAAATGCACGTTTGGGGTTGTCTAAACCACGATGGATTCTCGTGCCATCCACATGACTGGATCGAGTTGCAGCTGGCACCAAGCATGCAAGAGGACAGAACCGGTGAGCAACATGGACAGGCCAAGCATTTCCTCGTGTATCTGGGGTATGGTGTGTCGCCGTATTCCTCGATGCCTCCCAAACATAGACATGAACTGTGCTCTACTACCACACCTTGGCTGCCCAAATCTCGCATCCATTAGCAAGACAATCTACATGAACTTGCATAAATTATTAGTATGATCTGCGTGAGTGCCAAAGTGCAGGAAAGGTCAATTTCTCTCCGTTGTTGAACCACCAGCTCTCCATCGTCGACTATAAATAAGGAAATCGTCGCATCTCTCCTCTGTCGACTTTAAATAAGGGAATAGCCTTTAGTTGTATCTAGTCCGATCCAATAACCAAGGAAAGGATGCAGCAATGTGAAAAGATATCGACGTACTGATTCACGTACTATCATGTCACCATTTGGCATCAACTGTGGCGAGCAGTCAGCAAAGCGGCGTACTGATTCACGTACTATCATGTCACCATTTGGCATCAACTGTGGCGAGCAGTCAGCAAAGCGGTTCTTCTACATCCAGCTCGGTGCACCCCCGCTACATCCCCGCAAGAAAACATAGCAAAACAATATTTTAAAATCTGAAGCTTTATGAGAATATTTATAAACAAATTCCTCTATAGTTTACGCGCAACTGGCTACGATCGCATTGAGGCCATCGAACACCCTTGTTTCTCTAACATGTGGATCCCAGTGTGTTTAATGCTTCAATATGTTGCTGTTTGGTGGGCCTAGTTTTTGTGGTCATTGTTTTGTGGCATGTGAGGTGCTCGGATGGGAATCATGCAGTGTTAATTTGTCCCTTTGCTCTCTCTCTCTCTCTTGCTACATACTATCGGTTTAGAGCATCTCCAACAGGGGCCATTGCCCACCCCCCTCCCACCCACTCTAGGAAACTGTTAAGTGTGGCTCTAATTATTAGGCTTGAATATTCAAGATTTCTCAAGAGTCATGCATAACTTATCTTCTTTGCCCCCTCAACTATGACTAGCCCCCTCAACAATCTTCATCAAGCTCCGCCACTGATTTGAACTGTTTGTTTCGACCGATGAAATTGGTTTCTGCGTTACTCTGGCCTCAAAGTGTCGGCCGGTCCTTCCTGGTGCTTCGCCTTCAGTCACGACTAGGACACGAATAAGCCAGTCTTCCAGTGGAAATCAATGATGAATGGCCTAAGTCCACCTAAAACCGCATGCGAAGAATTCGGCTATAGCGGGGCACGGTAGAGCGCGCCGTTTCATCTAGTGTTATAGATGTTTGCAAAGTTCAATGGTCAAATGACATCGAAGGAGCTATGTACAAAGAAAATAAAATTACTCAAAATGTATAGGCACTGCTTGAGCAGAATCTGTAACTTTGTTATTTTTTGCATGTGCAGTTGGGGGTCGACGGCGATGGATGCTCTCCTCGTGACCCTAACTGAGACGGCTCCACCACTCGCTGCTCTAATGCCATCGTGTGAGACTTGAGGATATTGGTGTTAGGATTTGAGAGAGACATGAAGAACATTTGGGAGCATTCCTACGGTCTGTCGCCCGCCTCCTCTCTCACCGTGCGTTTTAGTCCCCACGGAACTATATTTCATCGCACCACACCAAAAGAGGGCAGAAGCAGCGAGCAACATGAACAGGCCAAGCATTGCCTCGTGTACGATGAGCTGTTAGTGTTCCCGTACTCCTCGATGCCTCCCAAACATAAGACATGAAATGTTCTCAATTGCCACACCATGGCTGCTCAACCTCACAAGTCACAACCATGAAAAAGACAATGTACATGAACTTGTAAAGATGATTGATTGGTATGGTATAGATGAATATGCACCTCTTCAATGACAAAGTCCAGGTAAGGTTGATTTCTATCGGCTGTTGAACCACCAGCTCTCCTTTGTCATCTTTAAATAAAGGCAGTCTTTAAGTGAATCTGGTCCAATACAAGTATCCAACCATGCAAACGATGCACCAATGTGAAAGAATGGCGTACTGATTTATGAGCTATCATGTCACTAATTGGCATCAAATGCCGCGAGCACTCAATAGTCCTTTCTCCTTTGCCCAAGAATATGCTAGTACAATTACAAATCAGGTAGTATAAACCAACAATCAGTGACCTCTAAACCAAGCCAATAAAACTTTCTTTAAATTTTACATTATTTGCTGCGGCAGGATACATTTGCAAAGAAACAAAAGGGTGGCCACTTGAATCGACCACAGGATTTTATGATGACATTAGCAGCTTAAGAATGCTACAAAATGTTAGTGGCAAAAAAACTATGGGTGTATATAATCTGGTAAGTTGCCCGTCATCTGTGTTTTCTATACAGCTGCTGACGCTGAGCCATAAAAGAATGAAGCACAGAGAGATGTTGCTCATCTGCGTGTATATCATCTCTCTTTTATGAGGGATTATGGAGAAATACAGCAAAAAATACAACTCAAAAGACATGAGCGCATGCGCACATGTTTTATATGCTTATTAGTTGACCAGCTGTCCTTTCACGCATGGAGGCCCATCATCATCAAAAAGCATTGCCGGGAATTATCAGCAGCAGCTAGGCACACATAACCAGTTGAATAAGTACTGACTGCTCATTCTTACCACTGATCCACTCTGAATTTTGTGCACGAGCTTGAAATTGACCTTTGTTATTCAGAGCCTGTGCAAGTTTCGACATTGCATCTGCATCTGTGACAGCTGATCACTTAATGCCATTCAATGGGTTCTGCATTTTTGTTAGTTTTTCCCTTTGGTCGACCAAACTTTTTGACATTTTTACCCGTCAGATACTTCAGTGCACGCTCAAGTGTAACCTTCTTTGGGTCGTGAGTCTGCCATCAGTCATTTGCAAGGCATTGTTAGACTTGCAATGAGAAAGTCCAAACTGAGAACTGTATAAATGTAACTGCATATGATTTTTATTATAAAAATTTGTAACCAGTTGACAACAATGCCACCAACATGGGAATCCCATTTCATATTGTTTCTGGCATAAATGATAAAAACCTTATAATAATACAACAACAACACGTACCTTTGGCACTGGAGCAAGGCTTCTCCTGTGCCGGACGCTAAATCCAGCTTTAGAATGTGTCATAAGTACAGGATGCTCATCATCAGGATGTTTCCCCTGTTAACAACAATATTGTCATGATTCAACTGAACAACGCGTACAGAATGTTAAAATCTATAGAAAAGCATACCAGAACTTTTGGATACTGCAATAGCTCAATTGCATCTTCGATGGTGATAGAGTTAATATCTTTGACCTGAAAAGTAGTTTAAAAGATATTTGCGGTAAGTTTATGGAAGGACAATTTTCAAAGTACCGTAATAATTACCTCGGAAATAGGAGCCCTTTTCTGGGACGCTCCTTTCCTATCCTCTCCAACCTGGATGTAGTAACCATAAGGACCTTGTTTTAAGAAGACCTGTAGAACGAGCAAAAATGTTATACACTTGGTTCCTGAGAAATAAATAAAGCCAGATACCATACAGACTGAAAAAACCTTTTCGTTTGTATCAGGCTTGACACCAAGTAACCGAGGTTCAAAAGACTTCGGAGTTTCCTCGGAGGTTTCATTTTCGTCATCTTCATCTGATAATGTGCGGGCGATGTACCTATCATAGTTAGTTTAGTCATTAGGTATGATTGCATTATCCTCATACAAAAGATATGACGAAACTCTATTATAATCAAGAAACTGCAGTGGGAACTACAACTTGTAACAAGAGAAAACAAGAATTGCAGCAGGTATTGAGCCCCAACTTCAAGGCATTTAATTCATTAGTAGGGATAAAAAGATCATACTTGCATTTCGGATGTCGGTCACAGCCTATAAAATAGCCTTCGCCGTACCTACTAACTTTAAATCTCAGGGTCCCTTCAGAACAACTGCAGATATTCAGCAAGCATGTTAAGTACTTGTATTAAGGAAGAAACATGGTTAATGCATTGCATAATAGGGTAACATCCTATTTCCCTTGCCAAATGAACATGTACGAATTGTGCAAACATTTATGTTTGGGAAATGGCCAGCATTAATATTTGAACTTCCTAAACAGCATAAAATACATTCAAGGTACGATGATGGTATGCATTACCTAGGGCAAACCCTACTATCGGTGTCAAGGTCAGGAAAGAGGATAGGAAGGAATTTCTCTTCAAGCATTCTCTCTACCTGCAACGAGGTTGGTAATTCAAATCCAGATTCAAATTTCAATACTTAGAAGTAACTGTAAGATAATATGGTAACATATTACTCCGTATTTGCTAAACACTAACAATGATCTCTATCAAAAGGATTAGACATGCTAAAATGGGTGGGATGATGTCAGGTGGGATTCAGCAACCTACTGGGGGTTCAGCAATCCCAGCTAGGACCAGTATGCCGTTTACCTGGGGTGGTCAGTGAGCTGACTACATCTTACTTTGTACATCTATAAGCCTGTTACTATAATATTATAATGAGCACTGGAAAAATGGCAATTACGTAATATAAATGAATTTTTGTTTGGACAAGAATACTCTATAACTGTGATTTACTTGGGTGATAGAAACGAAAGTGCTGTTCTGATCCGAGCTCAGGTGTTCAGTAAAATAAAATAAAAATGATTTTGTTTTGGAGCATCGTTTTTCCCCCCACGTTTTCCACAAATGCCATCTGGCGATGAAACTTGTAACCAATCAAAACATTTCTCAAAGTTCGGTACAAAAAAAATCAGTTTTTATTTATTTTACAACTCAGGATCAGAACAGCCACGTCCGTGATAGAAAGCATTTCATCCGATAATGAAAACTATCCATCCAAAACAAGATGCACCAGTAGGCATAGAGAATGATCTCAGCCCAAAACTTATCATTTTTATATATCCCTGGAAGAAACGCAAAATTTGCTACATTCAGGAAAAAACATTGAGCAATAGCACCATGCAAGTAGTTATTCTAGGTGAAAAAACTTCTAGTGCCAGGGTACAGATTTTCCCAGAACCACAAATAAAATTACCTTTCTAACATCCCATTGACTAGCATCTGTGCAGTATTTGCTGAATCGTTCCCAGTAATCTGTCAGGAGGCCCTTCCATTCAGTTGAACCAGCAGAGACATTGTCTAGCTGTTTATGTGCAGAAAAAGAAACAGTAATAGGATTATTACAACAACTGAATTCTCACATGCTTAGTTACTTACTGTTAACAACAGAAAGAAAAAACTTTACATTCCCACATCTCCTATTCGGCAAATCACCCCCATACTCATCTTTAAGGAAAAGGGCAATCCAGTTAAGAATCATAGCCTTAAGGTAGAATTCCATCTTGACTCTGTACCCTGGGTTCCATTATGAATTTATGATTATAATCCTCTTTAAGGAAAAAGGCTATCCGGTTAGGCTCCGTTTGGGAAACCATAAAACTTGCAAACCTGTAAATCACATGCCCCAGTATTTTACTGAGCACCACCAAAAACTAGAGTATACATTTGTATTCCTTTGCCCTTGTAAATGTCGTTTGGATACAAGGTATTTAGTTCGCTTGTAAATGGGAATCCCGAGTTAAACACAGAACCAAGGGCCCGTTCGGAAGCTCTCCTGCTCCACGCTTCTCCAGAAGTGGGCGGGAAGCTGGCCCGAACGCCGCAGCTCCACGAAGCCCGCTCCGCGGAGCAATTCCCCCTGCAGTGCAATTTCCAGGAGCTACGCCAGCCCAGCTTCACAAAAACCAGGAGCGGAAGTTGCTCGTTATTACATTCCAATGCCCTTCCGAAGTGCCACAGTAGCGAACCGTTTTGCAACCCACGAGACCGATGCCCGCGCCTCTCCTTCTCCCAACCCTAGCCGCCGCTGCTCTGCTGCCGGCCGCCGCCGCGCCACCGCTAGTCTTCCACTGCCCTCCTGCATATCCGCCGCATCCCGCAGGAACCCGTCCATCGCCGCTCACAGTCGCCCCCCGGCATCCCCGCCGCATCCCGATATTTGTCATATTTATATCCAGACGTACCTCTACCTACCAAATTATTACTTTCCTGATGTATCGAGGAATATGGCGGACCAGGGCTCGACTAAAACAGGGGATCCAAACAAATTTTGAAAGGCCCGGACTAATTTATTCACGGGCCTGTAATTTAAGCCTTTATTAGGATCAAAATTGGGCTTCCAGACGGGGCTTTATAAATCATAGCCCTATGGTAGAATTCCATCATGACTCTGTAGCCTTGCCATAACAAGTCTTCTTATATGGATTCAGAATCACAATTCCAAAATTATTCATTCTGCAGCCATATTGCTGGCTGAACCAGGGGTAACAGCAGGCCAAAACTACTCAATTTTGCATATTTTGAACCAGTTACACGTTTCTAAATAATATTGTTGATAGTATTATTTAAAGCAACAGAAGAACTATGAGCATAGTGTAACCTTTCTTTCAAAGTATGTGGATCTCACTTTCTACAGAAATCAACCTGCAGATTTCCTGGAATTTCATATTTGGCTAAGCCGCTAGATAAGCTGGTTTCTGAAACCATGGTAAAGAACAAGCACATACAAAATGTACAGATAAGCTATAGGTTGGAAAGTGTTTAGTACCTCCGTCTCCATGTTAGCAGTAAAGCTGTAATCGGCAATCTCAGAGAAAAGATGTGAAAGAAATGCTGAGACCTGAAAAAACATATGGTTGAGCATATTTAAAATTAAAAGACACAAGAAAGCTGAAATATCAGGCACAAGAAAACTGAAATAGTGCAACCTCAGCTAGGTGAACTGAAAGAATACCCTAAAACACAGTCTAAAACAATATGCAACAAAATTAAACAGCAGAAAAATGAAATAACAGGTGAAGATTTCAAAACCATGAAATGTATAACGTTGTAATGAGCAAATGGTTTGCAGAGCAATATGTGTACGTTTTAGTGAGTTAATCCATCTTTGTCATCTTAGAGACATAAAAAGGAGTAATAAAGGTACAATGACAAGATGAGTAGATGACGCGTTGGTAAAATGCATACAAATGCACTGGAAGTGGAGATAATATGATATAAAAACAATGCACTTAACTGTCAGACATTATTTCTATGCAAATTAACATAATGGTTTCAGATGGCAATCAGAACAGAGGTTGTTTTGACCAAACAGGATCTTTGTAGAAGGGTGAAGATGGCATCAGGAACAAGAACATACCATTCGACCACGAAACTCAGGGTGCAGAACTCGACTTTTTATTGTCACGTATTTCCGGTCCTGGATGGCACAAGTATGGCAAAAACTCTTATCCATTCGCAGAAGTAGTTGATAATGATAATGAATTAAGAAAGTACGGCCGATGATAATGAATGAAACTACAAATTGGCATATGGTGAATCCATAGGCCTTCTCAACTACTGGTCTTGGCCATGTGTTATTGTTATCAAAACATAATACCTATATATCTAGTCTGTGCCAGAACTCAAAAGAGTAGGCCAGTTCTAGAAAATCGAACCCGTGTTGCAGACCACTAAAAAAGTCGCTTTCCCAGCAACCTAAAAGTCAACTGTGACATGCATGAGGACATATGCAGCAGTTGAGGGGCAACTACATGAGCCAACTAACCCAAACATGTCATTCAGAGACTCGACTCAGAAATCATCAGATATACTAGAAAGAGCTAAATGGACATTCTAGAAAGGGAATGTGATGTATTTTGGGCATAACAATAAGTAGCACGTTACGCTACCTGCAACACCCTCATTATAGAGGCGTACGTAGACGGCCTTCCAATTCCAAGTTCCTCCATCTTTTTTATCTGGAGATTACAAGGCACGCGGTGAAAATCTTAGGTTACAGAACAAACCAATACTAAGGAAACCTTCTTATTTCAGGCATGTACAATTATAAGAGCAACAACAAGTGAAAAATCCAAACCGTAGGTTATTACTGACCAATGCACCCTCAGAATAACGAGATGGAGGTTTAGTAAAGTGCTGCCCGAGATTCACGTTAACGGGAGACGCCAAATCTTTCAACTGAAAAAAAGGATATATGCTATGACTTAGTTCAATGATGGCCAGCAATATGTGGTCACATAAAAAAAAAGTGTAATCAGCAGCTGCTAACCTTTAATTTGGACAAGGCCTCAAAATTATCCTGATGTGCAGCTTCTCCTTCAGGGCTTTCACTGGACCCACTTGCTTCAGTGTCCTACAAGCAACACATTCTCATTAATGGATTCAGTAAGCTCATAAAACTGAACACCGGGCACACAGGCATTTTATAAAATACAAACTTTAATTAAAACATTCACATTCTCATTCTATCCATGTGAAAGCTTAAACATCAACTCCTTAAAGGAAAACTAGATGCTGATGAATTAGCAGAAATTCACGCATTTAAGCAAAAGTAGGAAATAAGACGTCCTATGGAGAAAACTAGATAAGAAACTCTACAGGGAGATTACATGATTATGCACAACGGCACAACACAAAACACTACCGCTCTGTTTGGATGTCTGTATTGTTGGGCTCTGTATTGAATTGACTGGAATACCAATTCGACAAGGAAATTGAAATGGCATGAATACGAATTCGCTTGTTTGGTTGTTTGCTGAATTAGCTATTGGAATTTCATGAGGTTTCATTACCAAGTCCTGTTTGGATGACAAAGTCTGGAATTGCATGTTCACGTCAGTATGAAGATTCTGAAGATGGAATGTGACAAATTTCAGCGCCATCTTGTTTGTATTTGCAACAAAAACATTACCAAAGTACGCTCACAAGCATAAAAAGAATACTTCGGGGAGCCATACTTGCTAGCTCTGCACGCTAATACTTGCTGCCGCTCCCGACCGCTGCTTGTCCTCTGTTGCTCGCCAATCCTGCTCGACACTGCTTGCTGCCGCTGCTCGCCACTCCTTGTCTATTTTGCTTCCCGCCCTGCAGAAGATCCACCGCCGCCGCTACGCCGCTCTCCGTCGGAGATGGGCCAACAACGATTCAGTCTTGCCGAGATGAGGTTGCCTCCGCCAAGAAAGCACTACGGGAGGGAGGGATAGGGTCGTGGTCGTGAGGGAGGAATCTGCCGCCACCACAGGATGGGGATGGGGACGCCCGAGATACAGGATGAGGTTGTGGTGGGCGCGCAGGCGGAGGAGGCAGGGACGGAATGGGGACGCGGAGGAGCTCCCTGCCAATTTCATTTTGGAGGCCAGCGAGTGCGAGGAACGAGGCGGCGGCGGAGCTCCCTGCTCCTCTCCTCCATGGACGGCGGGGGGCTCCTGGAGGACGGCGAGCGCAAGGGGCGAGGGCGGCGGCGGAGCTCCCTGCTCCTCTCTCCATGGGCTTCTTTTTTCTTATCAAGACGAACCGGTACGTTTTGCGGGGGCGAGCGTTTCCGAGCAAATCAGAGGGTTCGGGCTCGGTATTCAGGAGGGACGTGCACAAGTGAGAGGATTCAAGCTCTGTATTGATATCCATTTCCATCGGCCAATACAGAGGACATCCAAACAGCTGAATTGGAGGCTGCCAATACCAATTCCCAATTCAGAGGCTGAATACAGACATCCAAACGCAGTGTACAACGAAAATTCAATATAAATAAGCTATTCGGTAGATTTACTGGTGAAAAACAGGGCATATCTTATTCACATACATAATATAAGAATACGGAATGCAAAAAAGATCAAAATTGCATCAGTGGAAGATAAACAATCAAGCAAGTTCAGTTAAAAAAATCAATAACAGACTAGCAAGTTAATGATCATACTTAGCAATGTATAATATTTGTGTGTATACTTCACAGATTCACACCATAAATGAGTCAAAACTTCCCCACAAAAAATGTGTCAGGACATGTTAAATTTGTGGAAGATGCCAAACTAACCAGGAAGAACCTGCTGAAAATGGTCGGTTTTCATAACAGGCCAAAGCCCACTTTTTCAAAAACAAGACAGTTGAGAGTTGAGACCATTAAGCACACCCTCCTGATATGCATCTTATGAAGAACACGTGTATTAGTATTATCATTGTTGCATACAATGATCCTTAGGTTTTACAAAAAAATAAAATGGTCCGTTTACGCCACCAAAAATTTCCCAGAAAACCGGAAGCGTCCAACTGGGAAATTTATAGCCAGTCTCTGGAAATCAAACCCTGATGCCACATAAGAGTTTATAGAAAAGGAGGAACATAGGTACTATAATTCATGTGCTCCACAAGTATTGCCAAAAGTAAGATTTCTATGAATGGGAAACATACAGAGGAATAATCAGAAAGAACTATGGGATGGACTAATCATATATCAATTCTTAGTTTGGCCCCTGTATTCTAAATTATATCCACATCTAACAGAGAATACATTTGTAATCTATGTTTATACCCAAAAGAATAAAGCAGTGGATCGGAAAGATTGTATTTGAGCCATCACCCCTAATGCACACATAAATATATATGCGGTGTTATGAAGTAGGGTTTGTGGAGGGAAGAGAGGGACACGCGTCGTATTTGGGACAAGGCTAAAGGTAGAAACTCCCTAATTCTTGCTTAATTCAACTCAATGGATTGCCTCCTGTTTCGAACAGGGTGGGAGGCCCTGACAACTTCAAGTAATAGAGAGAAAGGAATCTCTTCATATCTTAAACAATTCGCTTAAGGCCTATGAAATTAACTGAAAGGAACTTTATCAAGTCTACATCTTGCAGCAGGGGCTGAGCACCTTCTTTGATGTTGGTGTGGACCAGCTCACGTCGTAACAGATACAAACCAAATTAAGGTTACGGAGATGATAAAGACCAACCCAATTATGCAATCATCCTCATCCCTTGAAACATGAAATGTTGTCATGACTGAGATGAATACAGCATATTTTCTACTAAATCTACTCATAGGCTGGCCAAAGTAGCATAAAGGAAAGTGGAGAAGGCTACATTAGAAGACAATCAACATATTTTCTTACCTGGGCAAACATAAGTGACAGAAGATCAAGAAGCCTAGATGGATTAAAATTATAACCTACCTCATAGACGGCTTGGTACCCCTTGAAGTCAAGCCTTGATGCAGATGAATGAAAAATCATGTCGCCTTCAGGATTACTAATGTCAGCTTGAATCTACAATGCAATTATTAACGCGCACACAGAATAAGAAACTAAGCATAGAATTTTATAGGACATATAAAATAATGAAAATCTAAAACAAAAATGTAAGAATTTAGCATGTCTTTAAGTTGCATATCAAAGAAAATGGTTGTCATTTTCATTAACTGATACAGCATCAAAATGTATATATTTAGCACAACAATCAGAAATCTGTTCGAAGAGCCACAATAAATTGGATGAAATTTCTCCCCCTTAAGTTATAACAAATTTTAATAGGTAGATGCCTCATCATGATGTTCTTGTACTCAAATACTCAATCATATCATATACGGAGTACAACTAATCTCAAAAGATGACCACCACATTTATTCTTGCACTTCGCATAGATTCCTGTAGAATGCAGATATCCCTTTTTAAAGCGCTGGGCCGGACTCGCCCCTTGCTCTCAAAAAGAGCTGGAGGTTTTATTGACATCCCTTTTAATGGTTAAAATAGTTGCATTCTCTCCGGTTTTTACCATTATTTAAAAAGGGGGGGAAGGTTCACGGGTAAAGCATTTCACTTCATATGGCCATCAGACAGCTTTCTATACTGACTTGGTTCTGTTCATAAGATGGCTTGGTGAAAGTCGTGAAAGGTGAAACAGATGGCTTAGCTGGTAATGAAAAAACAGACTGACACAACAAAGAAATATCGATACATTTAGGCACAATGCTCTGTCATAAACACAGCTGCCTCATTTATCGACAGAAAGGAGCTGAACATAGGTTAGCTTGATTAGACGTCAACTTACAAATCCCTCTTAATTCTATACCTGTCAATCTGTCATGATTTCCATAGACGGATGAGAGGAGTTTCCTAAACCTACGGTCAACTGAACCAACGATATAGAATACAAATATGAGCAGCAAGCTACCAATGCACTGCAAACTTGTTGAATTCACATTTCTTTCAAATTGGAAGCATATGTTATTCATGGTTTTTAATGAGGAAAGAGTAGGGGGCTGATCGCCAAATTATTTGCAATCTTGAATCTCAAAAACATGTGTACAGTGAGATTCTTTGGTCTAGCTGAGCCAAGGTTCAGAAAAACATTACTGGAGACAATATGGCTTTGTAAAAATGCACATAGTGGCCAGCCATCCCAAAGAATGGAGTAATAAACAACAGATAAAAATGAAGACAGTAACCAACCAGCTCAGTCCTTGAAGCTTCCATTTGGCAAGCCATTGTTCTTCTCCATATTAGAGTGTACAGTTTCAAAGAATCCTCATCAAGTATTCCAATCAAAGATGCTGAAACAGATACAATGATAGTCATAGAACTAAAAATCGAAAACAATAAACCAAAGCTATAATGCTCAAATATATATATGTAAGTAAGAACAGGAGATGCTACAGAAGATTTGGCAAAACAAAGAAACATTAGCAATTTTTAATTCTGAAAATGGAAAATGCACGCTTCAGGTACTCTTTCAGCCGTACAGCGCATGCAGACCTCAAGCATAACCATCATTCATTATGAATGGGTCAATTATAAAGCATGTACACAACAGATGGCAAAACCCTGCTGATTACAAATCAAGAGGTGATATAAAGAAGGTTGTGGTAGATGTGGAACAGCGAGTACATGAGAACTTACATGAACTAGTAAACAACACCAAGCATGCCATTCAAACACACAACATATATCACCTCTTGATTCGTAATGAACTACTCCCTTCATTCCAAAATAAGTGTCGTGGTTTTAGTTCAAATTTGAACTAAAACAACAACACTTATTTTGGAACGGAGGGAGTAGTAAACAACACCCACCATAGGGAAGAGAGAAGGGTGGGTCGAAGGAGCTAAGGTTTGGCCTGTCGGTGTCATCAATATGGAGTGGAGGGAGGGTGCAAGTGTCTAGCCCGATGGTCCCTAAAATCCTACGATTGTCTTGCCATTGATTGTCTATCTTCGATAGTCTCTTTTGGTTGTATTCCTGACCCAACAGCGGCTCTCCGTCACCCAACGCCATTGTACTTCAAGTCTCCTTGTCCCAATTCTCTCCATCGGAACAAATGAGAAATGTTAAAAGTATTAAACAGGCAGAGAAAGGACAATAAGTAAAGGAAACACCTTTAGTTGATACTCGATAAAAACTTTAGCAACCAAAGATTGCAATAGGCTTGAACTGTCAAATAGAGTATATAGATGAAATCTGCAACTCACGAACCACTAGCGCATACCAAGTATGTTTTTCGAACCACAACCCCCGGCGCACACCACCACCAAAAAATACACAAAAAATGATTTACGGTAGTGCAGCATCGATAATTGACACAGAAGTACAGGAGGGTTTATTACATGGCAACCTCCTTATGCTGGTGGGCCTTATGGCTTCATGGGCCTCTTGAGCATTTTTCACCTTATTCAAGTACTTCCTAATATCCTCTGGTGCATACTGCTCTCCATACCTAGAACAAATACTTGTTAGCAAGAATGGAAACCCCAGGTGACATACTGATAAACAGGAAGGTAACATGTTGAACTCCCAAGATACTGATCTCTCAAACTACTACCTCCGTTCACTATTATAAAATAATTTAACTTTTTTCTAAATCAGATGTATGTAGACACGTTTTAGTGTGTTTGTTCACTCGTTTCAGTTTGTATGTGGTCCATATTGAAATATCCAAAACATAGTGAACGGAGGGAGTAGCTTCTAAAAAACAAGATTAGACAAGAAAAGAAATAAACTCATAAAAATGATACCAGAAAGCTCTCCAGCCATTCCATCAAAAATGCAAAACAATTGAAAGGTTATAAATATTTAGTAATATAGTATCAAATATTATGTCTCACAATATCAATCCCATATATCCTGATAACGAGAAAGAAATGTTGAAATTGGTCACGCAAGCACAAATCAGATTATTGGGCACAACGTAACTGATCAACTAAACATGAAACAAGATAGATTAGCAACCCAGAACAAACTTAGTTAAACAAGCTTCACAAAATATTCCAATAGAGTATTACCTTTCTTTCACTAACGAACGAATATCTTCTGCGGCTCCATCAGAAATCTTCAATGGGAAGGACAGAATAAACAAATAAGGTAACAGTTTCAGGCTATTAAAACAAGTACAGCATAACAATCAACTATCACTGATAACTGACAAGAAATTCTCAAATCGAAGGATAGAAAGTAGTATCTTTCATGCACATATCACAACTAAGATTTTGTAGCCAAATCGAGTATTTGAGTTAATAATGTTCATATATAAACCATTATGTGTTTCATGTAATTGAAGTTGGTGTAAAAGTTAACTCACTTGGGCGGGAGTGGATGCACAATCTCACCACCTAAGTTCAAATCATCACTGCTTGAAGAACTCATGCATATATTTCTTCATTAAAATGCACATGAGTTCCTCCTTGTTCGTTTGTGACATTATAACTATTGTAGCTACCCAGGGTACTAGAAATATACATGAATGGAACTAAATAATGAGAAAAGCAAGTCAAGAAATAATAGAGCAGACAGTTTATTTGGAATAGCAGTAAGGACCTATAGAACTCCATTTTCCTGATCAGATGTTTGAGCTGATAACTAAGTTTTTTCTTCTACTAAGCAAAAGCATCCATATTTTGGCCATAGCACCAAGCTGGCATCTCTACTTGAAAAACTTATCGGCTTCCAATCCAAGGATGAGTATTGTCACTGTGTCAGCATCAGATTCAAGCAAGAAACAAAGATCATCCCACTCTATAATCTCCCTCCTTTATCCAAGTGTCACTCCCCTTAAAGACAGAGCCATGTGGAATCTTTATCTACAGTCACTTGTATATAGAGTGACCAATCTGATGGTTTTTTGTGTGAATGCGCCAATTTAAACCAACAACCACAGATCACAGAAAAGAGACCGAGAGATTGTTTTACCCTACCAACATGATACATTTATAAACAGAAAGACTACTTTGGCAATCAACTTGAGACATTTACAAACAAATACTACTTTGGCAATCAACTAAAGTAGGATGGTACGTACATGAAACCCATCTGTTCTGAGGTACGTTATTAACCCCGTTGTTTGTTCTGACGAAAGACTGATCCCTTCATAAAGCTTCTGGGCTACCTGCATTCAGACAGTGAACCACATGAGTCAAAAGATCACTACATGTAAATGACAGTATTATAATATAAAGCTATGCATCTAAGTTCTTATTAAGTAGAAACAACCTTCATGGTACGCCCTGCACCAAAATGTAGTTTGTTTGCTGCATCCTGCTGAAGGCTGGATGTTATATATGGCATTGGAGGATTCTTGCAAATTTTGCTTCTCTTAACACCTCTTACTTCGAATTGGCAAGAATAAATCCTCTTTTCTATTGCTCGTGCTTCTTCTTGAGAGCTTATAGAAAGCTGATCCAACTTTTTTGAATTGAGAAGCTTTATCCGGGATGTAAGACATAGGCCTTTTGAAGAATCCGAACACTGGGTTTCGAATTCAGTATCAACAGTCCAATATTCCTGCGGGGTAAACCGTTCTATTTCAGTCTCCCGGTCACATACAAGAGCCAAAGCTGCAGATTGGACTCGTCCAGCTGACTGACAACCAGGCAACTTCCTCCATAAAAGTGGTGATATGCCAAACCCAATCAAATAATCAAGGGAACGACGTGCAAGGTAAGCATTAACTAAGTCCATATCAATATATCTTGGAGACATTAAAGCGTTTTTAATAGCATCCTCTGTAATTTCATGGAAGACAACTCTTGCAACAGTAACATGGGAACCCAACACACCCGGCTGCTGTTCAAGCATTTCCTTTATGTGCCAAGCAATTGCTTCACCTTCACGGTCAGGGTCAGAAGCGAGAATCAAATTTTCTGCTCTGGAGATAAGAAATAAGCAATAATAACAGAAGACAATCAGCAACAACTTCATAAAGCAGGGGAACTCAACATAGAAGCTTGCACAAGACAAGTTTAGCAAATTTATGTAATATATACAGTTAGCCCTAGTTTTAAGTAAGAATTAACTCAGACACATGTATGACACTTACTATAAGCTGAAGGCAGATCTAGAAAAAGAAAAGGTTTAACTAATTAGCCTATACTTAGATGTGGCAATGAAGAATATAGGCATAAATACTTGAACACAAAACTATCTGCAGGAACAGCTTAACAATAAAAAATCTGCATATGAGACGAATCAACCATCACCAACGCCATATTGTTGTTATAGTTTCTGTCCATGTGTCCTCGAAAGGCTCAAGTTTAGATAGAGCATAATAAATCTAGGAGATTTAAGACATGATACTGTTTATCACTCTGTGCACACTTCACGGACAATCTAATTTATGATCAAAGGTGAATGGCTCATGCATCCCAAAAGATATTAGTACTCACAACATTACATTACGTCCAAGAAAGGTTAAAACTACATGTTGTAAAACAGAAACCAAGACGACTGTCATGTGTTCACTCAGTTAAGCCTTGCAGAAAGTGACAAGGATATAGACATATGGTATTGCATGGAATACAAGTTTTTAGAGACAAACATATGACCCATAGAACGTAGAAGTAATTAATTATGTTAATGTGTCATACTTTCCGAGCAACTAATGCATAGCAAACATATATGTCAAGAACGAAATTTGAACAAAGCTAGCAACAACCACCAACCAGCCTATAGAACATACCCTTTCAATGCAACTTTAATGCTTTTAAGGTGTGTCCAGGCAGCAGTAGGCACCTCCCATACCATGCTGAAGTCGTCATCAGGGCGGACAGATTTTGACCTTCCAGCTAGATCTCTCACATGACCATAGCTAGGTAATACTTCATACATGTCCCCAAGGTATTTTTGAATAACTTTTGCTTTTGTAGCTGATTCAACAACAACTACTGATTTAGCTACCGGGGGGTAAAGAGGTACAAGTGGCCTCCTCTCGCTACCAGAACTATCAACAGTGGTCTCCATGCAATTCTTGGTTTCAGCGGCTGCAATAGCAGCTGACTCCTTTGCTTTCACAGGTTTCTTCGATCTGGTTACTGTTTTTTTCTCTTTGGAACTACCAACCCCTTTCTTTGGTTTAGATGCGTCGACCTTCTTTTCTTCTTGCTTCGCACTAGCTTTCTCAGTTGTCTTTGCTGCTGTTTTACTAGTTTTAGCAGAAGTGCTCTTTTTCTTGGTAGAAACTTTCTTTTCTTTCACATCTGCACTAACTTCTTTTTTGCTGCCTCTAGAGTTCTTCTTCTTCGCAATGTCCTTTTTAGTATCTGTACCACTCTCGCTGCACTTGCTAGTAGATGTGGAAGCCTCATCAGCGATGGTGCTACATGCAGCTAGTGTGCTTTTGCGTCTCTCAGATCTATGGACGTAACTATGGGCAGCACTCCCATCTTCCCTATTTATATTTGGATGGCTAAATGAGCTCTTATTTCTAATGAGAAGCCTTAACTTTTTACCATATGCAGTCGAGAAGAGCCGTGAATTAACACTACTGGTAGCCTTTAAAGCAACTCCACAGATAGCTGCAGCCCTGGAACTTACAGAACTGTGGTACCCCGAGAGCCCAGTAGTCAAAAAGGCACTGCTTCTGAGCTGTAGGGCGAGCTGAGAGCTATTTCTTAGAGACATTTTCCTCGTTGCACTATTCCGTACTGCGACTCCACACATTTGACAAGGACGGAGAGGCGAATAAGGCATGAAGGAGCATGAGTATCTCTGGGAAGTCCCAAAGTGAAGCTGCAAAGGTAACACATACACAATACTTAGAGAGCATGCATAAAAATCCGTGTTTGATCATGCTTATTGGACAGAATCATGAAAAAAAATACTGTAAAAGAAAAGCATGGTGCAAGGGGAAAAGCATTGGCGGTCTATCAGTGCCATATTAATCTTAGTCGTGTTAACAAAAATGAATGATGCTACAGAAGAAGCAGTGGTCTAACTAGAACAGTATAAAACTAAAGCATGTGTGTTTCGATACAGTGATTCAACACAGGGTGTGTAGGTAAAGCACGTCTTTTTCTCGCAACATGAATGACGGTGTACTATCATGACATTACATGGTCAAATGAACTATGGACAATGGACAACCACCACTGGCATTGTACCACTACGGTGTCAACAAGGCAAATTGCTCCCATCGAAACTGGTCACACAGGCAAAACGTCGAACACCCATCGCTCACCCGCGAACGCCCCATCAGACGGGGAAGCGTGCTGGTAGTAACGAGCAGGAGGCGAATGGAAATGAATTAATTACCATGGCCGGCGCCGGCGGCAGCGGCTTGGTGGCGAGGGTGACGGCGCGTTGCGCGTAGCCGTGCGGGAGGAGGCGGCGAAGCTGGAGCGCCATTGAGAGGGGCGGGGGCGGGGGCGGAGCTCAGGCGAGGAGGAGCATGGGCGGCTGGCTGAGGGGGTCTAGCTAGGGTTTTAGGTGGGAGTGGATAGGGGGGGGAGAGGCGGAGGCGGAGGCGGCGGCGGCTTCCAGTCCCAATGGCCGCGGAAGAAGCCTCTTCTCTTCAATCAGGAGCGCTTCTCCCTCGGGCCCTCCCACAGCGCGAGCCACGCCACCATTCTTTCTCTTCGGCTCTGGCGCCTCGTGGCTGTCCCTGGGCCTCTCTTGCTCTTGGGCCCGCGGGGCAGCCGCCAGCGGGTTAATTACAACGTGTGTGGTACCGCGATAGAGAACGTGCGTGCTCTCCAAGGCCCAATTATTCCGCAGCACCTCTTCTCGCTGACAGAGCAACTAGCTAACCAGCGCTCCTTCGAGAGTCTCCCCAAGAGTCAGGTCATGCATACTGTTTACTTAAAAAAAGGTCTTGCACACTGTTTGAAGATAGAATAGAATAAAGAGACCAGAAAGGTTTTTCACGACCGAGCGTCCCGACGCTAGAGAGACATATGCCGATTAAAAGTAAGTCAGGTCATGCATACTATTAATGATCTTTCAATTATATACAAAGATGAAGGCGTATACGGTTTAGCTTACTGGCGGCAGGCCCGCCCCGGGGGGGGGGGGGCGCCCGGCCCTCAAACCGAGGGGCCCCAAATTTGCCGCCCAAAGTAGTCGTAGGCACCAGTTTTTCGTTGATTCAACGATCTCCATCGAGGCCCAACGAACATCGTAAGCCACGGCGAGAACTCCGCTTTGTAATGGCGACGCTTGATTACATGATTTCCATTGCGCGTCGCCGTCTTTCGGATTTTCCTCCATCGGCGCTGTCACAGTACATCTAGCGCCGAGATCGTCGCCCATCGGGCGCCACACATCGAGATATGCGGGTACAGCAACTCCAAGGCTCCATCCGTGGCCGAGAGAGTACACCGCGTTGTAGGTCTTCACGACCTTGCCGTGCCCATCCACTACCTTGGCGGATCAGGTCTTGAGTGGCGTCTGTCGCAGCGAGATCATAGCTTGTAGATCAGTGCTGTTCAAGCCGAACAGGTCAAAGCATTGGTCGCCTTGAGTGTTGTCTTCAGTCCTTGGAGCACGGGAGAAATCCATGGACGGCTTGAGGGTTCGATTTGGGGACGAGCCATACATCTGTCCCATCCGGTAAATAGATACTACCATGTGAAATTCTTGATACAAGAAAAGTTTCAGAGATTTTAACTTTTTCGACTCTTGGCCGGATTAAATTGGTCGGTGATAGATAGTGTCTGCCTGTTCTTGCCAAGTGAAGTTACTTTCAGTTTGAGGAAAGTAATAAACAAAATATAGAACATAGAGTCATAGACAAAAAATACGCTATATAATTAAGTCTTAGGACATTGGTGTGGTTAATTTTGTTGTATTATTAACTAGGACCGCAACAAAGTATAACAAAAAAACAATGCTAATGTTGTGAGCTTAGGGATCAAAGTGACGGTACCCGAAAACATTAATGGTCCATACTGTAGTTTTTTTAGGGGAATGTATATTTTGTTTGTGATATGATGAACTAGCGAAAACCTTAAAAGTTGCACCAAAGTTTATGTAGAGAAAAGTTTTTCAAAGTTCAAATTCTATTAGTTTGATGTTTATATTTAGGGGGCCCCGGATTCTAGTTTCGCCCCGGGCCCCCGAAAACTCAGGACCGGCCCTGCCTGGCGGTGTGTATGCATTATGTGTTGTCTTCATACTAAAAAAAATCAACGTCCTTTAGAGTTGGGACTACCCTCCATTTGTGTGCTAGATTCGCCACTGATTTGATCTACTATAAATATTTTACTATTGTTTTGCATGAAACGACTGTCATGAGCTAGTGTATCCTTACAAATGGCTCTCGTGCTTATTGTATACAGTATGTACAATGTAAATCGCTCTTCATGAGTCTGGTCTCTTAGACTGATGGGTACATGTACTTCGGTTTTTTGGCTAACCGAATAAACCAAACCGATATATTTTGGTTAATAAGGTTTGGTGGCTAGTTTGTGTAATTATTTTGGTTGCCTTTCTCCAAAGCCAAAATTATAAAAACCAAATAAACTGAACCGTATAAACCATATTAACCGAACGCCCAGCCTTAATTTTGGGTATATATCTAACACATTTTTCAAATATTTGTCAAATACAAAATTAACATTTATTGAATACATGGTCAACATTTTTTCTATAAACATTTAACATTTTTCAAATGCTGAAAAATGTTCGGGTGTCATGTAGGTACTCTCCCTATGAAGTATTTGGGAGTTCCAGTCACCTATGCTACTCTTAAAAACACTGATTTGGATTTCCTGGATGCCAAACTAATCAAACGACTCGATGCTTGGATTGCCTATGCATCATCTTCCGGGGCTACGCTTACCTTATTGGATTCTAGCCTAGATGGGATACCTTCCTTCATTATGTCGATGTTTCTTCTTATTGAGAAGATGAATAAACATCGTAGACGTTTCTTCTGGAGGAGAAAAAATAAGAAACATGCTTATTATATGGTTAAATGGGCTAGGGTCTGTCGGTCTAAAAAAATTGGTGGGTTGGGGATTAAGGATCTCCATTAGCAAAATGTTAGCCTCCTTGTTAAATGGTGGTGGAAACTTGAAACAAGTGATGGGTTAGGGAAACGCATTGTTCGATCTAGATACTTTAAAAACAAAACGGTTGCGAATATTCGAAGCCGCTTCTGTGACTCTCCATGTTGAAAGGCCATCATGAAGGTCAAAGAGACATATATGGCTGGGAGGAAGATAAATATCAATAGTGGGGATCTGGTTAGGATCTGGCATAACCCATGGGTGGTTAGTGCTCCATTGCGTGATTGCTTCCCAGTCTTGTTTGACATTTGTCAAGGTCAGGATTGTACTCTTGACTATTTTGTGGCGAATAATTATAAGCTTGGCTTTAGACGGAGGCTGTTTGGTGAGTTAATGTAATCAGTGGGAATGGGTGATTTCTGAGGCTAGAAATCTACCTTTGAACAACTCCCCAGTCACGGTTACGTGGGCGTTGGATAGTAGAGGGAAATATACTACTAAGTCAGTTTATAGGTGGCTAGAACGGAATATGTCTGGCCCCAACTACAGATGGATTTGGAAAGCTACGATTCCTTTGAAAATCAAAATCTTCCTATGGCAGCTGTTTCAAAATGCTATACTTACGCGGGATAACATGCGAAGTAGGAAATGACCTGGGAACCCAGTTTGTTCTTTTTGTACAGATGTGGAGATTGCGAATTATCTGTTCTCTATACACATTTAAAAAAATCAAACTCCTGAGAAACATTTTTCAAATACCAAATCGAAATTTTCTTAATAGATGGTCAACATTTTTTATATTACACATTTGAAAAAAAAAATCAAAGCTTGGTTAACATTTTCTAAATACAAGTTAACATTTTGTTGATACATGATCAACATTTTTTCTACACAAATTTAACATTTTCAAATACTTGTTAAACGTTTTTTTGATACATGGTCAACTTTTTTCTGTACAATTCACATTTTTCCAAATAGTTGTTAATCATGCTTTCAAAATATTGGATTTAACTTTTTAAATAAATGATCAACTTTTTACACACAATTTGTTTGTTTTTGTATACATTTTTCGTATACACGAGAAACATTTTCTCTATACACAATTTAACATTTTTTAAATGCTTGGTTAGCATTTTTAAAATGTTTTAAGAATAGTGTTTGTAATATATTTATTTAGAATATTTGAAAGTATAAACAAAAGTTAAAAAATGAAAACAAAAAATATGCTAAGAAGAGCTTATAAGTGTATTACAACAACAACAACAACAACAACAACAACAACAACAACAACAACAACAACAATAACAACAAAGCCTTTAGTCCCAACAAGTTGGGATAGGCTAGAGGTGAAACCCATAAAATCTCGCGACCAACAACAACAAAGCTTATAAGTGTATTAGTTACAGCGAAATTAGCATCTAGATTTTATCGAAATTGACAGGAAGGTCTTCGTGCATGTCCTCCATTTTAATTATTTTTGGTCCATCAAGTAGTTGGTGGAATGAATGATGTATGGCAATATGATCATTATTATGCTCTTACTAGCTACTAGCAGAACGCCTGTGCGTTGTTACGGGCTATCTGATGTTATCTCTAACACCCGGATTCAACACAAAAAACTCCATTCAACGACGCACTTTTCCTTTTTCTGTCGGAACCTCCTATTCCCGATCAGTTTTCCATCGTAGCGGGACATTTCTCGCTTTTTTCTGCCTGGAGCCACCTCTTTTAAAACCAGATGACGCCCACCTCACCTTCGTCATGCATTGCAATAAGGATGAAAATTTTCATGTTTATAATATAACAAAGTGGGTTAAACTAACACATACTATTGACAGAAAATAACAAATAACTACAGAGATCATTCTCAAAGGTCCATTCAACTTCGCAAATGCACATGGACATTGGAGGTAAGTGGCAAGATGGACGTATTCCTAGTCGTCAATAAGCTCCACCTCCAACCCACATATGCTAGAAGGGATAATTGTCGTTCTTTTCTTCCTCGTCTTTGCCTGCATCTTCTACTCCTGGCATCTTTGCTAACCCGTTTCATTAGCGCCCATCAGCACCACATCAATATTAGCATGTTCATCATCGATGCCTCATCTTCTTCTTTCTCGTTCCTTGCCAACTTTAGTTCTCGTTCCTACTTATTCTATAGAATACTCTTTCTTTCTAATTTTCTCTTATTATTTGGAACACCCTTTCTTTCTCCAACACCATGGACCACTTGATGGCTTTAGTTCCTTTTCCTTCTTCTTCTTAGAACACTCTTCCTTTTTATTATAGCATGAACCACCTGGCCAGTGTTGTCTCTGTTAGGGAACGTAGCAGAAATTCAAAATTTTCCTACGTGTCATCAAGATCTATCTATGGAGAAACTAGCAACGAGGGGAAGGAGAGTGCATCTACATACCCTTGTAGATCGCTAAGCGGAAGCGCTCAAGAGAACGGGGTTGAAGGAGTCGACTGTCGTGATCCAAATCACGGAGATCCTAGTGCCGAACTAACGACACCTCCGCGTTCAACACACGACAACTGGTGACGCCTCCCATGCCTTGATCCAGCAAGGAGAGAGGGAGAGGTTGGGAAGACTCCATCCAGCAGCAAAGACGACGGTGTGGTGGTGATGGAGGAGCGTGGCAATCCCTGCAGGCTTCGCCAAGCACCGTGGGAGAGGAGGAGGACTTGGGAGAGGGGAGGGCTGCGTCGGGGGTGGTGCAGCTCCCATGCGCCCCCCACTATATATAGGGGTGGAGGGGTTGTTTCTTGCCCTCCAAGTCCATTGGGCGTTGGCAAAGGTGGGAGGAAAGAAATCCCATCCTTTCCTTTCCCCATCGATTGTTATCCCCTTTTAGGATCTTGATCTTATCCCTTGGATATGATCTTATTCCTTCTAAGGGGGATCTTGGTGCACCTTGACCAGGGTGTGGGGCCTTGCCCCACTACCCACGCTCATGTGGTTTCCCCATGCAGGTGGGCCCCACTCAGGAACCTTACCGAAAAATCCGAACATTTTCCGGTGGCCAAAATAGGACTTCCCATATATAAATCTTTACCTCCGGACCATTAGGAACTCCTCGTGACGTCCGGGATCTCATCCGGACTCAACAACATTCGGTAACCACGTATATATATTCCCTATAACCCTAGCGCCATCGAACCTTAGTGTGTAGACCCTACGGGTTCGGGAACCATGCATGTTGGGGAACGAGTAATTTCAAAAATTTCCTACGATCACGCAAGACCATGGTGATGGCATAGCAACGAGAGGGAGAGTGTCCGCCCACGCACCCTCGAGACCGAAAGCGGAAGCGTTATAACAACGCTGTTGATGTAGTCGACGTCTTCACGATCCGACCGATCAAGCACCGAACGCACGGCACCTCCGAGTTACGCACACGTTATTTCGATGACGATCCCGGACCGATCCAGCAAAGTGTTGGGGATGAGTTCCACAAGACGACGGCGTGGTGGACGATGTTGATGCTCCACCGACGCAGGGCTTCGCCTAAGCTCCGCGACGATATGACTTCTCCGGCGCAGGCTTCTCCTAAGCTCCGCAACGATATGACCGAAGTGGAATATGGTGGAAGGGGCACCGCACACGGCTAAGGTAAGATCCGTAGATCAACTTGTGTGTCTTGGGGTGCCCCCGCCTCAGATATAAAGGAGACAAGGGGAGGTGGCCGCCCTAGAGGAGCGCGACTAAGGAGGAGTCCTACTCCCACGGGAGTAGGACTCCCCCTCTCCTAGTTGGAGTAGGATTGGGAGGGGAAAGGAGGAAGGCGCGCCCTCTCTCCTTGTCCTATTCGGATTGGAAGGGGGGGGGGGCGCAGCCCACCTGGCCGCCCTTCTCCTTCTCCCTCAAGGCCCATGAAGGCCCATATACCCCGGGGTTCCGTAACCCCGGTGTTAAATAATATCCTGCTTTCACTCGGAACCATTCAAGTCCAAACATAGGCTTCCAATATATCAATCTTTATGTCTCGACCATTTCGAGACTCCTCGTCATGTCCGTGATCACATCCGGACTTCAACAACCTTCGTGCATCAATACTTATAAACTCATTATGAACTGTCATCGAAACGTTAAGCGTGCGGACCCTACGGGTTCGAGAACTATGTAGACATGACCTAGAACCATTCTCGGTCAATAACCAATAGCGGAACACGGATGCCCATATTGGTTCCTACATATTCTACGAAGATCTTTATCGGTCAAACCGCATAACGACATACGTTGTTCCCTTTGTCATCGGTATGTTACTTACCCGAGATTCGATCGTCGGTATCCAATACCTAGTTCAATCTCGTTACGGTAAGTCTCTTTACTCGTTCCGTAATACATCATCTCACAACTAACTCATTAGTTGTAATGCTTGCAAGGCTTAGGTGATGTGCATTACCGAGAAGGCTCGAGATACCTCTCCGACAATCGGAGTGACAAAACCTAATCTCAAATACGCCAACCCAACAAGTACCTTTGGAGACACTGTAGTACTCCTTTATAATCACCCGATTCGTTGTGACGCTTGGTAGTACCAAAGTGTTCCTCCGTAAACGGAGTTGCATAATCTCATAGTTATAGGAACATGTATGGGTCATGAAGAAAGCATTAACATACTATACGATCAAGTGTTAAGCTAACGGAATGGGTCATGTCAATCAGATCATTCAACTAATGATGTGACCTTGTTAATCAAATAACAACTCCTTGTTCATGGTTAGGAAACATAACCATCTTTGATTAACAAGCTAGTCAAGTAGAGGCATACTAGTGACATACTGTTTGTCTATATATTCACACATGTATTATGTTTCGGTTAATACAATTCTAGCATGAATAATAAACATTTATCATGATATAAGGAAATAAATAATAACTTTATTATTGCCTCTAGGGCATATTTCCTTGATCTCCCACTTGCACTAGAGTCAATAATCTAGATTACAAAGTAATGATCCTTACACCCATGGAGTCTTGGTGCTGATCATGTTTTGCTCGTGGAAGAGGCTTAGTCAACGGTCCGCAACATTCAGATCCGTATGTATTTTGCAAATCTCTATGTCTCCCACTTGGACTTGGTCCCGAATGGAATTGAAGCGTCTCTTGATGTGCTTGGTCCTCTTGTGAAATCTGGATTCCTTTGCCAAGGCAATTGCACCAAGATTGTCACGAAGATCTTCATCGGTCCCGATGCACTAGGTATGACACCTAGATCGGAAATGAACTCTTTCATCCAGACTCCTTCATTCGCCGCTTCCGAAGCAGCTATGTACTCCGCTTCACATGTAGATCCCGCCACGACGCTTTGTTTAGAACTGCACCAACTGACAGCTCCACCGTTTAATAAAAACACGATCCGGTTTGCGATTTAGAATCGTCCGGATCGATGTCAAAGCTTGCATCGACGTAACCATTTACGACTAGCTCTTTGTCACCTCCATATACGAGAAACATATCCTTAGTCCTTTTCGTATTTCAGATGTTCTTGACGCTGTCCGATGATCCACTCTCGATTACTTTGGTACCTTCTGCCAAGCTTACAGCTAAGCATACGTCGGTCCGGTACACACATTGCATACATGATAGAGCCTATGGTGAAGCATAGGAACATCTTTCATTTCTCTCTATCTTCTGCATTGTGGTCGGGCATTGAGTCGACTCAATCTTACACCTTGTAGCACAGGTAAAAACCTTTCTTTGCTCGATCCATTTTGAACTTTTTCAAAACTTTATCAAGGTATGTGCTTTGTGAAAGTCCAATCAAGCGCCTTGATCTATCTCTATAGATCTTGATGCCCAATATGTAAGCAGCTTCACCGAGGTCTTTCATTGAAAACTTTTATTCAAGTATCCTTTATGCTATCCAGAAATTCTATATCATTTCCAATCAGTAATATGTCGTCCACATATAATATTAGAAATGCTACTGAGCTCCCACTCACTTTCTTGTAAATACAGGCTTCTCCAAAAGTCTGTACAAACCCATATGCTTTGATCACATTATCAAAGCGCTTATTCCAACTCCGAGAGGCTTGCACTGCACCATAAATTGATCGCTGGAGCTTGCACACTTTGTTAGCACCTTTGGATCGACAAAACCTTTCGGTTGCATCATATACAACTCTTCTTCTAGAAATCCATTCAAGAATGCAGTTTTTACATCCATTTGCCAAATTTCATAATCATAAATGCGGCAATTGCTAACATGATTCGGACAGACTTAAGCATCGCTACGGTGAGAAAGTCTCATCGTAGTCAACTCCTTGAACTTGTCGAAAACCTTTTGCAACAAGTCGAGCTTTGTAGACAGTTATATTACCATCGGCGTCGGTCTTCTTCTTAAAGATCCATTTATTTTCAATGGCTTGCCGATCATCGGCAAGTCAACCAAAGTCCATACTTTGTTCTCATACATGGATCCCATCTCGATTTCATGGCTTCCACCATTTTATGAATCTGGGCTCACCATCGCTTCTTCATAGTTTGTAGGTTCGCCATGGTCGAGTAACATGACTTCCGAATAAGATTACCGTACCACTCTGGTGCATATTTTACTCTGGTTGACCCACGAGGTTCAAGAGTAACTTGATCTCAAGCTTCATGATCATCATCATTAGTTTCCTCACTAATTGGTGTAGTTGTCACAGAACCATTTCTTGTGATGAACTACTTTCCAATAAGGGAGCAGATCTGATTATCTCATCAAGTTCTACTTGTCCTCCCACTCACTTATTTCGAGAGAAACTCCTTCTCTAGAAAGGACCCGAATTTAGCAACGAAAATCTTGCCTTCAGATCTGTGATAGAAGGTGTACCCAACAATCTCCTTTGGGTATCCTATGAAGACACATTTTTCCGATTTGGGTTCGAGCTTATCTGGTTGAAGTTTCTTTACATAAGCATCGCAGCCCCAAACTTTAAGAAACGACAACTTTGGTTTCTTGCCAAACCACAGTTCATAAGGCGTCGTCTCAACGGATTTTGACGGTGTCCTATTCAACGTGAATGCGGCCGTCTCTAAAGCATAACCCCAAAACGATAGCGGTAAATCGGAAATAGACATCATAGATCGCACCATATCTAGTAAAGTACGACACGACGTTCGGACACACCATTTCTCTGTGGTGTTCCGGTGGCGTGAGTTGCTAAACTATTCCACATTGTTTCAAATGTAAACCAAACTCGTAACTCAAATATTCTCCTCCACGATCAGATCGTAGAAACTTTATTTTCTTGTTACGATGATTTTCCACTTCACTCTGAAATTCTTTGAACTTTTCAAACGTTTCAGATTTGTGTTTCATTAAGTAGATATACCCATATCTGCTTAAATCATCTGTGAAGGTGAGAAAATAACGATACCCGCCAAGGCCTCAACATTCATTGGACCACAAACATCGGATGTATGATTTCCAACAAATCAGTTGCTCGCCCATAGTTCCGGAGAACGGCGTTTTGGTCATCTTGCCCATGAGGCACGGTTCGCAAGTACCAAGTGATTCATAATCAAGTGATTCCGAAGCCCATCAAGATGGAGTTTCTTCATGCGTTTTACACCGATATGACCTAAACGGCAGTGCCACAAATAAGTTGCACTATCATTATCAACTCTGCATCTTTGGCTTCAACATTATGAATATGTGTATCACTACTGCCGAGATTCAACAAGAATAGACCATTCTTCAAGGGTGCATGACCATAAAAGATATTACTCATATAAATAGAACAACCATTATTCTCTCGATTTAAATGAATAACCGTCTCGCATTAAACAAGATCCAGATATAATGTTCATGCTCAACGCGGCACCAAATAACAATTATTTAGGTCTAAAACTAATCCTCAAGGTAGATGTAGAGGTAGCGTGCCGACCGCGATCACATTGACTTTGGAACCATTTCCCACGCGATCGTCACCTCGTCCTTTGCCGCTGCTCGTCTATTCCGTAGTCCCTGCTTCGAGTTGCAAATATTAGCAATGTAACCAGTATCAAATACC
Source organism: Aegilops longissima (assembly GCA_021605205.1). Classification (NCBI taxonomy): domain Eukaryota; kingdom Viridiplantae; phylum Streptophyta; class Magnoliopsida; order Poales; family Poaceae; genus Aegilops; species Aegilops longissima. Next base: position 228,561,871 of record CM038682.1, read on the forward strand.
AGTGCTACTACGAGCTCTAGTAAGGTACACATCAATAACATGTATATCACATATACCTTTGTTCACCTTGCCATCCTTTTTATCCGCCAAATACTTGGGGCAGTTCCGCTTCAAATGTCCGGTTTGCTTGCGGTAAAAACACTCGTTTCAGTGCTTAGGTCCAGACTTGGGTTTCTTCTCTTGATCAGCAACTTTCTTGCTGTTCTTTTGAAGTTTCCTTCTTCTTCCCTTTGCCCTTTTCTTGAAACTAGTGGTCTTGTTGACCATCAACACTTGATGCTCTTTCTTGATTTCTACCTCCATGGCTTTTAGCATCGCGAAGAGCTCAGAATTGTCTTAGTCATCCCTTGCATATTATAGTTCATCACGAAGCTCTTGTAGCTTGGTGGCGTGATTGGAGAATTCATCAATGACGCTATCATCCGGAAGATTAACTCCCAGCTGAATTAAGTGATTGTTATACCTGACATTTTGAGTATGTGCTCACTTGTGAACTATTCTCCTCCATCTTGCAGCTATAGAACTTATTGGAGACTTCATATCTCTCAATCCGGGCATTTGCTTGAAATATTAACTTCAACTCTGGAACATCTCATATGCTCCATGACGCTCAAAACGTCGTTGAAGACCCGGTTCTAAGCCGTAAAGCATGGCACATGAACTATAGAGTAGTCATCACCGCTTTGCCGACGCTCATAACTTCGCTCGGCATCGCAGCAGCAGTCGTCACCCAGCGGTGCTTCCGGGCGTAATTTTTACGTGCAGCAATGAGGATAATCCTCTCGTTACGGACCCAGTCCGTAATTGCTACCATCATCTTTCAACTTTGCTTTCTCAAGGAACGCATTAAAATTCAACGGAACAACAAAGACGAGCCATCTATCTACATTAAACATAGACAAGCAAAATACTATCGGTACTAAGTTCATGATAAATTTAAGTTCAATTAATCATATTAAAACTCCCACTTAGACAGACATCTCTCTAGTCATCTAAGTGATCACGTGATCCAAATCAACTAAACCATGTCCGATCATCACGTGAGACGGAGTAGTTTCAATGGTGAACATCACTATGTTGATCATATCTACTATATGATTCACGCTCGACCTTTCGGTCTCCGTGTTCCGAGGCCATATCTGTTATATGCTAGGCTCGTCAAGTTTAACCTGAGTATTCGCGTGTGCAACTGTTTTGCACCGTTGTAGATGGACGAGAACTTATCACACCCGATCATCACGTGGTGTCCGGGTACTACGAACTTTGGCAACGGTGCATACTCGTGGAGAACACTTCTTGATAATTTTAGTGAGAGATCATCTTATAATGCTACCGTCAAACAAAGCAAGATAAGATGCATAAAGGATAAACATCACATGCAATCAATATAAGTGATATGATATGGTCATCATCATCTTGTGCTTGTGATCTCCATCGCCAAGCACCGCCATGATCACCATCGTCACCGCGCGACACCTTGATCTCCATCGTAGCATCGTTGTCGTCTCGCCAACTATTGCTTCTACGACTATCGCTACTCCTTAGTGATAAAGTAAAGCAATTACATGGCGTTGCATTTCATACAATAAAGCGACAACCATATGGCTCTCGCCGATTGCCGATAACTCGTTACAAAACATGATCATCTCATACAATAAAATATAGCATCACGTCTTGACCATATCACATCACAACATGCCCTGCAAAAACAAGTTAGACGTCCTCTACTTTGTTGTTGCAAGTTTTACGTGGCTGCTACGGGCTGAGCAAGAACCGTTTTACCTACGCATCAAAACCACAACGATATTTCGTCAAATAGACTCGTTTAACCTTCTCAAGGACCGGGCGTAGCCATACTCGATTCAACTAAAGTGAGAGAGACAGACACCCGCCGGTCACCTTTAAGCAACGAGTGCTCGAGCGGTGAAACCAGTCTCGCGTAAGCGACGCGTAATGTCGGTCCGGGCCGCTTCATCTCACAATACCGCTGAACCAAAGTATGACATGCTGGTAGGTAGTATGACTTGTATCGTCCACAACTCACTTGTGTTCTACTCGTGCACATGACATCAACGCATAAAACCAGGCTCGGATGCCATTGTTGGGGAACGAGTAATTTCAAAAATTTCCTACGATCACGCAAGACCATGGTGATGGCATAGCAACGAGAGGGAGAGTGTCCGCCCACGCACCCTGAGACCGAAAGCGAAGCGTTATAACAACGCTGTTGATGTAGTCGACGCCTTCACGATCCGACCGATCAAGCACCGAACGTCACGGCACCTCCGAGTTACGCACACGCTCAGCTCGATGACGATCCCGGACCGATCCAAAGAAAGTGTCGGGATGAGTTCCACAAGACGACGGCGTGGGACGATGTTGATGCTCCACCGACGCAGGGCTTCGCCTAAGCTCCGCGACGATATGACTTCTCCGCGCAGGGCTTCTCCTAAGCTCCGCAACGATATGACCGAAGTGGAATATGGTGGAAGGGGCACCGACACGGCTAAGGTAAGATCCGAGATCAACTTGTGTGTCTTGGGTGCCCCCTGCCTCAGATATAAAGGAGACAAGGGAGGTGGCGGCCCTAGAGGAGGCGACTAAGGAGGAGTCCTACTCCCACGGGAGTAGGACTCCCCCTCTCCTAGTTGGAGTAGGATTGGGGAGGGAAAGGAGGAAGGCGCGCCCCCCTCTCCTTGTCCTATTCGGACCTGGAAGGGGGGGGGGCGCAGCCCACCCGGCCGGCCCTTCTCCTTCTCCCTCAAGGCCCATGAAGGCCCATATACCCCGGGGTTCCAGTAACCCCCTGTTCCCATAATATCCTGCTTTCACTCGGAACCATTCAAGTCCAAACATAGGCTTCCAATATATCAATCTTTATGTCTCGACCATTTCGAGACTCCTCGTCATGTCCGTGATCACATCCGGACTTCAACAACCTTGGTGCATCAATACTTATAAACTCATTATGAACTGTCATCGAAACGTTAAGCGTGCGGACCCTACGGGTTCGAGAACTATGTAGACATGACCTAGAACCATTCTCGGTCAATAACCAATAGCGGAACCCGGATGCCCATATTGGTTCCTACATATTCTACGAAGATCTTTATCGGTCAAACCGCATAACGACATACGTTGTTCCTTTGTCATCGATATGTTACTTACCCGAGATTCGATCATCGGTATCCAATACCTAGTTCAATCTCGTTTACCGTAAGTCTCTTTACTCGTTCCGTAATACATCATCTCACAACTAACTCATTAGTTGTAATGCTTGCAAGGCTTAGGTGATGTGCATTACCGAGAAGGCACGGAGATACCTCTCCCACAATCGGAGTGACAAAACCTAATCTCAAATACGCCAACCCAACAAGTACCTTTGGAGACACTGTAGTACTCCTTTATAATCACCCGATTCGTTGTGACGTTTGGTAGTACCAAAGTGTTCCTCCCAGAACGGAGTTGCATAATCTCATAGTTATAGGAACATGTATGGGTCATGAAGAAAGCATTAACATACTATACGATCAAGTGTTAAGCTAACGGAATGGGTCATGTCAATCAGATCATTCAACTAATGATGTGACCTTGTTAATCAAATAACAACTCCTTGTTCATGGTTAGGAAACATAACCATCTTTGATTAACAAGCTAGTCAAGTAGAGGCATACTAGTGACATACTGTTTGTCTATATATTCACACATGTATTATGTTTCCGGTTAATACAATTCTAGCATGAATAATAAACATTTATCATGATATAAGGAAATAAATAATAACTTTATTATTGCCTCTAGGGCATATTTCCTTCAATGCAGACATGACCGAGACGTTCTCCGGTCAATAACCAACAGCGGTATCTGGATACCCATGTTGGCTCCCACATGTTCCACGATGATCTCATCGGATGAACCACGATGTCAAGGACTCAATCGCTCCCGTATACAATTCCCTTTGTCTAGCGGTATTGTACTTGCCCGAGATTCGATCGTCGGTATGCCGATACCTTGTTCAATCTCGTTACCGGCAAGTCTGTTTACTCGTTCCGTAACACATCATCCCGTGATCAACCCCTTGGTCACATTGTGCACATTATGATGATGTCCTACCGAGTGGGCCCAGAGATACCTCTCCGTCACACGGAGTGACAAATCCCAGTCTCGATTCGTGCCAATCCAACAGACACTTTCGGAGATACCTGTAGTGCACCTTTATAGCCACCCAGTTACGTTGTGACGTTTGGTACAGCCAAAGCATTCCTACGGTATCCGGGAGTTGCACAATCTCATGGTCTAAGGAAAAGATACTTGACATTAGAAAAGCTTTAGCATATGAACTACACGATCTCTATGCTAGGCTTAGGATTGGGTCTTGTCCATCACATCATTCTCCTAATGATGTGATCCCGTTATCAATGACATCCAATGTCCATGGTCAGGAAATTGTAACCATCTGTTGATCAACGAGCTAGTCAACTAGAGGCTTACTAGGGACATGGTGTTGTCTATGTATCCACACATGTATCTGAGTTTCCTATCAATACAATTATAGCATGGATAATAAATGATTATCATGAACAAGGAAATATAATAATAACTAATTTATTATTGCCTCTAGGGCATATTTCCAACAGTCTCCCACTTGCACTAGAGTCAATAATCTAGTTCACATCGCGATGTGATTAACACTCACAGGTCACATCGCCATGTGACCAATATCCAAAGAGTTTACTAGAATCAATAATCTAGTTCACATCACTATGTGATTAACACTCAATGAGTTCTGGGTTTGATCATGTTATGCTTGTGAGAGGGGTTGTAGTCAACGGGTCTGCAATATTCAGATCCCTATGTATTTTGCAAAACTTTATGTCATATCGTAGATGCTGCTAACACGTTCCAATTGGAGCTATTCCAAATTGTTGCTCCATTATACGTATCCGGTATCTCTACTCAGAGCTATTCGGATAGGTGTTAAGCTTGCGTCGACGCAACTCTTTACGTCGAACTCTTTATCACCTCCATAACCGAGAAACATATCCTTATTCCTCTAAGGATAATTTTGACTGCTGTCCAATGATCCATTCTGGATCATTCTTGTACCCTATAGTGACTCATGGCAAGGCACACTTCAGTGCGGTACACAAGATAGCATACTATAGAGCCTACGTCGAAGCATAGGGACGACCTTCGCCCTTTCTCTCTCTTCTGCCGTGGTTGAGCTTTAACTCTTAACTTCATACCTTACAACTCGGCAAGAACTCCTTCTTTGATCGATCCATCTTGAACACCTTCAAGATTATGTCAAGGTATGTGCTCATTTGAAAGTATTATTAAACATTTTGATCTATCTTATAGATCTTGATGCTTATTGTTCAAGTAGCTCGATCCAGGTTTTCCATTGAAAACACTTTTCAAACAACCCTATATGCTTTCCAGAATTCTACATCATTTCGATCAACAATATGTCAACAACATATACTCATCGAAATTCTATAGTGCTCCCACTCACTTCTTTGGAAATACAAGTTTCTCATAAACTTTGTATAAACCCAAAATCTTTGATCATCTCATCAAAGCGTACATTCCAACTCCGAGATGCTTACTCCGGTCCTTAGAAGGATTGTGGAGCCTTTCATGCTTGTTAGCATCTTTCAGATTGACAAAACCTTTGAGTTGTATCACATACAACCTTTCCTCAAGAAAATTGTCGAGGAAACAATGTTTTGACATCCTATCGCAAGATTTCATAAATAATGCAAGAATCGCTAATCCAATTCCAACAGACTCTTAGCATCGCTACGAGCGAGAAAGCCTCACCGCAGTCAACTCCTTGAACTTGTCGGAAAACATCTTAACGACAAGTCGAGCTTTCTTAATGGTGATACTTACCATCATTGTCCGTCTTTCTTTTAAAATCCATCTGTACTCAACAGCCTTACGACCATCGGGTAGTTCTGCCAAAGTCTACACTTTGTTTTTACACATGGATCCTCTCTCGGATTTTATGGCCTCGAGCCATTCGTCGGAATTCGGGCCCACCATCGCTTCTCCATAGCTCGTAGGTTCATTGTTGTCTAGCAACATGACCTTGAAGACATGATTAATGTACCATTTAAAGTAGTACGCATCCTTGTCACCCTACGAGGTTCGGTAGTGACTTGATCCGAAGTTACATGATCACTATCATAAGCTTCTACTTCAATTGGTGTAGGTGCCACAGGAACAACTTCCTGTGCCCTGCTACACACTAGTTGAAGTGATGGTTCAACAACCTCATCAAGTCTCCACCATCCTCCCACTCAATTCTTTCGAGAGAAACTTTTCCTCGAGAAAGGACCCGATTCAAGAAACAATCCCTATTGCTTTCGGATCTGAATTAGGAGGAATACCCCACTGTTTTGGGTGTCCTATGAAGATGCATTTTCTCCGCTTTGGGTTCGAGCTTATCAACCTGAAACTTTTTCACATAAGCATCGTAGCCCCAAACTTTTAAGAAACGACAACTTAGGTTTCTCCAAACCATAGTTCAAACGGTGTCGCCTCAACGGAATTATGTTGCCCTATTAAAGTGAGTGCGGTTGTCTCTAATGCCTAACCCATGAATGATAGTGGTAATTTGATAAGAGACATCATGGTACGCACCATATCCAATAGGGTGCAACTATGATGTTCGGACACACCATCACACTATGGTGTTCCAGCGGTATTAATTGTGAAACAATTTCACAATGTCTTAATTATGTACAAAGCTCGAACTCAGATACTCATCTCTATGATCATATCATAGACATTTTATCCTCTTGTCACGATGATCTTCAACTTCACTCTGAAATTACTTGAACCATTCAATAATTCAGACTTGTGTTTCATCAAGTAAATATACTCAGTACCTACTCAAAACATCCGTGAAGTAAGAACATAACGATATCCACTGCGTGCCTCAGCACTCATTGAACTGCACACATCAAAATGTGTCACTTCCAACAAGTTGCTATCTTGTTCCATCTTACTGAAAAACGAGGTTTTTCAGTCATCTTGCCTACGTGGTATGACTTGCATATCTCAAGTGATTCAAAATCAAGTGAGTCCAAACGATCCATCTGCATAGAGTTTATTCATGCGTATACACCAATAGACATGGTTCGCATGTCTCAAACTTTTTCAAAAAACGAGTGAGTCCAAAGATCCATCAGCATGGAGCTTCTTCATGCGTTTTATACCAATATGACTTACATGGCAGTGCCACAAGTAAGTGGTACTATCATTACTATCTTATATCTTTTGGCATGAAAATGTGTATCACTACGATCGAGATTCAATAAACCATTCTTTTAGGTGCAAGACCATTCAAGGTATTATTCAAATAAACAGAGTAACCATTATTCTCCTTAAATGAATAACCGTATTGCGATAGACATAATCCAATCATGTCTATGCTCAACGCAAACACCAATCTCGGTGGTAGAGGGAGCGTGCGATGCTTGATCACATCAACCTTGGAAACACTTCCAACACATATCGTAAGCTCACCTTTAGCTAGTCTCCATTTATTCTGTAGCTTTTATTTCGAGTTACTAACACTTAGCAACCGAACCGGTATCTAATACCCAGGTGCTACTAGGAGTACTAGTAAAGTACACATTAACATAATGTATGTCCAATATACTTCTATCGACCTTGCCTGCCTTCTTATCTACCAAGTATCTAGGGTGGTTCTGCTTCAGTGTCCGTTCCTCTCATTACAGAAGCACTTAGTCTCGGGTTTGGGTTCAACCTTGGGTTTCTTCACTAGATGCAGCAGCTGATTTGCCGTTTCATGAAGTATCCCTTCTTGCCCTTGCCCTTCTTGAAACTAGTGGTTTCACCAACCATCAACAATTGATGCTCCTTCTTGATTTCTACTTTCGCGGTGTCAAACATCGCGAATACCTCAAGGATCATCATATCTATCCCTGATATGTTAATAGTTCATCACGAAGCTCTAGCAGCTTGGTGGCAATGACTTTGGAGAAACATCACTATCTCATCTGGAAGATCAACTCCCACTCGATTCAAGTGATTGTTGCACTCGGACAATCTGAGCACAAGCTCAACGATTGAGCTTTTCTCCCTTAGTTTGCGTGCTAAGAAAATCGCCGGAGGTCTTATACCTTTTGACGTGGGCACAAGCCTGAAATCCCAATTTCAGCCCTCGAAACATCTTATATGTTTCGAGAAACGTCTTTGGTGCCTCTACTCTAAACCATTTAATTGAACTATCACGTAGTTATCAAAACGTGTATGTCCGATGTTCGCAACATCCACAGACGACGTTTGGGGTTCAAAGACACCGAGCGGTGCATTAAGGACATAAGCTTTCTCGTCCGCATAATCGCCATTGTCAACTTTCAACTATATTTTCTCTAGAAACATATCTAAATAGTGGAACTAAAGCGCGAGCTTACGATATAATTTGCAAAGATCTTTTGACTATGTTCGGGATAATTAAGTTCATCTCATGAACTCCCACTCGATAGACATCCCTCTAGTCATCTAAGTGATTACATGATCCGAGTCAACTAGGCCGTGTCCGATCATCACGTGAGACGGACTAGTCATCATCGGTGAACATCTTCATGTTGATCGTATCTACTATACGACTCATGCTCGACCTTCGGTCTCTTGTGTTCCGAGGCCATGTCCGTACATGCTAGGCTCGTCAAGTCAACCTAAGTGTTTCGCATGTGTAAATCTGGCTTACACCGTTGTATGTGAACATAAGAATCTATCACACCGATCATCACGTGGTGCTTCAAACGACGAACTTTCGCATAACGGTGCACAGTTAGGGGGACACTTTCTTGAAATTTTAATGAGGATCATCTTATTTACTACCGTCGTTCTAAGCAAATAAGATGTATAATCATGATAAACATCACATGCAATCAAATAGTGACATGATATGGCCAATATCATATTGCTCCTTTGATCTCCATCTTCGGGCTCCATGATCATCATCGTTACCGGCATGACACCATGATCTCCATCATCGTGTCTCCATGAAGTTGTCTCGCCAACTTATTACTTCTACTACTATGGCTACCGGTTAGCAATAAAGTAAAGTAATTACATGGCGTTGTTCAATGACACGCAGGTCATACAATAAATAAAGACAACTCATATGGCTCCTGCCGGTTTTCATACTCATCGACATGCAAGTCGTGATTCCTATTACAAGAACATGATCAATCTCATACATCACATATCATTCATCACATTCTTCTTGGCCATATCACATCACATAGCATATCCTACAAAAACAAGTTAGACGTCCTCTAATTGTTGTTTGCATGTTTTACGTGGCTGCTATGGGTTTCTAGCAAGAACGTTTCTACCTACGCAAAACCACAACGTGATATGCCAATTGCTATTTACCCTTCATAAGGACCCTTTTCATCGAATCCGTTCCGACTAAAGTGGGAGAGACTGGCACTCGCTAGCCACCTTATGCACCAAGTGCATGTCAGTCGGTGGAACCTGTCTCACGTAAGTGTACGTGTAAGGTCGGTCCGGGCCGCTTCATCCCACAATGCTGCCGAATCAAGATTGGACTAGTAACGGTAAGCATATTGAACAAAATCAACACCCACAACTACTTTGTGTTCTACTCGTGCATAGAATCTACGCAATAGACCTAGCTCATGATGCCACTGTTGGGGAACGTGGCGTAAATTCAAAATTTTCCCACGTGTCATCAAGATCTATCTATGGAGAAACTAGCAACGAGGGAAGGAGAGTGCATCTACATACCCTTGTAGATCGCTAAGCGGAAGCGCTCAAGAGAACGGGTTGAAGGAGTCAGATTGTCGTGATCCAAATCACCGGAGATCCTAGTGCCGAACGAACGGCACCTCCGCTGCTCAACACACGTACACACTGGTGACGCCTCCCATGCCTTGATCCAGCAAGGAGAGAGGAGAGGTTGGGAAGACTCCATCCAGCAGCAGCACGACGGTGTGGTGGTGATGGAGGAGCGTGGCAATCCTGCAGGGCTTCGCCAAGCACCGCGGGAGAGGAGGAGGACTTGGGAGAGGGGGAGGGCTGCGTCAGGGGCAGGGTGCAGCTCCCATGCGCCTCCCCACTATATATAGGGGTGGAGGGGGGTTGTTTCTTGCCCTCCAAGTCCATTGGGGCGTTGGCTAAGGTGGGAGGAAAGAAATCCCATCCTTTCCTTTCCCCACCGATTGTTATCCCCCTTTTAGGGATCTTGATCTTATCCTTGGGATATGATCTTATTCCTTCTAAGGGGGATCTTGGTGCACCTTGACCAGGGTGTGGGGCCTTGCCCCACTACCCACGTTCATGTGGGTCCCCCATGCAGGTGGGCCCCACTCCGAACCTTCTAGAACCTTCCAGTACAATACCGAAAAATCCCGAACATTTTCCGGTGGCCAAAATAGGACTTCCCATATATAAATCTTTACCTCCGGACCATTCCGAACTCCTCGTGACGTCCGGGATCTCATCCGGACTCGAACAACATTCGTAACCACGTATATCTATTCCCTATAACCCTAGCGTCATCGAACCTTATGTGTAGACCCTACGGGTTCGGGAACCATCGCACATGACCAGACGTTCTCCGGTCAATAACCAACAGCGGATCTGGATACCCATGTTGGCTCCTACATGTTCCACGATGATCTCATTGGATGAACCACGATGTCAAGGACTCAATCCATCCCGTATACAATTCCCTTTGTCTAGCGGTATTGTACTTGCCCGAGATTCGATCGTCGGTATGCCGATACCTTGTTCAATCTCGCTACGGCAAGTCTCTTTACTCGTTCAGTAACACATCATCCCGTGATCAACCCCTTGGTCACATTGTGCACATTATGATGATGTCCTACCGAGTGGGCCCAGAGATACCTCTCCGTCACACGGAGTGACAAATCCCAGTCTCGATTCGTGCCAACCCAATGACACTTTCGGAGATACCGAGTGCACCTTTATAGCCACCCAATTACGTTGTGACGTTTGGTACACCCAAAGCATTCCTACGGTATCCGGGAGTTGCACAATCTCATGGTCTAAGAAAAAGATACTTGACATTAGAAAAGCTTTAGCATATGAACTACACGATCTCTATGCTAGGCTTTGGATTGGGTCTTGTCCATCACATCATTCTCCTAATGATGTGATCCCGTTATCAACGACATCCAATGTCCATGGTCAGGAAATCGTAACCATCTGTTGATCAACGAGCTAGTCAACTAGAGGCTTACTAGGGACATGGTGTTGTCTATGTATCCACACATATATCTGAGTTTCCTATCAATACAATTATAGCATGGATAATAAATGATTATCATGAACAAGGAAATATAATAATAACTAATTTATTATTGCCTCTAGGGCATATTTCCAACAGTCTCGTGTTGTCCTCACCCGCGAACATTTCGGCAACCGTCAGCGTGTGGACATCCTGCAGAGCATAGTCTTCATCCATCTTGATGAACGTTAGGTTGCCCATGTCGCGAGCGCATGATGGCCGTTGTTCATGTTGGCAAGCGTGCTCAAATGCTGGGCCATATAGCTGAGAGCCTGTTGATCGTCCTTGCCCATGAGCACTTTCAAAATGATTCGCCATGATTCACTGCTTGCTTAATTAATTAAGTTCACAAATAATTAACGAACTACCTAATTCTCTACATACCTAATTAACTGCCAACCAAATCAATTAATTATCTGACTAATTAGAAAAAATCCCTACTTCTAATTATCTGTAGGCATAAATAATTGTATAAAAAATTATTTCGATGTGAAAAAATCCTATTTAAATGGGCCTAATTAATTGCATACGTAATAACTGTCTAGCTAATTAATTGCATAAATGGTTTGATTTCCATATCGATTCAATGCTCAATTTCTAAAATATTATCGCATGAATGGCTGCTACAAACAACGATGATGACAACTACCGAGTAATGTAGGACACACTCCATTAACGAATTTTTTGACATTTAAAAGGACACACTTGATTTGAGAATGTAGCCTGTCTGGCTCTTTGTTTGACTGAAAAGAAATATAATATGACCGCGTCCACATGGCCGCCACCGTCGCACTCGACGCTGTGATCCATGCCTTGGCATTCTCGAGCATCGCGCCAGCGTTAGGCCCGGTCATGACATCTTCCACGGTGTCGTGCACGACGTATCTCTGCAGGGTGCGCGTATGCCTATGCCCATAGAAAACTTGTGATTGTAAATTAATAGTTGAAATAATGATAATAATAAATGACATAGCGTGCGGGATTAACGATTTGTTATGAAGTAATATTTATTTTATTATGGAAGGTTATCAAGAAAAATCTTACGTCTGTCTTTTTTAGGAAGGTGGTCTCACATATATGGTGCAATTTCTGAATTCTTAATTACTTATTATTTACATGATTGAATTGAATGAACACCTAGCAAAAGAAGCACTAAACAAGATCCCTCTTAATGGGATTTGGTTTTCTAATGAGAGGGAGAAAAATCAGTGGAAGAAGCTGATGGGAGGTAGGACGAAGAAAAACCGGATGAAAATAAACCGTACCAGGCTACCAACTGCTTCACTAGGAATAGAGATAATATGCTTTGTGCTACTACTTCGGAGAAGAAATGGAATTTTTACACAATGCCCGTGTGTTTAACTTTATTTTTCCTTTTAATAAAATAGTACTGCATGTTTCCTCTTTAAAGCAAATTAATATGTGTTGTTATGTTATGCTCCAAATTCAATAGAAAGAGAAATAATAATTTCCGACGAGCGAGTGGAGTGAGACCCGTCGCCAGTAGTCTGGTCACTTGTTGGACTCTCTAAAAAATTGAACCGAGGGAGTAGTTGGCGCGAGCGCACGTGCGAAGGTGAAAACTTTGGCGCGCGTTCTCTTCTGTACGTGTGCCTGAACGAAAGAGGAAGAGAAGGAAAAAAAAGAATCGGACGCAAAGTTTCTGCACCCGAGCTCACTCAAATGAGCTAGGATGAACAGTAAAATCAAAATAAAATCGAAAAAAAATTCAATTTTTTTTGGAAAAAACATTAACAAAAATTTTAAGTGCTTGCAAAATTTTGTCATGAAATCACATTCCTATAAGGCGTGGCAAAAGAAAAACAAAATCAGTACCCTGAAATACTACTTTCAATGCATTTTGGAGCACTGAATTTATTTTTTTGCCATGCCTTACAGGAATGTGATTTCATGACCAAATTTTGCACGCTATTAGAACTTTTGTCAATGTTTCTCCAAAAATCTTTCGGAATTTTTTGAATTTTTTCAAACTTTTTTCGATTTTACTGTTCACGAGCTCATATGAGATCCGGAGCAGAAAAGCACTTTCGAAAAGAATCCCCAATCTCGTCTTCCCCTCGAGTGACAGACAACCATCCCCAAATCCCTAGCCGCCGTCCAATCGACCAGCTTCCCCGCCTTCTTCCTCCCACGTCGCCAAGCTCCTCCACCTTCCGCCTTCCCGCGCCGCCGCCGTCCCCGCTTCTTCTGGCAGCCCCTTCGCCCGCGCGGCCACATCGCCCAACTCGTCGTTCCGCCACCTCCCGCTCCAACTGAGGGTTAGCCATACACGATTCGTCCATGCCACGGATCACAATGCGACCAGGATAAGAGGAAGGAGATCACCCGCGGCCCAGCACGCAGATTCAGATTTATTGCCAGTTCGTTTTGATTGTAATCTTGGCGTATCTTAACCAGTTCGGTTGTTCCTCCCACCTTCACGGCTTCGCCAATGCCCACCTCTTCTCCGTCTCCCGCGGGCAATGACGACGGGCCGTCGCTGACCGCGTCGGCCATCATCGCTCCAGCCGTGTCCGGGTCGCATGTCCTCAAGATAGACGGCTACTCCCGCACCAAGGGGCTTGGCAACGGCAAACGCATCAACTCCGATACTTTCACCATCGGAGGCCATCGATGGTGTGTGCAGTACTACCCTGACGGTGTTGCCTTAGACGACACCGATTGGATATCCGTTTTTCTCTTCTCTGACCGAAGTGATGATACCGAAGTCAAAGCAAAGTTCAAGATAAGTTTGCTTGGCCAAGATAGGCAACCAGTGCCGCAGTACAGTTTCAGCAGCCTGATACACACCTTCTCCAGCAAAGAAGCTGCATGGGGCTTCGCTCAATTCATCAAAAGAAATGACTTGGAGGAATCCCTTCACCTCAAGGATGATGTTTTCAGCATCAGGTGCGATGTCACCGTGTTAAAGGAGATCTTCACCGAGCCAATCCGGCCGCCTGTGGTGGTGCCGGTGCCACCATCTGACATGCACCAGCATTTTGGACAGCTGCTCTTGGCCGGTGAGGCGGCCGATGTCAATTTCGAGGTCGGTGCGGAGACATTTGCTGCACACAGGTGCATACTCGCAGCTCGGTCGTCGGTCTTCAAGGCGGAGCTGCTTGGTACCATGAAGGAGAAGACCGCAACTCACATACGAATCGACGATATGGAACCCAAGGTGTTCAAGGCTTCGCTCCACTTCATCTACACCGACTCGCTGCCCGTGATGAACGAGGGCGATGAGGCAGCGTTTGCTCAGCATTTGCTGGTAGCGGCAGACAGGTATAACATGGAAAGGCTGAAGCTGATCTGCGAGGGGAAGCTGTGCGATCACATCTGCAAGAGCACGGCGGCAACAACGCTGGCACTGGCTGAGCAGCATGGTTGTGGTGCTCTGAAGAAGGCGTGCTTCAAGTTCTTGATGTCTCCGGGTAACCTGAAGGCAGTCATGGCATCTGATGGGTACGAGCACCTGAGGAGCAGTTGCCCAGGTGTTATGGACGAACTGGTGGCCATGCTTGCTCCTTGACCTCTTTGAGTTTAAACTCACCAGATCTGGTTATTTATCCCGCTATTTATATTTTCAGAAGTGATGATATCCTACTACTGTAAAAAAACAAGGGTACTAGCATTGATGCATCTGTTTGAGCTCAGCTGTGATTTCTAGATATCTGAAAACTATGAGAAGCTTCTGTTTAATCCGAAGACAGCATTTTCTAAGTTCTGAAAAATTAGGGTAAATTTTAGAAATCCTAAGGAAAACTTTGCATTTGAGCACATCCAGGAAAAACTTCTTTTGATAAATAACGTCCAGAAAAGCTCGATGCTCTATTTTTGTCAATGTAAACCCGCACGATAATGCTTCCTTGTCGGACTTGTGATAGAGGTGTAAGAAGTAAACCTATGCAAAACAATCTTCAGTTGTCCTAGGCTTGACGATGGAGGTATTTTTTCTGTACTGGCTGAACTACACTTCGCGGTGCATCAACAAGTAATACTGTAGAGTATTAGAATGCCGTCAATACATATGTAGATTGCTAATGAAGAAATTCATTGCTTTCCAGGTTCTGAATTCTTCCCACCAGCACTGCCGCGACACCCACGGACTCCAAAAAGCTTTTTATTACCCTTCAAAACCCCAACCAAACATCAGGTCATGAGTAGCTCCGCCCCTCATGGACTGTGCCGGCTGGTTCATATGTTTCTTTCGAAAAGGAAGACAACTTCCCCGGCTGGTTCATATATGAATATACTACATATAAACAAGATGCCGACTAGCTAGCTAGATGCAGATCATAATTAAATGCACGGCAACTTCGTCGAGCTACTTTATAAAGTGATCAACATAAGAAATTCAGCCGGACAGCATCCGAGAACATCGAATTACTGCTAACCATGTCCATATATACTGTCCATTGAGAGATTAAGGGGTGAGTTTTGTTCAGATTGACCATTGAGTGAGAGGCTGAGAGCTAGGTAGTTGCAGATGGGAATCTCAACCGCTGTGGATTGGTGGGAGGAGTGGCAGCTGCGAATTCTCGTTATCTGCAGCCAATGTGTTCAATGGATCCTCTACTTCTCCGCCGGCCGGCGTAAGTCTGCAGTCTCTGCCTCCTTTCGACTTTTGATATGGCTAGCATACATAGGCAGCGACGCGGTGGCGATATATGCTCTCGCCGCCCTGTTCAATCGTCACAGGAAGCCGGAAAATTCCAGCTTCACACATGGCAAAAGCGTCCTAGAGGTGATGTGGGCGCCGGTCCTCCTGATGCACCTGGGTGGACAGGGCGGCATAACCGCCTACAACATGGAAGACAACGAGCTATGGAAGCGGCACGTCCTCACGGCCGTCTCTCAGATCACGGTGTCAATCTACGCGTTCTGTAAATCATGGCAGGGCGGCGACAAGAAGTTGTTGCAGGCAGCTATCATGCTCTTCACCCTCGGGGGCATCAGATGCTTAGACTACCCACAGTGGGAGTAACATAGATGATAACATCACACTTATCTAAACGAAATAGATGATGTGGCATGTAATTAATGAAAAAAAGGCATGTGGTAACATAGCTAGTTACTGTAACATCACACATATCAAGGTAAGATGTGTCTATAGCCTAATAAATGAAGTCTTGCATGTTACCACATATATGTTACTCCCCACTGTAGAGGTAGTAACATAGACTACCCATTGTGGAAGCCATATGCTCTTAGGAGCACTAGCATTAATAGCCTAATGACACTACGGCGCAAATGGACCATGAGGAATACAGCCACGGAGAGATTCTTGAAGAATACGTGGAAAAGGTATGTGCTCTTTTTAATGCTGAAGCACAAGCAGAAAATGAGGACGGGGCGTTGACCTGTTGGTTGGGCAGCTGAGGTTGTTGCCAGCCCACCCGAGTTCAAGTCCCGGCTTGGACGCGGGGTGCTCGCGGAGTTTCTCCTATAAAGAAAAGCCAACGAGGGTTAGCCCTTGGGTTGGTCTCATTTTTTTTTAAGCACAAGCAGAAAATGATGTTGAGGCCAACCATCCCTCTGATCAGGCACATGGAGAAGCTGATTTAACTGCTGATGCGGGTGTGAGGCACGTTCCTTTTAGGGAAACAGACCATGTCAATAAGCTGTTTGTGGACCTTGCATCTCCGTATCATGATCGGTTTGTTACCATAGAATCCTTCTTGAAGCTAAATGAAGAAAAGGCATATGAGTCGTTGCAAGAAAGGCTATCCGACACTTTCGATCTTCTCTACACCAAAGCAAAGATGACAAAACGCAACATAGTGCCTCTCGGAAGGAACTTTAGATTAGGCATGTCCTTTCGGGCTCTTGCTGTATACTTCCGGGCGGCATGTATGGTCCTGCCATTCGTAGCCATCGCTCTGTTCCACAAGAGTCATAGAGAAGCTTATAATGATAAGGATGTCAAGGTTACATATACATTGTTATCTTGTACTGCTACGTCAGAGTACTTCTCAGATAAAAGAGGTTTTGGGATGGAATTGGGAAGAAATTTGTTTCCCGGGGTTTTCCGATGTAGTTCCATGGTTTCCCAATGTAGTTTCATGGCATTCTTTGCCCTCAAGGAAAAGTACATCAGGCGTATGTTCATCCAACGCTGGCTCATGCCCTTGGGCTCATCCTCGAGAATTACAATCTTGGTTCTTGGATACATGAAACGTTGGTGTCAGGCTGCAAGTGGACGCGGGCTGTCCGCGATGCCCACATAAAAACCCACATAATTAGCGTTCGTGGACACCTACGGTTAGGCCAGCCAGATAAGTGGGTTATGTGGGTTATCCCGCGGACGCCGCATCAAACCCACATCTTTGCGATGATGCAGAAGAGATTAGGGCGGAGCCGCCATGGCCGCGGCACCATCGCCCACTTCCGTCATGGACACCACAACATCGATGTCTACAAGCGCCTTACGTACGCCGCATGCAGGCGGGCTTGATGCGTTGTCGTTCTCCTGTCCAGTTCTTGCCATCAGTGAGCCCCTGTTGGTTACGCCACCATCAACCAAGCAGACCGAGCAGCAGTAGCAGCTGTTCCTGCTAAAATCGCAGCTGGACGCACGCCGCCTACTCCTCCCCATGTCCTCGACGTCATTGTGGCCTAGTCATACATGCCTTGATCCAGTATGTTTGTAGCCTCTGGACACGTCCTGTACTCTGTACTGCAGCTAGCTTGCAATTGCTGTGTTTGTCGCTGCAGAGTATGTGGGCTTGTGGCAACCCGCATAATCCCACTTAAATTAAGTGGGCAGCCCATTTAGTCTCACTTAATTATGTGGGTATATGTGGCAGGATGCGGGACGCCCGCAGGTCGTCCCACCTGCAGCCTGACGTTGGTGGAAGCAAGACATACGAGTTGTTGCCGATTACATGAGGTTCAAGAATCACAGGGGCCAATGGGCTCTTCAGATAGCAGGATCAGGATGCGATGAAGTCCTAGGGTGGAGCATGAAGAGACCGTTGACGAGAGTGTCCTTCTCTGGCACATTGCAACGGACTTGTGCTTTTTATAAAGTGGGTGCAGCACCTAATCATGCATGCGGCACCGTTCAATATGATGCAGAAATCTCTAGGAATGTTGAATGCCCTGCGTGGTGTACAAAATCTGTGAATCACGCGGGCGCAACAGGATGCAGAGAAATATCCAACTACATGATGTACCTATTGTCTACAAAACCAGAGATGCTAATGGCCGACACAAGGCGGAATCTGTTCATGACCGCCTACCACAAACTCAAGGAAATTCTCAAGTGCGGCCTACAACCACTGGTGGAGCAACGAGTGCGGGGGCGACCCATGGCCATGGGACTGTGAAGGTTCTTGTACCGCTGCATGAATTCAAAAGAAGAAAAGGAGCAACAGATGCTGGAGGAAAAATCAGTTGCAGAGAGAATATTCACCAAGATGGAGACGTCACCTGCTGAAGAAGGTCTCGTACATGACACCTCTCTTGGGGTTAGAGGATGAGAAGAAAATGTGGGAGGTGATCGAAGCCGTGTGGGTGTAGATGCTCTGCTACTCTACCAGCAGGTGCCGGGGCCACCTACACGCTAAGAGCTTGGGCACTGGCGGGGAGCTGCTGACCTTCGTTTGGCTCCTGTGGTCGCACATGGGGATGGAAACCTTGGCGGAGAGGATGCAGATGCCGATGCCGGAGGTGGAGATTCCAGGCACAGGAGGAAATGCTGGCCCTGCCTTCGGACAAGACGGTGGCGGTGTTTGATGCAGTTGCTTATGTATGAAGCGAGGCCACCCTGTTTGTTGCTGCTTATTACTTCCTCCGTCCCAAAATATAAGAGCGTTTTTTTACACAGTGGGGATATGCGTGAGGAGTGAAGTACTATGTAAGCTCGTGTAACTAATGGTGGAGGCATTTTTTTTGCCCTTCTTCTTTAATATATGATATGCACACTCGTGCATATTAAAAAAAAATAGCGTTTTTTACACTACACTAGTGTCAAAAACACTTTTATATTATGGAACGGAGGGAGTATTTCAAAAGCTTTTTACTTACCCTGTAAACCCCCAACCAAACATTCCAGCAGTCATCAAGAGCAGTGAACTAACAAGAAAATCGAAATGCAAATCTGAGGACATTTCAGATATGCCATGTCTAGCTGGTCGGAATGCAAAGAACAAATGATGTATGACGAGTGAACTTTCTGTACATTTTACAGCAACATTGTACAAGTGGTCGAAATGATGTATGGCAACTGAACTTTCTGTGCATTTTACAGCAGACACCGATGATTTCTATGTCGAAATGAAACCGAAATTGTGTCGTCGTCGTAAATTTTGCACGAACTGCTTCATGGATCCTCTGTAGATCTTCAGTCAGGCTCCGAGCTCGCGAAGCTCCCGCGCCAGCTCCTCCACCTCCCGCCACGAGCTGCCGCCTTCCCGCACCGCGGCCGCGGCCTCCTCGGCCAGCTCCTTGGCCCGCGCGGCCACGTCGCCCCACTCCCGCCCCTTCCCCACGACGGTCGACTCGAGCACGCGCACCAGCTCGTCGGCGCTCGGCGCCGTGGCGACGCCGCCCCAGCAGAACGGCACGGCGGCGCGCAGCTCGTCCACGAGCAGCCGCGCGTTCACGAACTGGTCGGACGTCATCGGCCACGCCAGGATGGTCACCCCGGCCGCCGCGGACTCCAGCACCGAGTTCCACCCGCAGTGCGTCACGAACCAGCCCACCGCCCGGTGCCGCAGCGCGGCCACCTGCGGTGCCCACCCGCGGATCACCGTGCCCCTGCCGCCCGCCGCGGCGCGCTCCTCGAACCCGTCCGGGAGCGTCACCGCCGGCCCGACCACCCACACGAACGCCGCGCCTGTCTTCTCCAGGGCGGTGGCCAGGGCCGCCGCGTGAGCTGGCTGCAGCACCGCCATGCTCCCGAAGCTGATGTACACGACGGATTTGTCCTCGAATTTGTCGAGCCAGGCGCACAGGTCGGCCGCGGCCACCGCCGTCTCCCCGCCGCGGTTGGCCGCGGCGTCGGCCTCCGGCGCCAGCGGCCCCACCGGGCGCACGCGCCGGAAGCCCAGGTCCGCGAGAGGCGCCTCCAGGTACCGCCCCTCGAGCCGCCGGAACGTGTTCAACACGAACGACGAGCAATCCAGGTTCCAGAGGAAGTTCCTCCTGACCCCCTCCGTAACCTCGTCGCCCTCCTTGTACGTCCGGTAGAGCAAGCTGAGCTGCCGCCACGGGTACACCGGGGCTCCCGGGAGATCCGGGAAGGCGATCGGGGACTCGTCGTCGCTCTCGTCCTCGCGCCTGGGCAGCCGGCGCAGGAGCGAGTGGAGCACGGCGGTGGCGTAAGCAGCAGACGACGAGAAGGCGACGCGAGGGAGGCCCAGCTCGGCGGCGAGCGGCTGCGTCCACCCGCAGAAGAAGTCGGAGAGTACGGCGACGACGCGGTCCGGGGTGCCCGAGCGGGCGCGCACCCAGGAGCCGAGAGGGCCGCGGAGCCCCGCGAAGGCGACGATGAGCGCGCCGAAGAGCACGGGCGGGCACCCCTTGGCGCTCTCGACGCCGGCGGGGAAAGCCGGGTGGGAGGGGAAGGGGAGGGTGAGCAGGCGGACGGCGCCGCCCGGGTGCGCGGCGAGGAGGGGCGCGAGGAGCGGGGCGGTGCCGGGCGTGGCGACGACGGTGAGGCGGAGCCCGCGGGCCGCGAGGAGGCCGACGAGGTCGAGGAGCGGGATCGTGTGGCCCTGCGCCGGGTACGGGACGACCAGGACGTGGGGCGCCGGAGCGGTGGAGCTACCGCTGGTGGCGCCGGCGGCCATTGCTATGGTGGCAGTGGTGGCGTCGCGGTGAATTGCGACCGCGGAGCCGCGACGTGGGGTGGGGTGGGGTGCGACGTCTGCGGTGTTTGGTCGCACGTCTCCCTCTCTCTCAAAAAAAGTCTAGGTCCAAGCTCAGCCGAAATATTGTACTTAATCCCTTTTTTCACGTTCGATCGAGATATCGATAGATTCGTTCTTGACTTTTGTACTCCAACGGCTCCATGGAGACATGGTTGGCCCTGGAACCGGATCCTCTAACATCCTTAAAGGATGTCATATAAGCTACAGGAACCATGACATCCCTCCCTTAAAGGATGTCATATAAGCTACAGGAACCATGACATCCCTCCTTCACATCCATATAGTTAAGCTTAAAATGATTATAATTAATTTGCAAATTAAAAATTTACTGTATATATTTACAAAATTTACATACAAACAAAATTATGGTGCAATAAAATTTTATTTATTTATTTTTTGTACATGCTACAGTAAATTCGCACAATAATTGCTACAGTAATGCTGACATCCCTTCTTCATTTTACACACGCATTTTACTGTAGCTTCGTGACATCCCTTAAGGATGTTAGAGGATCCACTTCCGTTGGCCCCCTCCGGGTGGGCTCTTGCCCATGTTGCATGTCTTAAAACTTCTCAAAAAAAGAAAATGCTTGCTTTTTTTGTCCCCGACAAACTATATTTCTGCAAATTTCAAAAAGAAAAATGCAAAGACAACGACTGATATTGGGCACTTGATTAATACTCCTTCCGTTTTAAAATAGATGACCCAACTTTGTAAGTATAAAGTTAGTATAAAGTTAGGTCATCTATTTTGAAACGGAGAAAGTAGGTTAGTATAATAAATTAATAAATAATATGCCAAAGTGATGCAATAATGATATAAATTTAGCATGACTATAGCAAAAAGTATAGACACATTTTAGACGTCTCATCAAGCGACATATGACACCGAAGGTGCTGCAGGCGACCTGCTGCAAGGGGTGTCAAAGATGTTGTAGGGGGTTATTGCATGGCGCTGCCGACGCTGAAAGCGATGGACACCACCATCTTTCGCTATTGCGTGCTGGCCGTGGGTCGCGACGAGAGGCCGCCGAATGTTGCAAGACAAGTGCGTTGTTGAGGTGGTGGCCAAGATGATGCTCTGACGGTGGACGCGGAACGACAAATGTTGTTGTGATGAGGCGACGTCTTCCTGCAAGTGGAGAACGGGAGACCGAAGGCTGCTGCTATGTGATGTTACGAGTGGAGCGACGAGATGGCGGTGGCCATTGCGAGCTAGACGACGAGTGCAGCGAGAAGGGTGCAACATCCACGTGAGTGTTGTTGCATCGGGGAAGAGATACACGATGGATCGAGGGTGTACACATATCACATCTAACGGTTGGGCCGACTGATTTCCCATTCCCTACAGGCAGTTGGCCTGGTGTCTAGTGCTGACGTCATTATCTCACCTACTTGGCTTTTGGGCCGTTAAAGCTTCAGATTTAGGACCTAAATGCCACCTTCAGGCGAGAAGTGCTAAGCCGAGAGAGCTCCTATTTGGCGTTGGCAGAGCCAGTTAGGGTTGCTGGCACTCGCACGCGACACGTAGCGGGCTGGTCCAGCAACGTGCTAAAAAATCAAATGCAAAGAAAAAAAGTTGACAAATTCTATGTGAGGCGGGATTCAAACTCACACACCTATATATCAACGGTCGTAGCTAGACATTGGCGCAATAACCACTAGACCGAGCTCACTTTGTTGTCCGATTTGAGGAAGTAGTACTGTTTGGCCCTTCTTTTAGTACAACAATTAATATATATATATATATATATATATATATATATATATATATATATATATATATATATATATATATTATACCCCGTATAAATTATTTTTAAAAATAAAATGTAAAATATAAAAAGATTTTTTTTGAAAATACCCATGAATTTGGGAAAAGTTCAAAAGAATTGAAAAGGTTCGTATGAAATAAGGAAGTTTGCGAATTCAGAAAAGTTCATGAATTTTAAAGTATTCATAAAAATTTTAAAAAGTTCATAAAATTCTGAAAACGTTCATGAAATTTGGGGAAAATTTGCTAGCTAAAAGTTCAAGCATTTGAAAAACATGTTCACGACTAAAAATTCACAATTTTGAAAAATATCATTAATTTGAAAATTATTTAATGAATTTGAAAAAGGTTCACGACTATAAAAATTTCACGGCTAAAGAAAACATGAATTTGGAAAAAAGTTCGTGGAGAATAAATTTCATGTATTAAGATAAAAAGTTAATGGATTTGAGGAAATAAGTTCACAACTGTACAAAAATGTTCAAGAATTTGAAAAGGTTCACATATTTGAGATTTAAAAAGCGAATTTGAGGGAAAAAATCACAAAAACTGGAAAAAGTCTGCAAATTTGCAGAAAAGTTCACGGAAATTGAAAAGGTCCACGGACTTGGAAAAATTCTTTGAGTTTTGAAAAAGTTCATGAAAAAGGGCAGTCCGGTGCACGTAGCTCTCGCTTGCGCAGAGTCTGGGTAAGGGTCCGACCACTTTGGGTCTATAGTACGCCCTTTCCTTGCATTTCTGCAAGAGGCTGTTTCCAGGACTCGAACTCGTGACCTCATGGTCACAAGGCAACAGAAAAATTTCATGAAAAATAAAAATAAAAAACATAAGAAAAACGAAAAGAAAAAAAGAGTGAAAATGAACCAAAACTATCTTTTTTTAGAATCATGAAAAAAACTGCCTAAAAACCCGTGCTGGAAAACAGAAAGAAAAACCGCCCGAAAAATATAGCCTATAAATGGTACTTAAGGCGCCAAATAGAAATTGGGCCTAGCCAAATCTATTGTACAAAAAAAGTGCCAAACCGAACCCCCTTCCCCTTGCCTTCTCTGCAAACGACACGAACTCGGCCTCTTTAGCCCATATCTCCCGTCCACCATTTAATTCCCGAGCCCAAATATGAGCACCAAGGAATTTCGCAGGAACAAAGCTCCGACCGAGAAAGCCCTCAAAAAAAAAAAAAGGCTCCGACCGAGACCGACGAAACCCAGCCCCACGAGGCACACATCCGACTCGATCCGGACCCAACGCGGCGCCTCCCACTCGTACCGATCGACCGCCCTCCGCTCTCATGTCCTCCTCCGCCGGCGACGGCCTCGCGCCCCCGTCGTCGGCGTCCAAGGGCAAGGCCAGGATGGACGACGCCGCCGACGCCGAGGCCGTGGCCTTGGCGCCGGAGGGCGTGCCCTGCGGCATCTGCTTCACGGACTCGCGGCGGGCGATCCGGGGCGAGCTCGACTGCTGCGCCCACCACTTCTGCTTCGTCTGCATCATGGCCTGGGCGCGCGTCGAGTCGCGCTGCCCCTTCTGCAAGGCGCGCTTCCGCACCATCCGCCGCCCGCCCGTCCCCGGCCGCCTCCCCTCCGAGCGCATCGTCAACGTCGCCGAGCGCAACCAGGTAGCCAAATCCGAAGCATTTTTAGCCCTGATTGTCTCGTCTGTTAGTCGTGCGATCGATATCCTGCATCTTCGTCGTTGCCGCCGCCTCGCTCCATGGATAAGTCGCTCCATGGATAAGTTAGACTGTCCAAATTTGCATGACGTGTTTCTATAATTGCGCACTTCCTATGTTTCAGCTTCAGACACAATAATGGCAAAGTTCACAGTACTGAGATTTATGAAAAGATTCAGGCAACTAAGAATCAGGAAAAAAAAAATTAAGCCGCGCGGGCAAAACCTTAAAAGATTCATGTAACTGCTGCAAAGGTGAAGCCAATCGTCGATTCTTTGGCCTCTTTGTGTCATCTAGAGGGAACAGTGAAAATAACCTATATAGTTGGAATGCGTCTCAAGCTGATTTTACACGTCGAGTTAGCATTGAATGCAACGGCGCGCAAAGGCAATAGGGTTTACTCTTGAGATTATCTTTCCTACTTCTAAAGGTTCGAGTTGGTGGTGAGTTGATTTCTATACACATGTGGGATGTTTTGCCAAAAGGGGCAGAATTAAAATACTGGGTCAGCAGAGAGTCGAACTCGGCACCTTGCCTAGAGGGTTCTAGCGTCCTACTACCATCTAATCTGTATACTAGGGGTATGCCAAAGGGATCGAACGACATTTATTAAATTAGCCCTCAACCATTTCCTTTTGAGTCCTCCATCCGTCATCTTTTTTTGCAGTCGCCGTCCTCTAGCCACCTCTCCCTCCAATCATCGTCCTCCGTCATTTCAAGATTTCAACTATGATCCCACTTCAAATTTTCTAATGCCTCTCCCGTGATCGCTTCAATTGCTCCAGCATGGCTCTGCTGCCGAGCCTTTCCCTGCCTTTTTCACATTTTTGTCTATTGAGAGGATTGTTGTATAGTGGAATAGGTAAGATGACTAAAACTGGAGTGAAACCCAACATATTTATAATGTTATACAGCCCGAATCAGGATGAAGCATAAGAAGTTTGAGTGGTATAAACTGTCGAATTGTTTTTAAGGTTTGTGAGCACATATTTATTTACTTTGGATCTGGTGCAACACACATACACTTTGCTAGTTGTTATTTGTAGTTGGTTTTAATCTCTCTCCTCTCTCATTGGCACTGGCAGTTCCTATGTGTCAAGATGTAGAGTCATTCGATGTCACGCCTTTGTAAATGCACTTACAAATTTTAGTTCTTGCACCGCAATGCCAGCAATTCATTGGTAACTCTATTACTCCCTCATTTTAGGTTTACAAGGCCCGCATTTATTTTGACCATTAGACCAATAATATATGAGTTGTGTATCATTATACCATCAGAAACTTCTTTCACATATGAATTCAATGATAAAAAATTATGGCATATAATTAACATTTGTTGGTCGGTCAAATAAATGGTTATAGTTGGCCTCAAAATGTGTGTGGGCCTTGTAAACCCGAAAGGAGGTGGTAGTTTATATTCTGTTGTTAGGACCCTTTGAATTCTTAGCAGAACTGACGTGCTGTGTTGGTTGAACAGGTATACCATCCTCGAGGCAATGTGAGTAGCGTGGTGAGCACTGATCCTTACGTGAACAGCGGCTGCAGCGTATGTAACTGCTCCAGTGATGAGGACCTGCTGCTCCTCTGCGAGCTATGCGATGCGGCTTCACACACGTACTGCGTGGGGCTAGGGACCACTGTACCAGAGGGAGACTGGTTCTGCAAGGACTGTGAAACATCCAAGGAGGAGCACTCGAGGTGTCAGATCGATGATGGTGGGTCTAGTGATCATGGTGAAATTGAAATCACCATTGAAGTTCCAACTGCTGAGCCAGTTACAGAACCTTCTGCTTCTGATATTGTGGATGAGGGTTACTCTCTGAGTTCAGTGCGCCGCACAAATCCGAGGAGCAGTGGGACTACCATTGAAGTTCCAACTGCTGAGCCGGTTACAGAACCTTCCGTTTCGGATATTGTGGATGAGGGTTACTCTTTGAGTTCACTGCGCCGCACAAATACGAGGAGCAGTGGGACTACCATTGAAGTTCCAACTGTCCAGCCAGTTACAGAACCTTCCGTTTCGGATATTGTGGATGGGAGTTACTCTTTGAGTTCACTGTGCCGCAGAAATACAAGGAGCAGTGGGCCTATCCCAGTTCCGTCTATTTATGATAATGTGGATGAAGATTACGGGACAATTCCAGTGCACGGGACAAATGCACAAAGCAGTGGGTCTTTCCCAGTTCCTTCTGTTTATGACATTGTGGATGAGGATTACGAAATAAATCCACTGTGTAGGACTAATACGCGGAGCACTAGACCTGATAGAAATGCCAATGATTTGCCATCGCAGGGTACTTCTTCTGATGGATCATATTCTCATGAATCTCCTCAAGGGCGAGGCACTGGTCATGCATTGTTGCATGCCCATGCTCGCTTTGGAACTGAGAGAGCTAGGACATTCCGTAATTCTCGCAATCTTAATAACCGTATAATGCTGCTGCGTGAGAACTGGCCTGCTCTCCGTGCAGGTTCTGCGGGATTTGCCACACATCTACACAACAATAGCGCTAGTTCTTCTGTTAAAGAGCATCAGCAGTCTGCGGCACCTCCGCCTAAGGAGACCCGATATGTCAATAAGGCATGGAAAATGTTGGAAATGGCAAAGTCTGCTGGTGGAAGGAAGAAATGTGACAAGCCTTCCTCCCTAGACTGCACTCCTCGATTCTCTATGGGAAATAGGTCAACTTCATTCAGCCCGATTGATACAATCTTGGGACAGAAGAAGCAGAGCCTTTCTCCTACCGTGACTCAGAGAAACGCTATGAAATTTGACCGTGGTGCAAAAAGGGATAATATACTGCCCAGGAAGGATGTTGTAGGGCACTGCGACTTGCCTGGGAATCGCCATGTATTAGTTCGTGAAGGAATTGGTTCATTCCAGAGTAGAATGACAAATCAGGAAAGTCCAAATGGTAAAGTTGCCTCGTCAAGCCATAGTCAACATGTTGATCAGACACCAGAATCTTCATGTGGCGGTAAAGTTGCCTCATCAAGCCACAGACAACATGTTGATCAAACATTAGAATCTGTGCATGGCCCGCTCGGATCAGGGAAACCTAAAATGGATGTGCTGCGTCCATCTGCAAACAGTCTATCGTCCGGTCGTCCCACGGCGATCTCTCTGCTACAAATCGTGTCGAGCGCTGGGAGCCAATCTGGTGCAAAGGTAAACCCTCAGGAACCTTCAGCCGTTCGTGCTGCAACATCCAATGAAATTGGTACCGTGGCAGCAACAGTTGAAGTTAGAAAAAGTTCTGGACCAGACCGTGGCGAGTCCAAGAGAAAACATCGTTCTGGAATGCATGATGATCAAGGATCCAAAAAACCCAGGGTAAACCCTCAGGAACCTTCAGCCGTTCGTGCTGCAACATCCAATGAAATTGGTACCGTGGGAGCAACAATTGAAGTTAGAAAAAGTTCTGGACCAGACCGTGGTGAGTCCAAGAGAAAACATCGTTCTGGAACGCGTGATGATCAAGGACCCAAAAAACCCAGGGTAAACCCTCAGGAACCTTCAGCCGTTCGTGCTGCAACATCCAATGAAATTGGTACCATGGCAGCAACAGTTGAGGTTACAAAAAGTTTTGGACCAGACCGTGGTGGGTCCAAGGGAAAGCATTGTTCTGGAACACATGATGATCAAGGATCCAAGAAACTCAGGAAGAGCGGTAAACTTGCAAAATGTGAAATATCATGCTTGGCCATGCTTGAGTTGAAGCTACTCAAGATAGACAAAACCTACGGTATGTATTTTTCCTTTCAGCCCTTTCAGCAACGGAACCTTCTTTCCTGTACATATATCTGATATGTAAAAACTGTTTGTGATTCAGGTTCCGACAGATTCAAGGAAGCCGCTCGAGCAGCAACACACACCGTCTTGGCTTCCTACGGACTGGAGCATACGCCATCAGTAGCCCTGGCGCTCCCCAAACCGGTCTGCAAGCACAGCTGCAGAACCGGATCTTCCAAAGCGTCAGCGATAGCCAACACCTGCAAGGAATGCCTGCGTGGTTTCGTGAAGCAAGCCATCAGTTCGGTGTTGGCCAGCAAGCAGATGGATCAAACTGCCGCCTCTTGCTAGGGTTTAGACGGCATCTCAAATTGCCTTTTGCAGTTGTGAATGAAAAATTCTTTTGTTTTAGCTAGTGTTTAGACAGATGTTGTATGTACATTTCTGTGGCGTTTTTTTGGGGTTGCCTAGCTGTGTAGTAGTTGCTTGGCTTGATTGCTAGGCCAAGTCCAGGACAAGAAACATAGTACTTGAATGGGTTTCAAGAATAACAAAAGAAACATAGTACTTGAAACAATAGTTGCTGGTTTATATGAGGCAATGGTTGGTGAGCACGGAACTGGTCTCACATGCCTGGATTTGTGAACGTTGGCTGTTAATGGGTGGCTGGACAAAAAGTCTCCCGAGGAGGGAAACCCAGCTGGGGGTTGTGGCGTAATTGTTCGTTGCAAATTTTGCGTATTTAAGCGCCACTAGCTGTCATTGGTTGCAGACTAGTCTTCCGCTGAGGAGAAAGGGTTGCCTGAAACCTTCCAAGATTGTGAGTGTTAGGTCCAATGCTTTACCCAAATGATTTATACAAGCTGGAATGCAACTTGCAGTGTTTCTGTTTGCACGATTGAAGGGAATGTGAGGTAAGCAGCTCTAGGTTGGTTTGGCAAAACATATTGTTGGTTACTGTCAGCAGTCACCAACTCAACGTGTCGACCAAGATGAAGTCTAAGTAAAGATGCCATCGCTATATACAGCGATTTAATGGATTAGTTAAAAGCAAAGTTTGGATTTGTCTATTCGTTAATCATCACAAAAGAAAATTTTCAACTATTTCTCTACGAGCACACACAAAGTCCATTTAGGTTTGACCCGAATCCGATGCAGAACCATGCGCATTTGAATTTCTGCCTCTCGGTTCCACAATTCAGTTCCGAATTTGAGCGTAATTTTGTGTTAAGCTAGAGGCATTTACCCTCGGTCTTTTTATAACCATCCAAGCCAAGCTTCGAAAGGACGTCGGGAACGATTTTCCTCGCGGACGAGGTCGGAAGAAGGACCTAAGCAGAGGCCGAAACGGCCCCGGCGGTCGCCACCACTGACCACCGGACAAGGCAGGCGTTACGCCCGAAGCAGAGGGATGAGACGAGACGCACTGCCGTCCGGAGGGTGGCAGTTGGAAGAATCGGACGACACTGTGCGGCGGCGAGCA
This sequence comes from Aegilops longissima, assembly GCA_021605205.1. Taxonomy (NCBI): domain Eukaryota; kingdom Viridiplantae; phylum Streptophyta; class Magnoliopsida; order Poales; family Poaceae; genus Aegilops; species Aegilops longissima. The sequence continues at coordinate 228,591,731 of CM038682.1, forward strand.
GGGAAGCCGAGCAGGACACGCGTGCCATTACTGTTCAGCTCTTCCTGATCGCCTTGAGATTTTTCTTCTCCTCCCAACTATCCGCCGGAGTGACGAATGTGGTACGGTGACAGTCTTTGGTTTTCCTCTTTTTTTTTTCCAAACTACCTACCGGAGTGACAAATGGGGTACAGTGACAGTCTTGTGATTTCCTTTCTTTTTCTTTCAAAATTGTGTAGTAGGAGTGACATTTTCATTCCACGCCAGTCCCTCTCCAGACGTCTCTAACGTTGACTTGTCGCATATATACAAATTGTTTTTGAATTGGCAAAACATTATTCAATTTGTGGTAAAGACATTTCCTTAAATTTGGCTGTGTCCTGTTTTCTTCTTTTTTTGGTGGAAATTTAGTCCTTTAACGGATATTTTGTTTGATATTTTGTAGTAAAATGGAAGCCAGACATATCACACTTTTTTTTCTTCATAAAAGGAGGTTTGAGCCATATATATCACACATTAGAAGACAAATGTGACACAGTGACAGTCTTTTGATTTTCCTTTGTTTTTTCAAACTACCTACCGGAGTGACAAATGTGGTACAGTGACAGTCTTGTGATTTCCCCCTCTTTTTTTTCAAATTGTCTAGTAGGAGTGACATTTTCATTCCAAGCCCGTCCCTCTCCAGACGTGTCTAACGTTGACTTGTCGCATGTATACATTTTTTTTGAATTGGCAAAACATTATTCAGTTTGGGTAAAGACATTTCCTTAAATTTGGCCGAGTCCTGTTTTCTTCTTCCTCTTAGGGTGGAAACTGAGTCCCATTAACGAATATTTTGTTGTAAAATGGAAGCCAGACATATCACACATTTGTTTTCAGAAAAGGAGGTTGGAGCCATATATATCACACATTAGGAGATCGGAAATGTTAGTGCTAAAAATGTGACGACCAGGTTTGACATGCAAAAACAGATAAAATTGCCATGCTTGTGTATAAAGAATTGTCATGTTCTACAGCGAAAATTGCCATGCAGCGTAACAAATCAACGGAAAAAAAATTGTCGTTCTGCAGCGATTGATTGCCACACGTTCGATTAGGACCAGGCATACCCTGGGACGTCAGATTTAAATTTTGATGTTAGATGTATGTTGAAGTCCCAAAAGATTGACAAGCCATACAATTTTTCCAAAATACCGATATGATTTTCTCTGAGATAAAATATACAAATATGTTACCAGTTCAGCAAGCATATTTAGAGCACCTCCAGCCGTTGGCCTCCCCAGGAGGCATAAAATTCGCCCCCTGGGGGTGAGCCGGCGATACAATCGGCGCTGGGGGCGGTTGGGCATCCAGCCGTCGCCCCAGACGCCGATATTGGCCCAGTTTTTGGCCCACTTTCGGCGAATAAAGGCTCTATATGCGCGAGAATAGGCCCATATTCGGCGTGGTTCGTCGTGACTCGGCGTTCAATTATCAACATTTATATTTTTTATTACATAGTTCATCATAGAAAATCAAATAGTTCAACAAAATAGTGCAACAACAAAATGTTCAATACAAATTATATAGTTCAACAAATAAAAACTCATATTTCATCACACGTCGCGCCCAGCATCGCCCTTGAGCCTCCATAGGTGCTCCACCAGATCCTGCTGCGAGTTGATAATGCACCGTGGGTCTCGGATCTCCGACGCTTATACCGAGGTAGGCAGTCCAGTTGCCGTAGTCGGTGATCAACTTCGCTAGAGGACCTGTTTGTAGTATGGTTCAGTGTCAAACACTGGCTCTTCCTGCTCGCTCTCGATTATCATGTTGTGCAAGATGACACAGCAAGTCATGATCTCCCACATTTGATATTTCGACCAGGTCGGAGCAGGGTACCGGACAACAACAAATCGAGATTGGAGCACACCAAATGCCCGCTCGACATCCTTCCTGCAAGCCTCCTGCACCTTGGCAAAGTGGGACTTCTTGCCTCCTGGCACAGCGTTTGAGATAGTCTTTGTCGGTGTCAAAACCGGCGGATCTCGGGTAGGGGGTCCCGAACTGTGCGTCTAAGGCGGATGGTAACAGGAGGCAAGGGACACGATGTTTACCCAGGTTCGGGTCCTCTCTATGGAGGTAATACCCTACTTCCTGCTTGATTGATCTTGATGAATATGAGTATTACAAGAGTTGATCTACCACGAGATCATAGAGGCTAAACCCTAGAAGCTAGCCTATGGTATGATTGTTGTTGTCCTACGGACTAAACCCTCCGGTTTATATAGACACCGGAGGGCTAGGGTTACATGTAGTCGGTTACAATGAAGGAGATCTACATATCCGTGTCGCCAAGCTTGCCTTCCACGCCAAGAGAGTCCCATCCGGACACGATCTGAAGTCTTCAATCTTGTATCTTCATAGTCCAACAGTCCGCCAAAGGATATAATCCGGCTGTCCGGATACCCCTAATCCAGGACTCCTCAAGAGCCCTCGAACCAAGCTTCAATGACGATGAATCCGGTAGCCAGATTGTTTTCGACATTGCAAGCGGGTTCCTCCTCGAATACTCCATAGAAGATCTTGAACACAAGGATAGTGTCCGCTCGCAAAACAAGTTCCACATACCACCATAGAGAGAATAATATTCACAAACCGACCCTTTGACGATTTGATACCATGACATCATGCCATCGCCGGTTATTATCGAACCGTGTTTTTCACCAGCCTTGGCACATATCGCGAGGCGGTTTCCTGGCACGTCTTGTTGAAGCGGAGATCGTATCCCTTATCACGGATTCTCATCAATACGGGCGTGGGTAACCCAATCGTGCCCGTTGGTATGACTCCTCGATTATAGGCAAGTCCCAAACGGTCACGAGGAGGACGCCTGGTATTCACCCTCTTTATAAAGAGACCAAGGCCTATCCTTTTTTGTTCCTCGAACTAAATCGAATCCCTCCCCCGCCTCGAGTTCCAACACCCAAAGCTCAGGTCAGGCGCTTCGGACCTTCAATCATGTCCGGATCCAACCTTCAACGGTATTGTACCGGGGCCACCGGAGGGGTTCCGGGGGTCCACAGGGAGGGGCCACCTCTCTCGGAGGGCCTTATGGGCCGTAGAGGGAAGGGAACCAGCCCCTAGGAGGGCTGGGCGCATCCCCCCTTGGGCCCATGCGCCTAGGGTTGGGGAACCCTAGGGGGAGCCGCCCTTGCTTGGGGGCAAGCCCTCCCTCTTGGCCGACGCCCCCTCTAGATCTCATCTAGAGGGGCCGCCCCTTCCCTTCTCCCTATAAATAGAGGGGCGAGGGAGGCTGCAACACCACATCCAAGGCGCAGCCCTCCCTCCCAACACCTCTCCTCCTCCTTTAAGAGCTTGGCGAAGCCCTACCGAGTATCTTGCCACTCCATCACCACCACGCCGTCGTCTTTGTTGGATCTCTTCTCAACCTCTCCTCCTCCTTGCTGGATCAAGGCGCGGGAGGCGTCTCCCCTCCGTACGTGTGTTGAACGCGGAGGTGCCGTCCGTTCGGCGCTAGGATCATCGGTGATTTGGATCACGACGAGTACGACTCCATCAACCCCGTTCTCTTGAACGCTTCCGCTCGTGATCTACAAGGGTATGTAGATACACTCCTCTCTCTCGTTGCTAGATGACTCCATAGATTGATCTTGGTGATGCGTAGAAAATTTTAAATTTCTACTACGATCCCCAACAGTGGCATCATGAGCTAGGTCTATGCGTAGTTTCTATGCACGAGTAGAACACAAGTTGTTGTGGGCGTCGATTTTGTCAATTTACTTGCCGTTACTAGTCTTATCTTGATTCGGCGGCATTGTGGGATGAAGCGGCCCGGACCGACCTTACACGTACACTTACGAGAGACATGTTCCACCGACTGACATGCACTAGTTTCATAAGGTGGCTAGCGGGTGTCTGTCTCTCCCACTTTAGTTGGATCGGATTCGATGAAAAGGGTCCTTATGAAGGGTAAATAGAAATTGGCTATCACGTTGTGGTTTTGGCGTAGGTAAGAAATGTTCTTGCTAGAAACCTATACCAGCCACGTAAAAAAAATTGCAACAACAATTAGAGGATGTCTAACTTGTTTTTGCAGCATATGCCGTGTGATGTGATATGGCCAAAAGGATGTGATGAATGATATATATATGTGATGTATGAGGTTGAACATGTTCTTGTAATAGGAATCACGACTTGCATGTCGATGAGTATGACAACCGGCAGGAGCCATAGGAGTTGTCTTAATTTATTGTATGATCTGCGTGTCAATGAATAACGCCATGTAATTACTTTACTTCATTGCTAAACCGTTAGCCATAGTAGTAGAAGTAATAGTTGGCGAGACAACTTCATGGAGACACGATGATGAAGATCATGATGATGGAGATCATGGTGTCATGCCGGTGACGATGATGATCATGGCGCCCCGAAGATGGAGATCAAAAGGAAAATGAAATTGGCCATATCATGTCACTATTTGATTGCATGTGATGTTTATCATGTTTTTGCATCTTATTTGCTTAGAACGACGGTAGCATAAATAAGATGATCCCACATAATAATTTCAAGAAAGTGTTCCCCCTAACTGTGCGCCGTTGCGAAAGTTCGTTGTCTCGAAGCACCACGTGATGATCGGGTGTGATAGATCCTAACGTTCACATACAACGGGTGTAAGCCAGATTTACACATGCAAAACACTTAGGTTGACTTGACGAGCCTAGCATGTACAGACATGTCCTCGGAACACAAGAGACCGAAAGGTCGAACATGAGTCGTATAGAAGATACGATCAACATGAATATGTTCACCGATGATGACTAGTCCGTCTCACGTGATGATCGGACACGGCCTAGTTGACTCGGATCATGTATCACTTAAATGACTAGAGGGATGTCTGTCTAAGTGGGAGTTCATTAAATAATTTGATTAGATGAACTTAATTATCATGAACTTAGTCTAAATTTTTTTGCAAATATGTCTTGTAGATCAAATGGCCAACGCTCATGTCAACCTCAACTTCAACGCGTTCCTAGAGAAAACCAAGCTGAAAGACGATGGTAGCAACTATACGGACTGGGTCCGGAACTTGAGGATCATCCTCATAGCTGCCAAGAAAGCATATGTCCTAGAAGCACCGCTAGGTGATGCACCCGCCCCAGCGAACCAAGACGTTATAAACGCTTGGCAATCGCGTGTTGATGATTACTCCCTCGTTTAGTGTGGCATGCTTTACGGCTTAGAACCGGGGCTCCAAAATCGTTTCGAGCAGCACGGAGCATATGAGATGTTCTAAGAGCTGAGAATGGTTTTCCAAGCTCATGCCCAGGTCGAGAGATATGAAGTCTCCGACAAGTTCTACAGCTGTAAGATGGAGGAAAATAATTCCGTCAGCGAGCACATACTCAAAATGTCTGGGTTGCACAACCGCTTATCTCAGCTGGGAGTTAATCTCCCGGATGACGCGGTTGTTGACAGAATCCTTCAGTCGCTTCCACCAAGCTACAAGAGCTTTGTGACGAACTTCAATATGCAGGGGATGGAGAAAACCATTCCTGAAGTATATTCAATGCTGAAATCAGCGGAGGTGGAAATAAAAAAGGAACATCAAGTGTTGATGGTGAATAAAACCACTAGGTTCAAGAAGGGCAAGGGTAGAAAGGGTTTCAAGAAAGATGGCAAGGAGGTGTTGCCCGCAAGCAAGCTGCTCGGGAAGAAACCAAAGAATGGACCCAAGCACGAGACCGAGTGTTTTTATTGCAAGGAAGTGGTCACCGAAGCTTAAACTGCCCCAAGTACTTAGCGGACAAGAAGGCCGGCAACACCAAAGGTATATGTGATATACATTTAATTGATGTGTACCTTACCATTACTCGTAGTAGCTCCCGGTATTTGATACGGTGCGGTTGCTCATATTTGTAACTCAAAATAGGAGCTGCGGAATAAGCGGAGGCTGGCGAAGGGCGAGGTGACGATCTTGCGTCGGGAATGGTTCCAAGGTCGATGTGATCGCCGTCGCACGCTACCTCTACATTTACCTACGGATTAGTTTTAAACCTCAATAATTGTTATTTAGTGCCAACTTTGAGCATGAACATTGTATCTGGATCTCGTTTAATACGAGATGGCTACTCATTTAAATCCGAGAATAATGGTTGTTCTATTTATATGAGAGATATGTTTTATGGTCATGCCCCGTTGGTCAATGGTTTATTCTTAATGAATCTCGAACGTGATGTTACACATATTCATAGTGTGAATACCAAAAGATGTAAGGTTGATAATGATAGTCTGCCGCCTTGGTCACATTGGTGTCAAACGCATGAAGAAGCTCCATGTAGATGGACTTTTGGAGTCTCTTGATTACGAATCATTTGACACATGCGAACCATGCCTCATGGGTAAAATGACCAAGACTCCGTTCTCCGGAACAATGGAGCGAGCAACCAACTTATTGAAAATCATACATACTGATGTGTGCTGTCCAATGAGTGTTGAGGCACGTGGTGGCTATCGTTATGTTCTCACCCTCACTGATGACTTGAGTAGATATGGGTATGTCTACGTAATGAAACACAAGTCTGAGACCTTTGAAAATTTCAAGGAATTTCAGAGTGAGGTTGAAAATCAACGTGACAGAAAAATAAAGTTCTTACGATCAGATCATGGAGGGGAATATTTAAGTCACGAATTTGGCACACACTTAAGGAAATGTGGAATCGTTTCACAACTCACACCACCTGGAACACCTCAGCGTAATGGTGTGTCCGAACATCGTAATCGCACTTTATTGGATATGGTGCGATCTATGATGTCTCTTACGGATCTACCGCTCTCATTTTGGGGCTATGCTTTAGAGACTGCCGCATTCACTTTAAATAGGGCTCCGTCGAAATCTGTTGAAACGACACCGTATGAATTATGGTTTGGGAAGAAACCTAAGCTGTCATTTCTTAAAGTTTGGATGCGATGCTTATGTCAAGAAACTTCAACCTGAAAAGCTCGAACCCAAGTCGAAAAAATGCGTCTTCATAGGATACCCTAAGGAAACCATTGGGTATACCTTCTACCTCAGATCCGAAGGCAAGATATTTGTTGCCAAAAATGGATCCTTTCTGGAGAAAGAGTTTCTCTCAAAAGAAGTAAGTGGGAGGAAAGTAGAACTTGATGAAGTACTGCCTCTTGAAGCGGAAAGTAGCGCAGCTGAGGAAGATGTTCCTGTGGTGCCTGCACCGGCTAGAGACGAGGTTGATAATGATGATCAAGGTACTTCGGATCAAGTTGCTACTGAACTTCGTAGGTCCACGAGGACACGTTCCACACCAGAATGGTATGGCAACCCCGTCCTGGAAATCATGTTGTTAGACAACGGTGAACCTTCGAACTATGAAGAAGCGATGGCGGGCCCAGATAGGATCCATGTATGAAAACAAAGTATGGACTTTGACATACTTTCCCGATGATCGGCGAGCAATAGAAAATAAATGGATCATTAAGAAGAAGACGGACGCGGATGGTAATGTTACCATCTACCAAGCTTGACTTATCACTAAGGGTTATCGACAAGTTCAAGGGGTTGACTACGATGAGACCTTCTCACCCGTAGCGAAGCTTAAGTCCGTCCGAATCATGTTAGCAATTGCCGCATTCTACGATTATGAAATATGGAAAATGGACGTCAAAACGGCATTCCTTAACGGCTTTCTTAAGGAAGAATTGTATATGATGCAGCCGGAAGGTTTTGTCGATCCTAAGAATGCTAACAAGGTATGCAAGCTCCAGCGCTCCATCTATGGGCTGGTGCAAGCATCTCGGAGTTGGAACATTCGCTTTGATGAAATGATCAAAGCGTTTGGGTTTATCTGAGACTTATGGAGAAGCCTGCGTTTACAAGAAAGTGAGTGGGAGCTCTGTAGCATTTCTCATATTATATGTGGATGACATATTGTTGATGGGAAATGATATAGAACTCTTGGAGAGCATAAAGGCCTACTTGAATAAGTGTTTTTCAATGAAGGACCTTGGAGAAGCTGCTTACATATTAGGCATCAAGATCTATAGAGATAGATCGAGACGCCTCATAGGTCTTTCACAAAGCACATACCTTGATAAGATATTGAAGAAGTTCAATATTGATCAGTCCAAGAAGGGGTTCTTGCCTGTGTTGCAAGGTGTGAAATTGAGCTCGGCTCAATGTCCAACCACGGCAGAAGATAGAGAAAAGATGAGTGTCGTCCCCTATGCCTCGGCCGTAGGGTCTATTATGTATGCCATGCTGTGTACCATACCTGATGTAAACCTTGTCGTAAGTGTTGTAGGAAGGTACCAAAGTAATCCCGGCATGGAACACTGGACAACGGTCAAGAATATCCTGAAGTACCTGAAAAGGACTAAGGATATGTTTCTCGTTTATGGAGGTGACAAAGAGCTCGTCGTAAAGGGTTACGTCGACGCTAGCTTCGACACATATCTGGATGACTCTAAGTCACAAACCGGATACGTGTATATTTTGAATGGTGGGGCAGTAAGCTGGTGCAGTTGCAAGCAAAGCGTCGTGGCGGGATCTACATGTGAAGCGGAGTACATGGCAGCCTCGGAGGCAGCACATGAAGCAATCTGGATGAAGGAGTTCATTACCGACCTAGGAGTTATTCCCAATGCGTCGGGGCCGATGACTCTCTTCCGTGACAACACTGGAGCCATTGCCCTTGCCAAGGAGCCCAGGTTTCACAAGAAGACCAGGCACATCAAGCGTCGCTTCAACTCCATTCGTGAAAATGTTCAAGATGGAGACATAGATATTTGCAAAGTGCATACGGATCTGAATGTCGCAGATCCGTTGACTAAACCTCTTCCGCGAGCAAAACATGATCAACACCAGAACTCTATGGGTGTTCGATTCATCACAATGTAACTAGATTATTGACTCTAGTGCAACTGGGAGACTGTTGGAAATATGCCCTAGAGGCAATAATAAAATGATCATTATTATATTTCCTTGTTCATGATAATTGTCCATTGTTCATGCTATAATTGTGTTATACGGAAATCGTAATACATGTGTGAATGCATAGACCACAACATGTCCCTAGTGAGCCTCTAGTTGACTAGCTCGTTGATCAATGGATGGTTACAGTTTCCTGACCATGGACATTTGATGTCATTGATAACGGGATCACATCATTGGGAGAATGATGTGATGGACAAGACCCAATCCTAAGTATTGCACAAGATCGTGTAGTTCGTTTGCTAGAGCTTTTCTAATGTCAAGTATCATTTCCTTAGACGATGAGATCGTGTAACTCCCGGATACCATAGGAGTGCTTTGGGTGTACGAAACATCACAACGTAACTGGGTGGCTATAAAGGTATACTACAGGTATCTCCGAAAGTGTCCGTTGGGTTGGCACGGATCGAGACTGGGATTTGTCACTCCGTATGACGGAGAGGTATCTCTGGGCCCACTCGGTAATGCATCATCATCATAATGAGCTCAATGTGACCAAGTGGTTGGTCACGGGATCATGCATTATGGAACGAGTAAAGTGACTTGCCGGTAACGAGATTGAACGAGGTATTGGGATACCGACGATCGAATCTCGGGCAAGTAACGTACCGATTGACAAAGGGAATTGTATACGGGATTACTTGAATCCTCGACATCGTGGTTCATATGATATGATCATCGTGGAACATGTGGGAGCCAACATGGGTATCCAGATCCCGCTGTTGGTTATTGACCAGAGAGCTGTTTCGGTCATGTCTGCGTGATTCCCGAACCCGTAGGGTCTACACACTTAAGGTTCGATGACGCTAGGGTTATAAGGAAGATATGTATGTGATTACCTAATGTTGTTCGGAGTCCCGGATGAGATCACGGACGTCACGAGGAGTTCCGGAATGGTCCGGAGGTGAAGATTTATATATGGGAAGTTGTCATACGGTCACCGGAAAAGTTCGAGGGCATACCGGTATTGTACCGGGGCCACCAGAGGGGTTCCAGGGGTCCAACGGGAGGGGCCACCTCTCTCGGAGGGCCTTATGGGCTGTAGAGGGAAGGGAACCAGCCCCTAGGAGGGCTGGGCGTATCCCCCCTTGGGCCCATGCGCATAGGGTTGGGGGGAAACCCTAAGGGGGGGCGCCTCCCTTGCTTCGGGGGCAAGCCCCCTCCCCCTTGCCCCCCCCCTCTAGATCTCATCTAGAGGGGCTGGCCCCCTTTCCCCTTATCCCTATAAATAGAGGGGCGAGGGGAGGGCTACAGCACCACATCCAAGGCGCAACCCCTCCCCTCCCCAACACCTCTCCTCCTCCGTTAAGAGCTTGGCGAAGCCCTGCTGGAGTACTGTCACTCCATCACCACCACGCCGTCGTGCTGCTGTTGGAGCTCTCTTCCTCAACCTCTCCCTCCTCCTTGTTGGATCTGTTGGAAATATGCCCTAGAGGCAATAATAAAAGGATTATTATTATATTTCCTTGTTCATGATAATTGTCTTTTATTCATGCTATAATTGTATTATCCGAAAATCGTAATACACGTGTGAATACATAGACCACAATATGTCCCTAGTGAGCCTCTAGTTGACTAGCTCGTTGATCAATAGATAGTCATGGTTTCCTGACTATGGACATTGGATGTCATTGATAACGGGATCACATCATTAGGAGAATGATGTGATGGACAAGACAATCCTAAGCATAGCACAAGATCGTGTAGTTCGTTTTGCTAGAGCTTTTCCAATGTCAAGTATCTCTTCCTTAGACCATGAGATCGTGTAACTCCCGGATACCGTAGGAGTGCTTTGGGTGTACCAAGCGTCACAACATAAGCGGGTGACTATAAAGGTGCACTACAGGTATCTCGAAAGTGTCTTGGGTTGACACGGATCGAGGCTAGGATTTGTCACTCCGTATTACGGAGAGGTGTCCTTAGGCCCACTCGGTAGTGCATCATCATAATGAGCTCAAAGTGACCAAGTGTGCGGTCACGGGATCATGCATTACTGATGACGAGTAAAGTGACTTGCCGATAACGAGATTGAGCGAGGTATTGGGATATCGACGATCGAATCTCGGGCAAGTAACATACCGTCGACAAAGGGAATAGTATACGGGTTGCTTGAATCCTCGACATCGTGGTTCATCCGATGAGATCATCGAGGAGTATGTAGGAGCCAACATGGGTATCCAGATCCGCTGTTGGTTATTGACCGGAGAGTCGTCTCTGTCATGTCTGCATGTCTCCGAACCCGTAGGGTCTACACTTAAGGTTCGGTGGCGCTAGGGTTATTAGGAAGACTTGTATGTGATTACGAATGTTGTTGAGTCCGAATGAGATCCCGGACGTCACGAGGAGTTCGGAATGGTCGGAGGTGAAGATTTATATATGGGAAGTTGTCATACGGACACCGGAAAGTTTGGGGCATATCGGTATTGTACTGGGCCACCGGAGAGGTTCCGGGTCCACGGGAGGGGCCACCCCTCTCGGAGGGCCTCATGGGCTGCAAGGGCAGGGAACCAGCCTGGAGGGCTGGGCGCCCCTTGGGCCCATGCGCCTAGGGTTGGGGGAACCCTAGTGGGGCACTCCCTTTGGCAGGGGCAAGCCCCCTCCTGCCGCCGCCCCCCTCTAGATCTCATCTAGAGGGGCCGCCCCTTCCCCTTCCCTATAAATAGAGGGGCGAGGGGAAGGCTGAACACCTGATCCAAGGCGTAGCCCCTCCCCTCCCCAACACCTCTACTCCTCCGTTGAGTGCTTGGCGAAGCCCTGTCGGAGTACTGCCTCTCCACCATCATCACGCCGTCGTGCTGCTGCTGGAGCCTTCTTCCTCAACCTCTCCTTTCCCCTTGCTGGATCAAGAAGGAGGAGACGTTGTCCGTTCCGTACGTTGTTGAACGCGGAGGTGCTGTCCGTTCGGCACTTGGTCATCGGTGATTTGAATCACGGCGAGTACGACTCCATCATCATCGTTCCCTTGAACGCTTCCGCACGCGATCTACAAGTAGTATGTAGATGCAATCTCTCTCCCATGACTCGTTGCTTAGATGAACTCATAGATGGATCTTGGTGAAACCGTTGGAAAATTTTTAATTTTCTGCAACGTTCCCCAACAGTGGCATCATGAGCTAGGTCTATGCGTAGTTCTCTATTGCACGAGTAGAACACAATTTTGTTGTGGGCGTAGATCTTGTCAACTTGCTTGCCGCTACTAGTCTTTTCTTGCTTCAGCAGTATTGTGGGATGAAGCGGCCCGAACCGACCTTACACTTACGCTTACGTGAGACAGGTTCCACCGACTGACATGCACTAGTTGCATAAGGTGGCTAGCGGGTGTCTGTCTCTCCTACTTTAGTTGGAGCGGATTAGATGAAAAGGGTCCTTATGAAGGGTAAATAGAAGTTGACAAAATCACGTTGTGGTTATTCGTAGGTAAGAAAAGGTTCTTGCTAGAACCCAATTGCAGCCACGTAAAAGATGCAACAACAATTAGAGGACGTCTAACTTGTTTTTGCAGCAATTGTCATGTGATGTGATATGGCCAGAAGTTGTGATGAATGATGAATGATATATTGTGATGTATGAGATCATGTTCTTGTAATAGAAATCACGACTTGCATGTCGATGAGTATGACAACGGCAGGAGCCATAGGAGTTGTCTTTATTTTTGTATGACCTGCGTGTCATTGAAGAGCGCCATGTAAATTACTTTACTTTATTGCTAAACGCGTTAGCCATAGAAGTAGAAGTAGTCGTTGGCGTGACAACTTCATGAAGACACGATGATGTAGATCATGATGATGGAGATCATGGTGTCATGCGGTGACAAGATGATCATGGAGCCCGAAGATGGAGATCGAAGGAGCTATATGATATTGGCCATATCATGTCACTACTTTATATAATTGCATGTGATGTTTATTATGTTTATGCATCTTGTTTACTTAGAACGACGGTAGTAAATAAGATGATCCCTTAGAATAATTTCAAGAAAGTGTTCCCCTAACTGTGCACCGTTGCTAAAGTTAAATCGTTTCAAGCACCACGTGATGATCGGGTGTGATAGATCCTTACGTTCACATACAACGGGTGTAAGATAGTTTTACACATGCATAAACACTTAGGGTTAACTTGACGAGCCTAGCATGTACAGACATGGCCTCGAAACACAAGAGACCGAAAGGTCGAACATGAGTCGTATTGAAGATACGATCAACATGGAGATGTTCACCGATGATGACTAGTCCGTCTCACGTGATGATCGGACACGGCCTAGTCGACTCGGATCATGTAACACTTAGATGACTAGGGGGATGTCAATCTGAGTGGGAGTTCATTAAATATTTGATTAGATGAACTTAATTATCATGAACTTAGTCTAAAGTCTTTGCAAAATATGTCTTGTAGATCAAATGGCCAGCGCTCATGTCAACATGAACTTCAACGTTCCTAGAAAACCAAGCTGAAAGATGATGGCAGCAACTATTCGGACTGGGTCCGGAACACGAGGATCATCCTCATAGCAGCCAAGAAACAATATGTCCTAGAAGCATCGCTAGGTGAAGCACCCATCGAGAGAACCAAGACATTATGAATGCTTGGCAGTCTCGTCTTGATGATTACTCCCTCGTTCAGTGCGGCATGCTTTACAGCTTAGAACCGGGCTCCAAAAGCGTTTTGAGCAACACGGAGCATATGAGATGTTCGAGGAGCTGAAAATGGTTTTCCAAGCTCATGCCGGGTCGAGAGATATGAAGTCTCCGACAAGTTCTATAGTTGTAAGATGGAGGAAAACAGTTACATCGGTGAGCACATACTCAAAATGTGCAGGTTGCACAACCGCTTTGTCCCAAGTGGACATTAACCTCCGGACGAGGCGGTCATTGATAGAATCCTTGATCGCTCCCACCAAGCTACAAGAGCTTTGTGATGAACTACAATATGCAGGGGATGGTGAAGACCATTCTGAAGTATTCTCAATCTGAAGTCAGCAGAGGTTGAAATCAAGAAAGAACATCAAGTGTTGATGGTTAATAAAACCACTAAGTTCAAGAAGGGCAAGGGTAAGAAGAACTTCAAGAAGGACGGCAAGGATGTTGCGCGCCCGATAAGCAAGTTGCGGGAAGAAGTCAAAGAATGGACCCAAGCCCGAGACCGAGTGCTTTTATTGCAAAGGAAGGGCCACCGAAGCGGAACTGCCCCAAATACTTAGCGGACAAGAAGGCCGACAACACTAAAGGTATATTTGATATACATGTAATTGATGTGTACCTTACCGATTACTCGTAGTAACTCCCGGTATTTGATACGGTGCGTTGCTCATATTTGTAACTCACAGCAGGAGCTGCGGAATAAACGGAGACCGATAAAGGACGAGGTGACGATGCGCGTCGGGAATGGTTCCAAGGTCGATGTGATCGCCGTCGCACGCTACCTCTACATTTACCTACGGGATTAGTTTTAAACCTCAATAATTGTTATTTAGTGCCAAGTTTGAGCATGAACATTGTATCGGATCTCGTTTAATGCGAGATGGCTACTCATTTAAATCCGAGAATAATGGTTGTTCTATTTATATGAGAGATATGTTTTATGGTCATGCTCCGATGGTCAATGGTTTATTCTTAATGAATCTCGAGCGTAATATTACACATATTCATAGTGTGAATACCAAAAGATGTAAAGTTGATAACGATAGTCCCACATACTGTGACTTTGCCGCCTTGGTCACATTGGTGTCAAGCGCATGAAGAAGCTCCATTCGATGGACTTTTAGAGTCTCTCGATTATGAATCATTTGACACATGCGAACCATGCCTCATGGGCAAAATGACCAAGACTCCGTTCTCCGAACAATGGGCGAGCAACCAACTTATTGGAAATCATACATACCGATGTGTGCGGTCCAATGGCGTTGAGGCTCATGGAGGATATTGTTATGTTCTCACTCTCACGATGACTTAAGTAGATATGGGTATGTCTACTTGATGAAACACAAGTCTGAGACCTTTGAAAAGTTCAAGGAATTTCAGAATGAGGTGGAGAATCAACGTGACCGAAAAATAAAATTCTTACGATCAGATCGTGGAGGAGAATATTTAAGTCACGAATTTGGTACACACTTAAGGAAATGTGGAATCGTTTCACAACTCACGCCGCCTGGAACACCTTAGCGTAACGGTGTGTCCGAACGTCGTAATCACACTCTATTGGATATGGTGCGATCTATGATGTCTCTTACCCATTTACCGCTATCATTTTGGGGATACGCTCTAGAGACAACTACATTCACTTTAAATAGGGCACCGTCTAAATCCGTTGAGACGACACCGTATGAATTATGGTTTGGGAAGAAACCTGAGCTGTCGTTTCTAAAAGTTTGGGGATGCGATGCTTATGTAAAGAAACTTCAACCTGAAAAGCTCGAACCCAAGTCGGAAAAATGCGTCTTCAGAGGATACCCTAAGGAAACCATTGGGTATACCTTCTACCTTAGATCCGAAGGCAAGATCTTTGTTGCCAAGAACGGATCCTTTCTGGAAAAAGAGTTTCTCTCGAAAGGAGTAAGTGGGAGGAAAGTAGAACTCGATGAAGTACTACCTCTTGAACCGGAAAGTAGTGCAGCTCGGAAAATGTTCTGTGGTGCCTACACCTCTTGGAGAGGAAATTAATGATGATGATCAAGGTACTTCGGATCAAGTTGCTCTTGAACTTCGTGAGGTCCACAAGGACACGTTCACACACAGTGGTATGGCAACCCTGTCACGGAAATCATGTTGTTAGACAAAGGTGAACCTTGAACTATGAAGAAGCGATGGCGGCCCGGATTCCAACAAATGGCTTGAAGCCATGCAATCCGAGATAGGATCCATGTATGAAAACAAAGTATGGACTTTGACAGACTTGCCCGATGATCGGCGAGCGATAGAAAACAAATGGATCTTTAAGAAGAAGACGGACGCGGATGGTAATGTCACCATCTATAAAGCTCGACTTGTCGCTAAGGGTTATCGGCAAGTTCAAGGGATTGACTACGATGAGACTTTCTCTCCTGTAGCGAAGCTTAAGTCCGTCCGAATCATGTTAGCAATTGCCGCATACTATGATTATGAGATATGGTAGATGGACGTCAAAACGGCATTCCTTAACGGTTATCTTAAGGAAGAGCTGTATATGATGCAGCCGGAAGGTTTTGTCGATCCTAAGAATGCTAACAAAGTATGCAAGCTCTAGCGATCCATTTATGGGCTGGTGCAAGCATCTCGGAGTTGGAACATTCGCTTTGATGAGATGATCAAAGCGTTTGGGTTTATGCAGACTTATGGAGAAGCCTACGTTTACAAGAAAGTGAGTGGGAGCTCTGTAGCATTTCTCATATTATATGTAGATGACATACTTTTGATGGGAAATGATATAGAATTCTTGGACAACATTAAGGCCTACTTGAATAAGTGTTTTTCAATGAAGGACCTTGGAGAAGCTGCGTATATATTAGGCATCAAGATCTACAGGGACAGATTGAGACGCCTCATAGGTCTTTCACAAAGCATGTTGAGGATACAACTACGGAGTGTGAACGCCCGAGAATCGGTTTACCCTCGTCGTGATCGAGGCCCATATGGAGGCTGGAGCCCGAAGGAATTAAGATCCATACATGTAAACCGCCCTAGTGCTATAACTTGTATTGTAAGACAAGAAAGGAGAGACCAAACCGGACTCTTGTATGAGCCGGATTGGTATTCTGTAAGGCAGCCGGGCGTTAACCCGTGTATATAAGGGGACGACCCGGCGGCGAGTTAGGGACAAGAGATTCGAGGCCAAGGAAAAGCTATTGCTCCCTAGTCGCCGAATCATATCAATCACACCACAACTGGACGTAGGTTTTTACCTTCATCGAAGGGGCCGAACCAGTATAATTCCCGTGTCTTGTGTCCGCATTAACCCCTCTAGGTTAACCCGTACGATGGCCCTGCGACTAAGTCCTTTCATGAGGACATCTGCCGTGACAATTCCACGACAGTTGGCGCCCACCGTGGGGCTATCGCACGATGGTTTGATGATCTTAGAGGGCAAGTTCGAGGACTCGAAGGCTATCAGATGGGCGGATGACTAAAAGTCGTCGCGGCAAACTCTACATCGACGATGCGGACTGGGGCCCCGAGGCCAGCTCGGTTGAGTATGGATACCGGGTCCCCTTTGGCGGCATACACGTGTTCATCGGCAAGATTGGCGAAGTCGAGCTGGGCGGACGTCGCACCGACCTCGCCGAGACGGCTCAGCGGTCGAAGAAGAGTCCCATACTGGCTAAACCGGCGGACAGGCATGTTTTCGTGGGAGTCGTTCACGGAGGCTACGAGGGACGGATCAGCGTCGGGTGACGTAAACTGTGGTCTACTCGGGACGAATCGTCGGCCGGAGAAACCGAGTCTCTATACCAGCTACTGGGAAGGCGGATCGGGGTAGTTCCGATGGGGAGAGCATTCCGGACCCTTTTCGATCTACCCAACCGGGTTGGGATCTTCATGGCGGTACAGGCGGTGCTTCACTCTTGACCATGGCGCCCTGGTCGCCGGTTCAACAGCATGTCTTGGCAGCAGGGGAAGGAGGCCTGTCGCCCGCCGACTCAAGTTTTGTCGAGCTTGACGGCGCGTTAGCTGCGCTCTGGCGGAGGCTAATCCGCGGATCGGGACTTTCACAACGCGGAGATTGCAAAGGTGAGGAACAGATCACTAATGCTAAAGCGGACTTGGCAGCCGCGGACGAAAGGATGGCAGCAGAGCAGGCGCTTTGGATCTGTGAGCTTATAGGCTCAGCTGGACGAGGCGCGTCACAGAAGTCATGAAAAGGAAGTACAGGTCCCGTTTACCTTCCGTTTTGAGGAAGGAGCTTTTCAATACCCGAGGCGAGGACGATAATCCGCCGCCATTGGTAAACCGCCGGAAGCACACGGGACAGCCGCACGGTTCAGCCCGGACGATCGATCTACCTCGCCATCATACGGCGCGCCCAGACCGTGCGAGACACCTCGGGTCATTACTCCAACCCGATGGATAACCTCGTGGCGGCTGCGGCACGGTTAGAGGCAATTCAATCGGCGATTCACCACAGCGGTGGAGACACGCCGGGTCAAGGAGCTCCTCGGGGCGGCCTTGGCTCAAGAAGAAGCGTGCTAAATGCGGTCGAGATCGGATCCATTCCACCCCGCCCGAGTCGGAGCTACAGCCGACGCGTCGATGAACCGGCCGTGTCGAGCAATGCATAGCGTGGACCGCCCGGCAACAATCCGGCGGCGGCTTTGAAGATGCTCGGTGGTAGTGGACGCGCCAGGAACGCGTGGGGAGGCGAGTTAGCGGCACAAGCGGAGGATCATCCGCCGCGCCGGTTCGACCAACCATCTTGAACCGGGGTCACGTCCGGCTCTTTGGGGTACCTTGCCTTGTCCTCGCTACATAGCGTCGTTTGCCCAAGGACTTCAAGGGGCCACGCAAGGTGCCGAATTATACCGCCGACTTGGCTCGAGGCATGGATAGAAAGCTACGAGATGGCCATGGAGATCTTTGGGCGTGGATGAAGCAGCATGTGCAAAGTACTTCACAATGATCTTTGGAAGGTCTTGCCGAACTTGGTTGAAAAACTTGCCGCCCGACTCTATCAACTCGTGGACACGAGTTGAGAACCGGTTTATCAAAATTTCAAAGACACCGTAAACAGCCCATGTCGGTGGTGGATCTGGCGGATTGCGCCCGAGCGGACGGAGAGTCTACAACCCATTGGAGTGCGCCGTGTCTCGGAAGTTTTACATTCTTGAGACCGGATCAACCCTGGTTCCGCGATCATGACCTTGGAAGCCAATTGCGGTTCGAGCCATTGAAACTGAAGCTGGAGTCGCATGAAGCGTTTTGTCATGACATGGGCACTCTAATGGGCGTTTTGGTAAATCGCTGATTACGATAGTACCAAGGATCCTGAATCGGAGAATGATGAAGTGGGGAAGGGAAAGCGAGCGGCAATTCCAGGAGCAGCAGACATCGATCGGCAGCAATGGAGGGCACAAGCGTAAAAGCGAACGACAACATGGGCTTTGTGGCCAACACCAACGTAGCAGGACAAGGGTCAGCGGCGCCGGGTAAGCAGATCAAACCGGGAGGTCACAATCCGGATCGTTTGAACTTCATATTAAATCAACCTTGTCCGAAGCACGGGGACGAAGGAGGTACCGCGAACCACCTTTGGAAGGATTGTTATATTATGCAGAGTTTAAGAACTCCAACTCCTTCCGGTATGATCAAGGGTCGGTGGCGGTTCGAGGTCCGCTCCGGTTTCTGGCGGAGGAATTCGGCCCGGATTGGCGGTAATCCAGGCGGGCAAGGCAATCAGAATAATCAAAGTAATCGAGCGATCGAGCCAAGGGGCTACAATCAACAACAGCAGCGATCGGGTTATCGAGCAATCCAAAGCAATTGAATGGCGGACGGTACCACGTCTTTACCACCAGCTTGGACCGACGAGACGGAAACTTCGTGAGGCGGGCGGTCGGTGTTGTTGAACGGCTGCGCCAGCATTACTGCGCTGGTCGAGCAGCCCGATTGTGTGGGCGAGAGGACCATCCTCCCGGGTTTACAATCCGGTCGATTAGCCCTGGTGGTGGCACCCGGTGGCGGGTACAAGTTTACCAAGGTTCTTATGGATGGAGGAAGCAGCATCAACATCACGTACTACTGAAACTTTCCGACGGATGGGGTTAACGAGATAGGCATCTCGGGCCATACGGTGCAGTGTTTCACGGAGTGGTGCACAGTAAGTCGGCATACCCGGTCGGTAAAATAGCTCTGGAGGTAACCTTTGGAGCGAGCATGACTCGAGCGAAGCGTTGACATTTGAGGTGGTGAAAATTCAAAGCCCTTACCACGCCCTCTTTGGGCGGCGGCTTATGCTAAGTTCATGGCACGGCCTGTTATGTTTACTTACAGCTGAAAATGCGGGTCACAAAGGAACAATAACGGTTCATGGGAGCCGCCGGATCGCTCTGGAGTGCGAGGAAGGTGATGCGGCTTCTGTGAGTCGGTTTGTGCCACAGAGGAGTTAAAGTATTATAAGGATAATGTTGATCCGCAGATATGACCCTTTGAAGAAGCCAACTACAGAGCATGATCCGGACTTGAAGTTCAAATCGGTGGTGAGGCGAAGCTTGTTGATTTTGTGCCGTGAGTCATCCAAGCAGTTCACCATCGGTGCCAACCTGGATCCTAAATAGGAAGGCGCGCTCATCGAGTTCATCCGTGAGAATCGGGACATTTTGCATGGAAACCTTCGACATGCGGGTGTACCGAGGGAACTCGTGAGCACACTCTTAATGTGGACCCAAAATACAAACCGGTAAAACAGTTTCTTCGCCGGTTTAACGAGGAAAGGCGCAAGGCCATCGGAGAAGAAGTCGCTAGACTTTTGGCAGCAGGGTTTATCGTTGAAGTCTTTCACCCAGAGTGGCTTGCTAATCCGGTGTTGGTCCTTAAGAAAAATGGCACTTGGCGCATGTGCGTGGATTACACAGATCTTAACAAAGCTTGTCCGGCGGATCCTTTCGCCCTCCCCCGCATTGACCAGATCATTGATGCAACGGCGGGTTGTGAGCGTTTGAGCTTTCTGGATGCGTATTCTGGTTATCATCAGATTAAGATGGCGGTTAAAGACCAGGAGAAGACGGCGTTTATCACCCCTTTTGGAGCCTTCTGCTATGTGTCCATGCCTTTTGGGCTCAAGAGTGCCCAAGCAACTTATCAGCGTTGCGTACAGAATTGTTTGCATGAACAGATCGGCCGTAATGTGCACGCCTATGTGGATGATATCGTGGTGAAATCAAGGCAGAAGGAGACATTGATTGAGGACTTAAAGGAAACCTTTGACAACTTGCGGGTGTACAAGATGATGCTCAACCCGCCAAGTCGTCTTGGTGTTCGGCGAGCAAATTGTTGGGTTTCTCGTGTCGAACCGGGGATTGAGGCTAATCCGGAGAAGATTACAGCTATCACCTCCTTAGCTAAGCCAAAGTGCATCAATGATGTTCAACGTTTGGCAGGCGGATTGCTGCGCTAAGCGGTTTATCGATCGCCTAGGAGAGAAGGCTATCCCTTTATAGCGATCTTTGAAGAAGGCGGATCAATTCATTTGGAGCTCGGTGCTTGATGAGGCTTTGGAGGATCTAAAGCGGCGTTGGCCAACCCTTTGTTCTTGCTGCCCTATTGACGAGGAGCCGCTCTGTTATATGTTCTTTGCTAATGCCGAGGCGTGAGTGTAGCCATTGTGGTGGAGCGCAAGGAGGCGGGGAAGGAGTATCCGGTTCGTTGCCGATTTACTACATCAGCGAGTTCTCATCGAATCAAAACAAAGGTATCCACATTGGCGAAGCTGGTATATGGAGTTTTATGGCAAGCGGAAGCTGAAGCAATATTTCCAAGGGCACCCCATCACGGTGGTCACTCGGCTCCTTTAGGCGATATCATCTTGAACCGGAAGCAAGCGGCGGATTGCTAAGTGGGCTATAGAGCTTGGGCATACGGTTTAAAGTATGTGCCCAGACGGCCATAAAGTCTCGAGCACTTGTGGATTTCATTAATGATTGGACGGAGTTGCAAGCACCGGAGGAGAAGCCGGATCACACCTATTGGACCATCCATTTTGATGGGTCCGAGGCAGTTGGAGGCTCGGGGCTGAGTCGTATTAACTTCCCACGAGGTGACAAGTTACATTATGTTCTCCGTCTAATGTTCCCTTGTACTAACAATGCAGCTGAGTATGAAGCTTTGCTCCATGGTCTCCGGATGGCCAAGGAAATGAATCTTAGCGGGTTAAATGCTTGGTGACTTCGGACTTGGTGGCCCAGCAAGTATCCGCACTTGGGACTCAAAAGATCCACTCATGGCTGCATATCGTCGGGAAGTGGATGTTGTTGCAGGACATTTTAAAGGGTATCAGGTGGACCATGTGGATCGTCGGAAGAACGAGGCGGCTGATGCTTTGAGCCGGCTGGGTTCCCAGCGTAAACCGGTCCCTTAGCGTTTTCTTGATGTGCTGCACAAACCGTCAGTTAAACTTCCTGATGAAGTTGATTTGGCTATCCCTGATCCGGAGGCTCACTTGGTGGCGGCCTTGCATATCATCCCGGATTGGACGCTCCCTTATTTGGCATACATGAACCGGGGCGAGTTACCAGAGGATGAGACGTTGGCCCGGCAGATAGTTCGGCGGTCTAAGTCTATGACCATTGTTAATGGCGAGTTGCACCGTCGCCAGGTGTGTCGGGGCGTTTCAGCGTTGTGTGTCCCCTGAAGAGGGCTGTGAGATATTGCGAGAGATTCATGAAGGGATTGTGGTCACCACGCGGTTCAAAGTCCACAGTGGCCAAGGCATTTCGCCATGGTTTCTATTGGTTGACCGCCCATCTTGATCACGGAGGATTTGGTCGACGATGTGACGGTTGCCAAAAGTTCTCGAGGCGTGCTCATGTGCCAGCCAAGAGTTGAGGATGATTCCAATTACTTGGCCATTTGCGACTTGGGGGCTGGATATGGTTGGACCTTTCAAAGGTCCAAGGATAAGAAAGACCCACTGTTGGTGGCGGTGGATAAGTTTACCAAGTGGGTCGAGGCGGAGAACTGTTAGCAAGTGTGATGCAGCCACGGCGGTTCAGTTCATCAAGCGGGTGATTTTCGGTTTGGGTTTCCACAGTATCATCACGGACAACGGCACCAATTTATCCAAGGGAGCTATGAAGGAATTTTGTGAGCGAGCACATCCGGCTTGATGTTTCTTACGTAGCCCACCCACAATCCAATGGTCAAGCGGAGCGAGCTAATCAGGAAATTTTGAAGGGTATCAAACCCGGCTTATGGTCCCTTTAGAGAGGGCGCCGGGTTGTTGGGTGGAGGAGCTACCATCGGTGATATGGAGTATAAACACTACCCCCAACCGATCCACTTTGGATATCGCCGTTCTTTATGATCTATGGGCGGAGGCGGTTCTTCCAATGATATCCGTCATGACTCGCCCGAGTAGCAGCTTATATTGAGGCAGATAGTGAGGCAGCACGGCAAGATGATTTGGATCGACTAGGCGAAGAGCGTGATATGGCAGCAGCTCGCTCGGCGGTTTACCAGCCAGGATCTTCGTCGGTATCACAGCGGCGGGTTAAAACCAGAACCTTCGGGAAGGAGACTTGGTGCTGCGGCTCATTCAAGATCGTAAAGATATGCACAAGCTATCCCCACCTTGGGAGGGGCCTTTTGTGGTCGAAGAATCTATACAGCGGGTCCTACTATCGATTGATGTTCGAGGCGAAAAAGACTCACGCACGTCGGAGGAGGAGACCAACGAGCCATGGAACATAGCTCATCTTGACCTTATTATACTTGAGCCATTGGCTCCATTTATGTACATATCACGATTGTATATATTATGAATAAAAGCAATAAACGGATCCTCGGCTAAAGCGGGGTATCTTACATCTAAAAGACGGTTTGGGTACATGGAGATGTTGTTGTGAAGCGGCCTCGGTTCAACCCTTAGCCTTATTTTGAAACTTTTGTCATTTGGGGCTTGGTCGTATCCGAACCAATGCAATGCCTCTTGACAGCGAAAGCCACCAGATCATTTGGGGACATGGTCATGTCTCGAACCGATCCACGCCTCTTGGTCGGCCTAAGGCCATAGAATCACTTAGGGGCTTTGGTGAACCCGAACCATTGCAATGCCACTTGATCGGCATCATGCCACGAGTTCGATTGGGGACTGGCTGACTTGAACCATCGCTACGCCGTATAGGGGCTTGGTCTGTCCAACCATGGTAACACCATCTGATCCGCTCAAGACAGCCTTGTCTTGTAAAGCGGTTTTTCTCATTGCTTTTTTTTCATGTGATTTTGATACCTGTCATTTGGTTTTTGTTGGCCTTCGTAAACCGGTTACGTTGTTGATACGTTTTAAAGTGGCGATTTTGTTCGGTTTGATTTTCTTGTTAAAACATCCCATTGTGGAGTAACAGGGGCTTATCATGCCCGCACGGTTTGCACGATAAACCGGTCTTATACTGAGGATTGCCCTCCTTTGACGATGATGGTTTATAAGACCTCCGCTTTGGGATTGGCTACAGCCTTTGTGTGCTGATCTTTGGCAGGTATGTTCAGTATCATATAATTTTGATCATATACCTCGGTTCTCTCATACAAATATTGGTATCAGCCTGGTTGGAGGTATACACCGCCATGGCGGTTTAAAAACTTGTGATTGCAGGTAAAATATGTGGCAGGATTCACTACAAAGCCAACGGATCTAGCGCCGCCAGACAAAAGTTTACAGACCAAAGTTGTACCGGCATTGTTCAAGGGAATACACTTGCTATCCTATTACAAAAGCCTTTCGAGGCCGGCGTTTCTGTGAGTTATGCCTTGAGGCTTTGGATATGTCACCCGGCTTGACGGATTACGCTGCTTCACCGGGTTGGCGCGAGGTGGAGGGGCGGCGCTGGCGTCGGTTCAGCTTCTTCTTCTTCATCACCCAAAGCCGGAAGTCATTGGTAGACCGGTCAATCCGGGTTAAGGCTGAAGACAGCTTCTTCACTTATCGGTTCAGCGGATCAACGTCGGGCGTAAGTGTGCTTACGGATTGGGGAATCAGGCTCGCACTTCGGGATGACAAACTCCACCCGCTTGTTGTTGGCGTCATAAAAGATCGGTGAACTCTCAGGTTGGCTTCAGCGGCCAGTTGACTCGCCAACGGACGCATTTCCTTGGTAATCCGTTTCAGCGCATTGTTATCAAAGGCTTCACCATTCTCTTGAGCACTGGGAAAACCTTTAGCTATGTCAGCCGGATCAAGATCCGCTATCCACGCTTTGGCACGAGTCAGAGCCAATAGCGTGCCAGCCCGGGCTGCGGATCGCTTTATCTCTTCAAGCTGCCCCGGAATCATGGACAGCCGGTCCAGCGTTTCTCGGATCAGGGACGGCGCCGTGTTGTCATATGAAGTGGCGCATATAACCCGCTGGGCGCGGTATATAGCTGCTCAATCGAGTGTACGAAGCCTTGAGCTTTTTCCGCACGTCGAGCCGGATGAGCAATCGTTTGCCTACACCAGGTTTAGACAGCTCAAGTTAAACCGGCGGAAGCATTAACACAGCATATTCAGTATAAATTTGCTTACCAAAGATGGCGAGAGGTCATGGCATGCACTTGGCGTTTGAGTCGGTCAGTTCTTGATCACGGTTTAAGGGCGCCTCGGCTTCCTCCGCCCGCTTTACTAAACCGGCCTTCTCGGTGTCCCGATTGACCGCTTCGGTTGTACCACTCCTTGGCTGTGCCATGGTGGTCGGGGCAGTTTTAGCTCATCCTTGGCTTTGGTGGCTTACATTATTTGGGTTTCAGTTGCGGAGGTCCTTGGTTGCACAGCTTTTTGGTGTATTTCGTTCTGATGACAAAGGAAGCGTGTTAGTGGGTTTATTATACAAGTCCCAAGCTTAATACAAGTATTCAACTTGGCACTTGGGGGCTAATGGCTAGTTGATCTCAATTTACTATGAAGAGACACACCTTAAGTCCCGGTTTAACTTTACAAAGTTAAACCGACCCTTGGGGGCTACTATGCAGTTAAAATAACGAAAGGTCAGCTCATTACCTCATAGCGGTCCTTCATGCGGTTTACTAGACCGGCTTCAAAGTCGCGGCTTGTGTAAAGCCGGTTCAGAAAGCCGGAATGAAGCTCTTGGGCAGAGAAATTGTCGTAAGCCGACATATCAGTCTTCCCCTTGTCCTTGCTCATAATAGTGGAACTTTCTTTGATGTTGTGCTTTGCTAAAGCGACCGGTTGGCTAGGAGCAGTGTAGCCAGTACCTGTCACAATAACATCGTCATTTTCAACGGTCTTGTTTGGGCTTGCCGTCGTTTTGCTCTGGCTCGGCGGTTCAGCGATTCGACCCGCTTCGCATGACAGGTTTGATGGAGCAGCTGGGAAGTTTCCATTTGGACCTCGGTTCAACCTCTGGCGGATCAGCAGTGTCGTCTTTGTACAATTCGCGAGCTTTCCTTGGCGGCTTGAGATTTTCGTGTGTTTGTTCAGGGGTTTTCTCGGATCAACATCAAGGTAGGATCAAGAGTTTTCGCCTTCTTGCTCAAGCGAGCCTTGGTGCTGCAATATTCAGAATCGGATCAAGACAAATTGACCAAGGTGATGGTGAGTCGAATTGACAAACAGTAATTACATACCTGCTGGCGATGTTCAGCGGAGGCAGTTGTGTGGTGGATGAACCGCCAGACGAGTTGGAAGAGGCCTGATAATTCGGGTCAGACGGATTGAGAGGACATCGGAAGAAACCTTTTAAGGGATAACGCTTTTCGGGAGAGCAAGTCACCTCTGGCCGACGCTTCCGGATAGGTGTGTCTGGTAAACCGGCAGAGGTAACCTGTTGGCCACTGTGCCGGGTTGTACGGCGCTCTTCAGCCTGTTGTGTCTTCAAGTTAAGATTTGGATTCAAGTAAGCACAGGGATGGTATTTTTTCACTTTCCGGACGGTGCGACGAATTCTTTTAACCGGCGCAAGATCGGATTCGGAAGAAAGTAAGATTACCTCAACAGGGTCGGCATGGCTGGCTTCAGCATCATCCTGGGAAGAAAATTGTCAGTAAAAAGATTGTAAAAGGGCCAAGCATATGCAGGAAGAAGCACAAAGCGGCAAGCGGTTTACCTCAACCGATTCTTCGTCCTCCGGCGGATCAGAGGACTCGGCGGTCTTCTTCTTGCCCGTTTTCTTAGTGGCCTTGGACTTTACACGAGGCGCCCGAACCGGTTTGGTTCGTTTCCAGAAGGAGCTGTCGGCCTGAGAAGGAATAAGGATTAACGTGTATCGACGGAGTATTAAGAGCTTGAAAGGCAGTGAGTAGAACTTACGCCGGCGGTTTGTTGGTGGCACAAAATGGAGCCAACCGGTGAGGCTGCAGACGGAGATTGGCTCATCGAGCATCTTCTTGGCGATCTCGGTGACCTCTGTTCGATTATAGGCAGCTCGTGGCGCCTTTGAGGATCTTTGAGGCTGCGGTGTACTCGTGCATCAATCCGGGCGGCGGCTTAGTGGCAAAATACCCCAAGAGACCCAGCAACGTACAAGATCCACGCCGGTTAAGCCATTGGCCATTAGAGCCGGAGCTTGATTATTTGTGGTGCGAAGTTTTTCCGTTCCGCGGCGGTTAAGCGGGAAGGCAGCGGATGCAGGTTGCTGAGCCGGTGAGAACGGTAACCCGGCAAGGGGTTTTCGTTAGCAGGGGCAGTGTTCCGGCAGTAGAACCAGGTTTGGTTCCATTCCTTTGGATGGCTGTGGTGCTTGGCGTGTGGAAAATCGACTTCCTTCCTCTTCTGGATTGACACGCCGCCCAGCTCCGTGTTCGGACCGTCAGAAAACTCTGTGCGGCGGTTCAAATGGAAAAAATCCCGGAACAACTCCACAGATGGTTCTTCTTGAAGATAGACTTCACAGAAGACTTGAAAGTTGCATATATTCGACACAGAATTCGGGCCGATGTCCTGAGGATGAAGCTGCAGACTGGCAAGGACATCCCGGAAAAATTTTGAACCGGGCGGACAGAACCCCCGGTCTAAGTGATGCATGAATACGATTACTTCTCCCGCTCGTGGCTCGGGAGGAAACTCGCCTTCCGGAACACGCCAATGGAGGACACTTTTTGGAGCCAAACCGCCAGTGGTGACATAGCCGTTGAGCTGCGTTTCAGTGACTCTGGACCGGACCCAGTTGCAAGCGGAAAATTGAGGAGCCATTCCGGAAGATTAAAGCTGCGAAAGAAAGGAAGAAAACGGTTCACTGTTGAACAGGTCAGGCGTTACGAATATTGTTAAACCGGCAGTTCGGCAGCCGGCTTACCGGTCCGGTTTAACTAAGGACTAATGGAGGGTCGGATTAGATATCAGAAGTTAAACCGCCGGAGGAGGTAGTGCTGAAAAAATTGCTAAGTGTAGACGGAAACAGGTTTCCCATGCAAAAGGAAATAATCTAGATCTACCAGGTTGAGAAAGAAAATTTCTGCGACCTATACAGACCTCCTACAGTAGCAGGAAGGTTCAGGTATGTTAAGGTGAAAGATCTGAACAAAAGGGAAGGTGCCTAGAATCGGTAAACGGCTAAAGCAGCCGCTTGCATATGAGGGCGATACGACCGAAGCCGACTGGCCATGGCGGAACTGGTATGAAGGGTCGGCATGAATGTTCATGAGCTATGCGACGAACCGAGTTTCAAATGAGATCTAGGGTTCAAAGATGACCTTACGACGAGCGGGAGCAGCGGAGGGCGTTGAAACTCTGGTCGAGATCCGGTTGGTGCAGTGACCCGGCGGGAAGCGTCGGTCGAAGGTTGAAGGCGACGGCAAGAGCTTGAGTGGTCGGCGGGTCGCGAGGAAGAAGAAGAGAGGAAGGAGAAGAAGAGAATGACCCGACCGGTCTATTTATAAGGGACGGAGTAATCAATGGGCGCGAGAATTGAGGAGCCAAAAGCGGCGGAAGGTGCGGCGGCCGCCTCGATTTCGGGATAGCCTTAATGAAGGAATCTTACTGTTTAGATTTTTGTTCAAAATGGCGTCGGGGGCCACGACACGAAGATCGAGGATGATGTCACGGCGGTTCAAGCGGATGGCGGTTTACAAGGAAGATCAAGGGTTGCTCGAAGGCGTAGAAGATTAACTGAACGGTTCAAGTCAATCTGGGGCCTAATGTTGAGGATACAACTACGGAGTGTGAACCGCCCCGGAGGGGCCGGTTTACCCTCGTGCGTGATCCAGGCCCATATGGAGGCCTGGAGCCCAGAAGGGAATTAAGATCCATACATGTAAACCGCCCTAGTGCTATAACTTGTATTGTAAGACAAGAAAGGAGAGACCAAACCGGACTCTTGTATGAGCCGGATTGGTATTCTGTAAGGCAGCCGGGCGTTAACCCGTGTATATAAGGGGACGACCCGGCGGCGAGTTAGGGACAAGAGATTCGAGGCCAAGGAAAAGCTATTGCTCCCTAGTGGCGAATCATATCAATCACACCACAACCGGGCGTAGGTTTTACCTTCATCGAAGGGGCGAACGATATAATTCCGTGTCTTGTGTCCGCATTAACCCCTCTAGGTTAACCCGTACGATGGCCCTGCGACTAAGTCCTTTCATGAGGACATCTGCCGTGACAATTCCACGACAAAGCACATACCTTAAGATTTTGAAGAAGTTCAAAATGGATCAGTCCAAGAAAGGGTTCTTGCCTGTATTGTAAGGTGTGAGATTGAGCTCGGCTCAATGCCCGACCACGGCAAAAGATAAAGAAGAGATGGCGTCATCCCTATGCCTCAGCCATAGGTTCTATTATGTATGCCATCTGTGTACCGGACTGATGTAAACCTTGCCGTAAGTTTGGTAGGAAGGTACCAAAGTAATCCCGGCAAGGAACACCTTTGGACAGCGGTCAAGAATATCCTGAAGTACACGAAAAGGACTAAGGATATGTTTTCGTTTATGGAGGTGACGAAGAGCACGTCGTAAAGGGTTACGTCGGCGCTAGCTTCCCGACGCATCTGGATGACTCTAAGTCACAAACCGGATCGTGTATATGTTGAATGGTGGAGCGATAAGCTGGTGCATTTGCAAGCGAAGCGTCGTGGCGGGATCTACATGTGAAGCGGAGTACATGGCAGCCTCGGAGGCAGCGCATGAAGCAATATGGGTGAAGGAGTTCATCACCGACCTAGAGTCATACCCAATGCGTCGGGGCCGATCAAACTCTTCTGTGACAACACTGGAGCTATTGCACTTGCCAAGCAGCCCAGGTTTCACAAGAAGACCAGGCACATCAAGCGTCGCTTCAACTCCATTCGTGAAAATGTTCAAGATGGAGACATAGAAATTTGCAAAGTGCATACGGATCTGAATGTCGCAGATCCGTTGACTAAACCTCTTCCGCGAGCAAAACATGATCAACACCAGAACTCTATGGGTGTTTGATTCATCACATTGTAACTAGATTATTGACTCTAGTGCAAGTGGGAGACTGTTGGAAATATGCCCTAGAGGTAGTAATAAAAGGATTATTATTATATTTCCTTGTTCGTGATAATTGTCTTTTATTCATGCTATAATTGTATTATCCGGAAATTGTAATACACGTGTGAATACATAGACCACAATATGTCCCTAGTGAGCCTCTAGTTGACTAGCTCGTTGATCAATAGATAGTCATGGTTTCCTGACTATGGACATTGGATGTCATTGATAACGGGATCACATCATTAGGAGAATGATGTGATGGACAAGACCCAATCCTAAGCATAGCACAAGATCGTGTAGTTCGTTTTGCTAGAGCTTTTCCAATGTCAAGTATCTCTTCCTTAGACCATGAGATCGTGTAACTCCCGGATACCGTAGGAGTGCTTTGGGTGTACCAAACGTCACAACGTAACTTGGTGACTATAAAGGTGCACTACAGGTTGTTGGGGAACGTAGTAATTTCAAAAAATTTCCTACGATCACGCAAGACCATGGTGATGGCATAGCAACGAGAGGGGAGAGTGTCCGTCCACGTACCCTCGTAGACCGAAAGCGGAAGCGTTATAACAACGCGGTTGATGTAGTCATACGTCTTCACGATCCGACCGATCCAAGTACCGAACGTACGGCACCTCCGTGTTCAGCACACGTTCAGCTCGATGACGATCCCCGAACTCCGATCCAGCAAAGTGTGGGGATGAGTTCCGTCGAAGACGACGGCGTGGTAGCGATGATGATGTTCCACCGGCGCAGGGCTTCGCCTAAGCTCCGCATGACGATATGACTTCTCCGGCGCGGGCTTCGCCTAAGCTCCATGACGATATGACCGAAGTGGAATATGGTGGAAGGGGGCACCGCACACGGCTAAGGAAAGATCCGTAGATCAACTTGTGTGTCATGGGGTGCCTGTTGGGTAACGTAGTAATTTAAAAAAATTTCCTACGATCACGCAAGACCATGGTGATGGCATAGCAACGAGAGGGGAGAGTGTCCGTCCACGTACCCTCGTGAGACCGAAAGCGGAAGCGTTATATTAACGCTGTTGATGTAGTCGACGTCTTCACGATCCGACCGATCCAAGCACCGTTACTCGGCACCTCCGAGTTCTTGGCACACGTTCAGCTCGATGGCGATCCCCGGCTCCGATCCAGCAAAGCGTCGGGGAAGGAGTTCCGTCAAGACGACGGTGTGGTGACGATCTTGATGTTCTACCGTCGCGAGGCTTCGCCTAAGCACCGCTACAATATGACCGAGGTGGAATATGGTGGAGGGGGCACCGCACACGGCTAAGGAGCGATCACGAAGATCAACTTGTGTGTTCTAGGGTGCCCCCTGCCCCGTATATAAAGGAGCAAGGGGAGGGCGGCCAGCCCTTGGGGCGCACCAAGGGGGGGAGTCCTCCTCCTAGTAGGAGTAGGACTCCCTTTCCTAGTCCTACTAGGAAGAGGGAAGGGGAAGGAAAGAGAGGGAGAGGGAGAGGGAAGGGGGCTCGCCCCCTCCTAGTCAGTCGGACTCCCCATGGAGGGGGGCGCACCACCTCTGGTGCAGCCCTCTCTCTCCCTCTTGGCCCAATAAGGCCCATAACTTCCCGGGGGTTCGGTAACCCCTCGGCACTCCGGTTTTCTCCGAAACTTCCGGAACCTTTCCGGTGTCGAATATAACCATCAATATATCAATCTTTATGTCTCGACCATTTGAGACTCCTCGTCATGTCCGTGATCACATCCGGGACTCCGAACTCCTTGGTACATCAAAATACATAAACTCATAATAACCGTCATTGAAACCTTAAGCGTGCGGACCCTACGGTTCGAGAACTATGTAGACATGACCTAGAACTATTCTCGGTCAATAACCAATAGCGGAACCTGGATGCTCATATTGGTTCCTACATATTCTCTGAAGATCTTTATCGGTCAAACCGCATAACAACATCGTTGTTCCTTTGTCATCGGTATGTTACTTTCCGAGATTCGATCGTCGGTATCCAATACCTAGTTTAATCTCGTTACGGAAAGTCTCTTTACTCGTTCCGTAATACATCATCTCACAACTAACTCTTTAGTTGCAATGCTTGCAAGGCTTATGTGATGTGTATTACCGAGAAGGCCTAGAGATACCTCTCCAGACAATCGGAGTGACAAAACCTAATCTCGAAATCGCCAACCCAACAAGTACCTTTGGAGACACCTGTAGTACTCCTTTATAATCACCCGATTCGTTGTGACGTTTGGTAGTACCAAAGTGTTCCTCCGGTGGCAGGAGTTGCATAATCTCATAGTTACAGGAACATGTATGGGTCATGAAGAAAGCATTAACATACTAAGCGATCAAGTGTTAAGCTAACGGAATGGGTCATGTCAATCAGATCATTCAACTAATGATGTGACCTTGTTAATCAAATAACAACTCCTTGTTCATGGTTAGGAAACATAACCATCTTTGATTAACAAGCTAGTCAAGTAGAGGCATACTAGTGACATCTGTTTGTCTATATATTCACACATGTATTATGTTTCCGGTTAATACAATTCTAGCATGAATAATAAACATTTATCATGATATAAGGAAATAAATAATAACTTTATTATTGCCTCTAGGGCATATTTCCTTGATCTCCCACTTGCACTAGAGTCAATAATCTAGATTACAAAGTAATGATCCTTACACCCATGGAGTCTTGGTGCTGATCATGTTTTGCTCGTGGAAGAGGCTTAGTCAGCGGGTCTGCAACATTCAGATCCGTATGTATTTTGCAAATCTCTATGTCTCCCACTTGGACTTGGTCCCGAATGGAATTGAAGCGTCTCTTGATGTGCTTGGTCCTCTTGTGAAATCTGGATTCCTTTGCCAAGGCAATTGCACCGATATTGTCACAGAAGATCTTCATCGGTCCCGATGCACTAGGTATGACACCTAGATCGGAAATGAACTCTTTCATCCAGACTCCTTCATTTGCTGCTTCGAAGCAGCTATGTACTCCGCTTCACATGTAGATCCCGCCACGACGCTTTGTTTAGAACTGCACCAACCGGCAGCTCCACCGTTTAATAAAAACACGTATCCGGTTTGCGATTTAGAATCGTCCGGATCGGTGTCAAAGCTTACATCGGCGTAACCATTTACGACTAGCTCTTTGTCACCTCCATATCGAGAAACATATCCTTAGTCCTTTTCGGGTATTTCGGGATGTTCTTGACCGCTGTCCGATGATCCACTCTGGATTACTTTGGTACCTTCTGCCAAGCTTACAGCTAAGCATCGTCAGTCTGGTACACAGCATTGCATACATGATAGAGCCTATGGCTGAAGCATAGGAACATCTTTCATTTCTCTCTATCTTCTGCTTGTGGTCGGGCATTGAGTCGACTCAATCTTACACCTTGTAACACAGGTAAAAACCTTTCTTTGCCTGATCCATTTTGAACTTTTTCAAAACTTTATCAAGGTATGTGCTTTGTGAAAGTCCAATCAAGCGTCTTGATCTATCTCTATAGATCTTGATGCCCAATATATAAGCAGCTTCACGAGGTCTTTCATTGAAAAACTTTTATTCAAGTATCCTTTTATGCTATCCAGAAATTCTATATCATTTCCAATCAATAATATGTCGTCCACATATAATATTAGAAATGCTCTGAGCTCCCACTCACTTTCTTGTAAATCAAGGCTTCTCCAAAAGTCTGTATAAACCCATATGCTTTGATCACACTATCAAAGCGTTTATTCCAACTCGAGAGGCTTGCACCGGACCATAAATTGATCGTTGGAGCTTGCACACTTTGTTAGCACCTTTTGGATCGACAAAACCTTCTGGTTGCATCATATACAACTCTTCTTCTAGAAATCCATTCAAGAATGCAGTTTTACATCCATTTGCCAAATTTCATAATCATAAAATGCGGCAATTGCTAACATGATTGAGACGGACTTAAGCATCGCCACTGGTGAGAAAGTCTCATCGTAGTCAACCCCTTGAACTTGTCGAAAACCTTTTGCAACAAGTCGAGCTTTGTAGACAGTTACATTACCATCGTCGGTCTTCTTCTTAAAAATCCATTTATTCTCAATAGCTTGCCGATCATCGGGCAAGTCTACCAAAGTCCATACTTTGTTCTCATACATGGATCCCATCTCAGATTTCATGGCTTCAAGCCATTTTGCGAATCTGGGCTCACCATCGCTTCTTCATAGTTCGTAGGTTCATCATGATCTAGTAGCATGACTTCCGAATAGGATTACCGTACCACTCTGGTGCGGATTTTGTTTTGGTTGATCTCTGAAGTTCGGTGACAACTTGATCTGAAGTTTCATGATCTTCATCATTATCTTCCTCACTAAGCTGGTGTAGGTGTTACGAAACTGATTTACGTGACGAACTACTTTCAATAAGGGAGCTGGTACTATTACCTCATCAAGTTCCACTTTCCTCCCACTCACTTCTTTCGAGAAAAACTCCTTCTCTAGAAAGGATCCATTTTAGCAACGAATGTCTTGCCTTGGATCTGTGATAGAAGGTGTACCCAATTGTCTCCTTTGGGTATCCTATGAAGACACATTTCTCGATTTGGGTTCAAGCTTATCAGGTTGAAGTTTCTTCACATAAGCATCGCAACCCCAAACTTTCGAAGCGACAACTTTGGTTTCTTGCTAAACCATAGTTCATAAGGCGTCGTCTCAACGGATTTTGACGGTGTCCTATTTAACGTGAATGCGGCCGTCTCAAGAGCATAACCCCAAAATGATAGCGGTAAATCTGTAAGAGACATCATAGATCGCACCATATCCAAATAAAGTGCGATTCGACGTTCGGACACACCATTGCGCTGTGGTGTTCGGGTGGCGTGAGTTGCTAAACTATTCCGCTTTGTTTCAAATGTAGACCAAACTCGTAACTCAAATATTCGCCTCCACGATCAGATCGTAGAAACTTTATTTTCTTATTACGATGATTTTCAACTTCACTCTGAAATTCTTTGAACTTTTCAAATGTTTCAGACTTATGTTTCATTAAGTAGATATACCCATATCTGCTCAAATCATCTGTGAAGGTGAGAAAATAACGATATCCGCCACGAGCTTCAACATTCATTGGACCACATACATCCGTATGTATGATTTCCAATAAATCTGTTGCTCTCTCCATAGTACCGGAGAACGGAGTTTTAGTCATCTTGCCCATGAGGCACGGTTCATAAGTGCCAAGTGATTCATAATCAAGTGACTCCAAAAGTCCATCAACATGGAGTTTCTTCATGCGTTTTACACCGATATGACCTAAGCGGCAATTGCCACAAATAAGTTGCACTATCATTATCAACTCTGCATCTTTTGGTTTCAACATTATGAATATGTGTATCACTACTATCGAGATTCATTAAAATAGACCACTCTTCAAGGGTGCATGACCATAAAAGATATTATTCATATAAATAGAACAACCATTATTCTCGATTTAAATGAATAACCGTCTCGCATCAAACAAGATCCAGATATAATGTTCATGCTCAACGCCGGCACCAAATAACAATTATTCAGGTCTAAAACTAATCCGAAGGTAGATGTAGAGGTAGCGTGCCGATTGCGATCACATCGACTTTGGAACCGCTTTCCCACGCGCATCGTCACCTCGTCCTTTGCGGTGTTCGCAATCCGTAGTTCCTGTTTGAGTTGCAAATATTAGCAATGAACCAGTATCAAATACCAGTACTCTGCGAGCTCTAGTAAGGTACACATCAATAACAAGTATATCACATATACCTTTGTTCACTTTGCCATCCTTCTTATCCGCCAAATACTTGGGGCAGTTCCGCTTCCGGTGACCGATCGCTTGCGGAGAAGCACTCAGTTTCAGGCTTAGGTCCAGACTTGGGTTTCTTCTCTGATCAACAACTTGTTTGCTGTTCTTCTTGAAGTTCCTTCTTCTTCCCTTTGCCTTTCTTCTTGAAACTAGTGGTCTTATTGACCATCAACACTTGATGCTCCTTTTTGATTTCTACCTCCGCAGCTTTTAGCATTGCGAAGAGCTCGAGCATAGTCTTTACTAACCCTTGCATATTATAGTTCATCACGAAGCCTTTGTAGCTTGGTGGCGGTGATTGAAGAATTACATCAATGACACAATCATCCGGAAGATTAACTCCCAGTTGATTCAAGTGATTGTAATACCCGGACATTTTGAGTATGTGCTCACCGATGAACTATTCTCCTCCATCTTGCAGCTATAGAACTTATTGGAGACTTCATATCTCTCAATCCGGGCATTACTGTTGAAATATCAACTTCAACTCCTGGAACATCTCATATGCTCCATGACGTTCAAAACGTCGTTGAAGACCGGTTCTAAGCCGTAAAGCATGGCACTTGAACTATAGAGTAGTCATCAGCTCTGCTTTGCCGACGTTCACAACTTCGGCTCGGCATCTGCGCAGAGTTCGTCACCCAGCGGTGCTTCCGGGGCGTAACTTTTACGTGCAGCAATGAGGATTATCCTCGAGTTACGGACCCGATCCGTGTAATTGCTACCATCATCTTTCAACTTTGCTTTCTCAAGGAACGCATTAAAATTCAACGGAACAACAGCACGAGCCATCTATCTACAGTAAACATAGACAAGCAAAATACTATCGGTACTAAGTTCATGATAAATTTAAGTTCAATTAATCATATTACTAAAGAACTCCCACTTAGACAGACATCTCTCTAGTTATCTAAGTGATCACGTGATCCAAATCAACTAAACCATAATCGATCATCACGTGAGATGGAGTAGTTTTCAATGGTGAACATCTTATGTTGATCATATCTCGCTATATGATTCACGTTCGACCTTTCGGTCTCCGTGTTCGAGGCCATATCTGTATATGCTAGGCTCGTCAAGTATAACCTGAGTATTCTGCGTGTGCAAAACTGGCTTGCACCCGTTGTAGATGGACGTAGAGCTTATCACACCCGATCATCACGTGGTGTCTCGGCACGACGAACTTTGGCAGCGGTGCATACTCGTGGAGAACACTACTTGATAATTTTAGTGAGAGATCATCTTATAATGCTACCGTCAATCAAAGCAAGATAAGATGCATAAAGGATAAACATCACATGCAATCAATATAAGTGATATGATATGGCCATCATCATCTTGTGCTTGTGATCTCCATCTCCAAAGCACCGTCATGATCACCATCGTCACCGGGCGCGACACCTTGATCTCCATCGTAGCATCGTTGTCGTCTCGCCAACTATTGCTTCTCGACTATCGCTACCGCTTAGTGATAAAGTAAAGCAATTACATGGCGTTGCATTTCATACAATAAGCGACAACCATATGGCTCCTGCCATTGCCGATAACTTCGGTTACAAAACATGATCATCTCATACAATAAAATATAGCATCACGTCTTGACCATATCACATCACAACATGCCCTGCAAAAACAAGTTAGGCGTCCTCTACTTTGTTGCAAGTTTTACGTGGCTGCTACGGGCTGAGCAAGAACCGTTCTTACCTACGCATCAAAACCACAGCGATACTTCGTCAAATAGACTCCGTTTAACCTTCTCAAGGACGGGCGTAGCCACACTCAGTTCAACTAAAGTGAGAGACAGACACCCGCCGATCACCTTTAAGCAACGAGTGCTCATAGCGGTGAAACCAGTCTCGCGTAAGCGTCACGCGTAATGTCGGTCGGGCCGCTTCATCTCACAATACCGCTGAACCAAAGTATGACATGCTGGTAGGTAGTATGACTTGTATCGCCCACAACTCACTTGTGTTCTACTCGTGCATATGACATCAACGCATAAAACCAGGCTCGGATGCCATGTTGGGTAACGTAGTAATTTAAAAAATTTCCTACGATCACGCAAGACCATGGTGATGGCATAGCAGCGAGAGGGAGAGTGTCCGCCCACGTACCCTCGTGAGACCGAAAGCGAAGCGTTATATTAACGCGGTTGATGTAGTCGACGTCTTCACGATCCGACCGATCCAAGCACCGTTACTCGGCACCTCCGAGTTCTTGGCACACGTTCAGCTCGATGGCGATCCCGGGCTCCGATCCAGCAAAGCGTCGGGAAGGAGTTCCGTCAAGACGACGGTGTGGTGACGATCTTGATGTTCTACCGTCGCGAGGCTTCGCCTAAGCACCGCTACAATATGACCGAGGTGGAATATGGTGGAGGGGGCACCGACACGGCTAAGGAACGATCACGAAGATCAACTTGTGTGTTCTAGGGTGCCCCTGCCCCGTATATAAAGGAGCAAGGGGGGGCGGCCAGCCCTTGGGGCGCACCAAGAGGGGGAGTCCTCCTCCTAGTAGGAGTAGGACTCCCTTTCCTAGTCCTACTAGGAAGAGGAAGGGAAGGAAGAGAGGAGAGAGGAGAGGGAAGGGGGCTGCGCCCCTCCTAGTCCAATTCGGACTCCCCATGGAGGCGCACCACCTCCTGGTGCAGCCTCTCTCTCCCTCTTGGCCCAATAAGGCCCATAACTTCCCGGGGTTCCGTAACCCCTCCGGCACTCCGGTTTCTCTCGAAACTTCCGAACCTTTCCGGTGTCGAATATAACCATCCAATATATCAATCTTTATGTCTCGACCATTTGAGACTCCTCGTCATGTCCGTGATCACATCCGGGACTCGAACTCCTTGGTACATCAAAATACATAAACTCATAATAACCGTCATTGAAACCTTAAGCGTGCGGACCCTACGGTTCGAGAACTATGTAGACATGACCTAGAACTATTCTCGGTCAATAACCAATAGCGGAACCTGGATGCTCATATTGGTTCCTACATATTCTCGAAGATCTTTATCGGTCAAACCGCATAACAACATCGTTGTTCCTTTGTCATCGGTATGTTACTTTCCGAGATTCGATCGTCGGTATCCAATACCTAGTTTAATCTCGTTACGGAAAGTCTCTTTACTCGTTCCGTAATACATCATCTCACAACTAACTCTTTAGTTGCAATGCTTGCAAGGCTTATGTGATGTGTATTACCGAGAAGGCCTAGAGATACCTCTCCGACAATCGGAGTGACAAAACCTAATCTCAAATCGCCAACCCAACAAGTACCTTTGGAGACACCTGTAGTACTCCTTTATAATCACCCGATTACGTTGTGACGTTTGGTAGTACCAAAGTGTTCCTCCGTAAGCGGAGTTGCATAATCTCATAGTTACAGGAACATGTATGGGTCATGAAGAAAGCATTAACATACTAAGCGATCAAGTGTTAAGCTAACGGAATGGGTCATGTCAATCAGATCATTCAACTAATGATGTGACCTTGTTAATCAAATAACAACTCCTTGTTCATGGTTAGGAAACATAACCATCTTTGATTAACAAGCTAGTCAAGTAGAGGCATACTAGTGACATACTGTTTGTCTATATATTCACACATGTATTATGTTTCCGGTTAATACAATTCTAGCATGAATAATAAACATTTATC
Source organism: Aegilops longissima (assembly GCA_021605205.1). NCBI lineage: Eukaryota > Viridiplantae > Streptophyta > Magnoliopsida > Poales > Poaceae > Aegilops > Aegilops longissima. The sequence goes on from CM038682.1 coordinate 228,631,232, forward strand.
ATGATATAAGGAAATAAATAATAACTTTATTATTGCCTCTAGGGCATATTTCCTTCAATGCCCCTGCCCCGTATATAAAGGAGCAAGGAGGAGGTGGCCGGCCAAGGGAGGAGGCGCACCAAGGGGGAGTCCTACTCCCACCGGGAGTAGGACTCCTCCTTTCCTAGTAGGAGTAGGAGAGAAGGAAGGGGAAGGGAGGAAGGGGTGCGGGCCCTCCCTAGTCCAATTCGGACTAGGCCTTGAAGGCGCGGCCTGCCCTAGGCAGCCCCTCTCTCTTTCCCGCAGGGCCCAATAAGGCCCAATACTTCTCCCGGCGAATTCCCGTAACTCTCCGGTACTCCGAAAAATACCGAATCATTCGAACCTTTCCGAACTCGAATATAGTCGTCCAATATATCGATCTTTACGTCTCGACCATTTCGAGACTCCTCGTCATGTCCCCGATCTCATCCGGGACTCGAACTCCTTCGGTACATCAAAACTCATAAACTCATAATATAAGCATCATCGAAACCTTAAGCGTGCGGACCCTACAGGTTCGAGAACTATGTAGACATGACCTAGAACTATTCTTGGTCAATAACCAATAGCGGAACCTGGATGCCCATATTGGCTCCTACATATTCTACGAAGATCTTTATCGGTCAAACCGCATAACAACATCGTTGTTCCTTTGTCATCGGTATGTTACTTACCCGAGATTCGATCGTCGGTATCCAATACCTAGTTCAATCTCGTTACCAGTAAGTCTCTTTACTCGTTCCGTAATACATCATCTCACAAGTAACTCATTAGTTGCAATGCTTGCAAGGCTTATGTGATGTGTATTACCGAGAAGGCCCAGAGATACCTCTCCAGACAATCGGAGTGACAAAACCTAATCTCGATTCATGCCAACTCAACATATACTTTTGGAGACACCTGTAGAGTACCTTTATAATCACCCATTTACGTTGTGACGTTTGGTAGCACACAAAGTGTTCCTCCAAAGAACGGAGTTGCATAATCTCATAGTTGCAGGAACTTTGTATAAGTCATGAAGAAAGCATAAGCAACATACTAAGCGATCAAGTGCTAAGCTAACGAATTGGGTCATGTCAATCACATCATTCTCCTAATGATGTGATCCCATTAATCAAATGACAACACATGTCTATGGTTAGGAAACATAACCATCTTGATTAATGAGCTAGTCTAGTAGAGGCATACTAGTGACTATCTGTTTGTCTATGTATTCACACATGCATTATGTTTCCGGTTAATACAATTCTAGCATGAATAATAAACATTTATCATGATATAAGGAAATAAATAATAACTTTATTATTGCCTCTAGGGCATATTTCCTTCATCTCCCACTTGCACTAGAGTCAATAATCTAGTTCACATCGCCATGTGATTTAACATCAATAGTTCACATCTATATGTGGTTACCACCCATAGTTCACATCGACATGTGACCAACACCCAAAGGGTTTACTAGAGTCAGTAATCTAGTTCACATCGCTATGTGATTAACACCCAAAGAGTACTAAGGTGTGATCATGTTTTGCTTGTGAGATAATTTTAGTCAACGGGTCTCATCACATTCAGAGCCGTAAGTATTTTGCAAATTTCTATGTCTACAATGCTCTGCACGGAGCTACTCTAGCTAATTGCTCCCACTTTCAATATGTATCCATATTGAGACTCAGAGTCATCTAGATTAGTGTTAAAACTTGCATCGACGTAACCCTTTACGACAAACCTTTTTTTCACTTCCATAATCGAGAAACATATCCTTATTCTACTAAGGATAATTTTGACCGCTGTCCATTGATCTACTCCTAGATGACTATTGCACTCCCTTGCCAAGCTTAGTGGTAGGGTATGCAATAGATCTGGTACACAGCATGACATACTTTATAGAACCTATGGCTGATGCATAGGGAATGACTTTCATTCTCTTTCTATCTTCTGCCGTGGTCGGGTTTTGAGTCTTACTCAATTTCACACCTTGTAACACAGGCAAGAACTCTTTTCTTTGACTGTTCCATTTTGAACTACTTCAAAATCTTGTCAAGGTATGTATTCATTGAAAAACTTATCAAGCGTCTTGATCTATCTCTATAGATCTTGATGCTCAATATGTAAGCAGCTTCACCGAGGTCTTTCTTAAAAAACTCTTTTCAAACACTCCTTTATGCTTTGCAGAATAATTCTACATTATTTCCGATCAACAATATGTCATTCACATATACTTATCAGAAATGCTGTAGTGCTCCCACTCACTTTCTTGTAAATACAGGCTTCACCAAAAGTCTGTATAAAACCATATGCTTTGATCACACTTATCAAAGCGTTTATTCCAACTCCAAGATGCTCGCACCAGTCCATAGATGGATCATTTGAAGCTTGCACATTTTGTTAGCTCCTTTAGGATTGACAAAACCTTCGGTTGCATCATATACAACTCTTCTTTAATAAATCCATTAAAGAATGTAGTTTTGATATCCATTTGCCGATTTCATAAAATGTGGCAATTGCTAACATGATTCGGATAGACTTAAGCATCGCTACTGATTGAGAAAATCTCATTGTAGTCAACACCTTGAACTTGTCGAAAACCTTTTGTGACAAGTCGAGCTTTGTAGATAGTAACACTACTATCGGTGTCCGTCTTCCTCTTGAAGATCCATTTATTTAACTTGACTTGCTCGATCATCGAGCAAGTCAACCAAAGTCCACACTTTTTTCTTATATATGGATCCTATCTCAGATTTTATGGCCTCAAGCCATTTCATGAATCTGGGCTCATCATCGCTTCCTCATAGTTCGCAGGTTCATCATGGTCTAGTAACATGACTTTTAGAATAGGATTACCGTACCACTTTGGTGCGGATCTTACTCTGGAAGACCCACGAGTTTTGGTAGCAACTTGATCTGAAGTTTCATGATTATCATCATTAACTTCCTCACTAATTGGTGTAGGAATCACTTGAACTGATTTCGTGATGAACTACTCTCCAATATGGGAGAAGGTACAATTACCTCATCAAGTTCTACTTTCCTCCCACTCACTTCTTTTGAGAGAAACTTCTTCTCTAGAAAGGATCCATCTTAGCAACGAAAAACTTGCCTTCGGATCTGTGATAGAAGGTGTACCCAATAGTTACCTTTGGGTATTCTATGAAGACGACTTGTCCGATTTGGGTTCGAGCTTATCGGTGAAAACTTTTTCATATAAGCATCACAACTCCAAACTTTAAGAAACGACGACTTAGGTTTATTGCTAAACCATAGTTCATACGGTGTCATCTCAACGGATTTAGATGGTGCCCTATTAAACGTGAATGCAGCTGTCTCTAATGCATAACCCCAAAACGATAGTGGTAAATCGGTAAGATACATCATAGATCGCACCATATCCAATAAAGTGCGGTTCTGACGTTCGGACACACCATTATGCTGTGGTGTTCGGTGGCGTGAGTAGTGAAACTATTTCACATTGTTTTAACTGAAGGCCAAACTCGTAACTCAAATATTTTTCCTCTGCGATCATATCGTAGAAACTTTTATTTTCTTGTTACGATGATTCTTCACTTTACTCTGAAATTCTTTGAACTTTTCAAATGTTTCAGACTTGTGTTTCATCAAGTAGATATACCCATATCTGCTCAAATCATCTGTGAAGGTCAGAAAATAACGATATCCGCCACGAGCTTCAACATTCATCGGACCACATACATCTGTATGTATGATTTCCAACAAGTCTGTTGCTCTCTCCATACAACCGGAGAACGGTGTTTTAGTCATCTTGCCCATGAGGCACGGTTCGCAAGTACCAAGTGATTCATAATCAAGTGATTCCAAAAGTCCATCTGTATGGAGTTTCTTCATGCGTTTTACACCGATATGACCTAAAGGGCAGTGCCACAAATAAGTTGCACTATCATTATCAACTCTGCATCTTTTGGCTTCGACATTATGAATATGTGTATCACTACTGTCGAGATTCAATAAGAATAGACCATTCTTCAAGGGTGCATGACCATAAAAGATATTACTCATATAAATAGAACAACCATTATTCTCTGATTTAAATGAATAACCGTCTCGCATCAAACAAGATCCAGATATAATGTTCATGCTCAACGCTGGCACCAAATAACAATTATTTAGGTCTAAAACTAATCCGAAGGTAGATGTAGAGGTAGCGTGTCGACCGCGATCACATTGACTTTGGAACCGCTTCCCACGCGCATCGTCACCTCATCCTTTGCCGGTGCTCGTCTATTCCGTAGTCCCTGCTTTGAGTTGCAAATATTAGCAAATGTAACCAGTATCAAATACCTGTGTGCTACTACGAGCTCTAGTAAGGTACACATCAATAACATGTATATCACATATACCTTTGTTCACCTTGCCATCCTTCTTATCCGCCAAATACTTGGGGCAGTTCCGCTTCAAAGGTCCACCGCTTGCAGTAAAAACACTCGATTTGTGCTTAGGTCCAGACTTGGGTTTCTTCTCTTGATCAGCAACTTTCTTGCTGTTCTTTTGAAGTTTCCTTCTTCTTTCCTTTGCCCTTTTCTTGAAACTAGTGGTCTTGTTGACCATCAACACTTGATGCTCTTTCTTGATTTCTACCTCCGCTGCTTTCAAAGCATTGCGAAGAGCTCAGGAATTGTCTTAGTCATCCCTTGCATATTATAGTTCATCACGAAGCTCTTGTAGCTTGGTGGCAGTGATTGGAGAATTCATCAATGACACTATCATCCGGAAGATTAACTCCCAGCTGAATTAAGTGATTATTATACCCGGACATTTTGAGTATGTGCTCACCTTGTGTAACTATTCTCCTCCATCTTGCAGCTATAGAACTTATTGGAGACTTCATATCTCTCAATCCGGGCATTTGCTTGAAATATTAACTTCAACTCTGGAACATCTCATATGCTCCATGACGCTCAAAACGTCGTTGAAGACCCGGTTCTAAGCCGTAAAGCATGGCTGCTTGAACTATAGAGTAGTCATCGCTTTGCTTTGCCGACGTTCACAACTTCGGTGCAGCTCCTGCAGCGAGGCTGGCACCCAGCGGTGCTTCCGGGACGTAATTCTTACGTGCAGCAATGAGGATAATCCTCGAGTTACGGACCCAATCCGTGTAATTGCTACCATCATCTTTCAACTTTGCTTTCTCAAGGAACGCATTAAAATTCAACGGAACAACAGACGAGCCATCTATCTACAAAGAAACATAGACAAGCAAAATACTATCAGTACTAAGTTTCATGATAAATTTAAGTTCAATTAATCATATTAAAAACTCCCACTTAGACAGACATCTCTCTAGTCATCTAAGTGTTTACGTGATCCAAATCAACTAAACCATGTCCGATCATCACGTGAGATGGAGTAGTTTCTATGGTGAACATCACTATGTTGATCATATCTACTATATGATTCACGTTCGACCTTCGGTCTCCGTGTTCGAGGCCATATCTGCATATGCTAGGCTCGTCAAGTTTAACTGAGTATTCTGCGTGTGCAAAACTGGCTTGCACCCGTTGTAGATGGACGAGAACTTATCACACCGATCATCACGTGGTGTGCGGGTACTCTGAACTTTTAGCAACGGTGCATACTCAGGAGAACACTTCTTGATAATTTTAGTGAGAGATCATCTTATAATGCTACCGTCAATCAAAGCAAGATAAGATGCATAAAGGATAAACATCACATGCAATCAATATAAGTGATATGATATGGTCATCATCATCTTGTGCTTGTGATCTCCATCTCCAAGCACCGTCATGATCACCATCGCCACCGGCGCGACACCTTGATCTCCATCGTAGCATCGTTGTCGTCTCGCCAACTATTGCTTCTACGACTATCGCTATCGCTTAGTGATAAAGTAAAGCAATTACATGGCTTTGCATTTCATACAATAAAGCGACAACCATATGGCTCCTGCCGATTGCCGATAACTCGGTTACAAAACATGATCATTTCATACAATAAAATATAGCATCACGTCTTGACCACATCACATCACAACATGCCCTGCAAAAACAAGTTAGACGTCCTCTACTTTGTTGTTGCAAGTTTTACGTGGCTGCTACGGGCTGAGCAAGAACCGTTCTTACCTACGCATCAAAACCACAACGATAGTTTATCAAGTTGGTGCTGTTTTAACCTTCGCAAGGACCGGGCGTAGCCACACTCGGTTCAACTAAAGTGAGAGAGACAGACACCCGCCGGTCACCTTTAAGCAACTAGTGCTCGGAGCGGTGAAACCAGTCTCGCGTAAGCGTCACGCGTAATGTCGGTCCGGCCGCTTCATCTCACAATACCGCTGAACCAAAGTATGACATGCTGGTAAGCGGTATGACTTATATCGCCCACAACTCACTTGTGTTCTACTCGTGCATATGACATCAACGCATAAACCTGGCTCGGATGCCCATTGTTGGGGAACGAGTAATTTCAAAAATTTCCTACGATCACGCAAGACCATGGTGATGGCATAGCAACGAGAGGAGAGTGTCCGCCCACGCACCCTCGTAAACCGAAAGCGAAGCGTTATAACAACGCTGTTGATGTAGTCGACGTCTTCACGATCCGATCGATCCAAGTACCGAACGACGGCACCTCCGTGTTCAGCACACGCTCAGCTCGATGACGATCCCGAACTCCGATCCAGCAAAGTGTCGGGATGAGTTCCGTCAAGACGACGGCGTGCAGGACGATGATGATGTTCCACCGACGCAGGGCTTCGCTTAAGCTCATGACGATATGACTTCTCCGCGCAGGCTTCGCCTAAGCTCCGCGACGATATGACCAAGTAGAATATGGTGGAAGGGGCACCGCGACACGGCTAAGGAAAGATCCGAGATCAACTTGTGTGTCATGGGGTGCCCCTGCCCCGTGATATAAAGGAGCAAGGAGGAGGTGGCGGCCAAGGAGGAGGCGACCAGGGGGAGTCCTACTCCCACCGGAGTAGGACTCCTCCTTTCCTAGTAGGAGTAGGAGAGAAGGAAGGGAAGGGAGGAAGGGTGCGCCCCTCCCTAGTCCATTCGGACTAGGCCTTGGGCGCGCGGCCTGCCCTAGGCAGCCCTCTCTCTTTCCCGCAGGCCCAATAAGGCCCAATACTTCTCCCGGCGAATTTCGTAACTCTCCGGTACTCCGAAAATACCGAATCATTGGAACCTTTCCGAACTCCGAATATAGTCGTCCAATATATCGATCTTTACGTCTCGACCATTTCGAGACTCCTCGTCATGTCCCCGATCTCATCCGGGACTCGAACTCCTTCGTACATAAAACTCATAAACTCATAATATAAGCATCATCGAAACCTTAAGCGTGCGGACCCTACGGGTTCGAGAACTATGTAGACATGACCTAGAACTATTCTTGGTCAATAACCAATAGCGGAACCTGGATGCCCATATTGGCTCCTACATATTCTACGAAGATCTTTATCGGTCAAACCGCATAACAACATCGTTGTTCCCTTTGTCATCGGTATGTTACTTACCCGAGATTCGATCGTCGGTATCCAATACCTAGTTCAATCTCGTTACAGAAGTCTCTTTACTCGTTCCGTAATACATCATCTCACAACTAACTCATTAGTTGCAATGCTTGCAAGGCTTATGTGATGTGTATTACCGAGAAGGCCAGAGATACCTCTCAGACAATCGGAGTGACAAAACCTAATCTCGATTCATGCCAACTCAACATATACTTTTGGAGACACCTGTAGAGTACCTTTATAATCACCCATTTACGTTGTGACGTTTGGTAGCACACAAAGTGTTCCTCCGGTAAACGGGAGTTGCATAATCTCATAGTTGCAGGAACTTTGTATAAGTCATGAAGAAAGCATAAGCAACATACTAAACGATCAAGTGCTAAGCTAACGAATTGGGTCATGTCAATCACATCATTCTCCTAATGATGTGATCCCATTAATCAAATGACAACACATGTCTATGGTTAGGAAACATAACCATCTTCGATTAATGAGCTAGTCTAGTAGAGGCATACTAGTGACTATCTGTTTGTCTATGTATTCACACATGTATTATGTTTCCGGTTAATACAATTCTAGCATGAATAATAAACATTTATCATGATATAAGGAAATAAATAATAACTTTATTATTGCCTCTAGGGCATATTTCCTTCACAGGTATCTCCGAAAGTGTCTGTTGGGTTGACACGGATCGAGACTGGGATTTGTCACTCCGTATAACGGAGAGGTATCACTGGGCCCACTCGGTAGTGCATCATCATAATGAGCTCAAAGTGACCAAGTGTCCGGTCACGGATCATGCATTACGTGCGAGTAAAGTGACTTGTCGGTAACGAGATTGAACGAGGTATTGGGATACCGACGGTCGAATCTCGGGCATGTAACATACCGTCGACAAAGGAATAGTATACGGGTTGCTTGAATCCTCGACATCGTGGTTCATCCGATGAGATCATCGAGAGTATGTAGGAGCCAACATGGGTATCCAGATCCCGCTGTTGGTTATTAACCGAGAGTCGTCTCGGTCATGTTCAAGATGTCTCCGAACCCGTAGGGTCTACACACTTAAGGTTCGGTGACGCTTAGGTTATTAGGAAGTCTTGTATGTGATTACGAATGTTGTTCGAGTCCCGGATGAGATCACGGACGTCACGAGGAGTTCTGGAATGGTCCGGAGGTGAAGATTTATATATGGGAAGTTGTCATACGGACACCGGAAAGTTTTGGAGGCATTTCGGTATTGTACAGGGGCCACAGGAGAGGTTCCGGGGTCCACGGGAGGGGCCACCCTCTCGGAGGGCCTCATGGGCCGCAGGGCAGGGAACCAGCCTGGAGGGCTGGGCGCGCCTTTGGGCCCATGCGCCTAGGGTTGGGGGAACCCTAGTGGGGCGCCCCTTTGCTTGGGGGCAAGCCCCCTCACAGCCACCACCCCTCTAGATCTCATCTAGAGGGGCCGCCCCTTCCCCCTTCCCTATAAATAGAGGGGCAAGGGAGGGCTGAACACCTGATCCAAGGCGCAGCCCTCCTCCCAACACCTCTCCTCCTCCGTTGAGTGCTTGGCAAAGCCCCGCCGAGATCTCGCCTCTCCACCATCATCACGCCGTCGTCTTGCTGCTGGAGCCTTCTTCCTCAACCTCTCCTTCCCCTTGCTGGATCAAGAAGGAGGAGACGCCGTCTGTTCCGTGACGTGTGTTGAACACGGAGGTGCTGTCCGTTCGGCACTTGGTCATCAGTGATTTGAATCACAGCGAGTACGACTCCATCATCACCGTTCCCTTGAACGCTTCCGCATGCGATCTACAAGTGGTATGTAGATGCAATCTCTATCCCATGACTCGTTGCTTAGATGAACTCATAGATGGATCTTGGTGAAACCGTAGGAAAAATTTTAATTTTCTGCAACGTTCCCCAATAGGATCAAGGCGCGGGAGACGTCTCCGCTCCGTACGTGTGTTGAACGCGGAGGTGCCATCTCGGCGCTAGGATCATCGGTGATTTGGATCACGACGAGTACGACTCCATCAACCCATTCTCTTGAACGCTTCCGCTCGCGATCTACATGGGTATGTAGATACACTCCTCTCTCTCTCTCGTTGCTAGATGAATCTATAGATTGATCTTGGTGATGCGTAGAAAATTTTAAATTTCTGCTACGATCCCCAACACGCATCATGTGAAGGGTATGCCTGATGCTGAGGGTACCATCGAGGCTATGCGCTTCACAGTGATGGGCACAAACTAAGGGTATGGCCAACACAGAGGGGGTGTTAATGAAAAATCTACGCTTAGGGCAAGGTTCATCCCAATCTTACCACATCTCCAATGATGATTACTCGATGGATGAGGAACAAAACTATCCATGTGGGATATACTCCAAGGATATCTCATTGTTATATTGTTGGGTTATTCCCACAAAATATTGCTTTAAGATTCTCCATAAAAAACCAAGATACCCTCAAGGTATGTTGTAGCCCAAGGGACAAATATGTAAGTATGTAACTATGGGCCCGTATAGGCTCTATCCTCTTTTCCCTATAAATCAAGGAGATGCTCATATCCACTAAAAGGGGGCAAAGATTTAAAATAAAGAGAGCCTTTTCTCTCTCCTGCCACACTTATTGATCTCTTGATATTTTTAGGTAACCTTGTGTCGGAAGGTCAGCGCTGCCTTTTCTGTGTCTCCACCTTATGTTCTCTGCGTACCCGGCGAAGTTTGTCGTATGCATAAGGGAAGCTCCACAAGTGTATTGTGTAGCCTTGACAGTACAAAAGTGCCTATCTGATGGAGTTAATCCAAACCCATCCTCGGTTTCTTGTTCTGCAAAATAATCATATGATATTTAATGTTTATACCACTAGTCACAAAGAATCAAATATGATGAAAGAAGTGTCAATGACCATGACATGAACAATCCATTGCCAGGTCAAGAAAAAAATTAACAACCATGGCATCGCCCATACATTTTTATCATTTGTGCTCCGTTTTGTCAATTGCTACCTTGTTGTTTTTTATTGCTCATATTACAAAAATCAATATCTAGTATCATTACTATGCTTTTATCACCATCTCTTCACCAAATTAGTGCACCTATACAAATTACTATTGTATTTGGTGTGTTGGGGACACAAGAGTCTTTGTTATTTGGTTGCAGGGTTGTTTGAGAGAGACTATCTTCATCCTACGCCTCCCACGGATTGATAAACCTTAGTTCATCCACTTGAGGGAAATTGTCTACTGTCCTACAAAACTCTACGCTTGGAGGCCCAACACGAGTCTACAAGAACAAGTTGTGTAGTAGACATCAAGGAGGTAAGAGACATCCGCGGGTGTCGCCATCGCCGGCTCTGGTCGGAGCAGGAGCATTCGCCCAAGTGAGCAGACCACCTTCGAGGAGCACCGGTAGACTCCAAGATGCTGCTTTGTGCACCACCGCAGAGCAGTGGTCACTGTAGCCCGCCACCGCACGTGACCAGATCCGGGCCACCACAAGCCAGATCCCGCGGGATCCAGCCTGCCCACGCCGCCTGATATGTCTCCATCATATCTATAATTTTTGATTGTTTCATGCCAACATTCTACAACTTTCATATACTTTTGGCAACTTTTTATACTATTTTTGGGACTAACATATCAATCCAGTGCCCAGTGCCAGTTCTTGTTTGTTGCATGTTTTTGTTTTGCAGAAAATCCATATCAAACTGAGTCCAAACGCGATAAAAATTTACAGAGATTTTTTTGGAATATATGTGATTTTTGGGACTTGGAATCAACGCGAGACGATGCCCGAGGCGGCGACAAGGCAGGGGCATGCCCTGGGCCCTTCTGGACACTCCGTAAGGCTGTTGGTTCCCTTCTTCGGCCGCAAGAAAGCTAATATCCGGATAAAATTCGTGTTAAAATTTCAGCTCAATCGGAGTTATGGATCTCCTGGAATTTAAGAAACGGTGAAAGGCCAGAATCTGGGGACATAGAGACAGAAGGAAACAGAGAGACATCCAATCTCGGAGGGGCTCCCGCCCCTCCGCCGCCATGCACTACAAAAAAATACACTTCCGTGATGATGCGTGTTTGTCACAGTAGGTCACATTTCTGTCATGCATGTACATCCATGACGATTTTATGACAGAATCAAGATAGTCATATCTGTGCTGTCATAGAAGTGTTCCATGACATTACCAAAATTATCATCTCGGAAGTGTCCACTTCCATGATGATAAATGGCGCGTCATGGAAGTGTTTTCGTCAAGGGTGACCGACTCGTGGCATACACCGTAACGGGTTGCCGTTAAGCTATCGGGTCCGGTTTTGTATCCGATAACACGTTAACAGCCCGTATCAATGAGGATTTTCCATGTGTAAAATTCTCATTGGCCGGAGGAAACACGTGTTGGCTCACCGTTGGGACAGATGTCATCCATTCATTGGACAGGAGGCGCCTATGATACGTCGACACGTGGCACGGCCCAACAAAGTCCCATTCTAGTGAAAAGGCCGGCCCATTTGACTTGGTCAAAAGGTAACGGGCCGGCCCACGGAAAGCATGTTAACGGCCTGTTCATATATAGCCCATTTACGGCCTGCTAACTCACGGCCCATTACGGCCTATCGGAATTAAGCCCAATAGCTTCATCTGGGCCGTCCAATATGATTCCAGCCCGTTGTAACTTCTGGCCCATGTATGGCCCATGATGTCTTTCGGCCCACACGAGGCCATTTGTAACTCTTGGCCCATTAACTGCCCATGGTGAATCTGGCCCGCAATGAACAGTGTACCGCCTAATACCCATTAACGGCCCATTATTCCATTGGGTCGTTTCCAACCCGTGTTATTTTTTGGCCTTCTCAGGGCCCATTTATTCTTAGGCTCATTTCCAGCATTCGGTTACTTACGGCCCGTTACTGGCCTTTTCTGCTTGTGGGCCAAATTCAGCCCGTGGTTACAATCGGCCCGTTTGCGGTCCGTTAATCCATTGGACCGTTTTCATAGTGTCATCGAATACGGCCGATTAACGACGACCCGTTATGGTCGGCCCATGAATGGAAGATTCCAAATCTAGTCCGTTTATGGCCCATAATGCGGTCTGTTATTGGCCCATGTTTGGCCGATCGATCATACGACCCGTAGAAGGCCCATTGATGTTATGGCCCGTAGAAGGCCCATTGTTTCTATGGCCCTTAGAAGGACCATTGTTTCTACGATCCGTAGGAGGCCCATGGTAACTACAGTAAATATGTAACCCATGGTTATTGTGGCCTAGTTTTGAAAAATAGGTTATTGCAGCCACTAGCAAACTGCGGAAAAAGAACTGCACTGACTACAAGCAAACAAATAAACAAGACAACTAGGAAATAAATAAGCAAGCAACTTATGCTAGGCTATCACGGCTATTACACATATTACATCCACTGGGCATCAAAGTTCGCCACCAGTGCAAATATAGGGAACAAAGCAGCATATCATATACACTGATTGTCAAAGTTGTCGACTAGTGCAAATAAACGCCGCAGCAAAACAAGTCCAGAACTGAAACCACTTCAGAAGAGCTCAAGAAACAATATCCTGGGTACACATAATGCTGGTGCTTAGCAAGCTTATTAACTTTCTCTTGTTTGGTGCTTAAATCCTCCAACACTTGCTGTTGCACCAGAAAGTATGCATCTGAATTCTGCAGGGACTTCCTCAGTCCTTCGGCTTCCTGTCGCATAATATCTCATTGATGTATTTCAACTTGAATTTGAGACTCGAGAAGCCAAACTGATTCAGGCGGTGAGTTCGAAGAGCTGGCGCCAACAGTAGTAGCCAGTAACTCGAACACTACATCAAGACATGACTTGGGGTTGTCTCAGTGTCTTCAATATAGTTTTTATCAGCTTTCTTAGAGACCAAATGGGATGTCTCACTATCTTGAACCTTATCTGCATTACTTCCTTTACCATTGCATAATGGGGTACTCTTCTCCAATATTTTATCCGCGTTCTAAAAGAGAAACAAACAAACACATCACAGGTTTACCATGTTGTATATGAAACTCATTTTGGTAAACCAGTTCAGTAGTAAGGTGGACAGGATAACAACATGAAACAAACTTATATCTATGGAGTATGGTCACTGTATGGTCTATATCATTCTAGTTGATGTTGCCAAATCAAGACAGAGACAATTCGAATCATATCTATTTAAGACAAAGCAGCATAGACAGAATATAAGTGTGGGAAACTACACAACAATAACAACACTTGTAATGTGCATGGCATGAGAACATAACTGTTTATTCAATTGAAACTGAAATCATCATAGAGCAAGTTACAACAGCAAACACATTAAAGAAACAGGTTTAAAACATACCTATTGCACCATTGGAGTTCCAATTGCATCCTTTAAATTTAAAATTAGTTGGTATGAGTAAATACAGTGATGCAAGAGCAAAGTAGTATGAATCATAGCTACGGAACCTGACCTGAGAACAATTCTTCTTTTGCTTTAAGCGTTGACTTGGGGTTCGGAGTGGTGGTCCTCGTGCTTTGGGCACTGCAGTTGCCTTACTAACTGCTCGTGTTTGGGTGTTGTGTGGTGGAGACGGTGCTGTGTCAACTGGAACTGGGTTACTATCTGCTGGGGTTGGGGTTAGAAGGGGTGTAGCTGGTTCTATGTCCAACTGGGTAGGGGTACAATCTGCGTGAGTCTGGGTTATGTGTGGTGGGGTTGGTTCTTGGGCAAGTACAACCGTGGTTCTATCTGCATCGACAGGTAGCACGATCTTTTCTGAAGACCGTGTTTTTACTCCCACAAATACTGCCATCACCCCCTCCAAATGAAATGGTTGATAAACAAGAAAAGTAATTGAATATACAGACATTGTAAGATAGACAGGTGCAATGGATAGTAGGGAAGAAAACAGGGCATGAAATAATTCACATTTATGTTGTCTAACCAAACAGAATAGCAGGACATAATTTCACATATGTGATGGCTAATTAAACATGATAGCATGACACAATTTCACATGTATGATGGCTAACTAAACAGGATAGAATGACATACTTCAAAATATGATGACTATGTAAACAGGATGACATGATATAACTATACGATGTGTCTATTAAAGTGGTTGGCATGCCATAAATCACAAACATGCCGTCGATGGATACATGATGGCATGATATAATTCACGGATAGAATGACATAATTCAAAATATGATGACTATGTAAACAGTATGAGATGATATAACTATATTATGTCTTTAGAAAATGGGTTGATATGCCATAATTCAGATACATGCTGTCTATGTAAACATCATGGCATGATATAATTCAAATATATGATTTATATACTAATCAAGTGAGTAGAGGGCAATCACATATATGACATGTCAACTAAGGAGATGGCATTCAATATTGTGTATATGATGTAAAAACTAAGCATTGCAATACAACATATGCATGATATGAGTAATATAACCTTGCCAAGTTTGAGCATACACCTCAAGGGGATAATAGGACTGGTCATTTGCCTCTGAATCCTCCTCTGAAGAGCTATCTGTAACCAGCAAGATATCTGCTTCAGCAGGTAGCATTGTCTGCTCTAAAGACCTTGTTTTCACTCCAGATTTCTCCATCACCAATTCAAATGGCTGATGCACAGGAAGAGCAATTGAATATACAAACATTGTCGACAAATGCAATGAGAAATACAAAAAAAGGACAGCATGATATATTTCACATATATGACGCTTCGCTAGCATGGCATTGCATAATTCACATATATAATGCCTGGCAACAAGATAACATTGCATAATTCACATATATAATGTCTTGCAACAAGATGGCATTGCATAATTCACATATATGGTAATTAGACACTAAACAGGTGGCATTCACACAAAGCATGTCTAAACTAAGAAAATGACATAGCAATACAAGATACCATACGCACGATCTGAGCAACATAACCCTGCCAAGTTAGAGCATGCACCTGGGGGGGGGGATAGGACTGGTCATCTGTCTCTGAATCCTCCTCTGAGGAGCTATCCGTAACCAGCAAGACATGCGCTTCGTCAGATAGCATTGTCTGCTCTGAAGACCTTGTTTCCACTCCAGATTTTTCCATGACCGTGCTGAATGGCTGATGCACAGGAAGAGTAATTGAATGTACTAAAATTGTTGACAAATTTAATACGTAATAAAAAATGATGGCATGATATAATTCACATATAAGATGACTAGCTAGCCAGGGTGGCATTGCAAAATTCACATATATGATGCCTGGCTAAACAAGATGACATTGCATGATTCACATATACGATAAAGAAACTAAACAGATGGCATTCACACAAAGCATGTCTAAACTAAGCAGATGACATATTTGATGTATAAAGTAAGCAATGCAAGGAACCATATGCATGATATTACCAACATCAGCATGCCAATTTAGAGCGAAGACCTCAGGGGGTAAATAGGAGTGGTCTTCTCCTTCTGAATCCCCCTCAGAATAGTTATCTTCCTCTTGATCACAATCGGATGGGGTGGATGGGGGGCTGCCTTTGCGCCCACTGTGGAGCGACGTCTGCATGAAATTTTATTGCCACACATGGCTCGTCTCTTTTGCTATACATGTTTAGTTCCATTGTGTACAATAACTGGTATGCATAGGAATAAAACATAGTGAGATTATGTAAGGAGTGCATGCACAAATCCAGAGTGATGGTAGAAAACTGTGGATAGACCCAAAACCAATAATAGCAGGCAGACAATAGCTTTAGTTAAAAAATAAAGATAATGGATCCTTTAATGTTTGTTTGTACCCAACATGAAACTCATAGTAGACACCCGAGATTAACCAGATAGTAGACATATAGTATTGATTGCTGCCCCAATACGTACCCCACAACCATTTAAAAACTCAATTTTCAGCATTAGTTTGGACCTGTCTCGGAGTCTAATAGGTGAACACGACGATAAAGTAGCATGTCATCATATTAAGCGATGCATAATGTAAGCAGACACAGAAGAGTGTGACCTCTCTTGCGGACCCGTGTAGTCCTCAAGGTCATCTGCTTAGTTGATGATGGTAATGCAGTTGTCGTGGCTGCTGGCGGCGAGGAAGAAGATCTAAGGCGGCGAAAGACAGTCTGGAGAGCGGATCCCTGCTATGGTGAACCCTTCCATCGTTGGAGCAGCTAAGCTGGGGTGGAATACAGCGCAACAGGAGCGGTACAAACCACACAAGGTTTTCTTTGACACATATATGAAATAGAAGTAATTGTGTAAGGGCTTGTTTGAATTTGAGGATTCTAACCATGCAGGGATAGAAAATACACATGAATAGGATAAGAATGCACGTGCAAAACAGAGAATTTAAAAACACAGGATTTCTGCCAATCTGGGTGTTTGGTTCACAAGAATTGGAAGATCACAGGATGCAAAGAAGCATGGTGAGATTAAGTCAAACCACAAGAAAATATACGGTTATAATGCTATTATGCTACTATCTCTTAGTCTTGTGCTTCATGAATAGGAATTTGAAAAGGAGGACAAGTGGATATTAAAATTCCTACGGTTTTTCTTTCAAGGAGACACTAAAGGAACAAATCCTACAGTTTTCCTTTGCTCCATTCCTTTGAACAAAATGCATGAATAGTAGTACAATAGGAAACTTTCCAATTCCTATGTTTTTCCTTCACTTTTCCTTCAAGCACTGGCGATTCTAGTAGGCGGGCTTGAGCAAGGAAAAGCCTACACTCAAAAAATGTTTTGTGCTACTTCTACTACTTTGGACCCAGGCCACTGCCCTACTAGCTCAACTCCCAGGCCATTCGACGAATGCACAGCTCAAAGGCGCAGAAATAAATAATGATGGCGTTCAAGAGAGTCCATCACGGATAGCTAAGTTGCCTGGTACCTCACTACTTGTCATATAGGAGAGACTAATCGTATTTCACGTTACTACGTGTGCTCAGTGGACAATATATATAACATGTAGAGTAAAAAAGAGATGCAACAAGTGTAGAACCTCTTTGGCGAAGCCATGTCGATCTCAGCGTGATTGGGTTGGTCGGTGAGGATGCTTCGACTGACTTGGCTGTCGGAGGAGGGGAAGAAGATCTTAGGCATCTGGAGATGGAGCCCGGGGAACTTCTCCGCTGTGATGGAGGGTTTCGTCATTGGAGCAGCTCCGGTGAGTTGTACGACGCTGAGGCTGAAGCAGGACAAGAGAGACAACGTTAACCTGAGTGGAATTCTAATAGCATCTCCAATAGATGACATAAAATACATAACCACAAAGTGCTAGATGTAAAATACATCAGCACTCATCTTTGAACTTAACTGTCGAAACTGAATTTAACTATCGAAACTGAATTTTGCTGTTTAAACTGAATTTTACTAACGAAACTGAACGCACTAGAAGCAGAAAAGCAGTAGCAGCAGCAGCAGCGCCCGGAGCAGCTACGCATGCGAGAGCCTGGGCAGCTGGTCATGTAGCAGCGTCAAGGTGATGCTACACGTCAGTCGACTGACTTTTTCATCTCTGGTCAGTCGAATTTCCAGCCGTTGGATACGAAATCAAGGGCATGCAGTTCATCTTCAACCTCCACCCCCTGAGCCGCCAACCACCACCGGCCAAACCGCCGCCCCCCGCCGCCCCGCCCACCCCGAAACCACTCCCCACCACCGGTCCGCCGCCGCCCCGGCCATCCCTCTAGGCCCCCCCGTGCCGAGCTTTTTCTCCGGCGATCCCCACGCCACCACCCCACCACCGCTGACGACCATCGCCCCACCCTGAACCCTAAGATAGATAGTGGGGTACCTCTCCGGCGAGCCCCCTCCCCGCAGCTGCTGGTTCTTCCTTAACTCCGGCGAGCCCCCCACCCCCTGAAAATCGACTGACCCAAAAGTCGATTATGTCAATTGAAGTGTACCTAAATCAAAGCAGCATCGCAAGCAAGAGCAAGAGCGAGAGCAGGAGCGCGAGCAAGAGCAGACCAGGCAGGGGACCCAGAGCAAGAGCAGAGTAGCAGCGCGAGCGAGAGCTAAAGCAGCAGCAGCAGCTCCTACTGATGTGGACGTCACCGTCGAGGGAGCGATGCCGTGGAGGAAGTGGCCGGCGACGCCGCCGTGGATGGAGTCGCGCCATGTCGGCTCGGGACCGAGTGCCGGCAACACCTTGAGATCGAATCAAGAAGAAAATGCAGCGATTAGTGTACAACCTCTTTGGTGGCACCGATTATGCCTCAGCTTCATCCGAGGAAACGATGATGATGCCCCTCTTCTGGTGGTGTAGGGGAAGACGACGGTGTGGGAATGGAGGTGGCGCAAAAGACGAGAGGAACGTCGGGGCAGCTCCTTGGAGGTGGAGGACGGGGTGGCTGAACCGGTGGCACCATGAGATCGACAACGGATCCTCATCCGGTATGGTGGATGAGGGACGTTGAGGTGTTGCTGTGGACGATGTTGTCGAGGAAGAGGCTCCGGCTGGGTGGCAGACGGAGGAGGGCGTGGGGATTAGCGGGATTTCACGACCTTGGTGCATGAATGGGTGGGAGGATGGGTGGGAGTGGGGAACCATGGATTAGGGACGCGCCTGTCCGAAATGTGGGGTAAGTTATGAAAGTACCCCCACCGATTTGAGCTAGGCAGTTCTTTCGGTTCAGGGGTATTACAGGCATTTCGCATGTCGGGATTTCGCAGGAGGTGGGAGTTTTCGCGCGCGTTGTAATTTTGGGATAGCAAGGCGCGGGTTGAGATGGAGGGAGTTTTCGGAGCACAGCGAGACAAAGATATATCTTAAATATTTCTGGGTAACAAGGCGTGGGTTAAAGAGGCGGGAGTTTCGCAGCACGATAGACAGAGGTGCTAGCTTGAAATTTTGACATAACAAGGCGCGGCTTGAAAATTCTGGAGAACAAGCTTAATGTGTACAAAAAAAGACAATTCGCACCTCATCACTAGAGAGAGCCATGTCCCGTTTTACTATATTACTAGAAATGCATTCAAATACAACAACAAAAAAAGTTAAAGAATCGGGACAACAAACATAACGTGTACAGTACCAAAACAATTTGCACTTCCGTCAACAATAAAAAAACAATCTGTGTTGTCTAGCATATGGACTAAATTTGAGTACATTTTCCCTGTTTGAATGGAATTGTACTCGGGTTAGTTATACTACCATCTAAATATTATCTTCACAACACATGACATGAATATAGGAGAAGTAAATTCCTATATAAATACGAACTACATGTACATACGATCTCAAATTCAAATATATGTATTCATTTTATGTTGAATTCAAATCTTAGTACATGTATGCTCTAGCTAGATGTTCGGAATCTAAACCATGTATGATACTACGTAGAATGTGTTTAACACGCATAACACACATACAAACACCATTTAGACTAGTAAGGTACACGTGCATTGCACGCATGAGATTTGGCAACCAAATTATGAATAAATACCACATTATAGCATGTAAGCTTTCAGTCATATATGCATGATGTAGATGTTCATTTAATTATTATAGTTCATTTCATTCAAAATCATCTAGTTTTTATAAGAGAGCTAATCTATTTTAAGATTCATGGAATTGTGCGTTGTAAAGCATAAAGTAAAAACAAATAATGACAAATCATGTAGAAAAACATTTGGGCAATTCTGATACGGAAGATTCTAGAACAAAGAAGAAGTGCTTGTGTTTTGAGTTTTGTGCATTATGCTTAAGTTCAACCATGGAGTCTTCTAGATTGTACATGTGGCGAAATCTGGTGAAATCTAGATGATATCCAACGGCCAGTAGTGCTCGAATTTGCCATGTCTGCACCATCGGATTGGCTTCATCCAACGACCATCTTTCAAAGTTAAAGATATCCGCACACTATATATAAAATATAAAATATAAAATATAGGGGTATAGATATAGATATGTGATGCGAAAGCCACCCATCATCTCCAATTAGAATAGTGTGACTATGCACGGATGCAATGTGGCCAAACGATGTCTGCCATCGGTATCTCAAATTCAAATCAGTCTGACCTTGTTCAATGTGTATACAGTACAACATGCTCGTTTCCAAACCACACGCGCATATCTCAGTTATATTCATGCATGCATGGGTTTCAAACATCATGATCTCTTATTCAAATATTTGAATTCAACTTTACATTGATTATGACCTCACCTAGTCTTTTACACCCACACAGTCATCTTCTCTTTATAATTGTACCACTAAATTTCTCGCGTGCATGCATGCACACACACTACCACTTGGCATTATCCATCGCACACATGCAATCTTTTTCTTCAGGTCGGTCTCCCATGCATGCACACACACACACACCTCCCCCTCTTCATCATATCGGGCATTCTTTATCTCTCACGTGCATGCGCAACGATCGATGTTCCTCTATGTTTATGTGTATATATAGCTAGGTCTTTCCCAGTTTTCCACACAAACAAATCAATCTATATATCTAGTGAGGTCTCACCCTCTTTACCACGTACACATCGATCAATCTATACCTCTCTATATAGGATTACATAGCTAATACACCCACATTAATTATATATCCAACGTCTCCTCTCATCATCCATGCCTTCCGCTTCATATCTCAGACGCGCGCACAGTGGCGAAGACAGGGGGCAGCAAGGGCCCTACCCTCCCCCCCTAACATCACTATATATTGAGACTAATATGAATGTGATCATTATACAATTGCTGGTAAAATGGTTTAAGTTGATGAATTGGCCCTCCTCTTAAAGGATTAGCAATGCTTGCCCCTCCCCTAGCTCATTTATTTTCATGGCTCCGCCATTGCACGCAACATCGCACGTTCTCGCTCCCTCTCTTTAGATATCGATCTCGCACTTGTGCACTCCTTCATAGTTTCCCTCCACTTGGCCCCTCGCACCATCTTCTAGCCCCCACCGGATTTTGCCACATGTACAATCTAGCAGACTCCATGGTTGAACTTAATCATAATGCACCAACCTCAAAACACAAGTGATTCTCCTTTGTTCTAGAATCTTCCGTATCATAACTGCCCGAACTTTTTTTCTAGTTGAATTACCATTATTTGTTTTTACTTTATGCTTTACAATGCACAATTCCATGAATCATAAAATAGATTAAGGGCTTCTTTGATTCAAAGGAATTTTGGAGGATTAAAATCCTTAGGATTTTTTCCTATCTTGGTTGTTTGATTCGTAGGATTGTAAACCATAGGAATTTTTCCATAAGATTCATTTGCACTAGATTTCATAGGAAACATTCCATCCACTCAAACCTCTTTGAAAGAATCCTACGTTTTTTCTATGCACAATCAAAGACTCGTACAATCCTGTAGGATTCAAGACGACATTCCACTCTAATCCCATGTTTTTCCTATTCCCGCATTTTGGAAATCCTACGAATCAAAGAGTCCCTAGCTTTTTTTATAAAAACTAATTGATTTTGGATGAGATGAACTATAAGAATTAAATGAGCGTCTACATCATGCATATATGACTGAAAGCTTACATGCTATAGTGTGGTATTTATTCATAATTTGGTTGCCAAATCTCATGCGTGCAATGCACATGTACCTTACTAGTATTTCCAGTATGTGCAAAACACGTAAATTATAATTCCAATGGCACGCTACACAGTGTCTCTCTTTCAGTTCATGAAGCCACGTGGCACATGTGGAGGCGTTGTCGCGACCTCCTTGTGTGGATTGATCACAGTGACGTGCTGCTGGTTCCAGAAGAATGTACTCGTCCTCTCTGAGGCACACTGGCAGTACATGCATGAAGCAAAGATGTGCACGCATGCCACGCACACACTCATTTCCTCGCACGCACACACGGGTACATGGGGGGACACATTTTTGTACGAAGATCCACCCCATGTGATAATTTGACGCGTGTAAAGTCCTTCACTTCATTGATGGTTGTAAGTGCATCTAGTGCCACCCCTAGTTGGTTTTGGAGTATTGACGACAAAACTGGTTGAGGGACTAATGTGTTTGTGAGAAAATTGCAGGATAACACAGGTAGTAGTCCCTCCTTGATTCGGTTTACCTATCGGAGATGACCCCTAAAAATGTGTGAAGACATTGAAGAAAATGGTGGTCTGTGAAGATATTCACATTGAAGACTATGACACGAGAAGACATTGAGTGAAGACTATGGAGCGCGAAGACTTAGTTGTTTTGTTGTTTCCTTTTCTTCTTTGTTGAGTCATAGGAACCACCGCCTTTGTTAAGTGGGGTCCAAGTGAACAAAGTCGAGTGGTCAAGTGATGCTCAAACCAAATCCTATGTCTTCGAGCGAAGACAATGAGAGCAAATCTTATCCTGTGTCGGATAAGTCAGCCTTACTTGTAGCCCAAGTCAAGCTGCCGCGTGTGTTTGAAATATGACCATTGCGACACGTGTCAGTTCCTTAGTGACCGAGGGTCATTTCGGACAAATCCGGTCGGGTTGCCCAGTGGCTATAAATATCCCACCCCCTACACCATAAATTGGTGGCTGCTCAGAGTTAGTACACGGCTTTTGTCGTTTGAGAGCAACCCACCGCCGAAGCTTTCGAGAGAGAATCCTTGCAAGGACAAAGCCCAAACCACCCGAGCCCAAAGAGTGTTTGGCATCATGAAGTCTTTACGTCGCGTGATCTCAAGACTTGTTACACTTGAGGACTGTGAATCCTCCAGACGGTTAGGCGTCGCGTTCTGAGCATCCAAGAGCCATTGTGGATTGCCGGTGAACGAAGTCTGTGAAGGTTTGAAAGTCTACCTTGAAGACTTAACAGAGTAATTGGGCGAGGAATGTGTGTCCTTAGCTCAAGGGGAACAAGGTGAAGACGCGGTCTTCTGAGTTGAATCTCAGCCTCCCTAACCAGACGTACAGTTGTCATAGCAACTGGAACTGGTCCAACAAATCATGTGTCCTTCTGAAGCCACTGGTTATATCTCTTAATCCTCTTTACTTACAGTTTGTCTTCGTGAAGTCATTGTCTGCTTGTATTATCTGTTTGACTTCACTATGTGACTATCTGTTCTGATTGGCTTCATACTATCTTCCATCCTGATCTTTACTACCTAGCTGCTATTAGTCTTCATGCTTTCACTCCATTGAATACTTGACTATGGCTTGTCTAGTGTAGTCTACCTTCCGCTGCATTAGAATAGTGTTGTTTATATTGTCTGTCTTTGAAACTCCCATGTTTTGAAGACTTTCATAAAAATCGCCTATCCATCCCCCCTCTAGTCGATAACTAGCCCTTTCAATTGGTATCAGAGCAAGGTGCTCCCTTGTTCTGTGTGATTCAGTTTAACCACCTGGAGTTTAGCTATGTCGACTGCAGGGATAATCAAAGTCTCCGTTGAGTGCCCCATCTTTGATGGCACTGAATATCCCTACTGGAATGCATCCTAAAGCCATTGATGTCGATCTATGGTATGTCGTCAAGAACGGCTTTCCCAAGACTGGTGAAGGTGTCACCCCTGCTGATGTCAAGAAGTTCATTCAACTGGACTCTACTGCCAAGAACATCATCTGTGGTCACCTTACCAAAGGACAGTATGGCCCTGTGAGTGCTCTGGAAACGTCGAAGCTAGTCTAGGACTCGCTATCCAAGGTCAATGAAGGCGTCTCAACTCAGCGAGATCAACGTATCAGTACTCTCCGCAACCTCTTCAACCGCTTCAAGAGACACGACAACGAGAATGTCCAGCTCACATTTGATCGCCTCACTGATATCACAAATGAGCTCCAAGCACTCGGCGGCACTGAGATCACGAAGCATGAGATAGTGAAGACACTACTGAGATCTCTTGACAGCTCATTTGATACCATAGCCCTGATGATACAAGAATGCCCTGATTTCAAGACTCTCGATCCGTCTGATATACTTGAGAGGCTCAACACACATGAGTACCAGCTATCTGAGAAACGAGATATCTATGGTCCCAACTATGGCCGAACTCGAGCTTTGAAGGCAAAGGCTGCTGCTTCCTCATCTGAAGAAGAATCTAACTGCAGTTCTGGTGATCCTGAAGACATTGGAAAGGAGCTTGCTATGCTTGTGAAGAAGTTCCAGAAATTCACCAAGAAGAAAGGCTTCAGAAAGTCTTCACGATCCAGCTCAAGAAATGATGAAGCTTCTGCCTATGATCACAAGAAGAGAACCTGTCACAAGTGCAAGAAACCTGGTCACTACATCTCTGAGTGTCCACAGTGGGACAATGAGAAGAAGAAGAAGAAGAAGAAGAAGAAGAAGAGCAAAGAATATGATTCTGATGACAACAAGAAGAAGAACTCCTCAAAGTCTTCTTCCAAGTCTTCTTCCAGATATTCATCACACAAGAAGAGCTCATCTGGCAAGGCCCGTGCTTTTGTTGGCAAGGAGATGGATTCAGAAGAGGAGTCTGCTTCAGAGGAGGCGGAGGTGGAGTCTGAGGGGGAGTCTGACTCGGGTGTTGCGAGTCTGGCCCTAGCTACTGCCTACGTCGCCAAGTCCATCTTCAACACCGAACACAATGGCTCCGTCACCAACACTGATGATAATGACGAGGACGACTCGCCTCCCACCTACTGCTTCATGGCACATGGTGCCAAGGTAAAATCACGCGATGCTTACTTTTAAACATCCAGTGAAGATGACTCTGATGGTGAATCCAAACCTAGCTACAAAACACTTGCTAAAGTTGCAACTGAACAACAGAAAGCTATGGAACATACTCAAAACTGTTAGACAAAAGCGATGACCTGTTGGACGCGCAAATGACCAAGTCTCAGTCCTTAATTGAAGACACAAAAAATCTTCATATTAAGTACCAGGAACTTGAAGGTCGACATGAATAGCTCACATCTTCTCATGAAAAGCTTTCCTATGATTATCTTCAAAGGAAGCAGGAACTTAAGAAATTGAGATCGGATCATGAAGATCTTCAAAAGGAAAATGAGTCACTTCGCGCCCAACAGCTCAGTCCCGCTCACGAAGGATTTGAACCACCATGCCTAAAATGCATTGAGCGTGATAACACTGCTTCTGTTGCTGAATGTTCTACCGCTGCTACTGTTGCAATATCTTCAAGCTCGCTGATGTGGTAACTAACCCTCTGCTGAGGATACCACTACTATTGTCGATGAGAATGCGGGTTGAAGACATTGCTTGAAACATGGATGTACAAAAGTCTCAAAGGGCATCGAGACAACGTGCGATGTCCTCAAAAGCAGATTCGAGCTGAAACCCTAGGAAAGAGGGTGTTGGGTTGAGAGGAAAATGAATGTTGATGGCTCCTCTTTGGAAGCCTGAGCGGTACCCAAAACCACATGGGTTCTGCAAAGGGACCTTCAATGGATCCATCCACCTTATCCGCTTCACCTGTGCTAACCCTATTATCATTGATGAATCCTTTGATGCAAACTATAAACTGTTTAAGAATCGAGAATGGTGAAGTGTTTGCGGTATATTTGTACTAACTACAGTGAATGGGCCACCTATGAAGAAGATCTGGGTTCCCAAA